>JAPJYX010000005.1:27802500-29052500 GCA_030503985.1 Himalopsyche tibetana
CCAAGTTTTTTTGTTTAAACCATGTCCGTTTCCAATGTGGAGCATATGGACTTCTAATAGAGTTTTTCTCCAGAGAAGTGTTTCTATGAGAACTGCTTATTTACACAGTTGCTTAACATCTCTTTTCCGAAGAGAGTTGTGATAGAAGGATAGGCAAATTTAAAAAAACTCTTTGAATTGGAACTTGCCGGAACTAGACCTCAGAGGTCGATTCTAAGAATTTTGTCATTCTTATGTGGTTATTCTTTATCCGATATAGTATACTGCTGAAGACATAGAGTGGTACGGACTGACATGGGCGCAAGCAATCCGAAAGATGAATGCGAAGATACAAGATAAAAATAAACCAACGCCATTGAAGCATCAATATCGCTCCCAACTAATAGATCAATTGAAAGCTGCAGGAATCGCCGAAGCGCAGGACCCTCCCGCGGAACAAATGTGAGTTGAAATCCATTTCTGCACAACTACATTGTTACTATAAATATTGAAATGAAGACTTTGAAGTTGACATATTATTTATTTTTATATCTGATAGCAAACAAAATTAATTCATCTACGTTATTATAGTAAAATTATTTATAATTTGCGAAACATTGTAATATTAGAATATTATGCGCAAATTTTTTTTTCACATGCTTTTTTCCTCTCCGTGTTTAGATGAGATAAGAATCGCAGGCTGCAGTGTTTATTTATTTAATTGTAAACTTTCTACCTACAATATTTTAAAAATAAGCTTTTATATTTTCCTAATTGTCGACAATATAAACAGAAAATGTATGAAGACAGTGTGCCGTGAGTGTCAATAAATTCTATCACATTCAGAAACATACCATCGTTAAAAAATCCACTGGCATTGTTCGCGGCTAAAATCTGTTCATACAAGGTTCTCACAACATCTCTAAGGAACATTACACACTCATGTAGATAAATAATATTTCTAGGTGAAAAGTTGTGGCTACTAAAAATTAGGAATGTGCACACATGCAAATATCATCATATTTCACTGTGCATCTGAGTTTTCATTTACATGTAGTGTTTTAGACTTCATACTAATTTGAACTATGTAACAGTGGCTCAAATGCAAAACTTATAACTCGTCACTACCTTACTGTTTACATATCGACTGTGGAAAGGAAAAAGGACTTAACCCACAGTTTTTTTCAAAACAGGTTTTTTTCGACAATCACAATGTATCAAACTTGATACACGTTCTGCCAAAAGGATGCAAGCTGCAAATGCCGAATTAGTATCTAAATTTAGCTTTTAAGTTTGAAAAAGTTGACCTTGTAAAAAAATAAAACCAAGAAAAAAGACAGAAAGAAATAAAGGCTCTTCCTAGACAATTTCTTTAGTAAATATTAGATTATGTCAATTTAACACCAGTTTAGAAGTCTCCGTGCACTTTAAGGTTGTGTATAATTCATAATTTGCATATGTCCCAAAATCATCAAAACACATTTTTTGCGCATCCTGTAAAATATGATATGTGTGGGTTACGTCCTTTTTCCTTTCCACAGTCGATATTAGTACAAAAACAATATTGATTTATACAATTTTTTTAATTGTTATTGTTTTACTCTCTCGTTAACAGTTGTAGTTTATTCAGTTGTGAGGTTTGCTTTCTAGGCTGATGTTATCATGCAGAATGGCTGCCTGTAATAACATAATTTTTCAATTATTATTTTCACTCTCAATGTTCTCGGTTGTCATATTTTTTTGGCGTTGTTGTAAAGCTAAAAATACACTAATTTCTCTTCCTGCAACATATTAATAGTTCACGGTTCTTCCTGTTCATTTTTTTGCATGGCCAAGGTTGAATTTTATGAAAAGTAAATCTAAGAATTATCAATCAGTTGTTATTTATAGCTGCTATCTTAGATTACTTGTACTAGAAATTAATATATATTTGTTGTGTTTAATTTTAATAATAAATAGGATTTATACTAACAAACATCTCAATTATTATTTAGAGTCAAGATGTGACGCTATCTATGGCATTTTCTTGTATCTAATCGTTGTTTTTTTTTTTGCAGTGAATCATCCTGGATGTCCAAAATCAATTTGTTTGGCAAAAAACATGAAACATAGTTGATGTGATACCTATGTCTGAAAAATCCCAGTAGTCAAATGTTATTAAAAATATAATATTATTTTGTTGAAAATGCCGAGTGCATGGTTTTATTTTATCATTAAGATGAGTAACTGACCATATTGTTGTGTATTTATTTATTATTTGCTTAAATATAAATGAATAAATCATAATTTTCTTTAAAATTTATTTATTCGTCAACAATCTATAATATAAATTTTTTTTCAATAGACATTCAATAACTGATGTCAATTGATAATAAAGGTGATCTAAAAATATAACTGATCATCATTTTTGTAATAACTATTCTAAGAAAATTTCAAACTTAAAATGGTTTACTTAATACACTAAAGTTTTAAACAGTTCTAGATGCCCGAAACAATACCTTATTATAATTCACAATTTATTCTTGGAAATACAAAAACAAACATTTCAGAAAAGATATCTTATGTACGTACACAAAGTAAAATTTATCTTTCTATAAGTTCTTCGATTTATCAGTCTGCTATTGACCTTTTTTAATTCACGCAAAATATTTTTAAGGTCAATTATTATTTTTTTTATTTTGGCACCAATGATCGCTTTATTGTGTAGGCAAAAGAATATTATCAAAATGATAATTTTCTTACAAATAGATTTAACCCACAAATGCCAGAATGACATTTATATCCGATAATGTAGATTATGTAGAATCAAATATCTGCGCAATTCTTATATTTTCATAATACTCATATTTTCCTAGGAAGAAAGCCGTAACTGAAAGTATGTTAGCCGTCAAATCTATTTTTCAGACCAAATGGTTACTGTATTCTACCTCGGAACTAATAAAAATAGTGTTACTAATTTGGTATTCGCTAATAATAATGCTTTCCGATACTTATTTCATTCAAAATGCTTTTTTTGGGTTGAATTAATATTCATTCTTGTTTTTTAATTTTTTCCGAAAACGAAATATATCAATTTTATCTACAATAGAACATTATTATTAATGCAATTTTAGTTTAATTAGTTCGGTCTATGCAGATTATTCGTATAAGATTTGCAAAAAGGAAAACATTGCATCACAGCTTCCTGCATTTTCAACCTTGCGATTGTAACTTCTTCATTCAACAAGTACACTTACCTAATACATAATAGCATTACATCTGCCAAAAGCTTTGACCTTGACTGTGCAAAATCTACGTGAGGGTCATCTCATTGACTGAGAGCAATATTTCTTGGCAGGAAGAGCATACGTTCCCGGTGTATCTTTCCCTTTCTTGTTTGGCATGCCAAATTTTAATGAGGATGCAGATAACAATAATGCGGTCTTTTGTTTTTATTAGATAATATTATTTTCTATGAAACATGCAACAAATGGTATGACACGTGCCTGGGACACAATTTTTCATAACATTTAAACACTCAACATTAATATCTCAACAATGTGAACTTAAAATTAACAAATTTATTATACTTCATCGACAACTTTCTATTTTAAAACAGTCATCAGATTCAGTGCTGGCGTTACAAATATGCGCTGCAGCAGGAGCAGGGAGATTATAAAGGGCACTTTTATCAAGGGTTTGAAGCATGATCCAATCTAAACGCTCGACAAATCGTTAACGACATATTTGTTATACTTAAACAGAACCATAACAATATATGGTTACAGTAAGAAATAGTCAACCATACATTCAGAAGAACACCAATTCAAAAGTTTAAAATGATATCAAAATAGCTGCTCCATTCTATATATAAACAAAATACTCCTATTTTACCAATTTCAAACAAATGATCATAATCTTCAAAATATTTAATATAAAAAATCGACTATGTGTCTTTTTACTACTTGGTTTCAATAAGTCTATAGATGAACCGGTTGCTTCCTACGTAAACCTAATAGTAAAGTTTCATTATGATAATCTCTTGTGGTTACGTCAATGAAAGTTACCATTCTAAAGGTTATCATTAAATACTAGCACTTATGAACTAACTAATAGAGCAATCTAATTCTCCAGTTTTCGGCAGGCAATCCAGTAACGTTGCCACCGCCCTCGTGACATATGTCATTGTACCGTAGCTGCCGCTCGGAGCGCTATCGTAAAAGTGTTGGCAGACGTATGCGGCACCCCCGCAAAGCAATCCACCGGTGGCGGACGCTTCTCTCTGGCTGGTCGGTTTAGCGCAGCAGAGTGTGGCATCGCCGTTGCATTTTATCTATGAAATAAAAAGATATCTCAACACATTGATGATCGCTGCGTACCATTATCAGCATAATACGGGCAATATTTTCAAATTTGCGTGAATAAAATATGCATTACTTAATTTCCTAGAACTTGAAATATTAAAGTTATTGTTATAATTAAGCTTGTGTATGTATCAAATAAATAATATAGTGTTGAAGTTTAATGTAATGTGAGAATTTTTAATAGATCAATAATAGTGACAAATATTTATGAGCATTCATAAAATTCGCAAGTCTCATTCAAAAAAAATAGGAAAGGAAAAAACCAAAGTTGTGAAATACGGTTACATAATTTGCCATGTGGTGCACTGGTTGTTAAGCTGTGTAAAATTTCAATATTTTTTCCTGTTAATTCTGGAGGAAAAAATCAAAGTGGAAATATGAAGGAATGATATATGATTCAGAATGAGTTTTACTGTGTAAACAAAAGGCAGACCTCAGTGGACAGGTATCCGAGTTTGATTCCTTTCTTTATCTAGTTTAGAATTCAAAAATAGTTGACTGCTTTCAACGACAGTCAACGGCTTCTCTCTTTTTAGCTTGAATTTATTTATTGCGTCTATTTCTTAATTTCATCTTCATGGTTATATTTCGATCAATGCTGACGTTACAGAATGAAGATTGGCTCGGAATATTTTTTATTTTGGGATAGATACTGTTAAAAGAGACAAGAAAGGTACTTGAATGCTTACAAACGAAACTAAATAGTTAAATTTTATAAAATTCATTAGTTCCTCTCTTGGTGTTGTCTGCATCTATTTGCTGCTGTGATCTTTTCCCTTGACAGTTTCAAAATTACTTGCCCATTGTTTCGAAAAAATGTAAAACTCGTTACGCATTCAGTTTAGAAGTTGATTTTGAAAATATGTATGCGAGTTTGAAAATTATTTATGATGGGTCATAAAATGTATAAAAAAAAACTGACCTGATCGTCTAAAAATATTTGATTAGCTTTGTGCACTAGATGTTCAACGGCAATAATCCCTCCAAGGTTAGAAGCCACATTATATTCGGCCACGAGCGTCAACACCATCAGCGCTTCCACCACAAGCTGCCTGTACTCTGGTTGAGGAATGGAATTCAAGACGGTTTCAACTGCCAGAGCGAATTTCAATTCGCCCGATGTCATTTCCTGTGTCAGATTCTGAGGTAGAACTTTTCCTTCGATGGCGAGACCTTGACACTAGAAATTTACATAAGAATGATTTTTGTAATACTTAAATTACTTAAAACAAATTGAAATCATTGAAATTTTATACACTTGTAAAATGCATTCAAGTGCACAGATGAACTGAAACTAACACCTAATAAAACTATTGTATATATAACAAAAGAATTATGTGATAACGCCGGGTCTGTGGCCCCGTGATCAATATCGTTGTCGTTGGCTAAGTAATTATAAGACAATCAAAAAATCGATCCAGTTAATGTTATGAAAAGTATATTTTACAAACCCTTTCCAACACCGCCCAAACTTTTGGATAGAAATCTCTCGGTACTCTATTCAAAGCGCCATCCAGTCTGCGCCTACGAAGCCATTGCCCCTGTCTATCCGGTTCAACAATGGCATTACCTTAAAGTATAATAATTTTGTAAAACAATAAAAAGATCAAAATAATATTTTACTTTCTTATAGACAAAATAAAGAATAGTCCATGTTTCTTGTTTTATTTATTAAGCCGTGTATACATACGCAATAATGATAATAATTTAATTACAATCAGTGTTTGACGGTGAACACCTTAAAAGTTAATTATAACCATTAGCCAAGAGATTTCAAGATGCAGTGATGGTAATATGTAGCATATCCCATCACATTACAACTATTGAAAAACATCTCATAATTCTGCAATAAAGTTTCATTTAAAGTATTTTTAGAATCAGTTATACAAAAACAAATTTACCTTCTTCTATGTTGCTTATCATTGATCCATCTTCATTGAGTATAATACCGATTTGAGATTTTTTGCTAAGCCTTCCAGACTTTTGACTCACAACTGAAAAGTTGCCCCTTCCTGCTAGAAAATTAAACATTCACATGACGTCGAGAATGTATCTTAATGCAACTCTTCAAACCAAACAATCCAAAAACTGCTTTGTAACCCACACAATGAAAACCAATGTTTAATAAATACATTCGTCAGCTAAAAAAACAGAGCCAGGAATTACAATTGTTGACAATTGATTTGTTTTATTTCATCATTATTAATTTATAACTTAAACTGCATCCAATTATTGGTTATGATTATAGATGCTATCAGTGACAGATTAAGCAATCGGTAATCAAATTTGGAGGTCCCGTTTTTAGAATTACTAAAAATGAACTTCAAATATTATATGGGTTTTATGGAATGTATTTTATTTTATAGGCACCAAGCGTGCGCTATGGGGTAATCCGCCACTGGACACATTTTAAATATTTGTTTGAATGAAATGAAAAGCTATTTCTATCTGATACGCTTGAAATTATATATGGCAAATAAAATAAGCTGACAAGAAATTATGATTGCAAATACAATTTAAATTATTAAATTCATAAAATCACATGAGCTATTAGCGTCAGGTAGTAGTATTATTATATAGTATGCAATATCTGCAGATGAATGGAGCACTCTTCAATGATATAGAGAAAGATGAAAAAGATTGTGAATTTAATGGAACGCATGCCGATACTAACACTCCATACGGGGAAAACGGCATAATGATATGGATTGACCAAAAAACAGATATGATAACATAACTAAGTAGCAGATATCACACAGAGTGGTGTTTTACAGCAGAGCATCGCAGCATTCTCAAATAGTTGAAGATATTGCAGCTCGTATTATTATCGCATTGTGAAACAATGACAGGACAATATTAAACATTGAAACGAATACGCGACATCAAAAAGCATGTGCCGTCATATAATAAACAGGACAGGCAAGCCTTTCTCAAATCATTGATATTTAGATTCTTGCATTGCTCATACTCATTCTTGCACGGAAATTTTCACAGATGTCTTCGGAAAAGTGTGAGCATTATGACAATTTTCTCTTCAGTCTGACATGCATAATTAGGACATTTATAAATCACTGTTATTGGATCAAAATACAAATCTCAATGTGATGACAGAATTGTGATAGCGAAAATTTTATTTTCAATTTGAATAATCTTTTTCACGCCTGAAGCGGTTTTAACTTTTTTTTTTTTAAACCATGTCCGCTCCCAATGTGGAGCATATGGACTCCTAATGGAGCTTATCTCAACAGAAGTGTTTCTACGAGAACTGCTTGTTACTCAGTTGCTCAACCTCTCTTTTTCCAAAGAGAGTAGGGATAGAAGGATAGGGGCTAGGAGAGGATTAGTGGTAAGCTAATCGCTCTCGATACGCCCCGTTCGTAGGATAGGGATGGGTGAGAGGGGGGAATTCAAGACATCACAAACACCCATGCCTTTGAACAGAAATTCATAAATCGATTGAAAAATCAATTTATAAAAACTGTCTGTACCGGGATTTGAACCCGGGTCCTCCGTAGCCGAAGCCAACAACGTTGACCACTCGACCACACAGGCGGTTTTAACTTAGTTAACCCAAATTGTTGTATCGTTTTCATTTCAGTTGAGTCAAAAAAATTCTAGATGTCATGATAAGTTTCGTTGACAATTCATATGTGGCTGCACCGAAAAATATGCTGCCTATCTCTAATCTTTTATGGTTATATATGATGGCTACATGGGAACATCACAATTCAAGCAAAGAGAGGTTTAATAATAGCAGTCAGGGAAGGTGATGGAATTTACGTATTTTCAATCAAAATACATCAATGCATAGTTATAATATGTATACCCAGCAGTGCAAGTATGCTTACAAATGGAGGTATATTCAACAAATGAATAACAACTGAAAATTGTTTAATTCACACAAACACTGCTGTGTACAATACCATGCTTGTAAAATGTTGCATTCTGTTGTTGTCTGATAAACTTGCCTTTCCCTCTTTTCGTCTTATCATTAACGATTTGCGTGAATGACTTGGCTGAAATAAATAAATAATCAAAATGGTGACTTCATCAATAATAGATTTATGGGTATTGAATTAAGTAAGCGGCAAACCATACTCTAGGCCGGGGAAACATTATTTGCAGATTCAGTATAATACTCGCATGCATCCACAGATAGATACCGGAACGTAGCGGGATATTGGCATCTTAGTATTTCAGATTAATGAACCAGAGTTTTTCAAACAATATTAGTTAGCGACCGTGTCCAGATATTTAGAGAATCACCGAGATATACTAATGTATACTGAGATATACGAGATATAATACCGATTTTGTAATTAGCATAATTGTAAATCTATCTTTACCGTCGGGAATCAGTTATTTTCTATCAAATAATAATTAAATATTTTGATTCTTCCAATTATATTATTCTTCTAAAAATTGTTGGTATCTCATTCAATGTCAGAAAATTTATGACAAGTCATTCGGTTTTAAATTGACGCTTGAACACTTACCACTGTTAATAGCAAATTCCTTTCCGCTGAGAATATGATGTAAAAGATTTTTCATCTCAAACGGTGACAAATTAAGCAGATGTTCAGAAGCTTCTTCGCCATCACATGACAAAGTCCTGGACAGTTCTGTGGCCATCACCTTCAAATAAGAAATTTCTTATAATGTCAAAATTAACCCTTTACGTACTGCAGCAATTTGATATGTGTTATTGTAATATACCACACTGTATATCAAATAAAAAAAACAATTGCCGAGTAGTATAAAATCAGTTTCTTTTTCCGAATGATGACACTCTCAGAACAGATATCCTGCTACTCACATTCAGGGTCAAGAAATTGAGTCCCCAAATAAAGACTTTCATACATTGCTTTGTATCCAATGACAAGATTATATATGATGTTTTCATTCACTCCACCATATCCACCTCATCCGATCATGAAAATAGCTTGGATTTAAAAAGAGATGCAAAATTTTACAGATAGTCTTGTATTCTAATTTAATTTCAAAAAAATTTCAACCGTTTCCTGTCTGGTTCTAAGGACTCACCTGTATGATGAGGCCAACACGAAGTCTTAACATTTCCAAGAACAGCTGTGGTTCCGTTCTAATAAACATGGCCAAGTAGACAAGCAGTTCCTGAGTTAACATTGCAGTACTTTCGTCATCACCATAAGCCTTGAAAAAAGTTGAATTGGTTAAAAATGAGTTGATTTAAAAATAGCCTATACCTGCCCTATGTCGGGTCCGTGGCACAGTGGCCAATGTTGTTGGCTTCCATGCCGGACCTCGAACAGCATTTTTTCATACTTTCGATGGTTTCGGCGGTAACTTTGTGGAAGTTCATTTTAATAGAAAATTTAAATTAACTTTGATTATTGATTAATCAAAGTTAATGTTAACTTTGATTATTGATTATTGATTATTGAATAATCAAAGTTAATTTAAATTTTCTAGCATTTTTTCAATTTATTTCTGTTCAAAGGCATGGATGTTTGTGATGTCTAAAAAATTCCCCATTAACATTCCAATCTTAAACGGATGTAGCTAGAGTGATTTGCTTACCACTAATCTTGTCTTAGTTCTATTTTTAAAGAAAAAAAACCTGCCCCTTTTGTATGTATGGGTGAAAAACGCAGTTTGACCCTTCAAGGCACAGCACAACTTTTAAATTTCATGTAATTCCTAAAAAAATTTTATGCTTTAATTCTTGTCTTTCTGATGTCCTTTACATGAACACTATTAATCACATTTCAGAATTCATAGTTTCAATGTTATGAATACAATATTTTATCAACTCACCAAATGAATGAGATGCCTCAATTCGTTCTCCGGAAGAGGTGCAGTAATCGTATGTTCATTAGACGGCGGCATCCCGACCGTAATCTGCTTCTGTCTGACGAGAAGATCAGTCACCGCTTTAGCGAGATCCTCAACTCTTTTACCCAGCATACCTGCAGTGTGCCGCACCAAGCCCCATAACTTTTGCTGACATGCTTTCTCGTAAAGCCCCTTGAGCAAATCTTTCACGGTGACAACTCTTCCCATTTCAAGCATACCTGAAAAGCAGACAAAAATTTTAATCATAATAAAAGACTAAAAATAAATTTGATAACGTTGTGAATGTTTGAATTCTCACAAAGTTATCGCCGAATCTATCAGGAATACTTTCATATTTATTCAATATTCTATATAGGTAATTTAGATTGTATGTTTTTGTTTTACTAATGAAATCTTACATCAGTTGAAATTGATATCATATAAAATTTAAAATAACTTTGATTATTCCACGTACCGTGTTACTAACTGTGACACGTGTTTCGCGTCTTTCAGAGGCATCTTCAGACTTACTATCGCAAAGTTTGCTTAAGTAATGAAGCAAGATTGATTCTAACATTTTTAAATTATGAAATTACAAAATGGAGTTTGGGTTTTTTTTTCCCTGTTAAGGGAAGCAAGGAGGGGGTTATAGAATCGAAACAAAGCAAAAAAATATAATCATACTACTTATAACGTTAAACATTACAAACTATTAAACTAATGAGCTGCAATCAATCAGATAGGTTGGTGATTACTCTATTAATTGGAAACAATGTAAGTAATGGCAAACAAACTGTCCTATTAAGAATATTATTTAACCTTCGCGTTCCGGAGCGGGGTACAATTGTGCCCATAAATTCTTATTTTACCAACCATTTGTTAAATATCGGTAATATCTAGCTGATATTTATTGTAATCTACAAACATATCCTACTGAATACAATGCAAAAAAAAAATCTGAAAAATTGTAGAAAATAAAATAGATATTCACGTTTTTCGTTAACAAATGGTATTTGGGTCACATATACACGTTGCGTTTGAGTGTGTGCGTGTGCCGAGCGCAAACTCCACACACCTGATGTCATCGTACCCTGCGCCCGCGCCGGGAGAACGACGTCGCTTTACGATTAGTTCAGTCTGCTCTCGCCGCTTCTATTGACATGATGGATTTCTACCGCTTCTATACGCCTGACGTATCGTCAACGCAATATGATATGGATGATTCAAAAAGACAAATTGTCTCTTAATTTTGACAGGGCATGCTCAAAATCAACATTCGAACTGCTGACATTTATTATTTTAATTTTTACTTCGTTAAATGAGAAAAATTCTGGGGGGTACAATTGTACCCCGCTCCGGAACCCGTGTGATTTTTCAAGATATAGGTACTCGAAGGTTAATAATATTTCTTTTTTGTTAAGAGTTGTATTTATTTCTAAAAATTCTAAACTATTCATCTTTAAACCCTTTTTATTTACTCATTGGAGTATTTCTAAATTACTAATCTGATTAAAATTATGATCATTTTCTATTAAATGATTGGCAAACTCAGAAAAATTGTTACTTTTTAGACATCTTATATGTTCTTTAATTCTAATATTAAAGTTTCTACCTGTCTGTCCAACATAAGACGCTTGACAGTCTCCACAAGAGAGTCGATAGATACCACTCTGTGACAATGAATCTACGCGATCTTTACTGTTCAATAAAATTTTACCTAAATTACTTACTGTATAAAACGCGGGTTCTATATTGTCTGGCAAAAATTTAACTATCTTTGACGAAATGTCTCCTAAATAAATAATTCTACGCCAGTTTTTAATATTATCGTTTGCTTTCTTCTCTCCTGAAAAAATATTATTTACTATGAGTCGTTTAACTTGCTTACGCTTAAGTAAGTTAAAAATATAGTCAGCGAAATTTTAACCTTTTCGGACATTAATAGCAACGTCGTTAAAGAAATGCTTAGACTTTTTAATATTTGTATTTAACAAAACTATTTTTTGTTTAATAAAAAAATTTACAAACAATCGGTAGGATTACCTATGGGTGGACCTATTTCACCTGAAAAAAAAAACCCAAACTCCATTTTGTAATTTCATAATTTAAAAATGTTAGAATCAATCTTGCTTTATTACTTAAGCAAACTTTGCGATAGTAAGTCTGAAGATGCTTCTGAAAGAGGCGAAACACGTGTCACAGTTAGTAACACAATACGTGGAATAATCAAAGTTATTTTAAATGTTATATTAAAATGAACTTCCACAAAGTTACCGCCGAAACCATCAAAAGTATTGAAATTAATATCAATCACTGAAATGTAAAAGTTTCGCAAATGGTCACACTCACACAATCTTAATATTTATTTTTGATACATGAAAAAAGTTAAGCATTGTTTATTAAAACATAATATTCTAATTACAATTTTCCTTTTTCAAGGTTGCGTACCAACAATGGGCTCACACTGACCCCTTGCAGCTTACGATTAAATGTATTTTATCCATGTGCTAATTATTCTATGTTCATAAACACATACACCAGATCAGTGTGTTGTGGCCATTTCAAGTAAATTGATTTGTTAAGATATTGTAAAATGAATATCTGAACAGGAATTTGACACTAAAATTATTTTTTTGCGTTTAATATTTCTCATTGTATTTTAAAGTAAAGAGACAAAACCGTCATTTAGTATGCAATACCATTGCCTTGCATGATTCTGTTTCCCTGATGACAGTTGGTACACTTGTTTTGTAAATAAATAAAACAGCGGATTAGATGAAGATCATTTTTGTTTTGATTCAAGCCTTGGCAACCTTTGAGTGGATGAAACCCAACAGCGTAGACCACTTAGTTACGTCATTGACAATAAGATTACTATAATGTAATGAACGGGTAAAGAATAATTTATTTTGTATCTTTTATTACCATAATAGTTTATGAATAACTTTTGAATGATTAATGCATTTTATGTTTGTAAAAACCAATTAAAATTCAGTATCATTCTAGTAGCTTATTATTGTAAATATATTTATTTAGTATTGCAGTGTTTTATATTTGATTTTTGTCCATGATTATTCATTAACTCTTCAGGCTCGGCAATCTGAAATCTATGTTCAGTCCCAGGGACGTAGCATATATTTTTTTAAGGAGACAGTAGTAAAGTTGAAATTGATATTACATATGTATATAATGTTCTATGAAAAAAATTTAGAGCTTTATAAACACAGCTACTGGAATTTCGTTTTTTTGGTTCCAATGAATAACATAATGCACCTGACTTGAACATATTAATTAAAAAAAATTGGATTGCTTTGTTATGAAAAACATTTGGTGACATTCAAGGTTAATCACTGTATTTTTAAATATCACTCATACCGCCTAGCTGGTAACTCTAGAAAGCTCCAGCCGCCGACTCATACATGCTCAAAAAAAAACCTTAAATTTCTCAGTCTTTTTGAATCAAATCAAATACGATAAAAAATAACCAAAACTCAAATTTGAATCTACAAGCAGGCATAACAGTCCGGTGTGCAGACTGCAATTCTTTAAAGTTGCTTGAACAAAATCGGTTAACTATTGCTCTTATAAATGGAGATTAAACAGAACATTATTTCTGTGCACAGAGCATGCGTCCGTCCCTGGAAGTGGTTTTTGATCCGCATGCATGCAAGGCTTGAAGAGTTAATAAGGGAGATGTTTTAAGTTGTAATAAAGAAGCTCTCGGTCTCCTTCTTAGTGAAAGAAGTCACTAACATGCTTAATTCATGTCTTCTAGAAATGCAAGAAGTCACAAACTTTTATTTACGTCACACTTGAGAGATATCCAACGACATAAAATCGATATTTCAAAAAATCTTCAAAGCAACAGATGAGTTGTTGTTGTTGCTTGAAGTTTGTTTATTAATCTTTGGATTTTTTACTCTGTCAGTGACTTCTTGCACTAAGCTGACAAAATATGTTTTTAGTTACTAATGAAAAAAACCACACGTGCAATGTTAACATTTACTGATGATTTGTTATTATATTACGAGTCAATGTTCACATGCATTTGTTTTAATCTAAATCAATTGATTAGTAAACATAATACTAAAATGTTCTCAATTCAAAAATGCTGGCTGATAAGTTTTACAGTGTTGCCACAATTATTTTATAATTTATTTATTTTTCAAAAAGAGAACTGCCTGATTTAATTTCTATTATAGTTTTCTTATGTTATCAAATTTACAAAAATATTCAACTAAGAAGTCAGAAGTTAAAGTTATGAGAAAATGTTGATGGTATAATAAATAATCTATCATTTCGAAAGAAATAATTTTCATTGTAAGTGGAAAGACATCGATATTTTTAAATAATTTTAACTGAATCAATTTTTTGACAGGTTTCAATTGTTATGGAGATGTAGAACTCTTCTGTAGAGTCAGTAAGTCAAATAGTGAAATCAACTATTCATATGATTTTAAAAAGATAACAATTTATCCGATTATATGACACCTGGCGTATTTAATATGATGTTCTTGATAAAATTAATAACATAAAATTATAATTACTAACTCTGCTGAAGTTGCATATTATTCACGGTGTCAGGCTTTTGCACTGTTTTTGATGCTCCTTCCCTTGTCACAAAATCCGTGTGGCTCTCTAAAGGAACAATTCTCGCAATTTTAGGCACAAAAAATACAAAAACCACAAATTATTTTTCAGTCACATACTAATAATTATTACACATACACATTAATTTAAACTAACGCAGCTACCCTAACAGTTGGCGCTTTTGGTGATTTCATGTCCTGTACCGCCAGTCTTAAAAAACATTTACCCTATTTCTCTATTTATATTGAATTTTTGTTACTTATTTTTAAGATTTATATAAAAATATAAATATTGTGAAAACAATAGTTTGTCGAAAAAGCAACAAAGCATATTGGTAAATTTAATACAGTGTAGTAATTTAGAGTAATTAGCTAAGCACATCTGTAAGCAAAGCATTTCTTGAGTATGAACAATGTTTTAGCTTATGAGTGTATAGCACAAATTTTACAATAGTTGCCAAAAAGAATAAATATAGATTTTTATTCTGAGTAAAGTATGATATTCCTTTTTCCAGAAAATTAAAAGAATTCTATTTATCACCTTTATTTTACAAGGTTATGGAAAACAACTACATGTTCTGTGATGACAACATGCATGCAACAAAAGGATACCATTTTCCAAAAATTGTAGCTCGTTAAAAGGGTATAGATTGTTAGTCAAAATACTAGTTAAAATCTACAATAATATAAGATACAAAAACACTTTAGTTATGAATATATATCAACATCCAACGCACTAAACACTCATGGAATGGATTCCCTCTGAATTTTATTTTGAAGGAAATAGAATCTACTTATTCAACTACCAAAAAACACAGAGAAAAAATAAAGATTTAAATAAACATATAATTAGATCATAACGAAATAGTAAGTCCATTAAAAAACTATTGAGTGTACTCGTCAACTATCAAAACGCTACAAATTTTAATTTAATACTTACATATTTTTATTTTCTATGATGCTTTAATATTCCAACGTAACAAATAGCATATGCAAGCTTTTACCTTGTATCTATAAGCTATCCAAGTCATCAACAGTTTGTTGAAACAACTTTAACTAAGCGATTATAAATAAGAAATGTCAAATTTCATTCCCATTTTTATAATTTCAAAAAAATAAGAATAATTTCTGTCAACAATCTTGTCAACATTTTATAGTAATTATCTCTGTGGCACAAAATCTGGTGGCAACTAATATTACATTTAAGATATTTGTTACCAGTGTTGAAGTCTAAGCCATGAGTGTCAACCAAATATTGCAGAATATCGCCTTGCTCTTCGAGACTGTCGCCTTCTCGCAACATGGCAAGCAATTCCGCTACTTCCTGCTCGGCATACTGACTCTGGGCTGGATTTGTGCCACCGCTATCGGAAGTGCAGCGATGTCTAGATCCTGCTCCTCTTGGCGCAAGATTAACAGTGACTGAAAATTAGATATGAATAACGTGACTAGTATGTATGATTAATATATATTTTAAGCACGAGTGGTCACTATTGAATTTATACACATATTATTCAAATAATAGAAATATGTTGATAGTATATCATTTTCATACGTTTAAGAGTAGGGTTTACATCTTTGGCTGGAGATTCAGATTGCGCTTTCTCTACATTAATCACAGGATTTGAATCTTTGTTTGATGTTGCCGCATGGTGTCCTAAATTAGTTGTTGAAGTACCCCTGGGTAAGGAAAAACAAATTATTATATAATATTCAAAAAAACAGAATGAAATAAAAAATGTTGCAATGGAAAAGATAAAGTCAAATCCTTATTTATCACAAAAATATAGATAATGATGTTAATGAGGCTGCATACAGCTAGGCCTAGATGCTTAGACGTGTTTTTCAGACATTTTTATATGGGGAGCGTCAGGATTTGTGACTAGAGAGATTAAAGGTTGTGTTAAAATTTTAGACAAAAAATAACATTTCATGGTTGTGATATGTAATTTGAAGAGTATTTTGAACTCCCAAGGAATCAATTTATGACTGCTTTGACCATAATTGAAGACAACCTTATAAAACTGTCATTGAAAAAAATATATTTTTTTAATTTTAGTCGCATGAATCACATTAAACTTTTAATTGATTCAATTGATAACTCATCTTTTACTTTCGTAAATTTGTCGAAAATCGAAAATAAACCAAAAACGCAGCATTTGGCATTTTGACACAACATGCAACGCTCCCAATGATTCCAATGATTCTTGTATATACAAATTAGTACTTGGATATTTTTTCATGATTTTGAATATATGATATTAGTTAACACTGAACAAATGTTCATCATACTTCGTAAGTGACTCAAAGCTTAGATCAATTTGGTACATGATTATGAAATAGATGAAGAATCTGTCACCGGTTTGTACATGGATCTGCAAAATGGCAGATCTTTAATTCATACCTGTTAACGGCTTTCTTCTTCCAATCGTCAGATGAAGGCGAAGGACTGCGACCTGCCCGTCCAATTGAATCTACATCGAGCCAAGAAGATTTCCTTTCTAGAGTAGGAACCATACACTCTCCTTCCATACCGAGAGTATCAGCTTCAACAAACATAACACTCAATCAATAAATATTTCTCGCAATCACAACGGAAGTATGAAATTTCAAATTTTTGAATGAATTTGAAACAATAATATTTTATTTTTTTTACTTACAATCAACATTGATAGATCTAGTTTTTTTAATTGCCCCCTTGACGGACATTTTCCTGCGGAGGGTCCGAACATCTCTCCGACCTCGCGGCTGAGTGAGAAGACTCCACTTGTGGCTAAATGACCTTAGCAAATGTTCTTCCAAATACTGCTGAACTTGAGGATTTAATTCTGAAATAAGCCATTAATGAAGGAACACACTTTCGACAGATATGTGTAAACATGAATTAATGTTCTTGCTGCCAAAGCATCAGGAATCATAATTTTGCCAGTGCTAATACCACAGTCGCTCACATGCAGTTTTTTTAACAGGTGCATCAACACGTTCAGTGCTGAAAACATGTGGTTTTATTGTTTATCCAATTGTTTTTGTGGTAACCGTCGTCAAGCAGAACAGAGTGACAGTTTGTTTGTTTCCTTTATTGTTTTTTCTTCAATATACATTATATAAGTTCATCAAAAAATATTGTTTATTGGAGTAAAATGAATAGTAAATAATATTTTTTCATGTACTTATATAATATATTCAAATCTGAGATGGTGAATCAACCTGTAGCTGTAAAAAAAACAATAAAGAAAACACTCGAGCTGGCTGTTTTTGTTAAATTTGGGGGTTTTGTAAAATAATTCGGGTCCTAAAATCGGATTAGACCGATTGCATCATTGCAAATTGCGATGATATCAGTCGTCTCTGTCAACCCATGTTATATGTTCATTACTTTGAGACAGTGTATCAGAGCTCTTAAATATCAAATAAATGATTTAAATATTTATATAAGTTCCAATAGACATGTCGATGTACATAAATCTATTATAATGTGTTTTATTTGTATTTCTTAGAATTTTCAATTCAACCAGGAAATCCATTGTATGAAATACATAATAAATAATAGTGTAATTTTGATATTTAATTTTACAAGGGAACTTTGGATGAAGTTACTGTGGGGCAAGAGAGGAATTTATGGTCTGAATGTGAATTTTCACTGACACTTTTCAGACGTTATCGTAATGTTGATAACAAAAAAAAATATATAGATAAATAAATATCTCACTATCGGGGTAGCCATCTTCCTGACTGCCCAAGAAGCTCAAATTTGTTATCGCTGATGTGCTTAAAAAGTCTCCTAGATTTCCCAAAGTGACACGGGTACCATTAATGTACCCAGATTTGAGCTTTTTCATTGTAGTTATCATAGCCATTGGTATTTTTCCTTCGTCTGAAAACAGGGGCAATAATGTAAAATTTTCGTTTTTTTTGGCATGTTATTATTATATTATTAACTTCGGTAATATATATATCTTGGTTTTAAAGATTGGGAGTGTAAAATCTCAATGAAGTTAACAGTACAATAAAGATATGAAGATTTCAAGTAATTGTGGATTTGATGAACGTTCAAATGTGTGAGTTATTAATTCCAGATATTTCAGACTAAATTTAAAAACATGCCATTGGTCTAATTAAGTCTATATACATAACCAATTTTACAATTACATGACTGAATTTCTTATTATTTAGACCCACAGATATAGATACCGACAATAGATACAGATATGTAATTATAGGATATTATTACAGGATGAATGAGCATGCATTCCAGGATTTATAATCAAATCTTTTATTCGTTATTACATACATTGACCCAGTGGATAACTCAATTAATCATGCAAGGAATCAATTCATACTCCCTCCCAGTTTTAAACCTGAAAAGTTGTTTATTATTAGCGAGGTGTTTCAGAATATTTCTAGGAACTTGATTGTTTTTCTCTCTGTTAAGATGATTCCGTTGAATTAGATTTTTATTAATCACAATCTAGTAAAAATTTAAACAGGGTATACTTGCAATATATTTTATTGTTTCATAGTATCAAGACATTTTTTTTAAGACAAGACATGTTTGACACTTATCATTAAATGAACGATGAAATAATAACGTAACAGAGGATTTTTAAGCATTGGGCGAGTTTCGATAATCATGTGATTTTTCTAATAGTTTTAGCAAATAATAATTCTACAAATACAAACTGTAAAAGCCTACTATTTTTCGATTACAAAAAACATGACATCAAAATACACACGCATGCAGAAAGGTCCATTTAGTTTTTGCAATTCAATACATTAGAATGAACAACTCTAAAGTGAATCATTGAAATACTGTTTTCTATCATTGATTATTCGTTAGTCATCGATAGTTCACAATTTATGATTACAGTAAAGAAAACAATTTCTGCAGCCAAAATATCACAGCTATAAATTTAGTTTTCCTATAGTCTCTGAAAAACCTATGATTATGCTTTGACCGGTGTTTCGATTACTAGTATAAATTTGTGTTTATTTTACTTTAGAACTAGATGCTATTAGTAATGTATTGATTTGCAAGAGCTGTATAATAAATAGAAAGCTGTTTTAAATAACCATCACTGTGATTAGCAGTGCATTTTTTTCCCCGATAGCATAATTAGTAGAAGCCATAGTAAGTTACGTGAAAGTTTTTTACCTAAGAGATAATGTGTCGCCATTAGTGTAATAGTGGGACGGCCGAGCATATGCTTCCAACTCATGCCGAGGAACGCGAGGTTGGCCGTAAAATTGCTCGTGAGAAGGTCGGGATCGCGTGACGTGTAGTACTCTTCGTAATCAAAGTTCTGCACAAGGCATTCGGTGATTCAAACAGCACAAATAGCATAACCACTAATAGACAACTAATAGATTCTATAGAAACTCGATAAAGAATAGTGATGTTATGTTAACTCTATCAAATGATCTATATGAAAATTAATGCAGTTTGTACAATTTGAGAGGATTTAATGTCCAATTATCTTTTACATTTTTGCTTTCAAGCTTTTAAAAATTCATATATTTTTAGAAATAAACAAATTTCAATTTGAATCATTATAATTGGGGGTAAAATTAATGAAATTATAAATAATTCATTCTGAAAAGATTTTTTTAAGTACAGCCATGCACAGCTTGGTTCACTTTATACTTTACAATTATTCCGATACAAGCTTTATACTTCTGTGATTATAACTTAGGGCATATTAAAAAATTCAGTAATGCAATAAATACTCTCTCATGACAAAATACTCGTGAAGTATGTAATAACTGTATAATATGATTCATAGTTAAAGGTAGAATGACACTATGTGTAAGACATGCTTAGGAAACATCATTAAATCTCAATGCGTCCTTGAAAAAAATCCAATTTAATTTCTGCATATAGGAACACAATTACATTAAAAGCCTAAAAACTTCTTTCTACAAATACGGTTTTGATAAATCCTAACAAACCAAGGTAAAATTACAGTATACTGTAGCCATTTTTCAAACAAGAATGATGGTCAAAAAACAGTCCAAAACAATAATTTTTTTCATCGAATTTATAGTGATATTTCTGCTCACAAATGGATAGCTTCAATTCTATTAAATGGTTTGAGATACCCTACTGAATTAGTTATACGTTTTTGGTACTTTAATTTTTGCCAATATCTAGGGAGAACAAAATTTACAAGTATGTTTATACTTGTTTACATCTGACAAGTATCTAGCTAAGGTTTGATTAGGTCAATTTAAGGTATTTGCACTCAATTTTGTATTTAATAATATCATGAAACATAACATGGGTAAATTATTTTAAGATTGGCGACCCTCACTACAAAAGAGAAAACTAATCCTTTGCATAATGTAAACATTGATTATGCTCATATAGATTAATTTGATGTGAAATAAGCTTATTTATATATTATTATAATTTCAAAACATGATATTCAGTTGTGTTCTTTTTCAACTACAGTATTCTGTAATTTTTTCAAACCTTTTGCCAAAAACCTCAAAAATTCACAAGAATAAGATTTTGCCAATTGAATTTGTATTCAGTCAATAAAAATTATCTGTGATTTAAAAAATGAAGTTTACCTACTTAAGCAGCAACGTATTGACTTTCTTTAAAAAACAAAAGAATTATATCCAAATCAAAATACCTCAGCACGAAAAACCCTTAGCATATTGAATATCCGGCATGTATTTTTTAACCCTTTCCCGAGTCACTTATTTTATTCTTCATAAGGTATATTTAAGATGAATAATTGCAATATGTTTATTTATCGTCATGTCATGAAAAGTTCGGTGAGCACATTAATGTGAAGAGTTGCAATGAATTTCAAAAAAATATGGTAAAAATGCTGATGGGAGGAAAGGGTTAACAAAAACGTGGCGCAATCTTTTAAAAAATTTGTTATTTTACCAGAATTTTATTTTTCACACTCCCCTTAAAACAAACACGTCAGCAACACACCGATGTAAACACTTCAAGGAAACACATGAAAGTAATGATATTCAATGAGCCCGTGGTGAAAAATCTATATTCTTCATAAGAGTCAGAGGAATAATCAGACAGGTTGGATAGCATCAATCTAAAGCCCCAATAGTCACACTGGAGAAATGAATACAAGACCTCTAAGTAAAGTAATACATTGGGGTACCTAGATGCAACTGTTTCAACGAGAGAACGACAAGTGGCCGGCCTAGGAGATTTTGCCAGGAAGACTTGAGGAAATTTATTTCCGACTTCAGGATATCGATCATCAGTTCATAGTCGGAAGCTATGTAGAACCGTGTCATGTCGGAAAACTATACATGAAAAAAACTTAAAAATGTCTGCATAAATAGGAGAACACTGGCTATGCAAGGTAAGCCTGTTGAAAAAATATATTAAAACAAAAAATATTGAACTAAAAGAATAAAAGTGTCAGAAATTTTTTTTAAAATTGGATATATGAGGCGTCATAAAGCAAAAATCGAAACATTCACTTTACAGTGTTAGCAGTAAACTATTTCTTGTGTTATACCCTTAAATCATTAGATTAATTTTCACATTGTATTATATTTCCAATCAAGAACAATATGCCATTTTTTACTAGCCAGTCCATCGCTAATTGTAACAAATACTAACAATGTAAAGATAAAAATATGACACTTGCTAGTTACTGTTGACATTACCTGATTTCCTTAATTAGCAAAATTAAATCCACGTAAAATCATCTAGGCTTTAAATAACTGTTAATGACTCGAACGAAATGGTCTCAAAAGCTTTTGTGGGGTTTTGCGAGTTATTATTATAACATATCGACTGTAGAAAGTAAAAAGGACGTAACCCACACATATCAAATTTTACAGGAGGCGCTAAAAACGTTTTGATGATTTTGTGACATATGCAAATTATGAATTATACACAACCTTGAAGTGCACGGATACTTCTAAACTGGTGTTAAATTGACATAATCTAATATTAACTCATTCGCATCGGGGCATTTTTGCGAAATTTTGCAAAAAATTAGGTACTTTTGAAAAAAAAAAATAACTTTAAAACTATTTGACATTCAAAAAAATAATTTGGACACCAGTTGTGCAACACTTTGTTGCATAATACTTTATATATTTTAGCCTGCTTTTATTAGCGATACTCATCTTTTGTATTTTTTAATATAGAAAATCGGGTATTTGACATAGAATTATATATTTCATCGAAAACGTAATAAATAACAAGTCAAATAAACATTTACTCCTGTTTATTTTATTTCAAAACAAAATTAGAAAACATAAAAGCCTATTTTTAGCCTACAATTGCTTATATTTTGGTGGCCTATTTTTTAAAGTTTTATTTTAACTGTCTGCTGATTTTTCATCGCCGAAATCACCGAATAAAAAAAATATTTGTGCATATATTTTAATATTTTATTTTTTAAATGATGCATCAATCATTTGTTACGCCATCTGCATAGAGAATCTAAAACATTTGTCGCATTGGATGTATATATTTCAACGCGTAAGTCAGACCGGCGAAAAGACTCGTATACGAGTCATCCGTAACCAATGTGTTAATTAAAGAAATTGTCTCCGAAAAACCTTTATTTTAGTGTTTTTTCTTGGTTTCAATTTTTTTACAATGTCATCTTTTTCAAACTTAAAAGCTAAATTTAGATGCTAATTCCGCATTTTTAGCTTTCATCCTTTTGATAGAATGTGTGTCAAGTTGTATTCATTGTGATTATTGAAAAAAAGCAGTTTTGGAAAATTGAGGGTTACATCCTTTTTCCTTTCCACAGTCGATATTGTGAGAAGCGACGTTGTTTGATTTTGACAAAATTTACTTTTACTTATAGACACTTCATATATTCCAATTTTATTTAACAAAGTGTAATAAAATGCAAGAAATGTAAGAGAATAAAACTCCAGATAAAAGCGGACGATTTCTACTTATATTTCTACGAAAATTTCGAACATACCTGTGGTGTGAATGCAAAAATTCTGTCATTCAAGGAGTAAAGTTTACTGGTGCTTAAAATTCCTACATCTCTTGACT
This sequence comes from Himalopsyche tibetana, assembly GCA_030503985.1. NCBI lineage: Eukaryota > Metazoa > Arthropoda > Insecta > Trichoptera > Rhyacophilidae > Himalopsyche > Himalopsyche tibetana. The sequence goes on from JAPJYX010000005.1 coordinate 27,826,242, forward strand.
TTCTGCCAGAAAGACCTAGCTTCTTGTTTCTCCCTTGATGTCAATAAAAAAATTAATAAGCCTTTGTTAAAAAAATGTTCAATTTTTCAGATACATAATAAATTATACCGAAATCAAGTCAAACGTCATCTACAAAGAAGTGTTTTTCTTTTTTTTGTTAATACATTTTTCATTCTCAGCTACACGATAATCAAACAACATTATTTCAATCTTTTCTAGTTTCTTCTTGAATTACCAGATATACAAATATTTCTGATTGCTTCAGAATTTGAAACCTGTTAAGCTGAGTTATGTCAGAGGTTTATGAATTTATAAAATAACCCCAAGATAACATTGTTAAAGTTATAATTTTGCCTAAATATCTTATTAACATATTATATATTTCAATAATACCTAAGTAAGTATACAAATGGCTAAGAACGCGAGCAGGCTGGACTTCAATCGGTGCAACTTCAGATATAGTCTGGACAGAGAGGTCATGCTCCATCAGTTTGTCTCTAATGATATTATCCTCTGCGAGAATAACAACCTGAACGACGACATCAGGTTTCTTCTCAGAACATAATCTTCTATTCAAAGGATCCAATTCTCCGGCAGCTAAGAATCCCTGAAAATTATACATGTAAAAAAATTAGTATCGCAAGCTCCGTAATTTACATTGTCTGGTGGACTTTACTTTAATACAGCGGGTGATTAACTATCCCAAATAGAAAGAGACACTCTTCACTCTTTAACGTTTTGTCCAACTTTATGAAAATTCAAAAATAGTTGTTAATTTTACTGTCACAATAAACAAAATATAATAAGATTAAAATATGTATGAAAATGGAAGGGATTGAAATTGGTGGAATTGTCTTTAATTACCTCTTGTAAAAGTTTTCCCAGTATATACAGCGACTGTCCCCAAAGAAAGGGACATCTTCCGAGCGGTATTCTCTCTTGACTACCGGGATCCTTATATTCCCCGTCGACTTTATTAGCAGGCACCGCATACAGCTCCGGAACTAATTTAATACCGTCTTCAGACTTTATCATCACCTCGTCTAACTTTTCTGAATATTCAGTTATCGATTGCTTGTCTCCTTGGAAGCAGAAGTCTAATATGAGATAACAGAAAAATAGAGGCCAATCGCACTCGATATTTTCAAACATTCTAAGCTCCCAAGGCTCATAATACAGTCTGTTAAGATCTTCTTTAGGGGTGCGGTGCCCGTCCCGTAGGAAACGTTTACATCCGTATTTCCCTTTCAATTTTGTTATAATCGCTTCTCTTGTTTTTATAATTAGTTGAGGATCGTCTACCGCGAAAGCTGGAAAACTTATTATAGCAAGCAAGCCGGAGTCTAATTCTTTACTGTTAGATTCTCTGGGAAGCATCGATTGAAGGACGGCTTGACATTTTTGCGCCTCGTCCGCCAAAACGTGTATAACACTAGACGGACCTCCTCGGGCGCCGAATAAATCCAGCTCATTCATCGCTTCCAATGCGGCTTTCGCCATACCAATTGAGCTAGCGTTCAATTCTGGCAGGCCGTGGTTAGTTTTATCGCCTCTTTCCCAGACACCATAATCAGGAATACAATATGCGGACTCGATATAAAAAACAAGATTTTGGATGAATGAAACTTCATCAAGTGAAAACACAATCTGCAGTCCGGATGCTGTCATTTGAGCTAATACTAATAAGTAAAGAGATATGGCATCAATTTGCAAATGACCCCATTCCCTATCGCCGACAACGGCTCTTCCATTGATTGATGAATACTTGGCGTGCAGTGCATCCAATGGGTTCTGAGTCATCTTGAAGTCTTCCACTTTCTGTTTTTGCTGCATCATCGCCATGAGTAACCCTAAAAAAGAAATTAATAATTTATTTCTTAAAGCCATTGTACAATTTCACAACTTTATATTACTAAATTAATGTTTTCACAGAGCTTCAGAAATCTTTGAATACAAAATGCTTAAATTCTCTTTTAAGATTAAAACTTTTATAATCCAGAGCCTTATTGAAAGATTTATTTGGGACATTGGTTTCGTTATGGCTGATCGATATTGATACTTATAAAAGTACGTTTTTATTGCAATACATAAATTATCGAAATGGTAAATGCTCTTGGGCGTTCATTCTTTTTAATTGCAGGGTCACAAGTTCATCACTTTCATATATCCTTAAGAATCTATCTCCAAAGGCATGAAGATCTACCTATCCAATCCAAATTAGAGGAAATAGCTGACAGCAATTCAATACCTAGCCCCATCTTTCTAGCACACTCTCTTTCAAAAGGGATTGAATAACTAACTAGGGTCCTTGTTATCCGATCGTAATTAGTGCCGAAAAATACCTCTCACAGTGGTTCTCATGTGCGGCCACCAATAGCTTCATAGTAAATATTGATATTTTAAAAAACTGCAACTGGTATTTTTATTATATCTAAAAACGAAAATTGTATGGTTACGAGACATTTCCATAGGATCGCGATCTAAGCTGAGACAAAATATTCGATTAGCCTACCGAACATATTTGAAAAGGATGGAAGATTGCATGCGCGAAAATCCATTTTTTTTTGGAATTATATCAAATCTATCAGAAACGATGGTGGATTCGCTGAGGCAATGAATTGGAAGGGTCATGAAGAGGCAGGTCTGCGGGTGGCAGAAGCATTTGCTGGCCATTTCAGATCTGTACACTCAAATGATATACCACACCTTAATATTGAATTAATATTGAAAAGTCGTACAAATGGTGCCTAGTGCATTGATGCCATGCAAATCGATGAATCAGATTTTTTTTTTTTTACCAAAAAACTTAAAAACACCCGCTTGCTTGGTCCCGACAGGGTGCCTACATGTTTTTTAAAAAGATGTATTGACCTCATCAAAAGTCCTTTGTGTTATATATTTAATCTCGATCAGGCATTTTCCCTGAAATATGGAAAATATCTAAGATTACACCAATTTTTAAGAATGGCGCAGAATCATCAGTGGAAAATTATAGACCGGTGGCTGTTCTCTCAGCGCCAGCTAAGGTTCTTGAAATGATTATGCATCATATGATTTTAAAAAGGATTGAACCATTTATAATTAATGAGCAGCATGGGTTCAGAGTTGGAAGATCAACCGACACAAACTTGATGGTGTTTATGGATTACGTGTCGACGGCGTTAGATAAAGGACTGCAAGTTGACTGTTCTTACAATGAATTCTCGAAGGCATTTGACAGGGTCGATCATGACATTCTTTTGGAAAAACTCCAATTGATCAGTTTGTCTGATGGTTTTGTTAGGCTTTTTGGTAGTTATTTTAGGAACAGAAAACAATACGTATCGTATGGGCTTTTCGAATCAATGCCGTTTTGCACTTACTCTGGTGTTCCGCAGGGTTCAAACTTGGGGCCATCACTGTTCACTATTTTCATAAATGATATAGCAAACGTTATTAAAAATTCTATGTTTATTTTTCCGTTATTCAATAAATGGCCGAATTCTCTCGTGAATTTCATCGGTCAAAGATCTTGGCGTACAATTTGAGAGCAAACTAGCATTCAATAATCACATTAAGATTACTTGCAAAAAAGCATTACAAATGTTGGGCTTTATCATCCGTACCACCAGTCTTATCGGGAGTTAAAATTCTAATATTAATGTACAACGCTTTAGTTCGAAGCAGACTTGAGAGTGGGTCAATTGTTTGGGCCCCAAGATGCTCGAAATATACCCTTATGGTGGAGAAGATTCAGAAAAAAATTTTGAGACTTCTCTATATGAGAGTGTATGGATATTACCATAGCAGTCTTAAGTTCCAAGCAGTGTCGTAGAAAAAACAGCAAAAAAGACCAGGCCGTTAAATCCCAGCCACTCCTAACAAATTGTGTGGCGGTTATACGTAGATCAACTCTAAATTCCAATTTATGAGCTTATTTTTGGTTGAATATAACATGTATGTTTGAAAGATTTCTTGTATGGATATTCTGTGATTCTTTGGTGTTATTAATTTACAATTTACGATACATCGGAAAGGTCATATATGCAAATTAAGTAATGCTTGTAAGAAATATAGCGAATGGCAAGAAATGCGATGTGTGGTAAAACAAATAAAATTTAACTTCCCACTATTAAATATCACAGTTATATAAAATATTGATTATAAATAACATAAAACAACAGTAACAAGCGGAATCCATATTATATTATATACGATTTTGACGCCTATTGTGATATTATGAAATAAATGCTGCGTCTTATCATATAATAATGGCAATATACCAAGTAAATGATGATTTAATCAATAATAATATTTAAAAAATAATGAAGTGAAATGTGCTACCCTAGTTTGACTTACTGATTTTTGATTACTGATATGACTTGAGAAATCCTATGGAAAGATTGAGTAACGAACCAGTGTGCACAAATAAATTTTGAGATTAATTATTAAGTGATTAAAAACGTTGATTTTTTTAATGAACTATCCAACCTCATATTCTGTATTGAAATATTGTAAAAAAAATAATTTTAATAAAATGATTTGCCTTCATTGTTTGCTTTTGTTCTCCAAGATTTTTCTTCAAAATCCTTAGAAAATGTTATTTTTTCTTATTTTGAAAAATATGTAATTGAAAAGATATATAATTACAATATAAATATGTATTTCCTACAATATATCAGAAACAAATGGCTTCATAATGATGTGATATTACTTTGAAAATTATGACGCCGGCCCGCTTATCTGAAAAAAGTACCTGTTTTCAGCTCCATAGCATGGCTTTCACTATAGGGGGCTTTGATATTACTCATGGCTTTATTCAACTGACTTTCTCTTAGGCATGCTTAACTTCAACAGCTTGAGCGTTCGAAGAGAAATGTATCTGGCCATATATTTCTTTCGACTTACACGAGGACAAAATGAGAATTCCACCATTCTTGAGAATGTGAATCTGAATGTTCCTGATTATTTTTTGAGAAATCGTGGACATGAATTGTTTGTTTTCTCAAGGTGTAGAACCAGCCTACCAATGGAGATGCCACTGGGGAGAGACATATTCCACGTAGACGTGGATGAGTTCCGACGAATACTATTTTTTATGTATTAAAGTAGAGTTCGTCGGAGCTTACTCAGTTGACTTCCTTGCCATTTTTTTTTCTACTGCATTTAATATTCAATTGTACTATTTTTTTCTCCATTGTAAAAGTTTTAAATTTATAATTTGTCAACCTTGTGCAATGTTAATTAATTAAATAAATAAATAAATGATTATAATGCGGCCACAGTGAAATTTCACATGAGAACCACTGATCTAGACTAACTTTTGTGTTATCTTCTTAAGATGGAAATTCTATCATTACTTATCCACCATGGTAAAAAAAAAAGTAGTAAAACATCCAGATTCGAGATTTGTGCATTTTTCTAGAAATTTGTAACTGCGGGGACTCGAATAAGGACGGGAACATGGATTCATCTTTATCAAATATTAATTTTATCAGATTTCTAATTGGATTCCATCAAGAATATCTTCCGGCTGGCCCCCTGTTTTTAAAAAATCATCAGGCCCGTTTTCCGAAAGGTTTAATTACCCCTGGATTAAGTCACCGATTCCTGTTGAAATGTTTCATTAGGCATACATATATTGGCAATGGACATGGTATTAAAAATAAATAGTATAAACTTAGTATTGTTTAAAATAATTGGGTTAGCAAACTTTACAAGTTTGAAGTAACCGATAACAGAAAAAAGTTCAACAAACCTCTCATCAACTTAACGCAACTTTGCTCGAGCTCATAAGTTTTAGCGCGATCTTCGTCTTGATCGGCAATTTTTTTATATGCCATGGATAATCCCCAAACGGCAAGTATACAATAAACATTGTCACGAATCCAGGCATGTTCATTGTCAGGACTGGCAGGAAAGAGTCCAGTTACTGGTTGTTGGTGGTCCATAATAAGTTTATGGACCACTCGTTGATAATAATCTAACCTAACCCCGGAATTACTTCGACTCCGCATTTCGTTTGTTTTTAATCCTATATTATGAATGAAAAGGTCTACCGCTTATTTCTTCAACAATCGACACTACTAATTGGTGGCTCCCATTATTATAAAAGAAATAAAAACTTCTTCGTGAACCATAACAATCTAAAAATACAACCAGCTGACAAATAATCCAAATAATGTGCACTGATAAGTCAATTGAATGTCAAAAACATAATGTGATAGAAAGAGAAAGAAAATAGATCGGTGCCGCCATCACTAAAAAATTTGGTCACCGACTTGTTACATCATTCTTTGAAGCAAATTTTTGATCTCTTTCAAATTGAATAGTTTTTCTATAAAACAATATTCTTATATATATACACAAATAAAACTATTTTGGCTCTCTTATCAAATACTCATATTTAATAGATCTTCAACAATAGATCGTCAATATGCTGCCAAAACATTAATTCGAAAATTGGGTATTTTGAGCTATGAATGCAGATCGACAGAATTAAACTTAAGTTTTATTGTCTCATAAAACAAGCTGACTCATATTACATTATGAATAGTACCGATGGTCGTCCAAGAAGCCGGAATCCCACCGGTTGGAAGATAAGGCAGGCAAGACTAAGACTTTTCGAAGGCATCCGCAGCACGTGATTCAGCCAGTTCCAACGTTATTCCAATCTCTATAACCACTGACGTTATGGGGCGCAGTCTTTTAGGTTCCCTAATATCTGAGTTCCCCGCAAAATCAAATCACTTCTCATTTCTACAGCTACCCAAAAACGATTAAACGTTTCTGAGCTGTACAAATTTTGGTCAATTGTTGTTTATTATTTTACTGTTTACCGTCACGATATTTGAAAAGGTCGATTATCTCAAAACAATTTTTTTTGGCAGAATACCAACGATAGTATATATCGTTGTTCTTTAAATATGGAAAAATCTGAAATAATTAAGAGAAAAAAAGTGGCGGAATAAGCACATGGGAGGTTCCAGGCGCAATAAAAAATGTAAGGCCCTGTTTTTCGCATAAGGTAAGAAGGCCAGAAAATTAAATTAAAAATATCAAAAATCTGAACAAAAAAATGAGTTATATAATATAAGCCATTTTTGAGGCCTTTAAGATTTGGAGGCCTCAAGCGTGCGCTTCATTCGCTTATAGGGTAATCTGCCACTGGAACCAAATCAAGAAAGCAAAAAATAACAAATAAATATAAAAAGTTTATTATCACAAACATAGTGATAATATTTTAATTACATTATATATTTACTTCTATTGATTTAAAGAGAACCAATAAGGACTCAAATGTTTTTTTCCCATTCAAATGAAGATTATAATACGATATTATTTGCTAACAACCATTTTTCGTAGTAGCAGAAATTTCGTAAATTATTGAATTTTTGGAATAAAGTTTAAGTTTGCTAATAACCATTTTTCCGAGTAGCCGAAATTTCGTAAATTATTTAATTTTTGGTATAATGTTTAAGTTTGCTAACAACTATTTTTCGTAGTAGCAGAAATTTCGTGAATTATTGAATTTTTGGAATAAAGTTTAAGTTTGCTAACAACCATTTTTCTTAGTAGCCGAAATTTCGTAAATTATTGAATTTTTGGAATAAAGATTAAGTTTGCTAACAACCATTTTTCGTAGTAGCAGAAGTTTCGTAAATTATTGAATTTTTGGAATAATGTTCAAGTTTGCTAACTACCATTTTTCGTAGGAGCAGAAATTTCGTAAATTATTTATTTTTTGGTATAATGTGTAAGTTTACTAACAACCTTTTTTCGTGGTAGCAGAAATTTCGTAAAATATTCAATTTTTGGAATAATGTTTAAGTTTGCTAAAAACCATTTTTCGTAGTAGCAGAAATTTCGTAAATTATTGATTTTTTGGAATAAAGTTTAAGTTTGCTAACAACCATTTTTCGTAGTAGCCGAAATTTCGTAAATAATTTAATTTTTGGAATAATGTTTAAGTTTGCTAACAACCATTTTTCGTAGTAGCATAAATTTCGTAAAATATTTAATTTTTGGAATAATGTTTAAGTTTGCTAACAGCCATTTTTCGTAGTAGCATAAATTTTGTAAAATATTCAATTTTTGGAATAATGTTTAAGTTTGCTAACAACTATTTTTCGTAGTAGCAGAAATTTCGTGAATTATTGAATTTTTGGAATAAAGTTTAAGTTTGCTAACAACCATTTTTCGTAGTAGCAGAAATTTCGTGAATTATTGAATTTTTGGAATAAAGTTTAAGTTTGCTAACAACCATTTTTCGTAGGAGCAGAAATTTCGTAAATTATTGAATTTTTGGAATAATGTCCAAGTTTGCTAACAATCATTTTTCATAGTACCATAAATCGACCTCGGCGCATATATCGACAGCCCTGCAGTTTTTAAATTGCAAATTATTGAATTTTTGGAATAATGTTCAAGTTTGCTAACAATCATTTTTCGTAGTATATATATTTTATTCAACTAATTTTCAAATACGCTAACAAATACATTTCGTAAAAGAAGAAAAAGACCCGAGGACATCAGTATGCACACATTTGTGAAAAGTGAGTGAAAAGTGAAAAGTGATTATTTTATCGGCTATTAATATATAGAATGTTTTGTCAAGCGTATTGTGAAACTAAAACATTTCACATTTGGAACATTTACAATAAATATCGTGGACAATCATTTTTATTATGGATACTATTTTTTATTAGTGGCAATAGCTGTCATTAGACTGACGTGTTGGCAATATGGGTACTGACGAATATTAAAATTAATAGATATTTTAAATGTTCTCGTGATTGTTCAGTAGTTTTTGCTAGAAAATGTGTATAAAAATATATAAAAATATAAATCGTAGGTACCAAAGTCTTTGAAATCATTTAGTTCATCAATACTTCATCAAATATTTGCATTCCTCGCACACTTACCTAAACGTCATTATTTACCAAATAAAACTTTTAAATCCAAAAGAAATAACCAAATCCATAGGTTATCAACAAATATGCAATATAATCAAATTTTCAATTAAATCATATTTTAATGGGCTTGTCGTTCCATGTTTTTTGTTGAGGGTATATTAGTAAACAAACATAATTTGGGTCAGATGTATTGAGCAACATTTATGGCTGTTAAAATCAACAGTATTTGAATAAGTTTCAATGCCCTCTTGCTAATTTGTTTCAGATATTCTTTTGTATAGTTAATGAGCGAAACAAATATGTCTGATAACGACCCTGTAGGCTCAGTGCCTAAAATGGATGAAGAAACCAGAACATTTGTTGGAATGCCTCCAACAGAGCCTCAAACTCCAGAAATGGATGACCTGACAGAAAGATTCTCACAGCAACAGGTTAATATCATTGATAACTTTTACAGCTAATTAATTGCTAAAATCTGTTAATTGAAGTTTTTATACATTTCAAACAAGGTTATCTGGTGATAATATTTATGAACACTCGTAAGAGCCAATACAATGTCCAAAATATAATGATACACAATTGCATAAAAATTACGTCTATTTATTTCTCAGATTACAGCTCTGAGTTGATTATTAAGCTATGTATTCTGCGGCAGCACAGTTATAGCATGTGTATTATTGTATAATATTTTACCACAATTATATGGTACAACATGTAATTTTATGCTATTATACAATTGGTAAACACCATGCTTCTCGTTTTCTCCTTGAAAATGTACTAAATTGCACCCAAAATAATGCAATTCTCTATGAAATTAAATTGCGGATGGAAACATATACATAACCGAACCTTGTAATCAAGAAAACCAATGTTTCGTGCCAATTATGAAATATTATTATGAAAATTAGCCACTCTGGCTTTCATTTTTAAATGAAAATAAATTAAATAACTCACTAAGTAATCTCACCCAAATTAATAGATTAATTTTTAAAAACAATTAAAAACAACTGACCGACTAAATTATGCATAAATAAGTTTAGATGTTTTCCTACCGGCGTTTGGTAATAAACTGATTTACTTCTGGAATGCTCCAATGAATGTTCAACAGTTGTGCAATATTATTGTTTGACTTTGGTAGTTGTATTTTATTCATTTCAATCAAAATGTTTGAGAGCTTTGGTTTATTCGCCCGGCATGTGTGCTCTATTTTTATTGATAAAAACATACCATTGTGGTGTGTTTTTTTATCATTCATGGTTGGAAAGGGTAATAAAATATCGCAAAGTTAAATTGCTTTAGTTCATAATTTCCGACATTTCCAAGGATAAATAAATTATGATTATATTAACGCATGGCAAGTGCCTAGAAAATATAATTTTAAAAATATATTCAAAGAGTTATGAGCTATTCACATCGACTATATCGAATGACGTTCTAAAAGCACGTATTCCGTGTTCCCCGTAGTCAATGAGTTAAGACGCCCCTTTCCCTTTAATTGTGAAAAAAATATATATCATATTGCTAAATTCTAAAATTCTCATTGAGATAATCTCATATGATTTTCTGCGCTTTGCCATTATCTGTATTGACAAATATTTTTCGAAAAATCCAATAAAAAAAAGTACATATGTAAAATTGATAACAATGTTATTCCACTTGTAGTGCTACTAGGTGTCACATTTTTCGCCTCTAAGATTCCTAACACCTCTCGTAACTAGTAGGTAGAAAAAATCCCACTCATCGATTTCATATTTATGAGTTAAGAATTATAATCCAACATGTATCCTATAAATAATAATAAAATAGAGTTAGTCTGAAGATGCCTTTCAAAGAGGCGAAACCCGCGACATTCCTTGTAACCCAACCAGTGGAATATCTAAGATATCAATTTAAATTTAATACCAATTATAAATACAGTAATACCCCGCTTAGCGCGATCCCGTTAAGCGCGGTTTCACTATAACACGAATTTCAAATTTCGCGCTCAAATGCCTCGCATTACGCGAAAGAGTGCGTATAAACATATTTAGTCATTAACTTCTCTATGGTCGCGGGATCCCCGCTTTCTCTGAATATTCTCTTTGAAGAATTGGGAATTCCCCGTCCTTCGACTTTGTTCTATGGGGATTTCCTCGTTCGTTTCGTGTGTTCATTTGTTCCGTAATGTTAGTTCGGTCGGCTGGCAGTTTTGTTTTAACATTTATTGGAGATACATACATAATTTAACCTTACGTTAAAATGCCGGTTTGGACATATTGCAGAGTATAGACAATAATGATGACCGTGTCTTGACCGTGTGTCAAACAATTAAAAACAGTGTTGGGTGTTATGAACGTATTTTACAAGAACGTAAACAAAACGCTACCCAAAAGACAATAGATGTATTTTTCCGTAAAAAATAAGAGTATGTATTGCATAAAGTGTTCTTAGAATTAAAGTGATTGATTAAAATGATTTGTATTTTTTTGTATTAAATTTTGACTATGTTTAATCATAAACCTCGATATACGCGAATTTCAGTTAACGCGATTTTTTTCGGAACGTATCCCTCGCGTAAAGCGGGGTATTACTGTATTCAAAAAATTATCGCAGAATCGCTTAAAAAAAATCATTATACATATTGAATGTATTTTTTGCAGGTGATGTTATCTCAGCTTAAAGAGATGGTCATCGCTGAAGAGGCAGCTCGTAGCCAAAAAATGGCCAACACCAGACTAAAAGTGGAGAAATGTGCCTCACAACTTGCCCGAATAAGAGACCGAGCCAAATTGACAAAGCTTAAAAATTCTCCTGGAAGTGCTGCATCAAGTAATTATTTTTATAGAGCTTTAAGCTTACCGTAATTTTATAATTTACTCGGGAAAATGTTAAATATAGCATTTTTTTATCAGGTTGCACGATTCTTACTGATTCTTAACACTCAAGCAACTGGCCGTTTTTCCACGTGCAGCCGGATTCGTGCGAAATTTTATTCGGATGTCTATTTACTTTTTCTCGATTTTTCACTTTTATAGCATTATCGATTGCCTCCCAAGCATCTATGTTTTTAAAACAACGATAATGATAGTAATGCTTTTCTTTAAGCTCCATAGTTAATTCTGTTTCAATAAATATTCAAATTTTTCTAAAAAAAATCTTTTCATGCACAGCTATTGCTTTAAAATACACGTCCACACTACTTACATAAGCTGTTCGATGAAATTGAAAAACTGGCCAATCGAAATTTTTAATGTACAAATTTTAGCAAAGCTACTCAGCTTGGTACACATTAAAATCATTACAAGTCATTACACACACAAAATTAAGTAAAAGATTCATTATACTGCAGACTATTTATTAGTGATTCAAAAAAATTGCTTTAGATCTGACCGTAAAACAATTGCATAAATTGAATAGTGTACTTCAAATTGTCCACATCGAGTATAAATTTCAGGTCCAAGAGCGCAATCTGAAAACATTTCCAGCACTGATTTGGATAAGGATAGACAACTTTTTTCTGATTCTGATGATAGAACTTCGGATAGTCAAAGTCGTAGCGTTTCCGTCGACCAAATGACCCCGCTGCCAACACCATCGCCTAGTTTACTAATGTCAGTTAAAGACGGTAAATAAGTAATATGTATTTTTAAATTCGGTATTATAATTATTAATGTTCTCTCAACCGGTGTTCCCAACTGACGGTCAGCGTACAAAAACATTTGGAATTCGACTGTTATATTTTTTTACCTGTCCGCAGTGTGGAAACACTGCTTTAAACTGAGACAGTCCTGTGAGTATATGAGTTTGTTTGTTTTAGAATCTGAAACGAAATCTAAGTCTAAGACACCAAACCGAGAAGTTACCAAAATTCTTTACAATAAGATTAGAGAACACAAAGCAATGATCGCAGAGAGAACTAAAAATGAAAAAGAACTGGAACTCGCTTTGGCTAAAATAAAAAAACAACTCGAAGAAAGTCAGAGTCAGTCAGCAGATATCTTACTGGTAGGTTTTCACAAGATTTGGCTCTCACTTCATTGGGATTAGTTTCCAACATACAATCAAATAATATTAGTTCATTTAACAAACACCGCATGTTCACATTGCTTCTACCATTATCCAATTACATATTATTTTTTTGTAGCTCGGTCAACCCAAAATTAAACCTGAGATACCATCGCTAACATCAACCGAGGATAAATCTGAATCAAATAAAATAATTAACGAACTGAGGAATCGGATTGTTCAATTGGAAGGAAATATTTTGGATTTACAAGAGACATGCAGGGAAAAAGACTCTGTTATTGACTCGAGAACAAAAGCAATAACTCTCATGTCGGCCGATCTTAGCAAAAAAGGTGACCTCTCGTTGCCTCTTTTATCGTGAAACATTCTACAGGTTTTGTTTTATGTATTACAGAATAATAAATTATCATTTTTTTTAAATTTCAGGTAAAAATACTTTAGATCTATTGGATGATACTAAAGAACAGATGCAGGCAATGCAGCAAAATTTTGCAACGATGGAAAACAATATGAAACAAGAAAAACAACAAATAATTAACGAATTAGAAGTTTGTAAAAATAGAGTAACCTATTTGGAGGAGGCCAATTCAATATTAGAAGGAGACAGGTTCAAACTTAGCGTTGAAAACTCTTCACTGGAAGAGCGTTTGACTGCGAAGGATACCGAGATTGGGCAGCTGAATATTAACCTGAATAATTACGTTGTACAAATAAATGAACTCAGCGCTAAGATTAACGATCTGAGTGATTCGGAGACTCCTAAAGAAAAAGAAAAGGGCAGCCAAGAAATATCGCAGATGGTAGAATTATCTGACAAAATCAAAATCCTCGAAGACTTAAATACAGTTCTAAGAAAGTCCAATATTGAACTGCAAGAAAAATTATCACCCTCGCCGTCTCCCGAAAAAGAATTACCGGCGTCGCCCAAGAAGAGAGAAGAGTCTCCGAAACCTGTCAGAAAAACGAGTAAACCGCCGCCTAAAGGAAAAGGGGCGCAAAAGTTCAAGACGCTGACTGTCGCTAGGTCTGACGCTCCAGGAAAATCCGCAGAAGATAAAGATGTTAATAAAGATTTATTGGAATCTGTCAAAAAATTGGAAACAATCATTCAAAGTCTTAACAAACAAGTGCTGGACAAAGAAATCCTTTTGTCGCAGAAAGATGCAAATTATCAGTCACTTGAGCAGACTTTAAAAGAAATGGTTATTCATAAAGAAAGTGAAATTATCCCAAAAATTATTGAGACAGAGGAATCTATTACTCAAAGTATAGTTCCCGATGATAGTGCACAAGCTCCAGACGTTTCCGCTGTTGATTCAAATGAGTCTTTACAAGAACAACTGAACGAGTGCCAAATAAAATTAGACAGTCTTACGAAAGACCTCAGCATTGCTAATAAAAATATGATAGAAGTTAAAGCTTCTCATAAATCAAAAGTGAAACGGATGCAGAAGACGATCGACGATTTCAGTAAAGTGTCGGAAAGTAATTCAGAAGTTGTCAGACTCCAAGCCGACGTCCATAGGCTGTCGCAGAAAGTGGCCGAGCTCGAGGAGGACAAGGGAAATCTTCAGCTTCATCTGGTTGACTATGATAGTGGCAGAGGTAAAAGATTGTTTTTTTTCGTGTTGAAAATTTATTTCATTAGCGTCAGTTTATTGTTGTTTTATAATTGGCATCAGAATGACTAAATATTTTATTTCGATTTATCAAATAAATGTATGCTATAATGAAAATTGATTATTACAGTTTCTGATTCACAATTACATGCAAAGCTTCTGGAGTCTGAAGTAGTAGCTGAAGAGAGGCTAAAAGCTATTGAAGACCTCGAATCGCAGAAGTTTGAGTTGGTTCACGGTATGTTTGAATGATTAATCTTTTATTTTTCACCCTGGAATTTGCTTCTGATGAAAATATGTGAAGAGTATGATATTCTTTGACTATGCGGCAGCGCACTTAATCTTAAATAATCATACACTTTATACGGCTTTTATATTGATCCATCACTCTTTTTGAGATGAATACTTTTCCAGAATATTGTTCGCTGGTTTGCTGGCATTTACTCAACTTTTGAGCATTCTTTACTTCTTTGTAAACAAAGTTATATTGTTTTTATTGTGTATTTGAATTGTTTCATATAGTTGTTTTTATTTATTTCCAGAACTTCACACATTAAAACAACAAATTACCGCTTTAGAAGACAAAGTTGCAGACTTGACATTCTTCGAGAGCGAGCATGTCACCAATGAAATGAAATCTGTTCAGTTGGAAGAAAATTTGGACCAAATGAAGGAGGAGCATGACAAAATACTGAAGGATATTGAAATTTACCGGATGGAGAAAAATGAGTTGAATAGTAATATTGAATCACTTATGAAGGAAAAGTCGGACATGAGCAGTAAATTAGAGCATTATATTCAAGAAAACATTGAGTTAATCGATAGGCTAGAAAAATTGAGCGCTGAAAAAGTCAGTTCAGCCGAGTCCATAGAAATGGTGGAATCGCTCACTTCCCAGGAAAAGATGGAAATCGAGCAGTATGAAAAGACGTTTGAATCTTCGCAAGCGGAAATACCTGCCCGTTCCGAAATGCATTCGGAAGTATGTCACGAACCGGCAAGACGAGAGAGCTATTCTAAGAATACACCCGAAAATGCAGAACTTTTAGCTAAAATAGACCTTTTCATACAAGAGCGGCACGAAGTCATGGACAAGATCGACAGCCTTAATTCAGAAAACAGTTCTTTGAATATAAAATTAGACAAACTACTTCAAGAAAAAGCTGATTTAGAGGAAAGTTTTGAAAATCTCAAACAAGAAAACATCAACGCCGTTGCCAATAATAAGTTAGAAGGGGAACAAGTTACAACATTATCCGTCAACATTGAAACTCTAACTCTTGACAACCAATCGCTCAAAGATCAAATTCAAGAATTGATCAATTCAAGAAATGTGAGGACAGAAGAGGTGATCGTTTCGGAAACTGTCGAGGTGGAAGATACGATCGAGAAAGAATTTGTTGAAATTCCATCCCAACATCAACCGATCGAGGGTAAAGATAAATCACCCAAGTCTGCCGGTGCTGCCAATAAGAACGCCAAGTATTTCACCAAAGAAATTCTGCGATTGAAAAATGTTGTAAAACATCAAGAATCAGAAATTAACAAGCTGAAGGTGCAACTTGAAGAATTTCAAGAAGTTAAAATTCAAAGTGACATAATTCTAAATGAGAAGTTGCGTCTCGCAAGTGATTTAGAAAAAGCTTTGCTAGAGAAGAATTCTCTCACTGAACAAATATTCACATTCAAAGAAGAAAAAGAAGCCTTCAATAACAAAATAACGGATCTACAAAGCTGCAATAAAACGTTACTCGAAGAGCAACAAGCTTATTTGTCAGCGAATTCTACAAACGAGTCGAATATTAAATCATCTCTCGAAGAGCAAATCAAAAACCGAGACGAGTCTCTCGCTCGGTTGAATGAATTATTACAAGAAGAGAAAAAATTTATTGCAGAAATAAACGACACAGTAAGTAATAAAGATAAAGAAATTGCAGAAATGAGCATACAATTTTTACAGCTCACTGATGTCAGTAACCTTCTCAAATCTCAACTCGACGAAGAGAGAACTAACACCCTTCGCAATATCGATTCGATGAAAAATCTCGACGCCGACTACAAGAGATTGCAGCATGTTTTGAATGAATCTGAACTAAGATCTGTAGAGTTGGAAAAACAAGCCATGGAATCCAGGCGTTGTGAATCTGAATTCACGATGCGATGCGGTGAAGCCGAAAAAAAAATAAAGGAATCAGAAGAAGCATTGATTGAGAAGAATAAACAGATACAAGTTGTCACTCACCAAATCGACGGCTATCTTGCGGAAATTCAGAAGTTACAGTCCGATTGCTCCGCTAAAGATGAGGAAATACACGAAATTAAGCTGCAATTGAGAAAAGAATCGATCGAGAATGATAAATTGATAAATAGTATGAAAGAAGTTGAAAAGATACGCGACGCACTACAGTCTGAAACCGGTCAATTGAAGGATGATTGTTCTGCGCTCACTTCTGATATCAGTAAACTGAAAGAAGAATATTCTAATCTTGATAATAAATTCAAAGAGCAGCATGACAAACTGAAGAAATACGCTGCCAACTTTAAGAAAAAAACTACTCTGTGTGCGGAGCTTGAAGTGAAAATTACCAATCTGACGAGTGATCTGCTCTCATCTGAGAAGAAAAACGAAGATGCCAATGCAAATATTCAAATGCTTCAACAACAGCTGTCGGTCGCCAATACAGAATGCAATCAAGTTAAGTCAGAAGTGCAACAGACGGCTTCGAGCAATACTAGCTTTTACACTGAACAAATATTGAGTATGGAGAATGAAATCGCTGATTTTATATCCAAATTTGAGCATGCCCAATCTGAAATTGAATCGTACAGGGCTCAGAATAATCTCCTGAATAACAAAGTAACCGAACAGGAAGCTCAAACGCAAATGGCTATCGATGAGAATAAATCGCTCAATGATAAAATAAGAGATTTATACAATGAATCTGATTCAATAAAGGCTACGATGCCTTCTATAACTAATATCGAAGCGGATTTAGCAGCTAAAATATCAGAAATAGCCAGTCTTCTGGATAAACTGGAAGAGGTTCAATCGGATTATAATAATTACAGATATGGCCACGAAGCTAAATTACAGGAGAGCCATGTGTACATTGAAAGTCTTCAAACTGAACTGGAGAAACATAAGGATAGAATATCTCGCTTGGAAGATAGCGTATCAACCATGGAAGAGAGACGTTCGTCCCTGGAACGGAAAGCGGATCATCTGGTTACGAAGCTCCACGAAAAAGACAAAGCTTTCTCGGTATCTTACATGCAAGAAGATAAATTAGAGAAGCGGCTGGCGGCTCTGATGGCGCACGACGACCTCATTCAAAAGCAGTTGGAGGAAACTCAGAATGAAAACATCAATCTATCCGAAAAGGTCAACCTGTTATCCGAATCAAAGAAAGAGTTGCAAAGCGAATTGGAAGTTTTGCGCTGTGACTTTACCGTTCTTAAAAAAGAAGCTTTAGATTCTCACGCTTTGCAAGAAGAACGCTCGCAGGCTGTAGATCGTATTGCCTATTTAGAAAACGAACTCAAAAGAATGTCTGTGGAGTATTCGGATATACTTAAAAATAAAGCCGCGGAATATGAGTATTTGGAGTCCGAATTGCATTCTCAAATTAATAATGCCGAAACGCAGAGAAGAATGTCTAAAGAACATCACGTTGAGCTGCAAGACGAGATGAAGTTGCAAGAGAGCAAACTGAAAGAAGCATTGGTCGAAAGCGAATGGCTAAAAACTGAAAATGAAAATTTACATTTGCAAAAACTTCACTTTGAAGAAGCGCATAAGAGTCTATATGAATCCAATTCTAATATGTTGAAGGAATTTGCAGAAAGGGAAGCTGAGAAGGAACAGATTAACAATTTACACACGCAAGTTAACAATCTATCAGCAATTATTAAGGATAAAGATTTAGAACTGGAAAAATATCAGCAGCACACTTCACAGCTACAAATGGCTTTATCTGAGAATGTCCCCGGTAAAGGTTCTCAGTCGGAAAGTGAATTGAAATCTGTTGAACATTTGGAAGCATTGTTAGCGCAAAAGGCAGAAGAAATCGTGAAACTTGATTCTCAATTTAAATCTTGTCTCTCGCAACTCACTGAAGTTGTGGATGCGGAAAGGGCATTGAAAGATCTTAATTTGCAGTTGAGGAATGTCATCAGCGAGAAAGACGTGTTAATAAACAATTTGAATATGCAAATGCCTATAAAAAGTAACCAAACAGTACTACACACAATTGAACCTGAAATGATTCAAGTGAAGTCATCAACGCAACAAATGGCCAGCCCTTTGACCGCCACCCTCGTCCCGGGTGAAAATGTTGATTCGGATATTTTAAAATATTTAGAAGACCAAATTATATCTGATGAATTTGACCGTAAAAATATTTCAACCACGAGTTCGCATATGATTCGAGGATTCCAACATGACCTACCGGAAGCGGCTAAGATTGTCAAAAATCAGTTTGAAAATCTGACAGATGCAAATATAGTCGTCGCCGAGGAAGCGATCCAGCCGAAGACAACGTACATGTGCTTCGAGGAGAAGCAAGACGTGTCTGAAAAGTCCAAAGATAATATTTTCGACGGCGAAGAGGAATGGGGCTGGAGCGGTCGAGACGCCCAGTTGGAAGAAGAACATTTGAGATCTCAATTGGTCAGTCAGAATATGAGCCAAGGTAATGACAGTAGAGTGACAGAGTTGGAACTCGTAATCAAATGTCTGACGGAAGATAAAAATAAATTATCTGAAGATCTCCTTCAGGCTCAGGAGAAGTTGAATAAAGCTATGAAAAAATTGAAAGAATTCAAGGTCAGGAATGACAGGCTCACGCATGAAGTGAAATCTCTCAAAGGATCCTCGAGTGCGAACATGTTGGATGATGCCATTCAAGATGAGTTACTTTTGCAGATCAAGAATTTTGAAACCAAAATAGATGAGATGAAAGCTGAGATAGGTAAAGAAAAACTTGAAAAAGAAGGTCTGTTGAAGAGAATCGACGTTCTCACTTCAGCTAACGAACGATTGTTGGAAATGAAAGAGAGGCAAGACATTGACATGCAGATCTGTAGATCAAATATTAACAGTCTCAATGAGAAGCTGCAAAATTTGGAGTGGAATGTTGACTCTGCAAGTGACCAGCAAGAATCTTCAAGAACTGAAATGAGCAGTGAATGTGAAAAAAACAAAGAATCAGATTCAATAAGTGTCAAAAAAATAGACGACTTGAAAGATAAAATAAAAGATTTGGAAGCTGACAATGAAGAACTGCAAGCGATGCTGGAAGAACAGCATGCCAGAAATAGCGTCCCTAAGACGGTCAATTTGAATGAAGACAAATTGAAACTTATCTCCTTAGAGTTGGAGGAAATTAAGAAAGAAAATATCAATTTGATAAAAGCGGTGTCTCTGTTGGAGGAAGATAAAAATGAAATCAATCAGACGTTAGCCTCTGCGCAGAATGAAAATCTTGAACTTAAAAAAGATCTAGAGCTGCAAAAATGTAAAGAATTAGAAAATTTTGAAATGGAAACTATCAGAATTGAAAACGGTGACCTGAAAACTAAACTTGAAAGTTTAATTAAAGAATATTATGAGTTCCAAGATAAATACAGTGAAATCGCAACCGATAGAGATAGACTGGACTTGCAATTCAGCAGTCTTTTGAAAGATAAAGAGGAATTAGAAACGCAAAACAAAAAACTTTCCGATTACGAAACAATGTGTAAATCTGAATTGAATAAGCTAGTTTATGAAAAAGAAGAGATATCTGAAAAATATGAAGCCTTGTTGAAAAAATCTGCAGAAGTCAAAGAAGACATCGTAAGCAATGAAGAAGTGATAAGTTTGAGCGATCGGCTTCATAAATTGTCTCAGGAACTGAACTCGAAAAATTCAGAACTGATAGCCCTCAATCAGCTATCGGAAGATCTTGTTTCTCAAAAAACATTCCTGCAGTCTAACATTGATAGACTCAATGAAGAAAATACAACACTACTTTCCAATTTAGCCGAGTTACGCAATAATGTAACAGACGCTATCGATCAACGAGGCACCGAAGTCGCCGAAATGTGGAAGCACCATTTAGCAATGCGCGAAAGTGAATTCGAATGTGTCGAGACCGCTCTGAGGCAAGAAATATTTGATATGGGATCGAGGCTAACTGATATATCAGATAAAATAAACAGTGAAAATGTCGACCTCAATATTGAAAATGTTGCGCTTCTAGCCACTTCTGAGAGTGAAAAAATGGACACAAATAAGGAAGTAATAGAGTCTAAAAAGTTTCTGGAAGACGCCATCGCTGAAAAGAATGAATACAAACATCTGTGTGAGACTCAGCTCCCGTCGACGATAAAAAAATATGAAAATCTACTCCAGGAACATGAAAGACAAAATGAATTCATAAAAGAAAAAGATGAGGAATTAGCGCATATCAAAACTAAAATGAAGCAGCTAGAAAATGTTATTTCTTCGCAGAATATTTCCAGTATCGATAACAATAATGAGTTAGAATCGGTGATCCAGGCGCAAGAGACCCAACTGAGAAATTACGTTACCGTTATCCAAGAGTGGGAAACTAAGTTCAATAATAAACTTCAAGAATACCATTTACTTATGCAGAGCAAAGATGCTGAATTTTTCAAACTTTCTCAGGAGTATGTTGAAATCCAACAGAAATATGAAGACTGCGATATATTAAGACAGCAGTTGTCGGACGCAGAGATCAGAATTTCCACCGCCAGCCATGAAAATGAGGTAGAGTTGGCAAATATGAGGTTAAAATGGCACGCAGAAAGAACTTCATTTGAGAATACTATTACAGATCTGTCGGAAAAGATTAAGCTGTTAGATTCCCAATTCGAAATAAAGATTATTGAACTCAAATCGGTCAACAATAAAAATTATGAGCTGCAAGTACTCGTGGACGAAGAGGCCAATCAGATGTCAGAATTGAGAACCGCATTAGAGAACCAAGAAATAGAAATAGTCACCTTGTCGGAAAATCTAAAGGCGCAAATGGGGGCCTACGAACAAGTTTCGGAGGCATATAAACTAGAGAGAAGCAGACCGAAAGTAGAACGACACGTTTCATTTTCCAAAGACACGAAACCCGGAGATCCCATCGACGATCGGCCGAGACCCTCGTCGTCTGAAGTCTCGCCTGATATGAATCCTAGAGCAGATTTGGATTTAGCTCTTTACATGTTACACCAGCGAGATGTGAGATGCGAAGAGTTGACCGTTGAACTCATGCAGCTTCTCGAAGAAAGAGACACATTGCAACTGAAGCTTTCTACTTCCATAAGATCTAATGAAGAGTTGCGATCGCAGAGAAGTCCTAGTCAAAATAAAATATCGGAAGGACAGCAGAAGAGTGATGCGGGGCCGTCTAAAGATGAAGGAAATCTACTGCAAGTATCAGAAAATGTTGAAAAGGATGTTACCGGAACCAATCCTACCATTGTAGAAGGCTCGAAGCAAGCAGATAAGGGATCACCATCTGAATCAAAGTCATTGCAAACTAAGTAAGTTTTTTTTTTTTTTGTAAAATCATATCGACTGGAAAAGAAAAAGGATGTAACCCACACATATCAAATTTTACAGAAGGCGCAAAAAACGTGTTTTGATGATTTTGGGCCATATGCAAATTATGAATTATACACAACCTTAAAATGCACGGAGACTTCTAAACTGGTGTTTAATTGACATACTCTAATATTAATCTAATACAAGTTGAAGAAATTGTCCAGGAAAACCTTTATTTCAGTCTTTTTTCTTGGTTTTAATTTTTTAAAAGGTTATCTTTTTAAACTTAAAAGCTAAATTTAGATACTAATTCAGTATTTGCAGCTTGCATCCTTTTGATAGAACGTATATCAAGTTTGATACATTGTGATTATCGAAAAAAAAACTGTGGGTTAAGTCCTTTTTCCTTTCCACAGTCGATATATTGAAACATTTAACTAACTATAACCATTGATTGTAAATAGGGATGTATTCATATTTTACTCATGTTCGTGGCTTTGTTTTAGGTTATCTCAGTTACACAATGTCGGACATTCGAGGGATGTACGGTTGAAAGATGAAAGAGAAGATCGGCAAAGACAGATGGAACTCCTTCACCGCGATGTACAAAATCTGCCGCCAGAAGCCGCTGCTCGTTTAAGAGAAGCACATTTTACACTAAGTAAGATTTATTTAATACTTTCAGTAGGTTCAACATACAACTGGCGAAAATTATTTACAATTATTCTACTCATTCCATGAAACCTTCACTTCTTGACTTCTTCACTTGAAGACTCTTCAAACTTAGTTTATTACATTTTTGTGAAAATATTTTGTACTTCCGTATAATTTATCAGTATTCTTAAAAACTATGTGTGATTTATTAGAAAGGAAATCATCCACAAATCTTTTTACATAATGTTTTTTAGAGCGTTAAGTAATTTCTCACAGAGAAAAATGACAGCTTCAGGATAAAGCATGTTTACAATATTTTTCTTACACAGTTCTTGGTTTCTACTAAAAATTCTGTTTTTGAAATATGGAAGATTTTCATTTTCGTATTTTTTTTTCCAGCACGGGATACTCAAAGCACCTCCACTGTATTACTGAACTGGTTATGGGGAAGAACGACGCCCAAAGTGGTCCACATGTAGCATAGCCGCCGTTCCGATTCTGACACTACCATTCCTTTTTGCAATATAAAATTAAGAAATACAATGAAATCTCACTTATTTTAGCAACACAATACTTCAAATCATTTTTAATGAATGGACAATTATAAGTGACATTTTGTTCCTGGATATTCCGTGGTCTTATTTGATCCCTTCAGCAAATATGGCTTACAGAACATATCTGGCAGTTTATAATCTTGAAAGATACACGGTCAGTTGAATTATTTTGGTAACTTTTATTACGATTTTTCTTTGGCTCTGTTGACACTCTAGAGGTGGTTTTAAAATCTGAAATTAGTTTCATACTTTTAATATTTGAGTTGCTGTAGTGAGCGAGCGATTGTATCATTGCATATTACGTTGATACAATCAGCTATCTCTGTCGACCGTCATGAGACGAGTGCCTTAATTTCTTTGCGTTATTGTATCCGAGTTCTTTTACATTAAAATCGGTGTGTTTCAAGAAATGATTGCATGAAATACATATAAGTGCAATATTGAAATAGTTTTACTACGGTAAGGAGGCTTCAAGTAAAATCAGCCCCCTCCCTCCCTTCCTCCTTAAGTCCTTCAAAATCCAATGAACACATCTAGTACACAATAATATTGACTGCCAGATCACGGATCACTATCAATGTGTTCGCTGTAAATTTTCGGTCGAAAGGTATTATTTTAAAAAACAAATCACTTTTTGTACTAAATCCACATTTTCTAATGTATATCATGACTGGCTTCGCTCATCACGAGCATTAGTAACTCGGTAATGCTCGCCATGAGCAAAACTAATTCTGATTTTTCTGAAAAATGTGAAATAAGTACAAAAAAGCATTTTATATTTTAATACAATGAATCACTTTTGACTCTTGCATTTCTTATATACAAGCTTGCTCTGTATTTGTATAAAGGCATTATCAAATAAAATTACTTTTTCAATTTGAATTCTGAATATTACAAACAAATATTAAATTGTCATTTAGAATTTCATTGGTGGTGTGTGAGGTTTCATTGTATTTGAGTCTATTTTTACACTATTATATTTGTTAGCTTTTTATTTATGTCTTTAAAATAGTAGTATGTTATATCTGTTATTCCGAATATTTTAAAATTCTTGGGACACATTTCTCCATGTTATACATTATTAATTTGAAATTATTTCAGGATATTTGTAATCAAATTATGACATTTATATTACAAATGGTTTTACTTGATACCATATGTATATTTGATTCAGGTTAGATAATGTCACCATTCTAACAGATGTTGGTAAGTAACAAATTGACAGTTCTGAGAAAACAGGCAAATGAAAACATAGCTTTTAGGACAAAGCCTCGATATTTTATATAACGTAGATAGTTGTAATATGAAAACACAGATGCATTTATGCTTATCTGACACAAATAAAGTTAGAAGTCCAGCTATCAAACAGCCGATTTACAGATGTACAGATGTAGGTGATTTTCATATAGAACACGATTTGCGGTAAGCGTCGGCTAGTCTTAAGTGTGTACAATCACTGACCTTGAAATTAGAAATAAATATTTATTAAAAATGCACCAAATGAATTTATTGACCATTTGTGCACAATTCTTTTCCACAGATGAGCTGCATAAAAAAACTCAAATAGGTTCAGGCCGGAGAGAAAAATGAAATTCAAAGTATATAAATAATGTTAAAGTATTAACACACATTATATTTATAATTCAAGCGTTAATGTGATATTTATCTGTGTAAATTTGTAGATAACTAGAATTAGATTTAATATTTGTAGACAAAATTTTGTGATGAAAATAAGGATCGATGGCAATATTGTTTTCAGCCAATTCACCGAACGAACGGCGCATACGATGGTCAAGCGGTTTCAATTCTTGAAATGCCAAACCAAACTGAGCCCAGCTGCCAGCTGTCAAATAGGCTGTTGCTGGAAAAATTGTAGCTAATTCGAAAAAATAACTCTAAAAAAAGCACCCAATAAAAAAATTAAAATAAAATAGCACCCAAAGCGCTTAATATATTAAGCTGCAAAATCAAATTCAAATTTTCATCAGTAAGCCTATCTATTTTGTTTCTTCAATAAAAAAGCCTGCTCACATTTACTAATTTAAATGATTGTCTTTAAGAATAAAAAATTTCGAGGGCATGGGCAGCCCTATTTTAGGCAAACCATTGAGACCCAAGAATCTCATCAAGAACCACATTTTGTTACTTACCAATTTAATTTAGGCGGCCAAGGTACACCCTGGACTGAAGCTAGTTTCGGAAAAAGAAAGAAAATAATTTCAATTGAATAATATACAATCAAATTTGTTTACTTTGTTATTCTATTCCACTTGATGCAAGTGAAATCCATCGAAGAATTTCAATTGGTTCAGAAACTAAACAAGGCTTTATTTTTCTAATAGTTCATAAAGTGATATCGAAGGAAATGTGTTTTATACAGTTGTTTAATACAAGAAACAAATGTGTCTGATCGTAAATTGAAATTAACTATTTTTATCTTAGTATAGTTCATTTTGGCATTTAATATTTTATTATTTATCTATATCAAAAGATTTATTTGAGTTCAATTTTAAATTTATTTATTTGTATATAAAATATATTTCTGAATATAACAAATGTATTAAATTTGAATCGTTCAAACTATGTACATTCTCACAAATTTTGTCACTAACGACCCGGGTTTCGCCTTTCGGCATCTTCAGGCATTCAAGTGCACGGATGAACTTGAACTGACGCTTAGCAAATAAAAGTTTCGTGCTTATATAAGATACAAATGCATCACCGAGTCCAAAGCCATTGCTGGCGAAAAGGATGAGCTCATGGGAATTCCAACAGATTTGTGTTACACCCAAATACGGACAGTCATAAGCTCTTTTTCCAAGAAATTTTAGAAATCAATAAAGCACAGTTGCAAAGTCTTCCGATTTTAAACGAAATAACAAATTTTCCCACATCTCCTCTTCTATACCCTATATAACCATAAAATCATATAATCATAAAACCTTTGCCGACAAACAGATTATATAATTCTTGAAACTGCTCACTACACAAATCTGTTGGAATTCCCATGAGCTCATCCTTTTCGCCAGCAATGGCTTTGGACTCGGTGATGCATTTGTATCTTATATAAGCACGAAACTTTTATTTGCTAAGCGTCAGTTCAAGTTCATCCGTGCACTTGAATGCCTGAAGATGCCGAAAGGCGAAACCCGGGTCGTTAGTGACAAAATTTGTGAGAATGTACATAGTTTGAACGATTCAAATTTAATATTGAAATTCCACCAAGCACCTTCAGTCGAAATCTTAAACAAATGTATTGTCTTCCTTTGTGATGTTATATCTCTTGGGCTTGTTCATCTGCTTGTGTATGTTTTGGAGAAATAAAATATGAAGTGAGTGGTTGTATAAAACAACGCGAAGATGTTGTGTCGCTGACTGCAAGAGTCGATAATACTTAGACGGCTCGTGCAATCTTGTTACCAATACAACAAAAAGATGGTAGAACTTAACTTTTGTAACAATTGCTGTATAAGAGTATAAGCTTTAACCAGATTGTGCTATAATGTATATTGTACCTTGAAATATGAATAGAGAATAAAGATTTTTCAAGAAAATAGTGTATGATTTTTTCTTCTCTAAGAATTCTAAAATTGCAGTAGATTCTTTATCTATTTTTTTTAATTGGACCAGTAAAAATAGCATCCCTTCTAGAAACATGCCCTGGGCCTAAAATATTCCCCGTAACTGACTGACGAGTAAATATATTTTAATTTTTTTTTGTCAATGAAAAGTAATATTTTATCAATAGACTTCTATCATCATAATTCATTTAAATGAGTTTCAGTGCAATAAATCAGATACTTCCAAAAAAGATATTGCGTTGTGCCAGAATCAAGACGTTCAGTTGCAACCATAATGAGGAGCAAACATTCAAAAAGTGATTGATCACAAATTTTAAAAATGCCGTTTAATAACAGTACTGATAGTCCATAATAAAATCTATGAATGGATCACAATTAGTGTTGAAAAGATGTTTTTTCCTATAAAAATTAAATCATAAAGTTGACACATTCAAGCAAACCATGATTTCTCCAACACTCAAATCGTCATTTCCCAAGCTCTGTATTTGTGTGACAAATCACTTTTTGAATATTTGCTTCTCATTAATATAAGAGATCACAAGATGAAATGTATGTATATTGAGAGGAATCAAAGGACTACTAAGATACTGGAGAAAAAACGACAGGTTAATCATACTACACATTTTTTTTGTAAGTTAACATAATTCGGTAGTCAGATGGCAGAAGAAACAATTCCACAAAATCCATTAATCTTCAATATGGCAGAAGGATTCAGTAGTCTTTCAAATGTTGATGGTCAAGCGCTCTTACAATAATAATCTTAAAATTTTAAACTATTGCAAATTTGAATAACGAGCTATATGTTGCCGACAACTGTTCTATATATCAGCGATCGGCAAAGAGTGGTTTTGGTGGTCCGCAGAGAAATCTGACATATTAATTTCCTTGTTCTACCACCAGAATAAAATCATCTGAATCTCGTAACACATGTAAGTATTATCGAATTTCATTGTAATATAAATGAAATTCGACACAAAGCACTTAATTCTTGAATATTTGAGGCACTATGCATAAAAATGGGTTCAGAGTATTGTCCGTGAGCCCAAAAAGTTTTTAATACTCAATTTCGCAACAATGGCATTTTTTATTTAAAACACGAATTGGAACGACTAAAGTCGTCATCTGAAACAATTCCAAAAAATATTTTGATGGCAAAGGAGCCCATTTGCATTAAAATGTCAAATATCTTAGTTCAGATGAATATTTTTTCCCAAAAAAATCAACACCCAGAGTAGTTTAGAAATAGATAAATATTGTTTTTATCACTGAAACATTTTATTTGCTAGAGTAAGTAAATTGAATTCTTATTTTGCCCTCAACATTCTTGAAATTAACAGATGGTCCTTTCCACCATCTGACTACCCAATTTTTTAGTGTATACATTCATAACTCGGGACTCGTGTAAGCTTTTTAAAATTTCATTTCAAACTGCGTGACATGTGTTGAAATTGTACAAATAACACAGCACTGCGACAAATCCAGTGAGCAGCTATGGACATAAACTAGTATCTATTATCTCTGACTAGTATACAGCTATGAGTTGAAGACAGATGATGATGTTGCTATTGTCTTTCTCACTAGTCCAACTCAATCAGAGATAATAAACTCAATCACCATTCTGCTCAAGTAGAGTTGCCAATAAGTGAATTGGTCACTCGTGATTTTTTAAGAAATCTGAGCAGCTGAATGAATATGTCTCATTATAATTATCTCTTCATTTGAAACCAAAAAGGTATGGTATAGTATATGTATTTACATAGATATGTAAAATAACAAAGCATTATTAATTTTTTGATATTTTTTTATTTGTATTATCAAATAGAAACACATTAAAAGAATATAACTTTTTTCATATTTATTTTAATTAATATACATTTTGAAACAATTGAATTATTGTAAAGAAGGGAAGCTATTGAACACTAAAAAAAAATCACATTTTTTCCTCGACAATATTAGGTAGGTATCTGACATGTAAAAATCTTACAAATTAAAGATTTAATTATTTTCTTAAAAATTAAAAATATAAGTGTTTTGGAATATTTCGAATACATTTTTCGAAACAATTAATCACAAAGCTCGATTACAATATGTATTAAATGTCCCTATAAATTGCTGATTAACAATAAAGCTAATAAAAAAAGCAAGTAATTTTGGTAAAATTTATTCATTACAAAAATAAAAATATTAATTCAATAATAATCCTTATGCCTTCAATTTTAAACAAATGTTTTTTTATTGCATTCATACTTCCTTAATCTAATGTTGATTCATTGAAAAACTTAATAATTACAATATAAAATCTGACAAGCTTTCGATCATAGACAATTCTGTCATAGACCGTTTAACACGAAAGATCACAAAAGTATAATGGAAGTAATTTACATTTAACATGATGAATACAGGCGTTTTAATGAAATGGAAATCTTGTTCCCAAAAAAATATTTTATTTTATATGACAGTTGTGGCTTTTGGCAATGGCACTTGTAAAAGTATTACTAATAAAGCATAACTATGGAAGCAAACAAAATTTTAGACATCCGAGATGTGATTATAAAATATGAAATTGCAAAACTGTATAAGTCTGCACTCGTTTAAATGAAATATATTTCTATTCAACTATGAATGATAAAAATAATTTTACTTCAATATAATTTTGAATGCTTTCATAGTCATTTGAAATTCTACCGAGCACCTTCAGTCGATAATATTAAATTATAATACAATATAAATTATTACAATATTCTATTGACTTTTACATAATTGGTTGCGAATAATAACATTTGAAAGAGTTCAATATACATTTTATGCTTTATAAAAATGGCTTTTATTTTATATATCAAGGCAGTAATTCTAAGTAGTACCGACCGACCGAAGCAATTTATGTAAATATTTAAAATTCATAAAATGTATATTTGGCAAATTTCAAATAACTCCTAACTCTACGGTTACATGATATTTTTAATTGATACTGATTATTTTTATAATGGAAGTCACTTTTTCAATCCGTCAAATATATTATATCCCTGATTGTCGAGTGTTCATAATATAACTTTCTAAATATCGTTCATAATGACTTAAAACTTAAATACATTGCTATATTTTTATAGCTTTGTATTTACATGGAAGACTATAATATTATTATTAATTACATTCATAACTACGTTCATTACTTAGTGTCAGAAATATCTATATCAGTTTGTAGAATATTTAAGGGCATAATTTTTTACGGAGCAGTCTTTTATTTCAACTAATGACTCAATAATACAATCAAACTGAGATGATGTAACTAAGAGAAAAGAGATAAACATATGCTTCATTATCCTATTTGTAATTATTTTGAACAGTGACCCAAAAGTTCCCTTGCTGAAACATTTAACAGTATGGGTTAAGACCTCCGGCTCAAGTGATAGCTATGGAATTAGTTCGATAGAAATATAGTATCGAATTTTTAAACAATGTTTATCGTCATTTAATGTTATCATAATATAAAATTTACTAATGAAATGATGGTTATGGTTTATAAGTGTGGTGTCTTTTCTGTAAAGAGAAAAAAATCTTTGCATATTGTATTAACTGTATGGTAAGCAGTTCCTAAATTATACAATTTTTAAATTAAAGTTAAAGTTTTTAATGACAGATATTTAGTATATGCATACAAAGATGCATTTCAAGTTATCTTTTAACCCTTAGACCGCGGTTGACTGCTATAGCAGCCCAATCTGAACCGATTTGGATAGGAGCCGCGGTCAAAAGGTTAACACGACACCTTGTGATTAAAAAAAATTTTTTTCATCAGTTAAATTCTAAGATATATATATGTATATTATATATAAAATTTGAGTTGTATTAAAGGATTGTGAACTGCAAACTGATTGAATATTACTTTACAGAATGATGACAAAAGCAGCATTATCAGTTCATTCTGCTTAATTATTACATAGGAACCCAAATGTCAATAGGTTGATCCTTACTTAGATAACAGAAACTCCCGTCCGTCATACTTTTACACAATATCACTTAAATCTACATTACTTTTACACTGAATATGACTACTGAATTTAAAAACTATACGGTAAGTATTAAAATAATTTCTCAGCAATGAAGAAGTATTTTATGTAATATAAAATTAAAATAACTACACTCAATGCCGCTAAAAATAAGGAACACTTTGTGCTATTAATAAAATTGATAGCGATAACTTAAAAAATTATAATATATAAGTGATCAGTGAACGATAGAAAATATGAGTTGGAAAGAAAACTTCAGTTTTTTAATAAAAAAAAAAAATAAAGACTTTATAGATCTGCTTAGCCTAATTAAAATTATTTCCAAATTTTCCATTTGGATACAATATTACTGTGTAAAAACTTTTTTTTTTTTAAATATTTTATAAGTTAACTCTGATAGATTGCTATGTAATATTTTACAAAAAAATTAAAACCTTCAATACTTCAATTTGTTCCTGAAATAATTGTTAGTTTCGCAGCGTTTCCCATTTTTGGCTTACTGGCAGAAAAATATAATGTGAAGATTTAATGGACAGATTTTAACAAATTCTTTGTTTATCTTGGACCTTAATCCGTAATGATCAGTACACTAAATAACAAAATACTACTAACAATACAGCTTCGGTTGATTACAAACATATGTAAGATACTGTTTACATTTACATTGGTGTGCAGTAAAGTGAGAAGAAAAATTCTCGTCAGACCGACCAGGTAGCTATGTAATATTGGGAAACGCCATGTAACAATGATATTAATTTTAATATATCCAACTGGCTTTGCTATAATATAACAGACATGAAAACTATTCATCAATCGATTTTTTCAATTTTTAACATATACAAAACAAGCTGAACTGCATATATACAATTTCTATGTTATCAAAATACAAAGACATCATGATTGATTGAATTATATAATATTTAAAGCGTTAATGGTTTAATCATTATGATCTCATAACCAATGTTCCCGGTGAGTTACAATTCGTAATAAAAGCGAAGACAAAATGTTAAATGCAATATGAAATTGGATTCAAACTGTTGAAAATGACAGAAAAATGACGATAATCGAATGCCAACAAACTTTAAGTGAAAATAATTTAACTAAAGCTTGTTTGTCTACATCAGTAAAAATTTACTTATTTGAACAATAGTTCTAATTGTGCACAAATGATTTTCAAATGGCAATTTAAATTTAGAGGGAACATTGTTTATGTTCATATTATTTTAGAATAGTCAAACTCATCAAAGATTTAATAAGAATATGGTATCAATTTACATTGCTAAATATCACTAAATACTATATAAAAATAAATATATACAAAGTCGAAAAGTAGTTTCTTTAGCAATGTTGGAATTATCATTATTAACTTAATTTTATCTTTATACAAAAATAAAAAAAACATTTACTCAGTTATAAAGCGTACTGTATTGCCTTCCCCTATTGAAAACCTCTCAGAAAATAATGCTTACATTAAGTTTTAAATAGATTCGAATAATGGATCTTCATCTCCATTAAAGTCGCAAGCTAAAATTGGAAACAAAATATCTATATCTAATACATATATAAGCTATTCCCTCTTTTCTAACATACATCATGAACAACCCTTTTAAAACAATAATTGTTAACTGGCCACACCGACTTCAGTGTTGATTGTTTGATACATAAGGAAAACTACGAGGCCAAAGGTTGCACTTATTTGTCATAATTTTCACAGTAGATCTTTTTATTTTCCAAACTATGTAACCATAACTGAATATTCTTAACGTATTATCAAGTAAGCATTATGAATTTAATCCTTTGCTCAAGATTTTAGACATTATACAATTTATGAAGAGTCAAAAGTTTCCAAAGAAAGTTAAATTATTTTCATAGTTTTATAAATCTTAACAGCTTAACGACCACACGTTTTTTTTATAAAATTTCACCTGGCGAAATAAAATTTTGCAAAAAATTCGCAAACATTATAATTTTACTAAATTCAATATAATTTGTAAGCAAATTGAGATATCTTTACAAAATTCAATTTCCTTAGCTTCCAGATACTATACGCATATATGTATCCGCCGGCCAGCAACCTTTGTTTTTCAAAGACTCAAATACGCGTCCACGGTTGTTAAGCTGTTAAAATGGATACTGTAACTATTTCATCATATTGGTTGTTGTCAAACCAGATAAGATATTTCAGGATACTATCACACTAAAAATATACTTTTTTTGTGAATTCTGATAAACTGAAAATATATTAACCTATTTAACCTTACTATTTAACCTTACTCTTACATAAAAACTTGACAGTTGGTTTACCCTAGACATTTTCATACACACAAAATTATCAAATTTGTGCATTTTATACATTGTTGAAACATTCATATCATTGAATTTGATAGTATGTAGGAAACATAATTATTAACCTGAAATTAAACTTTGCATCCTCGACAATACAACTAAATTTCATTATCATTTAAGCTTAAGAGTTCTGAAGAAGATGTACAAAGTTCCAAGTCATTTGTTTCACTGATAAGATAGTTAATTATTCATCATCACTTCCATAGGAAATATATAAATATGTTATTTATATAATTTATTATAATGCGTTTATACTATAAACTTGTATAATAACTAAAAAAACTATATAATAGTTAAAAGTCTGCGGATATGTACAATTCATTAGATGATCTATAAAGTTCACACATATGATTAAAATTTATATGTTGTTTTTTTTATATATTTTTATTTTATTAAGGTACGAATTATTATTATTATTTTATTGTACACGATTTTTTTTTTACTGTTCATTTTTGGCACTGAGGCGCTTAGTCTATGATCGGTGAACACACAAAACAAGTGTCTTCCGAAAAAGTATGAACATTTTTCCCACTTACAACATTTATGACTAAAAATGTCAGCAATAGAGGGCACCATAAGTAATACTGCATTTGTTGTATCTTTCTCTTCTTTCTTGAAGTCCTTGGAGAGTGACAATAATTATGAGATACAAGTATTCGCATCTCGTTGAAGACTGCGTCGCGCATCGGATATGTTCTCAGTATAATTATTGAATGAAAGAAAGAAGCTTCACTTGTTTCAATTCCAATTTAAATGCTACGGTTGCTGACAAATGATCCGATCACAGCACCGTTTGTGATTTAATTATAATTGATCTATCAAGTCACCTCAAGGTCCACAGTCTTGTGTTGTTTTTTTCGATATTGAAGCGAATGTCCCTCGTGAAAGCAGTGCGAGGCTCACGGAAAGAACACGGGCTAGAAATGCACGTCTCTAACATCAGTCGGGGTCTTAGCAGTTCCCGGGATCTTGTTTTTGTCATGTTGATGTGTCCAGTCTGCTGTCATCCCTCCTCCTGGAGTGCTCCCCTCCCCCGTCCATCCGTTTGGGTTGCCACTCGCTCCCTCTTCGATAGTCTTCTGAACCATCTGTTCGATCTGTTCCAGACAGGTCTGCAAGTAGTCCTAGAAAAAATTACCACATTATTATAAAATGTCCATAAATCATCAATTAACAACACAATTTTTGCTTCCATCTGTGTTTGGGTGTAGCATTTAAATCCCTACATCCGCATTGAACACGTGATTCTCAACATCAAGTGATTGGCGAAGGTCGATGTATCTTTTTAGTTTTTAAGTTTCTTTTTCTTTTTCCAATATAGAATTTCGTCTATTAGCATTGCAGTCTTTAACTCCCGGATTTATTCAAGTAATGTATTATATCTTTATTGTTGACTTATAATTTACCTAACGAGTTTTTACAATAAAAAGCTGGTCTAACACTATCAGCAAGCTGTTTTATTTTTATTTTAAAACTTGTAATGAGGATAGTTAGATGTTGGGTAGATTTAAATATACAATTTGGGTGAGGTGAAATCTAGTAATTTGTGTCACTTTCGTAAACTGACAGTTTACTTAAGTTAGCCATTGTCCAAAGAATGTCAAAAATGGTTTTACACTACACATCTTCTTATACGTAGATAATGATGTAAATTAATGCGTTTTTATGATTACCTAATATTTTCGTATTATGCTGAGCAGTTTAATCTAACGTCAGTCGAGGTCGAAATAGCTGTAAAGCCAGTTTGAAAGAAGTTCAACGGCGCCGAAGGGGTTAATTGTCATTTTATTAGGCGGGACAACTTTGGCAGAATACAGAAAAGTAAATATGGCGGCGATAATTTCAACTATAACTTATGAGTTCAACAACGTCAACTGGCCGACACATGTTTGCTCCACAAATTAAACAGATCTTCAAAATGTTAGTAATATGTTTTTATCCTCGTAAAATAACCAGATTGCTAAAATTGGTAATTATTTTCAATTTTTAAACGGGTTCTATCCGTAAATCCGTTTATTTTCAATACTATTCCACGAATTATTCAAACATATTATAAAAGCCGTCCAAAAATATGTATGTATATCCGTAAGTCGTATTTTGATGACACCGTTAATATACGAAACATTGTAAATATTTCTGTACGTTTAAACCGAGAGTAGATGGTGTATAATTCGTATTATTTTAGGTTTAAAAATCAATTTAGTTTTTAAATAGAATTAGAATTGTTGTGAAAGTCATCGACAAAAACATTTGAGTTTAATTCATCATACGCCCCGCAATTTAGCGATCATCCCGATACTAAGTAGCATCACACAGTGAAGTGCTCTTAGCGCAATTTTTTAAGTATGGTAGATGACTTTGTATGTTATTTTTATGATTGCGTCAAGTATGGCCAAAAACATGAACAAGACATGTGTCAGCTTGAAACGCCCATTTATTTGAATTTATGATCCCGTCGGTCATAATCGCGATCAATGACATCAACGAAATTGTGTGACATAATACTCTTGGCCAGCTGTACCTACTAGCGTCGTCGTATGCCATCCCATAATAGTATAAGTAGGACAATAAATATTCTTTCTAATATCAATAAAATCAAAGCTAAAATTATCAGTTAGTGATAAATAATAATCACGTTGTTTTTACCTGTTCAACACTAGTTATATTGTGTAATCTAGCAATAAGTTCCGAAAGAGTCACGTTAGCTCTTATGCCCCATTCTAAGCCCTGGAGAGCCGCCGCTACGCAAGCTGCCGCTAGTGTACTTGCCGTGTACATGGTGAAATTGTAATCTGGAAATAAAAGAAAAAACATAATAATTAAAATCGATGGAATACAAAACAAATCAGAATACACGTACGAGAAAATCAATTTGAAAGAAGGATTAATTTACACAAAAATACAGTACAATAAACAGTAAATACAAATATAAAATTAATATACAGATGCATTGTTGAAGTATTTATTCTCAGATATGGAGGGCGTAATGAGTGTCGTAGAAATTCATTAGCGATCGCCATATGATAGAGCCATATGCGATGGGGTTGCCACATATAAGTGATAGCCTGGAGCCCGAGTTTTTCTGCAGGCTATTTGTTTACATGGAGAGACGGTTGGGTGTGCTCGGACGTGCCTCGCTTCGACCTTACCATACTGGAATGGTTACTAGTTTTCCTTGGTGAAGATCGTGGAGGAATCTTTTTCTTTCAATTGAATACAAACCATACAGCCTGCGTCTCTGCATTGTAAGAGTTGACAAATGTAAATCAAGCAGTCGCCGATACAGGCATTATATTTTTATAGAGATAAAATTCGTTCAACAAACGAAGACAGCGTGTTACTAAGCCAAGAAGTAGTAATGAAGTCAACCCTGCAACCACTCGCGCGAGCTCTAGAAAAGTTGTCAAAAAGAACTCGGAATAATGAAATATTGTGCAAAAATACGACTATAATATTTCAATATTTAAAAAAAAAGTATTTTTTTATATAACGTTGTTCCACCAAGAATTGATAATGCCCACCGTAAAAGTGATAATTTAAATAGCCGTGAAGTATATAAGGATAGGACTAGGACACGACTGGTGGTTGGCTTATCGCTCCCGCTATGTTCCTTTTTTAGGATTGATAAAAATGAGAGAATTTTTCCCATCACAGACATACCGTCGAACAGAATCCCATAAATCGATTGAAAAAACAATTTATTAAGCATTTCGTATTGGGACGTGGGCGTGTTAACACCGTAACCGAAGCTAACTCGGCTAAAAGACCTGCATATTAATTATTTGATACATTTCATAAATTTAGTAATATACAGTGGCGGATTATCCCATAAGCCCAAGAGGCGCGGTGTTTGGGGCCTCCACATCTTAGAGGCCTCAAAGATAGCATATATTATATAAAACCTTACATTTTAATTTCAGTTCTCTATATTCATTATTATTCTACGAATAGGTTTGCAGCACTTTTATGTTATTCGAAAAGGAGGACCTCCAAATTTTATTGCGCCTGGGGCCTCCAAAGTGCTTAATCCGCCACTGGTAATATATTAAAGATATATCTCAATATATGTGCATATAGGTATCAAGCAGAATAATATAGCGATAATAAAATTCAGCAGAATTTCGTATTTGCGTTCGAACCGTTAAGGAGTGGTCAGGCGCCATTTATCTGAAAAAAAAAACATGAGTTTGTGTGCCTGGCAAGTTTATATAGGGAATAATAATCCCAACACTTCAACGTAATCGTAAATAGAGATGTGACACCTCATTAAAAAAGTTATTCCTATCGGTGACGGTTTTTTTGGCTTGCATACACGGCGAGATTTTCCGTGAAAAGTTTTCCGCTTTACTTTAAAAATAACGAATTCGGTTAGATACGATGATTATGCAGATTAGCTGGGGATTGCGAAAAGACCAGCTGATCTGATAGCTTTAAAGTTTAAACAATTTAACAATCGCATACTATTTTATACATATTTATTTTCAGAACTGTGATGAAGTTACAAACTCAATGTATAAATACAATCATTAACCCTTTATGGGGCAAATATTAATACAATATATTAACCAGTCGCTTTAAGGTCTATATTTTCAACGCCGCCCATAGAAACGTCAACTTGAGTAGCTCGATACATTGTCGAGCACGTTTTTTGGTTAATTTATTGTTCCAAATGTTTTTTTTTATCAAATTTGTTTTATGTAGGCAATAAGTATATCAAAATATAACAGATGAAATTTAAATTCCAAAATAATTAATTTGCCCTATATAGGGCTAAATTCAGGGCTTTGGAGTCGTGAAAAATGAGCGCCTAGAAATTTGTTTGAAAAATATATTTAATGATGTGTATCCCAACAGAATAGTCAAAAGTGTTGACATTTCATGCTTGATTGACTAAAGATGATTTGATGGTATACATATATATAAGTTAAAATAAAATTATTGAAAAAAAAATCGAGTCGGATTCCACAGCCCTGGTTAAATTATTACAAAGTATAAATTACTAAAATTATGATACTTAATAAATCATATTTTTAAATCAAAAGAGAATAACTTTTTCCGTTCAGCTCGATGGGAAAAGACGGCACAAACAATCATGACCAAGGTCTCAAATTTAAAATGAAAATATTTAAATTTGATACTATCATTAGCGAGACTTGAAACCCAAACCTAACCTGATCGCTAGGATAAAATTCCAACCGCTATACATCAGAGGCCAACAAAAGCTGACAAAATGTCAAAAAAGTTTACATTTGGAAAACAATGATATTGCATCATGATAAAAT
The DNA here is from genome assembly GCA_030503985.1 of Himalopsyche tibetana. Classification (NCBI taxonomy): domain Eukaryota; kingdom Metazoa; phylum Arthropoda; class Insecta; order Trichoptera; family Rhyacophilidae; genus Himalopsyche; species Himalopsyche tibetana. The sequence continues at coordinate 27,864,727 of JAPJYX010000005.1, forward strand.
CCTAAAATCGAATGAATTTATGTTGAAAATAAACACATTAATATTTTAAGGGAATACTATATGTATAATACGTAGATGGCAATGTTGGCATATTTTGTTTGCGTAGGGATTTTCCACGTAGAGGCTTCGCAGGAGTTTCACAGACGGGACGGCTTTTTGTAGGGCCTCCATCCGTGCGATGACCGCTGTTCGATGTCCAATGACAACGAGATTCTCGGTATAAGTCGCTGCAAAAAAACCGATCCATCTGATGATACATTCTGAACGGAGAAGCAAACTCGACAGCAAGAAGGGCGCTGGGCGAGTGAAAAAAGTCGCCCCACCCAATTAGGAATATTAATAATAACGCAAGGCTGCGGGACTTTTATTGTGACGTGGAATAAAATAATTCTATTTGCAGCATTGGAAAAAATAAATATGCTACTAGGCAACGAGATGTCTTCGCGTCGATCGTAAAATACTTACGCGATACGTTCCGGTTTTCTATTTCTGTGCGTTAAATGACAATGCTATCAAATGTTTAATAAAAATATTCATTGGATCCACGCAAAGCATGTAAAAATATTTGTGAAATACGCAATGTATTTAAAAGATAAACGTTACTACGGATAATCGTAATATGTAAAATGTATAACGGTGTTTCAGCTATTATTATAATAGGAAGTTATATTAACAAATAAATAAACCGATTTATCATTAATTTAGTCAGTGAAAGTTGTAAAAACAACACTAGTAATAGTCTATGGTCGACACTTGATGTTATTAAACCATTTGAATTGTCTCTGGCCGAAGCAAAGAAGCTTTGGGGGCTAGACACCAAACCATCGTAGTTGACAATTCAGCATATTACATGTATCGTTAGATGTTGGTCAGTTAAACTAAAATCAGAAAGATTCTTTGGTATCAATTCTTTGACTGGAATAACTCAGTTGGAACGTTGATTATACATACCAGTTTACCATAATGGGGTAATTTTTACAGGTAATTATTATTAATGTTGATTTTAAAGCAGGCAATAGTCCCTGATTAATAACTTTAAACTCTTATTTGTGTCAGATCGGCATTAATGCATATATATTACAATTATTTATTACGTAACATAAAATATCGATGATAAAGTTGATTATTTTTATTTGCCGTTTACTTGGAACTTTCAACCTGTTATTTACCAAATTCTGCCAGAATAGTGACGATATGACCAGCTCAACATAAAACCATGTATTTATTCTAATTCTACATTATATCGCGTCGAAAGTACATCCGTTGTCACCACGAATTTCGTCAATGAAATGTTTGATAGTGATTTCCGAGCATTTGATTGCTTCATATCTCCCGCCTGTCCTTGGGGCTTATGTTATGGAAGTGATGCGATAAGAACGATACGGGTCGCTGAGATAAAACGAACGTCGCTAAAGGAAGAAACGAAACGATCCCATTTCGATCGATGGTGCATTTTTCTGCAGAGCATGCAACCGCAGCAGACGTCAAAAAATTCAACGTCTCAACACGCTAATTCACCACTCTCACGCGATGTCATGTAAAGACGTGCAAATTTGCCAGAAAATAACTATTTTAATACATGATGGGTAATTATGTTCATTATAACGTCTGTATTGATCTGCGGGTATTGATTACCATCAAAACTTTTTCTTTAAAGTGAGCATAATACATCACCCGCGTTGAAGATAATATTGTTCAGGGAGACGTCGATGTTGCCAACGAAAAGACGGTACTGTACATATATTTATGGAGGATGCATCACCGGTTATATTGTACCACAGTAACTCTTAACCAAGACAATATTTAATAATAAAAAAATATAACTACTGGAATAGTCTGCTGTGATACTTCGCCATCGTTTTGTTTCGAATGATGTCAGCTATTTTAAACTATTAACAATTTATTACAAGCGAATCAATATTTCCCAGAATCGCAATTCCAACTAGATATTTGATAAGTCCCTCCCACGTTTCTAAACCTAGGCAACATCGAGTATTTCATTATAATCCTGGCAATACATAATATAATTAATATTCATTGTATTTTTAACATACTGTGCAGTTAGTAATATTACTGTATTTGTAATGATATGTTGTAAATACTGATAAGTGTGTAGAAAATATAGATACAATAATTGCTGTCATTCGAAAACTCAGAAGTGCAAATCTTTCTTAGTAATGGTATGACAAGGGGTCGTCAAGCTCTCAGTTCGATGGAAAATACCTCAAAGTAGCACTATAATTTTGCGAGAGCCATCAATATATGTTTACACGTACAGTTAATTTGCGTAAATTAATATCACTCTTCAGAGTGAAAAAGTCCCCGAATAAAATCAGTAAAGATTACATTAAAAAAATCGTGTCGGTAAGTCTGAAATCGTCGACATGTTTTAGTCATAGATACAGTAGGTTTTTTTGATTGTTCGCTGTATTTTAATAAATTATGTCTATATCTTTAACTCGAATAGTTATAGAGATAATGTACTTAATTATTTTTCATTTGATTGAATTACAAAAAGCGATAAAATCTGTATCAAAAACATGTCGGATATCATTTATTTTAAAGAAAATTAAAACTACATTTGCAAAGTGGTTATGTTTTCCCATAAAAAAAACAATATACTTATATATCGCTTGTATCTATAGCAAATTTCTTACAACAGATTCTCTTTCAAAATGACAATACGACTGGATTCTACTGAACGTGTGATATGTTCATAAAACGCAGAAAACATTATTTTGAAGAGCCATAGGTTGCTCGCGAACCGTGGTTTTTCAATCCGTAAGCATACTTAGTAAGAAGGAATGAACTTGTAATAATATTACCGTAAAATTGTCATGCTCGGCTGCATAAGGGCATAAACTTTTTATTATCGGTAAGTACAATAGTTTTATCTCGTTGCATTATCGAGCACAACACTCAATTGAGATTTTTTCAACACCGTACCATAACCACTACACTAAGCACGGTGAGGAATTTGTCGTCGAATGTGACCGGAATAACTAAGGCGTATGAGTTTTATCCGAAAGGAAATATTTTAGCGATTGATTTAAATACATAGCCCAAATTTCTATATTCTCAAAATAACAAATTGCGTGAGGGGGATAAATATCGACTGTTTCGGCATCTATGTACGATTGACAGTAGTTACATATTTAGGTGTAGAGACTCGATACACAATACTACATTAATTTAACAGGAATATCGAAATTGGTAGTCAAACAGCAATTAATTGTTCTTGGAGTACAATTATTCGGAAATATTTAAAAAGATCTCCCAACCAGTAATAAGGCCGCCAAAGGAAGCTGTTTGAACGGACCTACATATATGAAAAACAACAAGCCTCCAGACTTTGGACCATTGTGTTGAATGTATAGCCACCGCGCAGGGTCGTCAGACAATAGAAGTTCAAAGACACTAAAATATGGTAATACGGTGAAAGAAAAAAGTACTCTCAACATGGCCGTTGGGTAATTATGTAATAAAATAGACAGCAGAATATGAAAACTAACGTGATGCAATTCTGCACGAAAACCTGTAACAAAATACACCTACCAACATAACACCACACTAGGAATAAATCAATATGTATGGAAGTAAAGCATAATTCTTTGTTTCAGATAATCTTATTCAGTTTCGATCTGTGGAATTTATGCATGTGGCAACCCTTCTTTTAATACATTTCAGAGAGGATATTTCTCACGGACCGGATTTGGCAAAACGACATTGGGGTTACCATGAACACTGCGAATACAAGTTGTAATCAACCATTTGTGTTTTCGTAATTCGATGTTATCAAGCACAATGAATTGTATTAGTTTTAAACAATCTTCATACAAATTGAATTAATAAACATGTTTTACATATCATTTGGAGGTAGATTTCAGCACGAATAATTCGATGTATTACTCAATAACTCAATATTCAAACTAAAACAAAAGAATAACAAAAAAAAACACGTTTTAATGATGTTCTTTTACTAACTACGTAAGTTACGTATTTCAAATGGTTTCCGTATAAAACGGCGGACTGTGGTGTGGCGTTGAATAAAAATTAGGCCATAAGTCGACACACAACTATGAATGCATTGACGCCATAAAGATAAACATGTAAATATGGGGTAAACGTGTCAGATAATAGAGAACGTTACTTTATGAATCGATAATATTTAGAAAACCATATTCACGAGTGACAGACAATAAAATGTCAGTGTTTTGATGCGCCATTGAACGTGGGAAATACTTCGATAGCATTGTTTAAAATGGATACATGTCAATGATCATGGGTTTATTTTAGCAACACTGTCAAATAAAGTACGGCTATATATATGGGCGAAGATAATAATATGCTCCGTAACATTTATTACCAAAGATTATTGTCGGCTTGAAAAATAATAGTAAATTTGTATGATGCCATTTAAAATGTTACTATTTCGTAAAAATGTGTTCGGTTGGTATAAATAATTCCATATTTAAGGAATACAGCGATATTTTCAAATGAAAATATTATGAAGTTTTTATGTCCATTCATATGCCGAATATATTATAAGTTAGCAAATGTTATAATGTCATGTTAGACTCATGATAGCAAAAGAAAAAAATATGAGAAGTGGTGGACAAAAAATCTAAAATTAACAATAGCTTCATTTGCAAGACATTGTTCCTGATGGAAGTTTCCGTTGAATACATTAATAATTAAGAGTGCAGGGTTTGTAATTTGTTTGATGCATGTGTCGCTTTCGCATCTCTGACCGGCCGAAGATCAATCAAAGATTTTCACATTTGAAGCCACTGATTGCGAAAAGATGAGCCGGTCTTTTTATTACTGGGCACTGTTACCAACGAAAATGTAGGAATTTAACAGTTGATTATGCTTGCTTCATGAGACCAAACGAGTAGTTTAAACCGGCCCTAAGTTCACAGCATCGACTATAAACGATAAAGCATTTGTTAGATTTAAATTACACTAGACGTCGTAATCGAACATGCGCAATTTTCTTACTGAATCGAAAATTGAAAAAATATATAACAATATAATGCTATCCGAATAGCTGTATTGTAAATTTAAATTTACAATTACCTACCTATATAAAATGTGCAACTACCTATGTTCCCCGTCACACTTTGTTATGATATTTAAATTTTGAAATTAGAATATCGCTTAACATAAAAAGTTCGCCTAAAAATCAAAGATCAAAAATAAAAGGCGACTTTTTATACAACGTACCTTTGTATTCGTTCCGATTTCGATAAAATACTACGAAAAAAAGGAAAATTTGCATAATTCGATGCTAATCGAAATAAACAAGGGCAGCAGACATTTCGCATGCATGCAAAGGCTTTTAAGCAAACACAGATGGAAACACATAAATACACTTGAAAAAAATATTTGTATTGAGCGACCATGAAATTAGTTCACGGCATCATTAAACTCGAATGATCCCTTGTGTCAAGTATATTCACTAATAAATAAACGAAAATCTATGCAAATTTTACTCATCCATAATTGCAATTATTAATGCTATTTACAGAAAAAACATGAACATGATTACTAAATGGAAAGTAATATATACTAACAACAATAGAAAAACTATGTCTATCGTCCTAGCTATCGCTCTTTTGTGACATAGCCAGCAAGCTATTTGTAGGGGTTACTATTTTCAAAATATCATCGATTAATAAGTGAATTCGGGATGTCCGTCTAAGTTGAGCGTATTATATTAATAATTTTTGTTCAAATTTGAAAAAATGTATTCCTATATAAAACACATATTTGAACTGTCAGTTTGTATTTATTACTGTCATTTAAAATTTATTATTAGATTGTTCATTCATAAGAATGTATTTTGTTTTTAACACGATAACATTTCGGTTTAACATTTTTATACGCTGTTGTTTCGAAAACCTTGTTCTGTGTCGTGTTGTGTGAATGTTTAAAACATAATATTATCGTTGTCCATTTTTCATTCGCTTTCTATTCGAAATAAAATTGTTTTTTATTGCAACGATCGATTCCGTTTTTTATATTGAATAATATATACGTGTATCGAGATCAATACACTACGGTTGCTGCGATTTTAATTTTACGATAATCTTTATTTTCTAATACAGGAAGTGTTCAACGTGATGGGGCCTTACGAAGGAGGGAAACCACATTTTCCACATAGATATGATTTAAATTATTTCAAGCGCATAAATACTTGACCAAAGGAGATATTTTTATAGCAAACAACAATCAAAGGGCGTAAATATGTCGCGGCCTGCGGGTTTGATAAATTTCAATGACGTTATCACGTTTCTATAATATAATAAGGGAATAAATGAATTCTAGTATTTTGTGTTTAAAAATAAGTCACCAACATCAAAAAAATTATATACCGTGTTATATTAGATGTGTATCTCTTTCAATGAACAGTCTTACATATGTTTACACTCGCCAAAAAATAATTTAAGAGTTCATGTAAATATTTCATTCAAGTAATGGGTAGTGTGTACATATTTTAGTCGGCGTCTTAATGATGTAAAGATACCAAGATAGGCACATGTTTCAATTGTGGCCATACGCATTTTTTTAATTTTAACAATCACGTAACATTTTAAACAATCTTACGAGAATTTTACTAAGCAATATATGTCAGTAACATTACAAAGAAAACAATCAAAACGTTCTCGAGTGATAGTGACAATGTCACATTCAAAATGGTCTGCCAAAATGACACAGAAACATTATACCTATAGCTAACTAAATGGATACATGTATGATATTCAATTATTGATTTCGTTAATTTATAAATTAATTGAAAATAGCTGAAGAAGACAAATTTTAAATTTGAATCGTTCAAATTATATATACACACTACTTCGGATAATACCCACTGTTTTAAAACCAGTAGGCATGTATATTGTTACGGCCTTTCGAATTACTTTTAAACGATGATTGCATGTAATTTCAAAGATCTACAATATTTTGTATTGCTTATGCCAGCGATTTCCAACCTGGGAGGCGTGGACTACTGCAAAGAGAGGCGCGAACAGTCTAAAATATATATTTTCCCTAATAAAGTGCGTTTATTCTATATGAAATAAAGGATGGGGAGGCGCGGAGATATTTTTTAACATAAAGGCTGGAAACCACTGGCTTGTGCGATAAACTTCACAATTGATTGAAGTCATTCAAATTTAACCATCAGAAAAATGAATATAGATCACCATCGATAACTTTTAAACATGTTGAATATAATTTAAGACTTCGAAGAATTAAGAAGTTACGTATTTTTTTACCTAAAGTTTACACCACGTGTACATAATAAGTAATGCCAATATCACAACGAGAAGTTCATTGACCCTGCCTTACTTAAAAACTGACAAGTTCTGTTATTCACACGCTTAGTGAATGCCAAAAATAATAAATGTAACATACGGAAATTTTAACAACGACTATGAAAATTGGCGCCATCTTGTATAACACATTTTATTTTTCCATACAAATTTCGTAATCTACTAGGATAAAGTATTTGATTAAATTTAAATAGCCACATATCGTTAAAAAGATATGCGTTTTTGTTACGGAATTTTTACCTGTTCAAATGGTAATAATTCGTTCTGAATAGAAAATATTGAGGAATCTATGTAATAATTATTACAGAAATTCTAATCTTAATTTAATTATACTGGCAAAAGGAGTTATGTCAAAAATCGGATGTTTTAAGTTACCAATGCAGGCAGATGGATGGATTTTAACACGCTCTATCTTTGAGAAAAAAATAAGTTTAGCCATAGTTTTATACATTATTATGCAATTCAAAGAAGTATTATGTCTTCAGTTAATTCCGTTCAGAGTTATTTGTTGCAAAAACTATAAATAACTTAATAGTGGTGTACATAAATATAGTGTGAAATAAAATTTTAATTTAGTAGAAGTTATCGTTATATGATTATTATTTTCTTTCTTTTATAAGTAAATATTCAATAAACTTATGTATGTATACACTTATAATTTTATGCTTTGGTGATGCCATCCATAGTCGCAAGCACAAACACATGACCATAAGGAAAAAAAAAGTGCTATCCAAAGACAAAAAAAAACATTTGACAAAAATAACAGATGGCATTCATATTGATAGGAATACGAAGCGCTTTGAGCCGGTATATTAAAAAATATTATCAATAAATAAATTCGACGGCAATTATTTTTTATGCCGCACACAAATTATTATATCTTGTCCTGGCAGCGGCGTTTTTTTTTTTTTTTTTAAATAAAATTGTACTATCTACTCAAAAGTGTGAGGCACATTTGTTATCATGGGAATGTTCCACCCCATGCTAAGATTTAAAAAAATGTCCGCGGATGTCATCTGTTAAAAATAAACCACCACTGAAAAATGTGATATTAATAATCTCGCTAGAAACGTACTGGCATGGCAACACTATCACACCGTTTAGCAAAATACTAAGCCAAAAATTTTGTCATAATGATATCCGTTTTTTACTGTACTTCTACAGTACCTACAAACTTATAATTATTTTCTAATCATTCACATATTTTTTTAACAAGAAAATATGTAGAAAATTTAAATTAACTTTGATTATTCCACGTATTGTGTAACTAACTGTGACACGTGTTTCGCCTCTTTCAGAGGCATCTTCAGACTTACTATCGCAAAGTTTGCTTAAGTAATGAAGCAAGATTGATTCTAACATTTTAAAATTATAAAATTACAAAATGGATTACAGAATGGAAAGATGCCTCTGAAAGAGGCGAAACACGTGTCACAGTTAGTTACACAATACGTGGAATAATCAAAGTTAATTTAAATTTTCTATTAAAATGAACTTCCACAAAGTTACCGCCGAAACCATCGAAAGTAAGAAAATATGTATTCAAATCGATGGAATTATTTCAATGCACCTAAAGTCGTTTATTTTATTTTTTCTATAATTAAAATGTTTATTACCTCTTAAAAATATGCATTGTCAATATTGACTTAAGAATATTTCGCTCCCATTCACAAGTAATTAAAAGAATGTCATTAATTAAATGGAATGAAGTATGATTATTAACGAATGTGATCATTGAGATAAACGATTTCTATAATGCAATCGCTTAAATTTAATGAATCGGAAAGTGTTCGTTTCGTTGTCTTTAGTGCTGTTATTGCGAGACAGCTTTATGATAAATAAATACCAAGTTGATGAATAAAATTGCGAAATGTCGGCATCGCAGATGCAAAAGTCGACATTTTGAACAGCCGCGATCACACGGTGACGTTTTGTTAAGTCGCACATAAAAACGAAAAAACTGTTTTATCGACAAGATGTCGTCGGCATGAAAAGAATGTTACAGGTTTTACCGATTTTTATTAAATACAAAAATGGTTTTTTAATATGTACTATCGATAATTCAATTTTGTAATTTATGATTATATCGTAAGGAAATGATAATGAAATTATTATACATAGTCATGCATGATTATTATTTTCATTTAGACATATTAGAGATTCATAGAACGTATGATGCTAATTATTGTAACCATAGACTGAGCGAATACGTGTAAAGGTAAAATCATACCCGTTGATGATAAATCAATCGAAATGAACTGCTTCACACAGCGTTAGTTTTTCTTTTTGCTCTTTAAGCCTCGGCTGATTCAGAAAAGTTGTTATCTCAATTCTAAATAATAAAATTGATATATTTCCCAGAATCAGCCAGTTCGTAGAGTAAAAGATGGTAAAAAAAAACCCGAACACCTGAAGATGTCGACCATGATGAGACGATGTACATCCTTCTTTGGAGAGCAGTAAAGTTTTTGCACTTTGCCAGTTGCAATTATTGATGGACATTTAAAAAATATATAACATGCTATAATAATGATGCCACATATATAATAAATGATAGGCACTCGCAAAAAATATAGAACATGGTACGAATCAAAGAAAAACGTATTTTAATCTGTCATACAAAATTATGAAACACATCTGAGGGAATCATTAGAGTACAAAATAATGGGGGATGTGCTATCAAATAGCAAAAAAACGATTTATGTTTAAATAAATTTTGTTTTTTAATATACATACCTACATGGATCTGTAACGTTAGGGAAAAGTTAAGTTATGCTTAGTTACTTATTAATTTTAAAAGTCTCCTTCATCAGGAAGATTTTTGAGTCGTCGTTGAAAGTTATTTGGGTTTGTCGTCATGTATGCAGTTTTATCAGAAGGAATAACCGCTATATTAACTGAGATTCCTGCAGAGAATTGATTAAAAATGGCTATGGATGAAAACATCAACAAATTGTTGAATTATTGCAAAATAAAAATGAATGGAATTTTACACGTTCGTTCTGAATGTTTTGTGCATTTGTCATTTGTATACATTCGCAACTGTTTTTCTGACAGTTTTTATGCACAGAAATTATGTGTTTTAGTTATAACAGCTGAGAATGATGAAGTGTCACTTCAGAGACTGCATACCGATGAAGTTTTATCGTTTCAGTGTTCACATTTCATTTAACAGTCTTTGAAAATGTATTAAATGTATTAAGTCACGTTATCAAAGATGACAGAAATTTAGCAAAAAGTCCCGAAGCATCAGGTTTGCTTGATACGATTAATAATATACAGTGAAAGCACGGCGTGAATATCAGCCAAAGAAAACAATATATTATATAATGGCATCATCATCAGTGTCATTTCATCTTTATACGGGGAACTGTGGAGCCGAGCTCCAATCTCCCTTTCCATCCAAGGTTAAATATATTTTATTTTTTTCTAATTTAGATGTTGTGGGCCCGTTTCATTTAATTTATTCTATTTACTTGTTTTATAATGCTTTGGGTTTGTCTGTTGTATAATGGCATGCAAGTAGTTTTTAATATGATTAAAGAAAACGTTGCCATATGAAAACGATGGAATTTTAGTCGTCGTGCTGTAGTACATATATTAACTCTTTGGGCAAAATAAAGTTTTTATGAACACATACACCATATTGATTACATTATGGTGGTAAATGTAACATTTCGATGTACATACATTTATTCTAAGTATATTTATTTAAGAAGCCAATGGTATCTGTTAATATAATCGAATATGAATAAATCATTCGGCATTTGAAAAATGATTTTGATCGACACAACAATGGATACCAATTATGAATAATGTAAAGATTGCGAAGCATGTGTTTAAACCAAAAAAATGTATGTTCGAAAATTAATCAATGTTTTATTACAATAAACATAGCTACAAGTACGTACGTTCTATCTTCAAAAAGTGCCGCGAATATCTTTATATTTTGTTCGTATAAAATAATACAGTTTGTAAGTGTTACCAGTTCAGGTCAGAGCAATTTTAAAAGCGGTCGGGAATCTGTGTAGCGAATATTGTGGAATTATCATAAAGTGAACTGACAGGAAGTATAATTTTCGTTATCGAACACCAGAAGGTTCTTCACATCGCAACATATTAATAAAACATAGATTTATAAAAATAAAATAATTTTTTCGAAATAAGATGAGAAAATATGAACTTATTTTAGTTCTAAAAATATTATTTTATATATTATATGATTGATAACTCTTTTGGCTTACGCCTTCATCAGAACTGTGTTTAAGCTTACATTAACTTAGCTTTATATGTATACAGCATTAGGGATTTTTGACAATCCAATTTAAAAGCGACTTAAATTATTTCAATATTAATTAATTTTATATCAGAAAAGTAATTCACAATATATTCGAAGCATAATATATATTTAATAAAATTTAATATGTACGAGTACAAAAATTAATAAACAAAACATGGTTATGTGAGATAAATCATTGCACAACAAGCAATATAGAAAAATATTGTGATTTTAACAATGATAATAATTGACTCGTTATCTATGAAAATAATAAAAATTCCCAAGGGTTTAAAGGGTCAATGAAACCTCATAGTTATCCAACGCTGACAATCATAGTAATTATAAAAATACGTGCAAAACTGGCACTGCAAAAATTATTCTCAGATAACAATGGTGATCGTAGACAGTTCACAAGGCCATTAGGACAGCATATATTTTTTTAGAATTGGCAACATTCGGAATATTGATTAGTTTTGAACTAATATGTGTATAAATTATATTTTAAAGTTGTTCCATAGTTTGAAAATCGATTTATGTGAACTGAAGACCGCAACCAGTTGAACGATTTAAGTATCAGGGTAACATAAAGATGCAGCGGGCGAGATGCAAGACAAAGAACCATAAAGATTGCGGATGCCCAGATTTATTTAGCTGCATTTAAAGTCAGGTATACTCGGTCAGGTATACCAGAAATTGTCGATACAATAAAACACAGAATTGAGTTATTATTTTTATTTATCTTTTTTTCAGTTGACTCCTAATTAGGCCGTCATAAACAAGTCCAACTTGTTGTGATAATAAACCAAAAATATTGGCAAATTAGAATGGAATAAACATGATTGGTTACGGGTTGGTAAAAAATCGCAGCCATTTTGAAAATGGAAGTAGTGTGAGATGAATTACGTTGTATAGTTAATTTCACAGAAAAACTATTGAATGTGTGTAATAAAGTTACAATAACCTCGTGGAATTATGAACTGCGTTTGTTGATGTAATTATTCAATGAAATAATTTTATGTGCATATATGAATGACTTCAATAAAGCTAAAACCGTGATCCCGTCGGAAACAGTTGACCTGCGAAATGTGCAATGTGAATAATTGTAGATGTACTGAAAAGCGTGTGCATCTGATCTAGACGAAAGCTCTTGCGTTGTTTGTTTGTTTGTTCGTTCGTGTAGACAGGATATGAGGAAAGCGAGAGTGGGGCCTTTGTATCGGGCGCTCAGGAATGCGGGCGGGTCGAGAGGTTCTATGTTTATTTCCTTTGGCGCAACTCTGTCTGCGTTCGGGGTGATCGGAGCGCGCGATGACTCCTGCGAGATTATGCTCTCCCGATACTCGGCTGGCGCCTAACTTAGCATTTGAGGATACTTGACAGAAGAATGAATGAGCAGAATATATCTGTCGCCGACTGGCCGTGTCATTTCTTTTCGCGAGGTGTGACTATGAATTGCAATGAATAGCCTAATCAGATACGACTGACAGGAAATGCATAATACAACGGGTTTTATTGTTTACCTCTATCGTCGACACTGCATATAATCTCTATTTGCAAAGAGAATTTACAAGCTAGATGCACCAGCTAAATAGTACAGAGATATTTATGTAAACAGTCAACGAATACATACATAGAATAAAAATATGCATTGAAGTAGTGACAAATATTAACGTCAATTAAGCCGTCATTTATTGGGCGATGAGTTAAAAAGAAGCCATTTAAATTAATCCCAATTGTATTTCTTTTGTTTTGGTTATGTTTTATTATTTATTACTCGTTTCGTTCCCATGCGGTGTGGGGCTCACGACGAAACGTTCCGAGAAAAGTCATCAAAATCTTGAGTGTGATTCTTTTGATCAGCAGAGCGGCTCATTGTGAAACACTGAAGCCGCATTTTCAATAACTCCTAAAAACTGAATTGAATACAATGAAGTGTCAATACACAAGTTATGCTAGTAAATAACTTATAATCGATTGCATGTTTCGTTTCTACCTAAAAGGTGAGAAAAGGACAAGTTTTAAAATTCGAACGTGAAGAAATTACTACCAATTGTTTGTAGTGCAGCATCATGATCGAATTCAAAGGAAATGAAAGTTGATACAATATGCGTTACGTATGTTTCCCTAATTTAAGAAAAAAAATCAAACTTACTTTATTATTGTATGATTTCTAATTATAACATACATATTTATTGTAATTCTTTAAGTATAATACATAATTCTTTCGGTAGGGACAAGACATGAAAGAAAAATAGTTATTACTTTTTTTTGAAAAGGAAAATAATACAGAAATTAAAGGAGTGCCAACTAGGGAATCCAATCCCGGGATTGGGATTAGCTCACCGGGGAATTTGAAATCCTCAATTCGCTATATTTTTCCCCCGGATTATCTCCTAACCTCTTTTTTTTTTAACTCACCAAGGAATTTGAAATCTTCAATTTGGTATACTTTTTCCTCGAATTATGTCCAAACCTCGTTTTTTTGTTTAGCTCACCGAGGAGTTTTAAATCTTCAATTTGCCAATTTCGTGTCATTTTTCGGGATTTGCTCAAAATTTCTCAATCCCGGGATCAGAAAATTGAACGGGATTACGGGATCCCGCATCCCGGGATTGGATGCCCTAGTGCCAACCCATTTGCTTAAAGCCATGTCCACTGATATTAAATTAAGACTTTTAATAATTTATTACAATTTTAAACCATTAATTTACAATGCTTTACAATAAACATGATATCGTATTTTTTTAAAAAATTTAGCGTTTTCTTTCTAATCTATAAGATGGAAAGCAAATTCTGTAAAATCACAACTTTCAAGGCATTGTATTTAATGTCAATTACTGTTGCAAAATAATAGCTTGTCAGTTTTGATATGAAAGTTAGTAAATTAAATACCACTATGACAGCGGTCCGAAAACATTTTGGGCTTACGGACCGCTATATTCACAATTTTAATCCAACGGACCACTACCTGGACTTTTGTGTTGGATATTATATATTGAAATAAAAGTGATCAAGTGCGTCTAAAAATGCACCTAGATACAATTATAATTAATTATTAATTTTTAATGTAATGAATGTTCTTGTATGTTTGAAATGATAACATTTATATTTGGCTCCAATGATGTAACTGCAAGACGGAGAACTGAATTTATTTTAAGCCGAGATCGATGCCGTGTTTTGATTGCTGTGACAGACGATAAGACTGTATCGCGTAAATATGTTGTGGAGAATTTGAATTTTCATCAGAAGGATTAGAAAATTAAAATAATGTCAGATTTCTCTGCAGGCCACCAAAAGTCTATCGCGGACTACACTTTGCCGACCGTTGCACTGCGACATCCGTTTGGAGTGGCGTAGCGAGATAGAGAAGACAATCTTCTACGACTTTGATTGCGTGGGGTGCGTGCTTCACTTTTAGTTTCGTTTTCTACGCATAGCGCCAATTTACGTGCAGCATCATAACGTTCACGTGACGATCGTAAACGGCAATTCAAATACGAGCGCAGTTTAATGGGCTCCATTTAATGGCCAGACCCGCACCGAGAGTGATCGCATATTCGTGTAATTTGTGGCAATTTCGGGCGTGAAGCAAACTGGTTTTTGCATGAGGGCGCCCCAAGGAATTAACAGCATTCCTCGCACATGCGCACTCACTCAGACGATGCTATGGAAGGAAGCAGGACCGGCAGAATCAATAACAATATTTCATAATACTAGATAAGAATTGAAGAGTAAAAAATTTAATAATATAATAATCAATTAAAAATGGCAGATTAAAAATATCAAAGTATTTTAGTTCTACAGTTTTTAATAATTTTATACGTTCTATCAACGCATAAAATTATTAAAAACTGTAGAACTAAAATACTTTGATAATTTTAATCTGTTATAATGGAGTTCTACCAAGTAAATGCCAAATCAATTAATATATTAAAAATGGTTTTATTCCAACAAAAACTGTGTTATTTTGATGGCCTGGCAAACTTTCAAGTGAGAAGAGCCAACTTGCCAAGTAAGCATGATGGCAATGGTATCAGAGAACCATAAATATGGATTTTTAGTTTAAAAAAAACGTGGTAAGTTCAAGCTCGCGGCCGCGGTATAGGTCAACAATTTAATGTTTTCAGTTGCACCCATTATATTCGAATATTTCTCTTCTATAGCTCCACAAAAGCACAACTCGAAAAAATACGAGTTTTCTCGTGGTAGATGTTTGCATATGAAAATAAAGAAATATAAACAACCTTCTCGCAGTTCCATATAAGTTTTATATTATAAATACAACTCAAAATAACATTTTATGATTTTGTCTACATTGCAATAAATTTGAATGGACTTAAGATAAACGATTAAATGATTCACTAAAAATATGAGACAAATAATAATTATCACTTTCTTACAATTCAGTGTAACTTTGGTCAGTCATATTTCAATGTTACCAATTTGTAGTTGTAGCACTATGGAACTAAGCCATTGAATTATATTGTAATGGTTTAAGAGTCAGCGAGAAATTCCGTTGCTTCTAATTCTTCAGCTGCTCAACATATTAATAATGAAACTTTACGTGACTTCCTCTGCAACATGTTGATTTGAATTGTAAACAAAGAAATTATATTTCTAGCACTCGGTTTTCAATTTCTAATCTGCCAGCCCTGATCGGACCTCTCTGACGGATGGCCTCCTTGCATGGCTGGCGGACTATTATTGTCAACGGGATATCAAATCAACTATACATAATAACTAGATTTAAAAGATTCTGATAACACAATCCTTGCTTTTGAAACAGCAATCAATTTCAAGACAGCATTATTTAACCTAACCTAATCTAACCTCTCCATTCCTAGAGGGAATTTAGACCAATTTCGCACAGCTCTATTCAGAATATGTACTTCATAAAAAATGCGTTATAATTATTCTGCGGGCTTTGATATACTAGATTACCAACCTGATTTAGTTACAATATAACATAGATGGAACGAAGTTTAATATCAAATTAAATACATAACATACACAATCCCACTGATTCCGACATTTATGCCGCTATACATATTTTGATGAAAATTTGTATTAGGGCAATAGAAATATGAATAGGGTGCCAGACAGACACAGCGAGCGTCGAATTTATGAGAGATGAATGAAGAGAGCGCTTTGAAATTGGAAAAGTATCCGGGCGGGCAGCAGAAGAGGTGAGAAGATAGGTACTCTGCGAGATACAAACGTTGCCCGCGGCTATACGCAGCGCAATTTGATGGATATATCGCAGTAAAAGAAAGCCGACTCTGATTATACAATTTTATTTTCCCCCAGCAAATTACGAATTTCGAGACGGGATGGGTGGGTAGCGCCAGCGACGCCCTGGCGGCGAGACCGCACACTGATGACGGGAAGTACCTATTCCTTTTTCGAATTGCAATTTTCCCGTCCAAATGAAGATGACCCGAGCATTTACGTCATTACTTACCCATTCGCTTAGATTCGGACAACTTGTTTATTGTACATAATATAAATAAAAATAAAACAAAGATGGATTCTAAATCCTAAATATATTTTTTATTGTTGAGAATTAAATAAGCAAATATACTATAAATTTTAAGACCAAATCACAAATAACATATCGACTGTGGAAAGGAAAAAGGACGTAACATATCAAATTGTACAGGAGGCGCAAAAAACGTGTTTTGATGATTTTGGGCCATATGCAAATTATGAATTATACACAACCTGAAGTGCACGGATACTTCTAAACTGGTGTTAAATTGACATAACATAATATTAATTAAAGAAATTGTCTAGGAAAACCCTTTATTTCAGTTTTTTTTTTCTTGATTTTAATTTTTTACAAGGTCATCTATCTTTCAAACTTAAAAGCAAAATTTAGATATTAATTCGGCATTTCAGCTTCCATCCTTTTGGTAGAACGTGTGTCGAGTTGTATTCATTGTGATTATCTAAAAAAAAGCTGTTTTGGAAAAACTGAGGGTTACTTCCTTTTTTCTTTCCAGTCATAATAAAGTACATTTAAAAAATAGTTAGTATATTACATGAGGGATTCGTGTTATAATCGATGTCGTCTTATAGTATATGAATTAGAGTAATATCACATTATTTTAATGTTTCAACGACGCAGGCTTGAAATAAGTACATATAATGAAATATACAAAAACATCCGATAGGCACGGACTCTTGCTTGAGCCCCGGATCGGTTTCAGACGGGTAACGCCGCTTGAGATTTGACAGTTTAGGTGTATACCTACATATTACGTGATTTGAAAAATATTTCAGATTATTTTCGAGAAGGTAAATTTAAAAAAATTACCTCACACAGACAGAGCACGCACGTTGCTCGAAAACTATTTTAATCTTCGTCTTATTAAGCAGACAATGGTTCAACCGCGCGATTGACATTTGAATGGACTTACCGAAAGGGCCCAAACGGCTTTCAAATATGGTGAATCTGAAATACGTTCCCACAGACTATTCAAGATCCTCCTCCAAAAATGAAAACAAAAACACTGGCCAAAGGAGCCCGCTGATTACGGTAAAATACTATTATATAAAAGAATACTGGTGTGATCTGAATGCTATCTTCTTACTTTTATGAATTCCTGATACGTCAAATACGTTTAGGTAGTTTGAAATTTAACGAAAAAAAAACATTTTAAGGTGTTCCTGATATATTATTAGATTTGCAAATCAAAATTATAATTGAAAGCAGGGGTTTGCTGGAAAGGACTCGCATGAGAACCCTGTTAGATTGAATAACAACAGATAAAACCAATACTTCTAGTATAAATATGAATAAAGGAAATAAAAAGGCACCACATACAATAAAACCCCCATTTACACTAAAGTCGGGACCGTGTTATTTGGAGTAGTGTAATTGGGGGAGTGAATCTCATACAAAATTAAGGATTTTGGTTTTTTTCCGCGAAAAGTGCAACTAAGATTTTTTAAATAAATATGGACGAAATATAATCCGTACTTTCCCCTGACCATAGAATAGCTGAGATTAAGCGATTCCATTGTTAACATATTGGTAGCACAACATTGATTGAAATTGGAAGTGAATTAAGGCATGCCAAAGTCACATCATCAATAAAAAAATCAACGTGAATACGATAGCTTTTTTTCTCTTTTTAACGAGTTGATGAATAATTAAAATATACTGATGACCTTTTCAATTATTTTGTGAATATTATTAAAACTTAATATTTTTAAAGTGTTATTTGTCGTCAGCTGATAAAATATTATATTTGACACGACAATGTTGACAATAATATACACCTGATATCATGACGGTATTGCGAGACAAAAAAAAACATCGCGAGAAATCTGAAACACCAATAATAGAAAATTTAAATTAACTTTGATTATTCCACGTATTGTGTAACTAACTGTGACACGTGTTTCGCCTCTTTCAGAGGCATCTTCAGACTTACTATCGCAAAGTTTGCTTAAGTAATGAAGCAAGATTGATTCTAACATTTTAAAATTATAAAATTACAAAATGGATTGGGTTTTTTTTTTTTTCCTTTTAAGAGGAGCAAGGAGGGGGGAGGGGGATATATAGGGGGAATAATCAAAGTTAATTTAAATTTTCTATTAAAATGAACTTCCACAAAGTTACCGCCGAAACCATCGAAAGTACTGAAACACCAAGTTGCAAAATAAAAAGTGCATCCATTATGTAGCAGAATAGTATCGCATTCCAGAAATACCATTAGCCCGTCATATTTTAATGTCAAATGATAATGTTTCTCGTCCGCAAGGTACCTGGCTCCAATGGCGACGCGGACGCCGACTCTATTGTAAATACTATAATCTTTGTTATCCGATCAGATATAGGTATAATATTAAAAATAAATAAAATCGAAGTCTTCGCAGGACGATCAAACAAAGAATGAAAAAACGGTCTGGGGTCAAATTGAGTTCTTTTTTTATTATGTTAGTACCATAAATTTTGGTGACATCGTTGTGCTTCCTTCTATATTCCAGGAAAGCATAACCATTCCTACATATTGACACAAAAATAAGTTCGATAATGACAATTCGCGCTTTCATTTAAAATATTATGTCTACAAACGTGTTTGAAATTCTGGAAGCAACTTTATAAGAAATATAAAACTTTATGTAGGTATGTAACAATATTGTGTGCAATCAACAGGATTCGTGAATCGATGTTGACGTAACCCTGCTTAATACATAGTGCCAGTAAATGCAAGACGACAGACCGAGGGAATGGCTTATATAAACATTTTTAAACCATAATATTCCCATAAATTTGGTTCCCCATTGTTTGCGGAATCGCTAGCTGACTGTATTTAAAGCAATACAAAAACAAAGAATTCGTCTTTTTTTATCGGGCCAAATATATTTGGTTATGTAAAAAATAAACATTAACGTTGTATAAAAAATAGCAATATGTAGGTGGCACGGTTTACGGAACAAAAATGTACATATTGAATAATTATAGTGAAAATTCGAAAAACTTGCCCAAAAAAAAAAGCGTATCCAATATTATATAATACAATATGATTAGAAAGATTTAGAGACTCTAACCCACGGGTTCCCAACCTGTGGGTCGCGACGGGTTTTCTGGAGGTCGCCAACTTTCGATTTTGTATTTGAAAAACAAAACTAAAACTATGTACAGTCAACTAAAATTGCGGTGAAACCTTGCCATATAATATGTCACATTATATGAGATGTGATCATAATTCTCATTTTAGGTAGTATATCGTGTTGTCGCCAAGCAGAGCTTAAAATGGCCCGTTTTCTGAAGGACTGCAACCTAAATAACAATTCAAAATCGCCATAAATCAAAAAACTACATTATAACCGAGATTCAGAAGTATTTGATTAGGATTCCCTTTATTCTAACTACATTACACCGCAAAAGTGCACTAAAACACTTGGAATCTTTCATTATTTCATTAATAAATAAAAAAAAATATTCGTTTTCTTGAAGTGTGTATTCAAGAAAGTTCACTATGAACTAAAAATAAGTCGATGTCCCGTTTTGAGGGAACAATGAATGGTCACGTTGCGATAATTATCCCGCAACTAACGCCTTCAAGTTGATGTTCAAGAACACATAAAAAGGGCATTTTTTAATTTTATTTTTATATTTTTAATTTGGTTGATTAACCCATTTGGACATGGAGGTGTGCCTACGACCGTTGCATTTTTCAGTGCCCGACGTTAAACAGAGAAGTATCAAATTACCTTATTGAAAAAAAATGCCCTTTTCAATTGCACCGGGGCCGCGGGTCATATGGCTTTTATAAAAAGGGGTCGCCACCCGGAAAAGGTTAGGAACCTATGCTCTAACCTTTACATATTTCATGGTTAACGATTTCTAATATATATATTTTTAAAGTTCTTTAGGGTCGCAATTATTCATTATAAATCCAAAATATCGCTAAGTATCTGCAAGAAATGAAGTAATGTTGATATATTTAAAAATGAGGAAAGCAAGGAAAAATAATAATAAAACAAATCCAACAATCGTAATTTAGATCGATCAAATTTTGTTTCGTGATCCTTGATTAAGAATAATAAGAAAAATACACCGGGCAGTTATTATTCAAAACAGACTCGTGAAAAATAGATAAGACAGAAATACATTATGTAGAAGGTCCATGCAATAATCTATAATTCAGGGTTTCCCAAACTATGTTCCGCGGAACACTGGTGTTCTGAACAAGCCAGAATAGGTGTTCTGAAAAAAAATGGAATGGTTTTATACGCTGCAACACAGTTTTTAAAAAAATCTTAAAAATTCAGCTAAGTGTTCCGTTATGTTTTCCGGACTTGCGAAGTGTTTCATTCCAGAAAATGTTTGGGAAACACTGATCTATATAACGAGGCGGAATGCATTCGCGAATACTGAAGGCGTTAAAAAGATTCATTTCACAACTGAAAGTAGTGTGAAATTAAAAGATAATCGTCTTGGTTAATTTTAGATTTGCAATAAGATTGATCGGATTTAACCATTTTATAACAAAATACCAAATTACACCACATTTACGGCAAAAGAATGGTGTGGTATGTATCGAATTTAAATAATTGAACGTCTAGTTTTCTTTTGTTGAAACAAAAATGCGTTGCCATGACATTTAGAGCGTATTTTACGCGGCCTCTCAAAAGGCTTCGGTTTGACCCTCGTCCGCGATTTGGAGGCCTTAGGGTTGAAATCACGTTCAGATTAACTACGGCTCTCAACACATTAATTCGCAAAAATAATCAAAGATTTCGAAAAACCTACTGTACATCTCAAATAGTATACTATATTTATAAAATTAGTATATATCATATAAACCCTTATATTTCAATTTCAGTTTTCAACATTAATTATTATTCTACGAAGAAGTTTGCAGCATTTTTATGTTATTCGAAAAGCAGGGCATCGAAAATTTATTGCGCCTATAGCCTCCAAAGTGTTGAATCCGCCACTGAGCTCAGAGTAGTCAGTTTTTGACTCAATATCGTCTTTGAATTCGAAATTTGAATTTACTTTTAGCTGTCACAATAATAACTCAGTTATTGAATAAGCATTGAATGTAAGAATATAAAAATAATATTAAAATGAACGTGGTATTATAATAATGTTGATGCATCGATTGAATGGTTTGAAACGTTTTCCGGTTGTCTTATCACTAAAACGATCCTACTGTCTGTCTGTCTGGGAGCCCGATACTACAAAAGCAATTTTCATTCATAATACGACGCGTTTATAACACTGTGACCTCCATTTTCGTACTTCAACAGTGCGTGTCAGTAATTTCCATGCAAGGATTTTAAGTTTGAAGCTATAATCGCCATACTATTTTGTTAATATTTAATTCTGTATGGTAATTTTTTAATACGTATGTATAATGTGTTCTTATATCTTTTGTTTCAATTTGCCCTACTAGACGCGTCGGTATTTTAAACATATAAAAAGTTAGCACAATCGATGGTTAAACCTTCATTTATTAAACTCACGTACCAAAATGTGATTAAAAGTTTTCGAATGATGTGCCACGCGTAGTTTTTAGTGATAAGTGCGTTTGAATTCCAATAACTGGCAAAAATTACCAACGACTAAACACGTCCCTATCATTTGAGTCAAAATTTAAGGCTGCTTAAATTTTCATCAAATAAAAAAAACTTGTAAATAGATAAGATTGATCTTCAATAATCACGTATTGCCATCTAGTTTTAATTCTTAAAACGATTTTAATATATGATTACACCCTGGTGGTCAATATCGGAACTATATTAAAATTGTGACAAGAGGGAAGTTGTTGTTTGTCATATAAATCAAAATGAATTCGTGATAAATTAATGTATACTTTTGATTTAAGACTGAATATAACATTACAGTGCTTTCTAAGTTTACTTATCGTGTAATTTATGTTTGATTCTAATTTCATTATCGGGAAACGTCTTTTAATGGTATGGCGTTAGTATCCATGCGGCAATATAAAGTAGGCAATTCGGCAAAGGAACCATTGAAAAGAGCTTAGCCTTGAAAGCGGTCGTTGTAAGCACATACAAACGCTCAGCATTCATGCTTTTGAGCAGTGACATCATAAATGTGGGTTCAAAAAAACACCGATCCTCATAAAGCCGAATAATTTATCGCCAAAACGAGATAAGAATTAATTTTACCAAGTAAATGGGTGAATTTATAAAATGGTAACACCCCCATTTGAATAATGTATGTGCGTAAACGATTGAAACTGAACTTATACTTAAATAATATGATACTTCAATTGTTTTCTTATAATTCACCTGGTAAATCGTTTCCTGTCAACGTGGTATGCAATGTGTACCATCGAAAATTATTATAGATATCTAGATATCTTAACAGATGTTTTTGAAATCTTATTTGAGTAGTATTGTAGATAACAAGATAGATTACGTACCGCTCGAAATGGTAAGTATTTATTTCCGATTTGTAATGCTTTTATTTACATTTATTTTATGATTGATACTGTTAAAGTTTGTCGGAACGATAATAATATGATAACTTGTCATAAGTCAACAAAGTAAAAACGAACACATTACTTGTTGCGCTACTTTTTTATTTAAGCTCGGTGAAACCTACAGAAAAATAATATACCAACCACTAGTGACGTCACAAAAATATTGAATGTTTAAGTCTTGTTTCAATGATAAAAGGATAAAAAGTTTAAATAACTAACCTTTTGCTGCGAGGGCAATAAAGGTCTGCGCGTGTCTGACAACCATGTCAGTCTCCACAAATCCTCCGAGGGGTAACCTTGCTATCAGCAACGCCAGGAAGTCTTGAGGAGTCACTGCAGCCATGTCCCATTTCAATTTTAATAAAACTAAAAGCTCCCATCTCTGTAACAAAAGAAAATAAAACAAATTTAGTAGTGAAAATAAATTGCTATTTAATAACAAACAAAAATCAACAGTTGATTATAGCATAATAATATTGTCGTTAGGATGTGTTTTAGATTCATATTACCTCATTCTGGGTTCTAGGTGAAAGGTGAAAGGTTAAATTAATATACCTTATTCAATGAAAAGTCGAAATAAGGATTTGGAAATGAACAAAGATCCTCGGTATATGTGAAGTTTTTAAAAACAGTTTCAAATAAAATATTTAAATATATGAAAATTTATTGATTTAAAATGATAATTTCATTCCAAGAAATAATGTATCCAAGCTATAAAAATAGCGTATGGAAATATGTTTAAATAGCGTGGGAAAATGTAAGATTGTTTATATTTTTACATACGAAATAAAATAAAGCATTTAATTTTTGTTGAATGTAATTACTTTTATAATTAGTCATTCATTTCATTTGAGTACGCTTATATAAAAACTACCATCTAAATAAATGAAAACTTTAAAGTAGTTGGCAAGAGAATAATACCTGTTTTAAGTATTTAAAATTTAATTGAGATATTATTATACATGTTAAGATTTAGTAAATTTAGTTTAAAGCATATAATTACGAACACAAGTTGATTACACGTTTATAAAGAGCTGAAGAATGCAAGTCGGCTTTTTGTTTTAATCCTCTCCATTCAAGTGGTCCAGCGAACATTTTCACGCTTATGCTTATCTTTGTTGATTATTCAACAAAGACACTTTGCAAATATGTATAGTAACATACGTTAGCCATAGGTTAATGAGTAATCAAGTCAATAGAATAACAATTTGACTTTTTATTTCAAAATTGTAAAACTGCTGCCCTTGAACGTAACAAATAATCATTTTGATAATTTAATTTGACTGTTGTTTTTTTATTGTTATAAAAAAATAATTATATACAATATTAAGATCGACCTCATTTTAAGAGACCTTCGTAGAAGAAGAAACACAAAACGACTAACTAATTTATTTTGAACATAAATTAAGTATTTAATCTCATCATAGCTCGACTTCTTGACCGAATCAATTGTGATGCTGATCAAACAGCACACCCTCTACGAGCCTCTACGCCTATGCTGTTTGTTTTGTTTCATCTGTTTAAATACAAAACGTATTATGGAGATGTGTGAGAAGTATTTTAATGCTACGATAAAATAGTGTATTTTATACAAAATTAAATTAAAAATCATAAATTGTTGAAAGTATTATTTTATTAGACACACAATAGAGCGGGAAAATAACCTTTTATTTAAATAAAGAATACATTGTTTTTAAATATTTAAATAAAGAATTGATACAACCAAAAAATGATTTTTTAAGATTGCTTAAAATATAGTTAAATGTGTATTTATTAACGATATCTTGTGTACAACAGTTAAAAACTACATTATATATTTTTTTAATGATTTGAAATAATCATTCTTGTTTATTGATTGAAAAAATCTAACCGAAGGGGTGTTCCATCAAAGGCCTCGAGAGACATTGGTCTCGCGGATTGTGAGGGGAGTGAGGAGGCGTCAGAGGGGAATTGTGAGATGGAATGCCTGAGGATGGCAGCACTCAACAAGGTCGAAGCGCGGCGCACCACACCCTACGTACTCCCTCCCCTTTTTCAACACCATAAAAGCGCCGATAAAGTGATTAAATTGTTATGATGTGCAATATTGGAGAGGCCCGCAGAGATTGATTAATATGATCGACACCATGGCGTAGAAGTCGTTGACAGACGTCTACACTGAATGTATCGAGTTCCTACCTGCATACTAAAGAAGCTGCATTTGTATAACTATGCATAGTCGACAATTATTTACGTAATTTTGTTTCTATCTACGATAAAAAAATATTTCCTAGAAGGAAGCATGCAATTCGACGCTAAAATTTCAATTGGATGATGATGGTAATACGTTGAATAAATAATCCTTTAAATTTATCAGGATTATAACTTGCTGCGAATGTTTTGTTATTTTGATTATCTACAAAAGTGCTCCACAACTTTTTCTCTCCTACGACGCACCAAAATTTTCATATATTTATGTACACACATTTTTAATTGTTTAATAAACATATCCCCACCTCATTATTGCAACAAGTAACTTAACATTTTCGAGAAAATTAAATTCAATCTTTATTCGATAAACATATTATAGATAAGCTATAGTTATTGTTCGATATTAAAATGGTGTTCTGTATAATTGATAGGAATTGAACTTTATAGAACAAAATGCGAGATCTTATTCAAAATCTATCTCAAAAACATTGAAAATCAAGTTAAATGTATACGTGAGGAGAAAATTGGATATTAGAAATAAATTATTTATATTTTCTTGAAGAAATGCGCTGATGCACAGGGGTTTCGGAGCACTAATCCACAGCGTACCATCGACTTCGCGTTGCAGTAAATAAAAAACAATAATCAAATCACTAAATGTAAATTTGAAATTCAAGGATATTCAGAAATTTGATTCCAGGTTAGTTTTTACAATGTAAGGAAGTATTACTTTAGTATAAAATATTAGGTTTTTCATATATTACGTGAATTAAATAAAAAATGTGTTTTTATACTGTATCCTACATATTGTGGCAATAGGTCAACAAAAGAGGCTAGTTCGCGTGTATATGACAAAGGTATGCCATCCTGCCATACAACTCGCAGGTTTTTAAACACCTAGACGGTCCAAGGTAAACTTCTTGGACTATTTATTTTTCGCTGAATGAATTTAGTTTCATTTGTATTTTTAGACGGTACTAGGAAACAAGAAAAGATAATATTTAAATCTTGTATTATTTATTTATGTTATGCCCGTCATGTGGAATTCTTTCTCACAATTAAGAGGAAACTAATAATAAGCTAGTAAAATGTAATATCGTCATTTGTTTAATATAAATATTATTCATAAATGAATGATGTAATCTTTATATTCTAAGAAACGAAGACTTTGTTCTATATTTTATAAGATAAAACAATCAAAAGATGTATTTGAATACAATTTATGGTGTGATATCGTATTCTGTTTTAGGTAGGAGAAAATCATTGTTAATTAAAACCAATTAATGCTCAATTATTTCATTCTAATAACAATACTGTAGTAATGAAAAAAAAACAATTCTTTGATAAAATACATTACTTAAATAAATCCGGGATTTATAGATTGCAATGCTCTTGTTGTACAAAGTTTTATATCGGCAAAACAGAAAGAACATTGAACATCCGAGTTTTAGAACATATGGCAGCCTTTAGATTGAAAAAAGACACGTCTACTTTTGCTAATCACTTAATTTCGGAAGGACACGTGTTCAATCAGGAACAAGGGATAAAAATGTTACACCCAAATACGGACAGTCATAAGCTCTTTTTCCAAGAAATTTTAGAAATCAATAAAGCACAGTTGCAAAGTCTTCCGATTTTAAACGAAATAACAAATTTTCCCACATCTCCTCTTCTATACCCTATATAACCATAAAATCATATAATCATAAAACCTTTGCCGACAAACAGATTATATAATTCTTGAAACTACTTACTACACAAATCTGTTGGCATTCCCATGAGCTCATCCTTTTCGCCAGCAATGGCTTTGGACTCAGTGATGCATTTGTATCTTATATAAGCACGAAACTTTTATTTGCTAAGCGTCAGTTCAAGTTCATCCGTGCACTTGAATGCCTGAAGATGCCGAAAGGCGAAACCCGGGTCGTTAGTGACAAAATTTGTGAGAATGTACATAGTTTGAACGATTCAAATTTAATATTGAAATTCCACCAAGCACCTTCAGTCGAAATCTTAAATTAAAAAATTCTCTGTCATTAAAAATACAGCGTTATTTTCATAAATAATTGTCTGTTTAATATAATAATCTCTGCAAGTTTTCTTTAATTAATTTAGTTAAATTGTTGTTGGTTGTTTGATCCAATATGATAATAAACAATGTATTACTTAATATATCGGCAATGGTGTATCTTTTGAAAGTTGAATTTACATTAAACTTCGTGTAGGTTTATTTATTCCGGTACGCTAAAATCGAAAAGCACACAAGATGTGAAACGAAGATTTCCTTCTCGGAGACTTGCCCCAACGTGATATAACGACGCCGCCCGAGTCAAAGTCTCCGCAGGAATGCTTGCGCAGAGGCATACAACTTGATTTGCAACGAGAGAAAATCATAAAATGCATTCCAAAATTTTCAGCTGTGTGCGAACTTTGCTCTTCTGAAGATTATAAAAAGACAACAGCTAATAATTAAACTTATACAGTGTCTTGTATTGGCAATTCAGGTTACACATATTAAGTATTTAATGTGTAAGTCATTACTGTAAAGTAATGAATACCTTTAAAAACTATTATGTTTAAACTACGAACACGAGAGTATAAAAAAACGAACAAATAAGACCTGTTGGTTTGTGCATGAACGTTCGACAGTATGTGTATTCTACAATAGTATGGTCAATAATTAATCATTTAGGTTAGTAGATGATTATGCACCAAGCACGAAACTTAATTTAAGTATGAAAGTAACTTGTTTTAGCGTGATAAAACAATTATACGTGTCTGTCAATGACATATTAATTGTATCTATGCTCTCAATAGACTGCTGTATCAATATTTATATATCGGAAAAACAGAAAGAACCTTAAAAACTAGAATTCCGGAACAAATAGTCGACTTTTGCCAACCACTCGATGTCAGAGAACCACTCGTTCAACGCGGAAGGGATTAAAATACTACACCCAAACACGGTGGACATAAATTATTTTTCCATGAAATTTTAGAAATTAATAGGGCACAGTTAAATGGTTTACCCATTTTAAATGAGCAGGTAAATCTGCTAAATTCCCCACTCTCATATCATATATGTATGTAAATGTAATTATAAATTTAACAGCAAACAAAATAAATATAATTCTTGAAATTACCCACCATTCAAATCTGCAGGCATTCCCATGGGTTAATCCATTTCGCCAGCAGTGAATGGCTTTAAACTTAGTGATACATTATTTATAACATAAACACGATGCATTTATTTACTTAATGTCAGTTCAATTACATCCGTGGAGATGCCGAAAGGCGAAACCCGAGTAGTTAGTGACAAAACTTATGTGAATGTTAAGTATAACATAAAAGCTTACTTAATTCGATCGAGTTACCGATTTAAATTTTACATTACTACCAAATAGATAACGACGGGTCGATAAAGGGAGCATGGCTTATCAAAGACTGGTATGAACTCAACACTTTGCAAGTTGTATTGTAACATGGCAAATGCATATTATCATTGTATTGTGTAGCCGCCTGTGAAGTTGATTTACATGCCGTTCTGCCGAGGAGTCAGCCCGCCCAGGATACATTTTGTGGCCATCCATTCTTCGCGAAGCCAGCCGGCGACGACGTGCCAATTATAACCCTCCGATGCCGGAGTGGAATAAAAACTTAATTTATTTTAATGTTTATGTATTTGATCTTTGCAGTGAATTTACGAACAAATTTTGATTGACAACTTATCCAATACAAATGGAAAAAATACAATGATGGTTTGTAATGTACACCATAAAATGCATGGGAAATAAAAAGGATTAATCAATTTTATATAAGAAAGCTTAAGACACGACTTGAGTATTTTTTTAGGCTTAGTGGCGCTACTTTTGACCGTTGTAATTTGAATATAATTCTTAGTTCATAGGTTTTTTCGAGCACGACTCCGACTCCACAGTCCTGATTACATGTAGGAAAGTTGAACGTATGAAAATGCTCGTCATGACCAAAACGTCATGAGCATAGACGTGGAATTAGTATAGTGCATTTTTGTTGTTGAATATAATGCCTTTCCACTAAGAATTGACAGTGAACACCTTGAAAGTGATTTGATCCATCATTTATCATTTTTAAAACGGAAGTGTTTATTTATCTATAACTATTCGCGAAGTTTTATAGTTTTGAATATCATCGATATATAAGTTAAAAAAATAAATCAATGAAGAAAGGATGATAATGTGAAATAAAGAAATGCGAAAGATTAACACAACTTTAAATCTTTAATTATGTCGATATTATGATTATCGACACCAGCAAATAGGTCACTACATAACGCTATAGTTGGTTTGCTGACACGCAAGATAAACAGTAATCATAATGTACTATCATTTTTTTTATTGGCGACGTTAGTGAGTGTTGGCCACGGTTGGGTTAACGAATGCGAGCTATAAAATTTGTAAAAATGATAACGACTCTGTTAATTGTATTTGGTGGATAAATTTTAAGAGGGGTTGTGTTTAAGTACTTGCCTATAAATATACCTGTCGATGAAATCCTGAATAGCCAGTAAAAAGCCAACGGCAGGCTTTCAAAGTCGCAGTTTGTATCGATCCAGGCGCCATAAATTATTGTTAAGATATCAAAGGTTTTATCGACATTCCTTGAAGCGGTGGTATGAAATTTTATTGACACTTGCTAGAGAATCTGTACCCAAAGATCGTCAAATCTTTATAAAAGATATTTTTTTGTAGATGTGTATACGTTAAATATTTTATTGTGATATATACAGAAAACTTTTAAAAATTAGTGTATATTATAAAAAAAAATATATTTCATTCCAAATAAATCGAGTGTCCCTTGTCAGTAGTATTCTCTCCAACACTCGCGCACATGCATTATGATAGAGCGCACAAAAGTTTCACCAGCTATACCACCAGCGGAATAAATTAATTGACATTATTGTGTAGTTAATTAGTGCCATTATTCAAAATTAACAGTTTCTTTTAGTAGAACTAAATACCGTTGTGGCGCACAAAAATTTTCATTTCCGTTCAAAGTTGCACAGTCAATGTCTTTTGCGTACATATCCGTCGGAAAATTAGAGAGAACATTGCTTGTCAGTAGCATAAAAATTTCACTGGAGTAATTAATGTTTAAAAGTTCTGTATCTTTAGAATGAAGGAATTGTGTAAACATACTTCCATTATTTATAACGTTTTTCCTTTTCAATGAAATATCCATATAGAAGATTTCAAATATACCTAAAGGTATCGATTTTTAAGTCACCAAAACGCGATGTATATAAATAATACGTAGATAGAGAAAATCACGAAATAAAATCCAATACATTGCTACGAAAACAATTGCCAAGTCGTCCTTAGCCGGGTGGGAGAGGGCAAAGAACACAGACACGAGCAACGAAAGAAGGAGTATTATTAAAGTGTATAATACGTACTGGGACGACTTTGTCGGCCAATATCTGAGGAATTTGCCCGGAGCAGGCCGCTGGGTTGGACGGTCACGATTCGCCAACTGGAGTGGAGGACGAACGCCGCCTGCGAGTATGTGTGAACCTCCGCGGAGCTTAAGAACCGTGCCATCATCATTGAGATATCGTAGCACCGAATTTTACCCGCAGCCAACTATGTAAATCGTACAAGAAACGAAAGTAAAAGCTTGCTACGGTATAGAAATCAATACTTGCGCTATTTTGTTTTGTACTGTGAAACTTAATAACGGAAAAATAAAACACAATAGAAAGCTTAGTTATATATGAAAGTAGAAAATCTTTTTAAGATAGTATACATATGTACTTACTATATTCATATAAACATAAACTATGTATTATTAGCAGAGCTTTTCTTTCCATGTGACGCGTGGAACGGCGTTCCGGCACCTTTTTCCCCGCAATGTTGAATGTTTCAAAACAATATTCGTAAATATTTTTTTTTCATGAAAACCATTATGTTTGTTGCTATCTTAGGTCACTTTTTAATGTAATGTTCAAAAAAATAAGAGGTCCATAGACTTACTCTTACAGAACTAGGGGTCGAATGCTTCATATATTGTTTTGTTTTGTAAATTTCCATATTTACTACACCTTTTCCCAACAGTCAGGTCCGTGGCGCAGTGGTCAACGTGGTTGGCTTTTGTAACGGTTTTCACGGTTTCGAATCACAGTACGAAGAAAGATCGGTTAAGTCCTGTCTTAACCCTATCCTTCTGTCCTTACTCTATTCGGGAAAAAAGAGAAGTTGAGTCCTCGTAAAAAAACTTCTGTTCAGATAACTCCATTAGGAAGCCATATGCTTGACTTTGGGAACGTACAAGAAATAGAAAAATAAATTAGACAAGTGAGTTTCGGTAACTTAAAAAAAAAAAGCACTGATTATTAGTAACTACATTTAACACCTTATGGAGTGAAATCTAGTATGATGACTTATAATAAAGTGGCTCTAAATGAAAACTAAGGGATGTTTTTCTGTATTAATTATTACTGTATGCTACGATTAAAGATCAAGAGGTGATTCTATGATACGCATGCATTTTTTATATTTATTAATCTAAATAGCGAAATGAGATAAATGCAAAAAAAACATCGCGAGGCATTGTACTAATGACATACAAGGCTTTGGTAGGTATTTCGGTCACGGATATCAAAAAGCATTGGCCCTTTGTTAAATTATCATTTACGTAAACATTCCCATTGCGGCATTCACACAATTTAGTGAATTTTTGCACAACAGCTGTGGCAGGTGATTTTGATTTTAAAGAAGAAAAAAATACTGTTAATAAATCATAGCGCCGCCATGGAATCCATTTCGGACGCATTATAAACTTTTGTGCCTCAATATTTCTAAGCCAAAGTAACCAATACATAGGATGGACCTAAACACACAAAGGTTTATAAAAGTCAGCGAGAAGCAGGTAAGGAATGGATATCTTGAAAAATCTTTGTCTAAGATTGCCGTTGTTAATTTTTTTTTAAAGTCCAACAGGTAGACATTTTTATGATAAATATGTTTTTCAGAATCGCCGAAAGATAATACACAAACAGGGCTATATAGAGGTGGCCAAAGGGGCCATCTTGTCAACGGTTATTAGTGTACAAAACACGGAGATTTTTGATTGCTTTACAATGAGCAGAGCATTCATTATATCACAAATTAATTAAGGGTTATTACATAGTATGACATAGCAAAGACCGGTTTTGGTTAGATACTAATGCTATTTTATACTTAAATCTAACCTTGGTTTACTACACATCCGATAATGAAAAACTACGTGCTTAAAGTTTTTACGTGGCAACATCAAAAGATACAATATAGTATGGTGGCTATTATGAGTTGACGTTATGTACACAGATCGAATTTTCGGCTTGGGTTTCATTCGATATAACATCGATGGTGTTTTATATAAGCAGGAAATATCAAGATAAAAAAAAATACACCATCAGCAGTGTTTAAATTTAAAATTCCTCATCCGTCGAAGTAAACAAGACGGTCGGCATTTTTTAGGAAAAGTGGATAGGGATGATATATGGAGGGCGTATCTGTGGAAACCGACAGACCCTTAGCTCTCGAAAACAACCCCGTTTCCAAGAAAACTAGGTATGAGAACGGTATACTGATTTTTTTACAGCTTTTATTGCTTTTAACTTTATACTGGCTCGGCATTCTTATCTCGTGATAAGGAATTGATAAATGTACGAAACGATAGCTGCATAATATATAGAATTGTATTAAAAGCTACGACAGTAACCATTATCAAGATAATCACATGCATTTAAATGTTTAAAACCACAAGTAATGTAAATTAGTAAATACCAAGAACCTTTTGAATAGCAAATAAACCATTAATATGTCCCAGAGATACTGCGTGTTTTTGAGAAAAATATTTTTGCCTAATATACACTCGAATTCGATATTTTAAAAACCTATATTAGACCTATAAACCTATATAAGTTGTCGCCTGCTGTGGCCCAGTTGGTTAGAGCTTGCTCTACAGATCACGCAAGTCTGGGTTCGATTCCCAGTCAGATCACAGTGAATTTGAGAATTATTCAATTCAAAGTCGTAATCGAAGACTGGGTGTTTGTGATGTCAATTCACATCATTTCCTCTCCTCCCATCCTTCCGATCCTTTAATAACTGGGTGTAGCAATAGCGATTACCCAACCACTAGTCCTGTTATAGCTTTATCCTTCTGTCCCTACTAATCACTTTGAAAAAAGTGAGGTTGAGCACTGAGTAACAAACAGTTCTCGTTGTAAAACTTCTGTTGAGATACACCTATTAGGAGGCCATATGCTCCATATTTCGAGCGGACATGGATTTAAAAAAAAATGACTCGGTATAGAAGGCACTACACATATTCATCAAAATATTGCTTTTATTATATTTTTTTTTTAAATGTCTTGGACATCTGTGTTCGCTTGCATATGTTCCGGACACCGCTTTGGATCCAAGTGGTTAAGATTACACAATTCCTTATAACGTTTTATATGATATCATAATAATTGATTATTACTTTAAAATTAAGGTTCACGATGGACAACAATGACAATCTTTGCTATGGTTTTCAGTTTTGATAAATTTAAGTAAATACAGTTTGAGCTGTTATTGGTAGCTGATCATTGGTTCTTACAAGCAACTTTTATTCATCTCCAAAATGCATACCTCCGTGAAGCTACAACTGAGAATACAATAATATTATTTGGTTGAAGTTTGGTATTTCGGCGTTAGTGTATGTAAATAGAATTCACATGAATGAATACTCAAATCGTGTTGAGATATCAAGTGTTTCGATAAAGTAAACAGGTGGATGTTAGAGCGAACGAGGAATTGAGAAAGGACGAGTAAAGATAAATATTTATTTGTTTGACAGCGTGCGACCATCTTCGGCGGATAGTTCTCTTAACCTCCGCCAGTGCAGCGCCATGACAGTTAGACAAATCCAGCTCTAGCGCCAATGCCAGAACTAGTCCAAGAGTAACAATAACAAACCCAGGCAATAAATGGACAAATCATGAGTACTAAAGCGCTTCCTGTTCAGTAAAATTAGTTGAAAGCTTGAATACAAAGATTTTCTATTAAAGCAAAAGTTTGACTCGCACTTTTGGCGGCGATTCAACATGGCGCCAGTGCTTTTCAAATCATGTACATATTATTTAGTGACCGTTATTTTTGTTGAGTATTAAAATGGAGCAATTGTGGATTTTTTAAAGTAATAAACACATCACCTAATTAATGTGTGTGTTATAGAATAATTGATGTAACTGTAAATTGATTTTGCTGCCTTCAATAAGTATTAGTACAGTTGACATTAAAATACACATATTTTAATAATATCCAATTGAGAATAAAAGCGTAGAAAATATTCGACAAAGAATTATTTGATGTTTCTGGAACATTATTTGGATAACGGGGTAATTAATATATGCCGCGGGTCTTCCGTTGAAAAGAACTGTTAGCAAAAAGGCTTAAAAGGTACATAAGGTCTGAAAAGGCGCGCACCCAAACTGAAGACCACCAGAATGGATTGTTCCGAGAAAAGCTCGGTGAATCCAAGCCGCCATTTTATGCGACAACGAATAATATAAAGTCTGCTTTTATTTCGAGGAGGTCTGTTAGTATTCGACGCAGAGATCACTAGCTGCAAGGTACAAAACATATGTACAAATACCTATTAACGCAGCCATTATCATAAAATGTTTTGTTGAGAAATTATTTGCAATCACGCGTAAAATTACACGTCGGCGTGGTGTCAAATACGACTCTGCAAATTATACGTCTCCATCCAGACAATAAAATAAATTGATTTTTTTCTACACACCGTGATATTGATGAAATTACTTTTTAATTAACCCGTTGAGTGGCGAGTTAATTTTTACCAAATTTAGGTTTTTGTATATTTTGATTATTTTTACTATTGCTACATACAAACATATAAAAAAAACTTGTTTTGCTTATTGCTGGAAAGAATACTAAATATTTTTTTATTTTTTTTTACAACGCATATTTAGAAATATAAATTTACTTTTCAATCATTTTCAAGAAGCTATTACTTCCAATTTTGACCTAGATTTTTTTGCTTTTATCTGTAAGCGTCTCCAGCACATTAATTCCAGGAAAGGAATCGCGACGAAATGTAATTTTACGCTCAATTTCAATTTCTTTTTTTTTTGTTCATTTTCAACCAATAATCAAAATAATGCGACTTCCAAAAATCATTGGTGTTTTTTTATCCATATGTGAAGAGGTAATGAATATTCAATTAAAAGCACGATAATGGCAATGAATTTTAGACAAAACAACATTCTGCCGCACTTATTGCGGCGTTACTCCTCGAAGGGTTAAACAAAATACGATTTGAACCATACCGTCGTAATCACTATTGAAAATATATTATTTTTCATCTTTAGATGTTTTGGATTAAAAGATCGTGGTGGACTTTAATAGAAGTAAATATAACCTGTAAAAGTATGAGATATTGATACAAATCAGAATATTTTTTTTAACTATTTGAATGAGAATTATTATCAGAGCGTGCTCGAGTTCAACAAACTCATTCAATACTGTGATCTTGTTTTAGCATCAAATGTGTAGTGGGAAATAAAACTCATAACAATATAAACAAATTATTAACTATCCGTGTTCTACATGCCTTTTAGGCACATTTCATTCGTAACGACTTTGTATATTTAAACATAAAAATCTACTTTGAAATCTTGATCTAAAATAACAACTATAAAAAAGAGCTCTGGCCAAGGATGTACGAGACACGTAGAATCTCACACATTTTTTTTGCATATATTTGTCGATACTGTGTTAATATGTTAACAATAAACAGGATATTGCTCGACTCCTTGGAATGTACGAGGCGAAAAAAAGGTACCTCGCGGCCATTTTAACGTCACGTAGATAAAAAAAAAACAATGTGTGCTGATACGTATGTCGATCATTAATGAGCATTTATCTAGTCTTACGATCGTACGAGAAAATAAATTTGATCAATAGATAAGTAGCTTTATTAAAATATTAAATTTAAATAAGAAAACATGAACCAGTATGCAATTTTAAAAAAATACGCACATCTTAAGTTGATCGATATTTTAGAATTAACTATTACAAAAAACTAAAGGTCTCATAAAAAAGTGCGTAAAAAAAATATAAATAGTTCGATAGTAAATCGTGAAATATAATTATTATTCTTACTAGAGGAAGAAAATCACTAGATTTGGCGGTTGCTTAGTGGAAATTCATTTTATATTGATTGGATTTACTGTTCTATTTGTTGCGTATATACAGTATAAATCATGTTAAAAAAACACTTTCTTTACTTATTACAATACATATTGTGTATACTTATATCTTTCTAAATATTGACAGTAAACGCTTAAATTATAGCACGACAAAATGCATTGATGACAAAATGGTATTGTCATATGTATTACTTACATGAAATGTCAATTCAGAACTATTTGGCCGCCGATAAATTTTGATTTTTACGTGCCCAAAATAATAAACAAATCAGATATCTTGATTCTGATGTTCTTGATATTGGTGATTTTATTTGTTGTTTAATTGAAACTATAATTTTACCATGGTTCTATACACCGAAAACGTTTAATAAGCGAGTGATAAGGCATCTTCGATAATGATTTACTCAGGTCTATTTTCTAGTGAAGTGATGATATAGTTTTACTGTAACATATTGGAGTAAATATTATATTAACATGACTAAAAATACTAAATCATCGTTCATAGTTAAAAATCAATGCTGTAGGATGCCCTGAACAATGTTTTATCAGTTCGTGAGAAACTGGTTAACGTCATCGGTCTAGTTTGTAGTACAGTTTGGACTAATGTGTATAAACATGAGGCAGGTCACATTATTCTCGAAGAGGAAGTTACATGCTTCGGGTCACCGACTCATCTCTATTCAACCAGTTATCTACATACCACATAATATCTACTGCAGTTGTCTCATCTCCTACGAGACATTGAACCTGCTATCAATCACATTACAAAATTCTCAAGATATTACAACATTATTGGGCTTATAATTTTAAAAAAAATGTATATTCACATTTTGAAGCTATATTTTTTATCCATGTCAGCTCCTAATGTTTTTACGTCCAAATATGGCCTCTTAATTGAAGTATCTCAACCAATGTTTCTCTAAGACGAGAGGTTAGCTGAACGGAAAATTCAAAGACTGCGCAGGGTAATCCAACAAATGCGCGGCATATTTTTTTATTTTTCATAAATACATGTTTTTTTGTTTTAAATTAGATAAGTAAAAAATATTAAATATGAAATAAATATTGAATATAAAACGAATGATATTTCAATTCAAAATTTGAATAGTTGTATTGACTCCAAAACCGCGAAAGTACTCAAAATGCACGCGCGCAGCTTAGAGGGTACATTGATTTCAACATACGTTTTTCAACGATAACTGTTAACTTCTCAGTTTTCAAGCTTTTTTTTTCGGTTAGAGTATAGAGAGAAGAATTGGGCTGGGAAAGAACTAATGGTTAACTAATTGCTCTCGCTACATCATCATTTTAAAATTGGTAGAGGGTGGATAGGAATTTTTATTCATCACAAAAATCTTTTGATTTCGAACAGAAAAAAATGATTGAACAAAAAATGATGTTCTTACTTGGACTTGAATCTGTAAGATCCGTAACACGCATCACGGACCCAAAAATCTATCTAGATCGGCCACACTGTGCAGTCAGTTTTATGTGCGGCATCCAACAAGTTTTGAAACATCTGGTATTGTTTTCAATTGGTCGGTCAGGCCGGCACGTGCAATGAATTAAGAGTAAGACCTGGAACCTGATTTGATGAGAATAGTTAAAAGTTTTTTTCAACATCAAAAATCTCATTATTATTTAAGTAAATGAATTAATATTTTGTGGGTACTTCCTTGTTTAACGCCAGATAGTGAAACCTTTCTATATAATACGTCACATTATATGAAATGTGATCATACTTCCCGTTTTTAAGTAGTCTACCGTTTTGTCCCAAAGCAGATCTTAAAATGGACCGTTTCCTGAAGGACGGCAACCTAATTAACAGTTCAAAATCGCGATAAATAAAAAAATCAGCCAACTACATTATAACCAGGATTCAGAAGTATTTGATATGTATTCCTTTCATTCTAACTATTACATCGCAAAAGTGACGGAATCGTTTTCTTGAATATTGCGTATTCAAGAAAGCTCACTATCGACTAAAAATAAGTCGATGTCCCGTTTTGAGGGAACAGTGAATGGTCACGTTGCGATAATTATCGCACAACTAACGCCTTGAAGTCGATGTTCGAGAACACATAAAAAGAGCAATTGTTAATGTTATTTTTATATTTAGAATTCGTTTGATTCACACTACATCTGGACATGGAGGTGCGCCTACGACCGTTGCATTTTTCAGTGCCTAGCGTTAAACAAGGAAGTACCATTTTGTGTATTTTTATGTATGTAGTTTTTTTACTTGTTGAACAAATGACACGTATAGTAATGTAGTATATTTAAGGTATACTATTAATATGTTGTGGCTACGTAAGTTAGCGTAAGTCTAAAGGTGGTTCAAAGAAAAAAAGGTCGAGTATAACTGATCTAGATCACAACAGAAATTTGTCGTATTTAAAATAATATTATAAATCTTTTTAATAAAATGAGTAAATAATGGGATGACTTTATCTACTTTTCTACTTCCTCGTCATTCCGTTGGAATATTTTGTATTTTTTGCGATCAAAGCATCAGAAGTTCGAGGAGGTTACATTTTCGATCAAACTGGTCCGTAACGAATTTCACATCAATGATGACCTGGCGAATTATATGTTCTCCTGATACATCTGACGCAAAAAACCGAATAGAACAAAATTTTCTTTCGTTTTATTTGTTTACCTGGCTGGTCTACCGCTTTTGATAGCCTAATAATACCAGGAATATTATGATGACATGAGAAATTCCATGCTATTAAATATTATGAAATAAGATAATTTCACTGTTTTAAAAATTACATTTTATACTACAAATAATATAACATTAACATACATAAAACATTAAAGTAACTAAAAATCGCCTGTCAACATTATCTTTAAAAATACCGACAGCGTATCTTCAACCAAATAAAACGATCCAAAAGAGGCTCAGTAGTACAAGTTGCAAACGAAAAACAAGCTGCGAGCCTAGCCGATGCGTTGATTTAAGACTTGTTATTGTCTGCGCCTCCGTTCGTATGCGTCGTATCGATAGCGGAGGATCCTCGGACGTTTTCATGAATGGAATGTCGCAGAGACTGGACCCCACCCCTCCCCGCAACGTAAATTAGCCCTTCTCCTAGGAACGTGTTCATTAATACTATTTATCAGCTGATTTGCTTCGGGATTCGTATCTCGCCTCTCCGACTGGACACACACACACATGCACGAGTTGCGTTTACATAATATTATTATTTGACGTATTTGCATACATGTTCATTTTATTATTGTGTTGCGTTTAGATATACGTACGAGAAATTGGTTTCTCTGTATGTGTATATGAAACGACAGTGATTTAATATGGAAACAATTAAACGGTCAGAATTTAAATCAATTTTTGGTCAGAATAAAAATATTATACGGTCAGAATATTTAATAACAATTTTAGTTAGTAGGTTAGGTTAGGTTTTTTTTAATTTCACTTAAATTATGACTATTTATTCTGACCATTTAATATAAATTCTGACCAATGTTATTTCAATTCTGACCAGAAAAATGCGAGTCATTTAATATTATATTTTTCGCTTTTAAGTTTCTGATGTGGGTGGATTTAAAATAATTATAAATTCGCGATACTAAGTTTATTTAACTTGTCTGGGCTATTTTTGATTTTAAATTGATAGCAAATAAATAAGGTTTATTTTTCAAAATTAATAAACGTTTAAAATTCGTAATTATTATTGAAAAATATGTTTTGAAAATATTCACATCCAACCACTGTTGTAAATAAATGTAAAGAGTTTTCCATGTTAGAGATAATTATAAATAATAATTATACAATAACATTAAGAAAAGATTATCTTTTTATTATACACGCCGGGTCCTTCGACGTGTATATAATAAAATTAAAAATAATTATGCAAATTCTATTGCCAATTTAGATATGAAAAATATCTGGCATATAAATTGATTTAATCTTAAGATTTATTCTGGGTTCAAACCCCGACAAGACCAGTTTTTAAAAAATAATTGAGAACTTGGTTGGACACAGTTGTTTGCGATGTTACTTATACTAGAGTTGATTTAATATTTTTGAAAATAGTTGGTGCCTTGGCTTATATAAGGTGTCATAGCTGACATATCGCGAGCCGTGTACTACAAGGTTCTATGTGAAAAAATTTGACGAAACAAAAATAACAATGTATACCAATAATGGTACTTGGAAGACTGCCACATTGTTACTTCTGTTTTGTCCAAAATTTTCACATAGAACCTTGTAGTACTCTGCTCGCGATATGTTAAATTCTTATCATACCAATTCTAAGTTCATATGTTGGAAGTAAACTTTTTTTGACATTAATTAGTTATTTTAATAAAAACACAATATTCCTTTGTACTTCATTCCAGTGTTTCTTGGAACGATACAAAATATAGGATTCAATTCCAAACATTGATAGTTAGGTTCTATAAATATTTTCAATATTTTTTCGACTTATTTATTCGGTAATGGCAAAATGCGTAATCAATGGCGGTATTCAATGTATGAGTTGTTATTAGCTTTTGATAAGAAACTGATATTTGAAAATGATTAGGGATGCTCTCATCCGGAGATCCAATAAAGACATATTTCAAAGAGAGAGTCACCGCTTATTATTGTAAAAACATAAGTCTTCTTGAAGACAGATGTTCGGTTGTTCGAGATGGGGAATGTATCAAACAGGTCTGGAAAGAAAAACTCGATCGCCATGTAAAGCATTAAAATTGGTATTAAAGAAATAATGAGATGTTTATAAAACAACCCGCTATTGCGGAATAATACTGCATTCACTTTAAAATTGTTATTTTACGCAGTGAGTTTACCACGCTGTCGAAATCAAGAAAAAAGCAACGTGGTAAAAGATCACATCATATCCATCCACCAAAGGTAGGAGTAAACACATTTCAATTTTTGTTATTAGTAAGTTATAAGCTTTTACATTAGGTATTGAGAAAATAAAAAAAAGCTTAAATAAGTAATAAAATATTATATTACAAAACGTATTTGAAACTAATGCACGGTTTATGAATAATTTCATTTTTAAGAAACTGTATGTTATTTGTATTACTAAACTATTATGTATATTGTATAAATATGTATATTGTTTTGAATAACAGATGTTTATCGTATGAGTAATAAATACACACATTCATGAAACTGGCTCGTATTTTTAGTCTGAATTTTAATACAGTTTCGGTCATAATTTTTATCAAATTTGTCTGAATTTATATTACATCGGTCAGAATTTATATTAAATAGTCATAATATATCGATCAGTGTACAGAGGGCAGAATAAATAATTAATGATCAGAATTTATATAAAATAGTCATAATTTAAATGAAATTGAAAAAAAACCTAACCTAACCTAGCCAAAATGGTTATAAAAATCTGACTGTATAATACTTATATTCTGACCGTTCATATTTTTATTCTGACCAAAAATTGATTTAAACTCTGGCCATTTATTTTGTTCCCAAAATGTTTCGTATTCGTGAGGCGAGATGGGGTCAATTATTTGAATATAATTTCGCCACTATTTTCTTTGATTTAATATTCCCTTACCCGTACATTACATGAATTAAATGTAAATGCATAATTGACAGGATTGTTAGTGCGAAAACGTACCGCATTCCTCGATGCAGATGTAGTCAAAAGTATACGCTTCTCGGCCCATAGGTTTACAGGCAATACCCCAGGATATAATTATTCGTTTTTAATTTTTTTATCACAGTAAACACTTAATGAGAAACGTGGCAAAAAAAAATGCTAAAATTTATTTTATTTTATTGCCATCGATATAAATGAGTATTAAGTGCTTGTTGAACATGAAAAGATCTTATGTAGATAGTTTTTAAGTATTTTTTTTAGAAAACGACATCGCAAATAATTTGACGTTGAATTCCTGAAAAGCATTAGGCAATCATAAATTCGAAGAGGTAACTTTTATATTGTCTTTGAAAACTCCTGTCACTTGATATGGGTGGCCGTGTTGGGCATCTCCGCGTATAATAAAAGCCACCTTCTGCAAGAGGAGAGTCCTTTGCCAGTTCAGCCGAAAAATAAAACAGTCGCGAGAAGAAAAATGGATTCCGAAACAAGAACAGTTTTCAAACTCGATCTATCAGTAAAAATAAAATGTAATGTTCAAGTACTCTGAATTTTGTTTTTTTTTGAACGAGGATGTTAGCCATTACAATAAAAGTTGATGTTATTGGTTGCAATCTATTATTTGCTCAATTACATTCGTGTTTTCGCGATGCATCATTTTTTCTACCTCTTCAAAATTATGAACCATTTAGCAACTCTGAAAGAAGATGGTTTATATTTTATTTAGATTACATATATATTTTTCTAACCAGCCACTTGAAGTATTATAGTTTATTCAGCTGCAATATTTTGAACGTGATTTTAAAGGTTGCCATGTTATTTACAAGTTAAATAAAATAGTGAAAATACGTTTTTATTTTTTATGTATAATTTCTTTTTGGCGTTTAGGCAAATATTTCACAGATAACAGTTTCGTTATTTTGTGTCATATGAGATAGATTTGTAACAAAAATACGAGTGGAAAATATTTTCAGCGAATGGGAAGTTATCCCGAGATAGCGAGCCGTTAATTTGGCCGCGGAAATGATAACAAATATAATATCGGCGTATCGCCCACCTAACCGCACATTATCGCCGAGAATGATTGCCATACGGTGGCAATGATGTATGTATGGTCTGGTCTTCGTGGCAATGCCATCGTCTGGAAAATACGGCAATATGGCTTTAAAACAAATTCTTCTCAAGAACGCCAGTGGAGACTTTGTGAACAATCCAATAACCACTATCGACTTTTAAATAAAACT
Organism: Himalopsyche tibetana; assembly: GCA_030503985.1. NCBI lineage: Eukaryota > Metazoa > Arthropoda > Insecta > Trichoptera > Rhyacophilidae > Himalopsyche > Himalopsyche tibetana. The sequence goes on from JAPJYX010000005.1 coordinate 27,908,591, forward strand.
CCTCTTTATTGATTTAATTGTCATTTATTTGGTAGAACTCTAATTAAATAAGGTGAAAAAATATCGAAGTATTCTAGCTCTACAATATATCATTATAGTTGATAGATATTTCAGTTTGTGTCATCATCAGACCCACATATGTTAAAAGGTTCATTAACTTGGTTATATCAACCATATATAAAATCCATATAAATTGAAATCAACACGATTTCAGTGTACTGATTTCATTAATATCAATTGTATTGTTCATGCCAAATACATGGCTACCCTACAGCTTCGATATCAGCCGAGAACCACACCGCTTGCCTGCTGATTAGTGGTCTAAGATGGGGTTAGTATACACAAATGATTAATGAATAATAATGTTTTTCATTCATCTAATGAGAATCTTGGTTTTCAAAGGAAATAAATATCCGGTTAGGGTCACATTCTGAATGAAATATAAAATAATACACGGTCTGTTATCAACGTTACACTTATGTAATCACATGCGATATTAAATGTATTACACAACCCGCAAGATTGCTTTACTTAATATTCATAAGTTTAGTAAAAAATTGCCTTAAAAATTTAAACTAATATTCAAATACATGCGATGTATAAATTGCTGTTTTCGGGAGGAATGATTTGCCGACGTCTTAGAAGATATTGTGTAAGATTATTGCGATAAAATCGAAATTAAATATTGTTCTTGGGGTTATAATGCAAAACGTTATATTTTCAAAATGAGCGATATTGAGTTAGGTATGCAGATAGGAGGTAATTCAAGCCTTAGGAATCGACTGTCGTTTTCAAATTGGAAATCATATTTGTATGTTATTTTGTTTGTGTTATTCGTTATAGTATTTGACTCTACTGAAAAGTTCGAGTTTTGGAAATAGTACGTTTTGCATTATAACCCTACATTTTATACTATAACAGAATGAAAGATTACCATAATCATACGTCCAATAATACATGTCATAAAATCAGAATCATTGATTCAATGTTTTAGGAACATTCATGATTATCATTACATATTATAGAAAAAAAGAACGCATGGAATTAATTGCTTATCAATTAAGGGAAAAGTATGAGGCGACCTTCGCCTAAAAGTAGTGTAAAACTGATATAAAATTTGTGGAATACATCTTTTCCGTTCATCACTTTTTACTAGATAATAAATGGTATTGATTGATAATTAAATTTGAAAGCTATTCTTGTGGGCTTAAATTACATACACCACGTTCTAATATCATATTTTGTTTGCAGCTTTACACCCACTTTTATATTTATTTTATATTTTACAACATTTTACAATTGTTGCCAGCTACAGTATAATTGATAACGATTGGTTCTTAGTAATCTATAATTCTTATTGTTTGTTGTTTGTATCGATAAGCTGTATTTACATTACAAGTGCTTGAAAACAAACTAAAAATTAGATATAAAAATGGAGAACGTTTTATTGCGCAGTGGATTTTCTAAGGTTGAGCTTCCTGCTTTGATTAAAGTTTACATTCAATTGTTTCTTTACTAGGTCACTTTTATCTTGAAAATATAATAAATACATCAAATCAGTCACTGTATTTTTCTAAATATCAATATGTATCGAATGCTTTTGAAAGCTGGGGTCATTGCGAAAGCGGATATTGGATAGCTCTATAAACAATGCATGATTATTTCATAAAATGTCGGTGGTATTGCAATAATTAAATGGGAGTTCGATTATCGGGCCTTATACTATAGTTATATTACCCAAGAATGAAAGGCAGAGAAATTGTATTGAAAACTTTATATTAAAATAATACAATAGGTCACGCATTGAGTCCGTGTGAAGCGAATCGCTGATTATAATAATATTTTGCTGAGCTACTTACAACGAAACTGAGTTCTATATTAAAATCGCCAACGTTTACACGTCTCCTAAAATTATCACACGATATGACACAAGGACACTTTACTCTTATTAAATGTATTTAAATTAGATTGAAACGTTAATTTGTTTAAGATATGAAATCAATTTCAAAATGATTACCGACATTATTATATTGACATAAAAATCCTTGGCGCCGATTGCCTTCTTATCTTAAATTATGTAAAATTCGTGTTTTATTGTGATAAAGGAATAAATGTAAATATTTTATTTAACGCCCAGTTAGAACCAATATAATTTAGAATTATATTTCAAGTTACGTTACTAAGCGAATTACTGACGTTTTCAGACTGTTTAAACGGAATAATCTGACGTAAAGTTGATCGTTTTAGTCTTTAGATGAATTTTTACACCTCACTATTAATGATTCTCTGGAATATTCATTACAATACGTGCCAAACCTTAATAAATTTGTATCTGAGACTTCTTTAAGACCGAAGTATCCTTCGAATATTTAAATACTGCATAAAACCGGTAACTGTCAATGCAAATACGCTATGTAAAACAAATAGATATTTGCTAACACTCATGGGAATGTTTGTTTCTCTCAAGCTAGGGATAAATAAATATCTTACTTACAACGAAAGATACTTACAGGAATTGGGACAGGATAGTCGCACGGTACATAGTTCCTTCTCGTAAACATAAATGTCATATAAAACATTCCTTATTAAAATGGATATTTTTAAGACGTTTTCCTACTACATAGTATCAAGGCTTGCAGGCTCTTTTTAATTACAGAAAAACATTTTTTAATCACAAAATAAAACGATTATTACTATTTTACTATTACAACAATGATTATTTACGAGATTCAATGATGATATCATAGAGAACAAAATAATAATAATGTTTCATTTCATCTGACGCCACATGGAATAATTTTTATTTTATGATGTCAAAGTTGTCGGAAATAGCATTGTTGATTGTCATATTAGATAATTTATACTCGTTGAAATTTTAACTTATTATGTAACGATTTATAACCGAATAAAGACATTAAATTTTAAACGAAGATTCGTTTACAAAACTAAGGCAATAGTTAATCAAGAAAAAAGTTGAATCAGGATTCTCGCTGTCCTTGCTTTATTTTTTTATGTTGACATACAACATCTGTTGAAATAACATGTATCACCGAGGAAATATCTTATCTGGAAGTAAATCTAACTCTAAACAATTTTAAGAATACCAAAAGACAAGATCTAAGTTCAAGGTATTTTGTTGAACTTGATACGAGGTCACTGGAAAACGAATTGGTAAACGTAAAAAATTAAAAATGTAAAATAACGATTAATATAAGAACGCAGTTACACTGAAGTTCTATATGGTGAATAAACTGTATTTATTAAAGATGGTCTGTAATTTTTAACTATATTGTAGTGAATTTAATATAATTTTTCGTTTTAATACATTTTAAAAAGATTTCTTCAGCGTTTCGTCACGTTATCTCAATCATTCTCAATAAAAGCTGATAAAATTTGTCCTGAATAATTTAAATTTATCGCGATTTGGTTAGTAACACGTGCCTAGGTCGAAAAACTCACGAAATTTCCAAACGTGTCAAATAATTATATTATAATTTTTGTCATATAAAAAGCTAACTCTTTCAATGAAAAAAAATAGTCGATACAAAATTCAGATCAATGATACAAATATTTATGAGAGTATTAATTTGTTCATCGATCTGGAAAGATTGTGATTTAGTGGAGGAATATAGTTAGTATTTGATCAAATGGTATTGTTGTATGTTTTAGAAATAAATTTATAATGACAGTTTGACTGTTTGAAATACGATCGTTTGGCAAACATGACTATTAATGTTAATAATTCTGCTTTTTTGTTACTTCAAATATGTAAAAAAAATTAAACGCTGGCGGCTTTAAAGAGAATACATAATTGATGAACGATAATAAACTAAAAAATACAATTGATGCCTTGTCAATATTAGAAATAATGTGTGAACTGCCGAGCTATTCTAAATACATTTATTTTAATAGCGTGAAATGTGAATTTCTTTAGTTGCTAATAAAAGCGTAGAGGCTCTACGGCCTACGCCGAAAATACGTAATCAAATTTTGTACCAGAGGTAGATAGATCTCTGGACTTAATTTATGTACAAACTTCATTTTACACCCAATGAAGATGTATTTTAATTACACATAAAGTAATTGTTTTTTTGTAACTTAATCACAGAAGCAAATAATTGTTTAAAATATATTACTCATCTGTTTTAAATTTTGAGTTTTAAATGATTTAGTGTGTATTTTTCTTAACTGGATGGCTGCCTCAGACGAGATATCTCTTTGCCAGTTACCTCGTCAATAATTGCAAATTATACCTGGCGTGCTAGATACAAACGTACTTTTTTCTACGGCAGTCAAAAGGTTAAGTGATTCATTGGAAATATGAAATTTGCACAAACCAGTCGGTTTTATTTATCCAGGCGCAACAACATTGTAACTATATTAAAATAAATTGTACCTTTTGAAGATAATAAATTCTGTTATTTTATCCATAAAGGTATATTAATTCAATTAAAATGCCTAACTACTCGCGGCGCCGGACGAAACAAAGCGCACCATCTTTGGTTGCTTTTTACAATCGGCATTTTTGATTTTCATTTGGCAGGACCACCACAACTAGGGTTTTTCACAGATGGCCGTTTAACCGATGCAGAGGCCGAGAGGGACAACGCCGAATTGCTCCGATCGATTGGTAAGCCATCGACGTCTGCTCTCAGAGGATTCCGCGACGCAAAAAACACGGTCGGAAAGAAGAGAAGCAAATAAATGAACAGGGCCAGCTTGACGCAGAAACAGCTGTTAAATTTACCTGATAAATACCACCTCTCAAATCAGGAGATTATTTTTATACGAACACTAAAATACTGTCAGTATGTTTTTTTTACATGTTCCGTTTTTTGACTGAATCAAATAATTACATAAAACATAATAAAATTATTGTGGTTAAGCAGGCGACGCTTAAGAGAAAAGTGGGACAGCTTTCTACAGCAGCGATTTCCAACCTGGGAGGCGTGGACGATTGCAAAGGGAGGCGCGAACAGTCCAAAATATTTATTTACTCTTTAAAACGTGTCTTTATTACTATATGAAATAAAGAATGGGTAGGCGCGGAGATATTTTTCCTTCAAAGGGAGGCACAGTAACATAAAGGTTTGAAACCACTGTTCTACAGTGAGTTAAATTTGGTGTTTATAGTTATAAATATTCGATATAGAAATATGAGTTGTTTTTATTGTTGGATATATTCATTTGTCAACAATGGCTTTAAGCTTAGTGATACATAAATTTATTTTTAAACACGATATGTACATTGATTTACTAAGTGTCAGTTCAAGTTCATCCGTGCACTTGAACGCCTGAAGATGCCGAATGGCGAATCCCAGGTCGTTAGTGACAAACTTGTGTGAATGTACATAATTAGAACGATTCAAATTTAATATTCATTTGCTATGTATTCAACGTGTCATTTGATCGATACAAATTAGTGGAATAAAATGGCTGCTTTAAGTCCGATCAGCTGATTCGATTATACACATTTCCGTGATGCGGTACTGCCGAGATGCCAAATTCGAGGGCAAACCGCGGTCCGGTTTGAGGAGAACCCAGCCGCATATCCCAGTGTACAGTCACCCCGCCAGAGTCCAGCGCCTATCTCGAGCTCGCCATTTACCCCGATGATTGCTAATTGCCCGACGGTGGACATTCCTGCACACAAATCAAAGAGGGCAAGCTTCCCCCCCATATGGCCGGCGATAAGCATTACCGGGTGTGATGGTGTAACAATTGTGGGGTTGCCATAATTTTGACAAGTTGACGCATTCGGCTTTTACGTTACGGTATTTTGCAGCATTTTTGTTTTCCAGGAAGTTGTTTTAAAATACAAGAACATTTTCTTTATAAACCAGTAATCAAGAAGTAACTTTAAGAGTCGTTCTGATAGATAGGAATTTTAGTTTTATTTTGATAATATTTCTGTTATTCATACTAGATATTAAACAAGGCACAGAGTGTTTTAATTCTGTGCTTCCCAACCTGGGATCCTTGTCCATGTTTTACGCGAGGGGCCCGCGAAAATTTTCATTCTTTTGACATTTGTGATAAAATATGAAATAAAAAAAAATCGGGGGTCCGCAGATTATTGTTTTCAGATTTAGGGGTCCGTAGCATGAAAAAGGTTGGGAAGCACTTGATTGACAAAAAATTGAGCAATGAATGCTACAAAAACTGAAAAAATATTTGAAAAAGTATGATAATTTGATTTACACTTTTTAATATGTACCAGCTACATGCGGCACTCTGGACCCTTGTGTGTGGCTCTTCCACAAAATACCACATAGACTGCGAATGAAACTTCCGTGTCCCACACGGAGAAGTCGGTCGAATTCGATCTCAGCGAACATACCTCAATCAAATTGAGTACCTTTTAAGCAAAAACCAGCACAGGAGTACCTTAATCAATAATAATGTTTCTATTTATTTAGTTTAAGTTTTAAAAATTAACCCACAAAAGAAATTTGAATCGCTGTATAGTAACAGTGCTTCCCAACCGGGGGTCCACAAGTTTTTTTGCGGGGGTCCGAGAACATTTTCATTATTTTAACATTCTTTGTGATAAAATATGAACATGTGAAATAAAAAAAATCGGGGGTCCGCAGATTATTGTTTTTAGATTTAGGGGCCCGTGGCATGAAAAAGTTTTTCAGTTGACTAATGAGTTACTAACTGGCCTAAAAGGACGATGGATAACGTAAGAATATAACAAAAAAAAACAATTAAACTTGACTTGCCTGCGGATAAAAAATGTTGTGTATTTATAATTCATGATTAATATTACACTGATTTCTCCTCCCCTTATTGTTGCAGCGTTATAATTACTGCAGAATAAGATTTTTTTTAAAAAAACGCGACTTGTGTGTAGATAGCGTGTATATGTGTAGATTAGCATAGTTAAGTGTAAGATTATTGAAATAAATTGTTACCGTGGTATTCCCGTTCGGCTTGAGTTCACTTACCTGTGAAAATGAATAGACACGAAAGCAAAACATGAGCATCGCTTTAAGCGGTGCATAACTTGACTAACTACACAGGTGATATTTTATAACACCTTTTACATGTTTGCCACCGTGTCTTTTTTACCAAAAATTAACCACTTGAATACCAAACGAACACAAGTGTCCGGAACATATGCAAACTAACACGGATGTCCAAGACATTTAAAAAATCAAATACTTGGTATTCTAATAGAATATAAGCAATATTTTGATGACTATGTGTAGTGCTATCTATACTGAATCAATATAGGTTTTTAAAATATTGAATTCGAGTGTATATTAGGCAAAATTATTTTTCTCAAAAACACGCAGTATCTCTGAGACATATCAACGGTTTATTTGCGCGGTATTCAAACGGTTAAAAACTTTGGAATAAGGTTCAACATACATATCGTCTGTGGAAAGGAAAAAGGGACGTAGCCAACAGTTTTTTCAAAACAGCTTCTTTTCGATTATCACAATGTATCAAACACACGTATATGTACACGTTCTATCAAAAGGATGTAAGCTGCAAATGCCGAATTAGTGTCTAAATGTAGCTTTTAAGTTTAAAAATATGAGCTTGTGACAATTGAAACCAAGAAAAAATACTAAAAAAAAGGGTTTTCCTAGATTTTTTTTTCATTCAGCGGTCGGCAAACTTTTTGGGTTCACGGACCACTAAATTCACAATTTTAATCTGCTAATTGGACTTTTGTGTTCAATATTACATATTGAAATAAAAGTGAGCAAATGCGGCTAAAAATGAACCAAGTTCATAAAATAATGTTAGATTTTTCTGCGGACAACCAAAATTTTCTCGCGGACCACACTTTGCCGACCGCTGCTTTAATTAATACTAGACTATGTCAATTAAACACCAGTTTAGAAGTCTCCGTGCACTTCCAGGATGTGTATATTTCATAATTTGCATGTGGCCCGAAATCATCAAAACACGTTTTTTGTGCCGTGTGTGGGCTTTTTCCTTTCCACGGTCGATATGTTATACATCGATTTCATATCTGTAGATATTTTAAAGTAATGATTAAATACAGTCAGCATTATTAACATTTAAATCGCTTCATGTGTAGAATTAAATAAATAGATAAACAGTATAATATTGACGGTTATGTCGAATGGCGTAATCTGTCCTTGGAATTATGTACAATGTACGTACTTCAAAGTTTGGTACTGTACCTCCATGACACGCGCCAAAAAAAGTTAGTATGCATCTTCATACAGTAATGGATAAATTAAGTTATGCCATTTTTAAATATATACAATTTACGATGGTCATTGAGCTTTGCTTGAGGTTGCCTAGATGGAGCCCCTTTAAACTTTTATGTTGCGTGTTTCTCGTACGGCCACGATGTCGAGATTCGCTCCGTTGGAACGATAAAACTACGTGACCGGCTAAAAAGACATTGGCAATATTTCATATTTCACGGTCTGGCTTTCAGCTGATTGCCAGTGGCCAATGCTTCGGTCGCAGTCCATTCAAGGCGAAAACACACTTAGCGGAGTGACTGACAGGACGTGACGTCACCCAAGGATGTGTTGTTGGTTTCCTGCGAGCGACTCGAGTGCCGCTCGCGAGACTACCAGGATCTTATAAACCCATCAGGCATATCGAGGAGTCAGATAATAACGAAAATTGACAATTTATTAGGCAGATTTATACAAATATTTTTAAAAAATATATGATAATTAAACAAGAGACGCGCGCTTGTCGCCTACGTATATACGTAAGACGGTGCTTCCCAAACTTTTTCATGCTACGGACCCTTAAATCTGAAAACAATAATCTTCGGACCCCCGAAAAAACAATATTTTATCACCAAGAATGTTTGATATTGTAACTCAAAGAAAAGAAATAATTTTACTTTTCTGCGAGAAATGCTTGTTAATCAGATGTTCAACCTCTCTTTTTCATCGGATATGGCTAATGGCAAGCCAGTCGCTTTCGCTACGCTCCTTTTTTTAAGGTCGAATTTTTATTAGGGAATTTCTGATCACAATTAACACCAAACAAAAATCGATTGAGAAACCAATTGAATAAAACTGTCCGTAATGGATTCGAGCCCGTGATCACTGTAGCCGTAGGCGATGCCATTGCAAACTCGGCCGCGGACACAACCCTGACAAATATGGCAGACAAAAAACGTAGTTAATATAGAGATATTTATTGCAATAAAATAATCACTAAATTAAATGAAACCTTTTTTATTATTTTCATTTTAAGGCCATGTAAGCTATGTTTAATATGTAGATACATAAATAAGTCCAACAATAAATAGTTTTTATCATTTTTAGCAAAGCGATGTTTACGATCAGGAAATTTCGATTTTGCTCGAATATAACATAAAAGATCATTATCGATTTATCTGTAAGGGTGTTTTGTACGTCGTAAATCAGTATCGGGTGTATTTAATCATGGTTTTAGTATCCATATTACTAATTATAAATCACTAGGCGTTTAATGCGCGCCTGGGCAATGTATCATGCATATGAAATTTTATTAGAACAATATTTTTAATGATGTGTAAATGTCCGAAATTTATTTTCTGCACGCACAATAATTCTACAACATAGTTTTCGACATGGTGGTTTTAAGCTACGTAAGATTTTGCTCATAAATCAACCACGAGATGGTATAGAGATCGATATTAAAAAAGTTTATTGATAAATCGACCGAAGACCTTCGGCCAGTGATCCTTTTCAAGGTGAGCTTTGTTATTTGAAAGATTAGATTGTGTTTTTGGGAATTTTCATTCTGGCCCACCCGTAGAGGTGCGTATATTAATTAGGCTATTTCAGACATTTTATAATATAACAGGTATGTTCCAAGATGAAAAATATAAAAAAAAATTAGTACCTATAATTATATGTATAAATTAAATCATTCACTTCCTATTATTATTTAATGTAATTAATCTACGATAATGAATTATACGTACGAGCCTAATTAAGCACATTTTCATTGAGCACATCGCACAAATATCAAATACTAAACTTTTTCAAAATATGATATATTGACAATCGTTATTGGATAGGTACTTATGAAAGATAATTATTCAATAATGTCATTGGAGTATTTTTATTCAGAGTGGAAAAGATGCAACAAACTAGAAATTACCAAGACAAAATTAATGCCAGAACATGTTGAAACCAATACAATAACAAAAATATATATTTGGGGTGTGGTTTGCATAACTAAATTCATCCCCTTAACTAACGTCAAGGGAAGATTGATCAGTAGTTCACACCACACATCGTTTAATAATAGCAACTAGTATTACATCGTGATCTTACACACTTTAGAAGGCGAAACTAAAAGCTAAGTAAGCTTAAAATTTAAAAAAATGAAATTTTGACCTTCTTTTGAACTTTTTGCGTTAAAAAAAACTATTCAATTTTAGCGCCGTCAGAAAAAAGCTCGTTTAATAGCAATGTTCATTAAAGCTAAATTTAGCTACGTCCCTATGAATCACACAGTTTCTTCAAAGTGATGATTGAGACACAGTATCCCGTCACAAAGAAAAAAGTGCCGATGGTTAATAAAATAAATTGGGAGAGTGTAATGTGAAACATTGCATTGGCTACTATTTGAACATGCGAAAAGTGTACCAATTTTGTTTCTTATTGATATAATTTTAAAAATGATGAATTTAACATAATTTTTGACTTATATGTTGCTTGCTGTGGTTCAGTTGGTTAGAGCTTCCTCTACCGACCACGCATGTTTGGTTCGATTCCCGGTAAGATCACAGTGAATTATTCAATTCAAAGTTGTGATCGAAGACTGGGTGTTTGTGATTGCCAATTCACATAATTTCCTCTCCTCCCACCTTTTGATCCCTTAATAACTGGGTGTAGCAATGGCGATTAGTCAACCACTAGTCCTGTTCTAGAATTATCCTTCTTTCCTCACTACTCACTTTGAAAAGGTGAGGTTAAGCGACTGAGTAACAAACAGTTCTCGTAGAAAAACTTCTGTTGATATACCTCCATTTGGAAGCCATATGTTCCACATAGGAAGCTGACATGGATTTAAAAAAAATGCAATCGTATTTCGTTGTTTTAAAACTTTCGTGTGTAAAAACAATGTAAAAAGAGGTACAATGTAAAAATGAAATTATATAATTTAATTGTTTCTAAAAAACTGAATCTCCACAAACTTACCGCCGAGTTCATCAAAAAGATTGTAAAAGTAATTAAAACTGTGTTGTCAAGATAATATATATTTTTTAAACCATTTCCTCTCCCAATGTGGAGCATATGGACTCCTAATGGAGTTTATCTCAACAGTGTTTCTACGAGAACTGCTTGTTACTCAGTTGCTCAACCTCTCTTTTTCCAAGGAGAGTAGGGATAGAAAGATAGGGCTAAGACAGGATTAGTGGTAAGCTAATCGCTCTCAATACGCCCCGTTCATAGGATAGGATGGGTAAGAGACTTTCAAAAGGGAATTCAAGACATCACATACATCCATGCCTTTGAACAGAAATTCATAAATCGATTGAAAAATCAATTTATAAAACTGTCCGTACCGGGATTTGAACCCGGGCCCTCCGTAGCCGAAGCCAACAAAGTTGACCACTCGACCACACAGGCGGTTATATTTATGTGCAGTTATTAAATTTGCAATATTTGAATGTTTAGCATTCATTAGTGGTGAGTCGTCGATCCCGAACGCTAGCGATGTGAATGAGCGAATGAAGAATGAACGAATTCGCTGGGTCACACAGCCGCCACAATAAGGGTTAATAAAAATGGCCGGGAAATATGTACATTATGTTTACAATATGTACGCAAGTCTTTATTATTGCGATCGTTATTATTATTTGTCGTGCGAGCAATTTCATTTCGTTCCTCCTTCGCATAGTTAATCGACGAACGACATCATCGCAGCCATTGTTCTCAGCCGAAAATAATTAGGAGCTTAGATGAGATGAGACGAGTCTCGCCAAAGTTTGAAATTATTTGCGACGTCGGATGAGGCTTTGTAGATTCAATAGTGTTTTAAATATATATCGACTGTGGAAAGGAAAAAGGACGTAACCCACACATATCAAATTTTACAGGAGGCGCAAAAAAAATGTTTTGATGATTTTAGGCCATATGCAAATTATGAGTTATACACAACCATGAAGTGCACGGAGACTTCTAAACTGGTTTTTAATTGACATAATCTAATATTAATCAAAGAAATTTTCTAGAAAGAACCTTTATTTCAGTCTTTTTTATTGGTTTTAATTTTTCAAACATAAAAGCTAAATTTAGATACTAATTCGGCATTTACTGCTTGAATCCTTTTGATAGAACGTGTATCAAGTTTGATACATTGTGATTATCGGTAAAAAAAGCTGTTTTGAAAAAACTGTGGGTAACGTCCTTTTTCCTTTCCACAGCCGACATGCACAACAGGGATTTTCAAAGAAGTATAAAAAAAAACAAGCGCAAAACGAATTTCCTAATAATACATGACAGTATAAACAACCAAAGGCTTCATTAGATCCAAAAAAATCGACGTCCCAAGACACTAGTCCAGTCCCTCATAAATGTCTCCATATACCATCAAGTAGATATGACTATAATTATTTAAACTATATATTATGAATAACATTTTGTGTAATTTACTTTTCGGGACATCATTATTACCTTTTCTACGATACTTTATATGCCACAATGTTGTTCTTTTTTCAAATAACACGGTTTTTTAAATTAAAAAAACGATCTTTTTTTACACGGTTTTTTGTGGAACGTATCTACCGTGTAAGCATGATGTATATTATTTATGTTATGGCTTATTTTATTCATTAATAATAGCTTACAGGAAAAGAAATGAACTGTGATTAATATTTAAATTACACTTTTACTGTTTTGAAATATTCAAAGCATGCAGTACAGAGCCGAAGAATGTTGAGGCAACGACCTCTTGCCAATTACTGGTATTCATGATCGTATCTTCGCAAGAAAATCAATAACACAATTGTGTTTGAATTCTCACTAGAAACGATTGAATCGAAAATGATTCATTTATCACATTAATTGGGGTAAATTAATCATGGGGGTCTACCGCCACATAAATGACAAACAAGATGCGAATTTTTAAAAACTGCAGACACCCTGATGATTTTAACTTTTTGACCGTTTTGTTAATCTACATATTTTACTTATAATTACCATCATACCAAAGTTGAAACGATTGTCATGCGTGAAACCGGTCTTTGATATCATTGTGAAATCAGTTTTAAAACAGAAAATTTTATAAATATGTTGCATTCAGGGCTGTGGAGTCGTGTAAAAAAAAAGACGACTCCTACTCCAAGGGAATTTTTGAATAATTTCATTTTAACTTTTATGTACATACATATCGACTGTGGAAAGGAAAAAGGACGTAACCCACACATATCAAATTTTACAGGAGGCGCTAAAAACGTGTTTTGATGGTTTTGTGACATATGCAAATTATGAATTATACACAACCTTGAAGTGCACGGATACTTCTAAACTGGTGTTTAATTGACATAACCTTATATTAATTAAAGAAATTGTCTCGCAAAAACCTTTATTTCAGTGTTTTTTCTTGGTTTTAATATTTTACGAGGTCATCTTTTTCAAACTTAAAATCTAAATTTAGATAGTTATTCGGCATTTTCAGCTTCCATCCTTTTGATAGAATGTGTGTCCAGTTGTATACATTGTGATTATCGAAAAAAAAGCTGTTTTGGAAAATTGAGGGTTACGTCCTTTTTCCTTTCCACAGTCGATATATATATATACCATCAGATTATCTGCCAAGTCAGCCAAGAATGCAATGTCAACACTTTGGACTATTTTGTTTGAATACACATCTTGATTTATATTTTTCAAAAAAAAATCGAGCCGTTCATTTTTCACGACTCCTACTCCGGCCCAAAATACCGCGTCTCCATGACTCAAACTCCACAGCCCTGGTTGCATTACTTACTTAATCGACGGTTCTTTTAATCCATGCCTGCTTCTAATGTGAAGCATATATCCTATAGCATATAACAAAGTTTTTTTTCTACGAAAACTGTTTATTACTCAACTTAAGGATAAAAACAAGACAGGACTAGTGGTTAACTAATCGCTCTCGCTACGCCAAGTTATTAAAGGATCGGAAAGGGTGGGAGGGATTGTTTAGACATCACAAACACACATGCCTTCGAATAGGAATCGATAAATCGATCGGAAAAAAGCTGTTCGTACTGGGACTTGAACCCGTGAGATCCGGCACGGGAAGCCCACAACGCTAACCGCTGCGCCATGAGACCCGACAGATAGCACCATACTAATATTGTTAGGTATTTGGTTCTGTAATTCAACATATTAATATTTATTTGGTTACGCATTATTTACTGTAACTATTTCAGCGCAAATTTTTTTATCGATGGTTCTTGTTATGACCTGGACGAATTTAAGCGATCGATGTATATTTTTTTCGTCGAGATTTGCCACATACACATAACAAATATATTCGAGCAAACATTGTTATAAACAGTGTCTCTGTCTATATATTAAATATTTCGGGTGAGAAGAAAATAGTTTCCAAAATAAAATAAAAATATCGTTCATTAACTTATACACTCCTGATACTTTTAAATGTACCGTGAAAGGTGTTGTGTATCGCATTTATGATTGCATGAAAGGTTGTGGGTATTTTTTTTCATATAAAGCCATAAAAATATTGCTGTAATAATTCGCATGTCCAGTACAACAATCGGATGCACTGATTAACTCTCGTCGGTTCTTTCATATTAGAGCATATCCTGCCATTTCAATAATGTAATATCAACAACAGTAAAATTGCTCTCTCGTCTGCCACTTTCATTGTCCTTACACACGCGTAGAATATATATATATATAGAATTAGTAATAAAAGCTCACACACTGACCAAATCTTGATCGAGGGACATATTTCTTAAGCTTTTCAATTAACTCGGTGGTCTGGGATAATCGCTGCTTCCTTGGGTGATAATTGTGTGCATATAAATAAACTCGCCAAGAATAAATTGCGCGAAGTCTTCTTTGTGTTTGTAATACATATCGACTGTGGAAAGGAAAAAGGACGTAACCCATAATTTTTTCAAAAAAAGTTTTTTCGATAATCACAACGTATTAAACTTGATACACGTTCTATCAAAAGGATGCAAGCTGCAAATGCCGAATTAGTATCTAAATTTAGCTTTTATGTTTAAAAAGATGACCCTGTAAAAAATTAAAACGAAGAAAAAAGACTGAAATAAACGTTTTTCCTAGACAACATCTTTAATTAATATTAGATTATGTCTATTTAACACCTGTTTAGAAGTCTCCATTCACTTCAAGATTCAGTATAATTCATAATTTGCATATGTCACAAAATCATCAAAACACGTTTTTAGCGCCTTCTGTACAATTTGATGTGTGTGGGTTACGTCCTTTTCCCTTTCCAGAGTCGATATGAGGACCTCAGTTTCAAAAGCTACCTAGACTATTTTTGATTTTTTTCAAATGTTGATGCCAACTTGTTCTCTATTTCAATATCTACACAATCAATAAATTTACGATTTCAAAACCTCTCTAAATAGAGAAAACGCATTTACAAAAACGTGGTTTGTCTCAAAACCAACTTAAATCCAAAAAGCCCATAGCAATTTTTTGCACTTTGCCAACAATTTTGGTTTTTTGTAAAGATTAGAAAATAAACTATACAGTAGGTGTATAAATTACTAACACACGAAACGGCGAACGCGAAGGGTTGAAAAATGTTCAAATTGCATGCAATATTTTTTTACAATTTACCAGTGTTTTGATAATATCACTTTTCTATTAATAAATGTCATTCGTAAGTTGATAAAGATTTAGAAAAACGTATATTTAAAATTTATAATTAAAAAGGAACGTAGAAGCCGAAGACTTATTCAAAAATGAGCTACAATTTATGTAACACACACACCATATGCATCACTTAAAGTATCAATTTATGATATCTGGTTATAAACTTTTGTTACAATTAAATTCAGGTCATTCATGAGAAAAAAGTGATAAAACGGCAAAAAAACAATTAATTAATAACCTTCCGACAACTATTTAATATAAGACTGAATTCAATAAGTCATCTCGAATTTTATTTGATTGCATATCGCAGGAGGTTGCAACCTCATGAGGAAATAATTACCATTCTGATATAAACGTCACATAAACGCATATCATTTAGAAATTAAATCAATTTGTCTCACATGCAAAAAAACGTACTATTCTTTCAGCTTTATGAAGCGTTCTGATTGGTTTCTCTACTCTTATGTTATTCTATCTTTTACCATAGATTGCTAAACAAACTGATTTTAAAACTCGTATTTTCATGGTAAGTTTTGATTATTGTTCATCTTGTAATTAATGTTTTGTCGTAGGTTTCGATGATTTAATCGGATAAGTATTTTATCATGAACCGACACACATCTTTTTTATTTAAATAGCACATAAATGATATTGAATATCTACTTGATTAATTTATACTGAATACGTAATGTTGTTAGTAGTGTATTTTACGATTATTTTAAGACAAACCGTTCATCTCCGGATTTTAAGGATACAAAATTGCTGCTTTAGCCACTTTTGATTTGGTACTATTTATTTTTGTCTGGTATTATGTTAGTCAGTGATGTCATACGTATACCAACAAGATAATCATTCTGACATGCAAAAAAACTTTGAATAAAAAGATTTGCATATTTTGTACGAGGAAAAATGCAACGGATCTCTGTATGGCAATAGAATATGACTATGGGTTGTAAAGAAAACAATAAAAATTCTCGAACCGCATTCCAAAGCTTCTTAGAAGGTTTATGATGATGACTGGTTTCTTCGTAAAGTGTAACGTAACGGAAAAGACACTATACAGTTTTATTAAGATATTATAAATATTTAACGTTTAAAGTTTGTTATCGGCAATACACTAAAAGTTTAATTCGCAAGTGAATAAAGAAAGCTCTCTGGTATCAGTTTTGCTACGAGATACAATACAAACCTTTCAAATGTATTAATAAATAGTTGTACAGTTGATTTCCATGCAATTTTAATGTGTTTTTAGCTTTGAGTGTTTTATAAAGCTTCATATTTCAATGAATATAATGTAAAAAAAATAATATCATTTCCGCATAACATCCGTTTATTCTGTCATACCAGCCGACCCAATTTGTTTACAATAAAATCCCTGGGAAATTGTAGCATAATTAAACACGTTGTTTATTGTATTTTATAAAGTGCATTGATATTAAAATTGCCGGACATCCGCGAATCGTATATACGGATACCCGAATAAGGTGCATGGCGTCGATGACACCGCACTGGCTGATGCCGGATCGAGTTCAAGGACTGTCTGCGAAAAATGGTGCGTGACGAATTTTGTCTCGTTGGCCAAACGCTGCGCAAGAGTCAGGTTTTTCTTCGTAGCATTCGAGATACAGTACTACGCCCAGAATTTAAAAGGCTCGTGATACAAATCCTACGCTCGAATGGCATGTCGACTTCATCGTGAATTTATTTGATCGTTGATCCAGCGAACCAGAAAATCGCAATATTCAACTAACCGCGGAAGAAAATATTCAATGCTGTGCAATGACATTACTACAACAATGAACCTCACTGTTATTAATTGACGGAGCAATATCCAAAGGAATAGGCTTAGCTTTTTTATATACAAATCGAGGACTGCTTAATCAGGAAATTACGAATGTTAGTTTTGAAGAAATCGATGTATACGGTAAGGAAGATATGATATACGACTGTATAAATTGTGATCGATGACATTTTCAACGATCTTTCAATGGTGTTGTGTAGTACCACTCGAACTAATGGCTAAACACTATTTTTACACGATCCAATAGTGTAGAAGAGAGACAATGAACTGTATGTTAATATACTTTAAAAGGAAAACGGTCACACGAAAGATGTGAATATTTAGTGCAATACAGTAAAACCACCATTTACACTTAGGTCTGGGTAGTGTAATTGGGGGGAGTGAATCTCATACTAAGATTTCCCATAGTTTTGCAAAAAAAAATATGGACGAAATGTTTAGTTACTAAGTGATAAAATGCAAAGGACGCCAAAATATATATATAGTATAGTCTGGCCCGTGTTGAAACACAGACGCCTGCCAACGTTGCATTCGACGTACGTACGACCGTCTCGTAGCAACGAAAATGGATTGCGACAGTGCAATTGGGGGATTTGCGGCGAATATTTTAAGCCAGCGCGTAATTGGGGGTATTGTAATTGGGGGTTTCCACTGTTTTGTGTTTGGGTGAAAACAAGAGTTTTTGAACATCGGAGGTTTTACTGTTTTGAGAGTTAGGTTACTCGAAAAATCAGGTGTCAAGATTATCTATCGGTAACTTGATTTGTGGATACATATTTTTAACAAACATTAGAATTAAAAAATAAAAAAGGATGGAGGTTATAAAGGTTCATTGAAACATTCCTAAGTTTGCAAATTGAAGACATGCTAATTACAACGATTAGTATTACGTGTTAAAGGTCACATAATCCTGAGAATATAAAAAAAAAAGTCGTCAGGCATGTGGAATATTTTCTCACTTCGTCTGCTTCCTAATTAATTAAGCAACGCGGTACGACATATCGCAAGATAGTGGTTGAGCTGTGACCGGAGTCGTTGTGCCAATAATTGCTACGAATGCCGCAGAGCTTCCTTAAATAATAATTTATAACTCTACAAACCGCAAAGATATAGCACCCAAGGACTGTTTATCGAAAAAAAAAAAGCAAAACCAACTTCAGTATCAAGGAATGGTAAAAAAAGATGTTTTCCCGTAAATAAACACCCGCCATCTGATAATGATAAGAGAACAAGACGCTCAGATATCGTAAATATATTAAATTTAAAACGGAACGTTTTAGTTGTAAAATCAAGGACTATTCAGAACAGTACAACATAATATCAAGTCCAAAAACCAAATACATACATTCTGACAATCTTCAAGAATTACTCTTATCACAATTTACCGTCTTAACAGATGTTTTCTTAACCTTATTGAAGCCATTGCCCCCAGTATCACAATAAAAATAGGCTAGTATTTTTCTGGTCAGAATTTAAATAACGTTGGTCAGAATTTATATTAAATGGTCATAATATATCGGTCAGAATAAATAGTCACAATTTAAATGAAATTAAAAAAAAACGTAACCTAACCTACTAACCAAAATTTTTATTAAATATTCTGACCGTATAATATTTTTATTCTGACCATTTAATTTGTTTCCGTAAAAATATCCAACTCTACCCTACCCAAGTAAAAACGAAATTAAACAATTACACTATTGTAGGTTTTATGATAATTTGCTATATCGTTATATGGATTTATAATAACTTGGCACACTGAAACGCAAAAAATTGACAAAGGGGATGGATTAATTATCCGCCCCCGTTAATTAAGATAATAAACTCAAATTTAAAAAGAATGTACCGTTAAATTAAACAATTCCTTATATAATGTTTTATATTTCATTACTTTAAATTATTAGAATAAGTTTATTATGTGATTAAAATGATTCCCGAATTTTATTTGTTTAGGTGTTTAGGAATAAGGTTATTCAGTATCAATTTATTTGATGAATTTGGCTTGAATTAACAATACTAAATATGACAAATTCGCATTGCGTAATATAATAATATAACGAATAAATAATAATTTCACAAACGTGCAGACGTCATACGATACATCTGCTAAATAAAAATAATAATCTAACTATCGTTTTACACAGTGACTTATCTCAGCTGTGAAAACGGAGATAGTGTGTTATGAAATGAGAACAGTGGGGCCGTTTTGTGGGAACTCGAGGCAAAGATATTCGGGGGCTATTGAGGGTGGACAGCATGGACGCAGCACACGTTTCGCGATTCGTTTGACAAAATTCAGGGAAATTAAGTATAGCGCTTAATCTAGGGTTGTCATTTGAATATTGAATCTGCCCAAGTTAAGAATATATATTATAAAATACGCCATGAAAAACTATTTTATTAAATTTATGAATATGTGCGATTGATTAAAAACAGTTCACGTCCTTTCAAATAACTGACGAATTTCGCATGAAAAAAAAAAAAAAAACAATAAGAAAAATTATTACTAAAACATTTCTTTGAGCTTATTTCATTCGATTCAAATGTTTTATCATGTTATCGTATTATATTAAATATATAATGGGGCAAATTATAATTATGTAATAAATTATATTTCTTACTTGTACTACAATTGATTGTTATTAGTCTTATTGAACTTTGTATTTTCATTAGTTGTTATTCCTTCGCGTGATGATCAAAGCCGGTTCTGATCTTTATTTAAAAAATAAATGTAGAATTATTATACATAAAGAGTTGTTTTTTTTTTATACAAATACATTTACACCAAGAATTGACAGGCACCACATTAGAAGAAAGATTATATGGTGTAGACTAATTGTATAAATTAATTTTGAGTGCGCGCGTGCAAAAATACATTGCATGGAAATGTTTTCGATATGCACTGGCAACCCTGCATTTTTTTAAACAATTTTTTCCATGCTCGGATCGTCTCGCCGATATTGTATACAATATAACGACTGTCATTTGTCAAGCCAAACCGTACATTAAAAACAATCAATACCTCCAAAGAAGACGTTCATGAACGTGCCGTAATTAGAAGTTGAGGCATTAAAATGTTTGCTGTATAT
The DNA here is from genome assembly GCA_030503985.1 of Himalopsyche tibetana. Lineage (NCBI taxonomy): Eukaryota > Metazoa > Arthropoda > Insecta > Trichoptera > Rhyacophilidae > Himalopsyche > Himalopsyche tibetana. The sequence continues at coordinate 27,929,296 of JAPJYX010000005.1, forward strand.
TTATTGGGAATTTATTTACTGATTATATTGCAATACCGTTTACGTCAAGTTAACACTTTTTATGACAGTAGACTTCAGTGGCGTATAAGGCCCATAAAATGGCGTTACATGAAGCCGGTGAACACAATGTAACGAACTATTTACATTGGCTGTTCAAATTCAAATCGTTCAAATCAATTATCATTAACGGGCCAATCAGAGAAGCAATGACAATATAATGAAAAGTTAATTTAATAATTTAACAATGGTCTATAATCATTTGAAATGTGTTAACTGTTAATTTTAAGTAGAAACGGGAAAGGTATTTACATTAAACAAAAGTGTTCGTTCTTATTGTCTAATCCCGGGGTGGGGAACCTTTTATTCTCTAAAGGCCGCATTCATTTTTCTGATTTGACATAAGGCCGCAGTAAACATTGACTAGGGAATCTTAAGTCGGAAAAAGGAATTAACGGTCAGAAAATGTCAGGAAATTACATAAATTTACAGAATTGGCCAAAAGGCCGCAGGTTCCCCACGCCTGGTCTAATCTGTAAAAAAACAGCCGTGGTTTATTTTTAAATACACTTAAAAACAAAACACTCTTCTGACATACATACTGATAACCATGTAATTAAAACATAGTTATCTCTACAAAACCAAGTAAAACTAATAAGGGTGTACTATCAAACAATTTTCAATAGGAAAATTAAAAGAATTTAAATATAATGATTCAAAATAAGAGTCAGTGACACTAAACCGACTATATTATTAATGATTAAGACCTCTTACAAATAAATTAGGCTAATTTGTATTCGCATTAAGAAAAACAATTAAGCAGGAGAGATCACTGACAGTATATTACAAATTATCGTGATGAGTAAAATTTTTCCTAACCCTGATAAATAAATGTAGAATTAATAAAAGTGTTTTATTTCAATGAATTTCCACCAAGTATAGAGAAAGAAAACATTCAAAGTGTTCAAATACAATGATATTTAAGAAACAACTGAATATTTGTTTGCTTCAGAACAAAAATAAAGACACAAAAGATTATGACTAATGACAAATTAATGCTTTTGTAATTTTGAATTGCTTGCCTAATATAATTATAATACACGTGTGCATCAAATTGCTTAATAATTTATAATAAGGCCCCTGAGCTTTGTTTACTGTGATAATTACGTAACTACGCCACTGAATTTAAGTGACAACGTGAAAGACGTTGCTTTTTTTTTTTTAGAAAATAATGATAATAAAAAGCAACATTAGAATCATCATTTTATGTAAAGACCAATATGCCAAGGACAGCTAGAACGAGAGAGTAATGACTTTGGATACTTGGGCTGAAAAATGATTTTGCGATGGTGTTTAACGATGATATAAATTATTCGGAATTATTTTAATCTTTTCCGCGCTCGACCGGTTATTTTATATCAATAAAAACTGTATTTATATTGATTTTAACAGGATTTCACTGGAATTAAACAAAATGAGTTTATAAAATTTTACCAAATAGAAAAAAAAAACTGTCATATACTTAACGATAGTTTATGCACAATTAATAATGCTTTCAATGATGTAACTAACAAACTAATAATCTTTGAAAAAATATTAACGAATAGTTAATAGTTGAAGACGATGTGAATAAAAATAAACAATGTAATCAGATATTCTCTTCTTATTATTTTTATTTTAATCATGACAAAAAAATAGAATTGTACTCATGATTTATACAAATATAATATTATCTTCTGTGAAATAAGTTAGTATGTAGAATTATAGTGAATTTTAAGTTACTTAAATTATCATGTATATTTTTAAAATTCAAAGAACGCTGATAGTAATGTTGTTTATAAATATTTATATAAAATCGACTGGTTTGAGAATAAATAATGGTGGGATTTTTTTAAAACTCATCTGTATTGAATTCTCATCGCATTTTAACAGTCGAACTAATCGTGGATTGAAATATTTTTTAAAAAGCTACCTCTTGATTTAATTAAAAAATAAAAATGGTTACAAGGGTGTGAGTTATCTGTTTTTTCCTCACACCCTACAAATATATGTAAACTTCTTTTCTCAATTATTAAGAAAAATGTTGTGTAAATTGTCCAGTCGTAATACGAGTCCAGTGCCGTCCTACTTACACTGTCTAAGAATTAAGTTAATATTAAATATTTTTTTTCAATATATGTGTACTCATATTTATTTAGTAATGAACAATGTAATTTAAATTAATGTGAGTAACATTACGTATTGAGCTTCATTTTTTAATTATAATTCAATACTAGGGACATTAGTCAAATGTAATTTTATTCAATTATTTGTTATAAACAAAATATTATGTCATAAGCGAACAAATCTATATGCCACAAAATGCGGCTCTGCTTTATTAAATTTTAATGAACATTACGTATTCTCCCCCCCCCCCTCATTGTTTTTGATACATTATAAAACATGCCAGCCGGCGATTTGAGGTAATTAAAATCACTGCATAAAATACACGTGCCTTAATAAGCATACATGTACAAAATGTAATAATACCATCAAATAAATTACTGCAAAAGTTGCGCATGAAAAACTAATAATCAACAATAAAAGGGGCCTTAAAATTTTTAAGTGATTCAAAGTTATGAACAAAAATTTGAAGGGAATTTTTTAAATGAATGCTGTATTTTTTTAAAATATGTGTAAAATTATTTAAATAATTTAATACCAACGGAAAAAATAATTATGAATATAGACAAAACAATATTTTATTAAATATTTGTTTTGGCGTCGGTAAAATAAATAAAAATATTGAAGGGCTGCAGTATAAAATTGTTTCAGTATATTTTGCAGCGCTCTGCCGTTGAAAGTCGCGCATATTTCCAATTTCAAATCCCACAATCCGCAAATACAAACGTCAAAATCAGATTCCCATACAAAGCGCACACTCATACATTTGAAGCGATCATATGGCTGGCTCAGACGCACGCACACCGGTATAGCCGTCTCGTTCAGCTGTGTAGTGGAAGCCTGTCTGACTCTCACAGCTGTTCATATATATTATACACATTAGATCAGCTGGGTCGAGAAACGGCCGGGCCTCCTCCTGTCAGTGTTGCCAGACCGTTGAATTAAATCACTATATTATTTCTTAAATAAAATATTTGTATATATTAATTGCTATTTTTTTTTATTGCAATTTGAATATTGATGGTGTATTAACTGACTTACTTATATATATACGTATAAACCATTTGTTTTAAATCAATAATTTATTTTGTTTTATTAAATATTTTATTCAATAAAATTAATTTTATTTCGATTTATTATCTTTAAATAATACATTTTGTACCGTCACGTTTAAACGTATGAATTTCCTAATTTACGTTTTGTAAAAGATCTACCATGCGTCAAACGATATACATGAATATTCTTGTTTTTTTTTTTAAACGGAAATAACTAATAATAATTCCAATCTAGGCGCGTCGCATGGGTTTTTTTATACAACATCTTATTTTAATAGTAGGCCTTTTGAATGTTTATGTTAACAAAATGGCGTCAAACACGTTATGAAATAAATCAAAATTAAAAGATTGAAACTTTTACTATCTGAAGTCCTTGGAACAAGCCGTAAACTTACAACGAACCACTGTAATAACTCGCTTTAAATAATAAAATAACTTGGCATCTGGAATTTACTACAAAATTCTCACGATATGCGTCCGAGGAGAGAAAAAACTCCGTGAAACTGACCTTGGATGTTAAATAATATGTTAATTTCTAATCAAAGAGGTCGATGACCCTTTAATTTTAAACGACAGATTTGCTATACTTCCGTCAATTTTGCCTTTATTGAGAAGACGATGAAAAGGTTTTAAAAACATAGCATCATTATATGTACTATGTAATATAATATTTCAATAATAACACTGATCGTAATATAGATTTATTTGGGGAACAAATATAATGATTTATAATATAACAAACTTCTTTTTTAATTTTTTGAAGCATATTTTTTTTTGTGTAATCATAAATCTTGAATACTTGTTTTGGTAACGTGTAAAAATACGTATTTTGACTACATCACCGCGTTTTTAATTAAAACACCAATTTTAAAAATATATAAAAACAGTTTAATCATTATAGAACACCCGTAGAGATGGATTATTAAATATTTTGTAAATTTTTATTATTTATTTATTATGAACCTATTATTAACAAGTGTTTATAGAGATATACAAATCATAAGATTTTTGCTAGGATTATATTTTATATTAACATTAATTATTAATAATACCTGCGGATTTTTATACATTTAAATTATGAAGGTAGAAATTCAGTTAGGGAAAACTTTTTTTACTGCCACGTTATTTTGAAAGCAAAAAAAAATATGAAAATTACGTAAAAAAAATTGACAAGATTATTAATCGCAATAGGAAATGCATATTTTTAATGTTGATAGTTTAAATGAGGAAGAATCAGATAAACTAAAAAAATACTCACAAAATTTCCAATCTTACAATATATGCACTTCATCGTGACTGTATAATGGCTGTAAATATTTATTACTCTAAATAAAAATACTAAAAAAATGTTCGAAGACTTTGATGCAGTGATCCAACAAGTGGTTTCCCGTTAAAAAACGTCTCGGCAGGTGGGTTTATCGCATTCCGGTGCAATCCGGGACATTATTTTCTTTTATAGCAACACCGCGGCATTTCGCGGTGTCAAAATTCCTTTTTCAATATACTAACAGTCACGAGTCAGAAAAAAAAACAAAAATATTTTTTACGGATATTATATTATTATGCACTTTTTATTACAGAAAATTGCAGAATTCAATCAGAATATTTTAATGATGATAACGGTCAATTTATGGTCAAGATGTTATATTTTTTTAAAATAATATACAATGTGAAAAATGCACATTTTGTATTTAATTACACAATATCAGGACTGTGGAGTCGTGAAAAATATATTTAATGATTAAATTTGAATCGTTCAAATTATGTACATTCACACAAGTTTTGTCACTAACGACCGGGGTTTCGCCTTTCGGCATCTTCAGGCGTTCAAGTGCACGGATGAACTTGAATGCTTAAATTATATTTAATGATGTGTATTCAAACAAAATAGTTCAAACTGTTGACATTGCATACTTGGTTGACTAAAGATGATCTGATGGAATACTTATATAATATATGTATAAGTTAAAATGAAATTATTGAAACAATTCCTCACAGTCGCGGAGTCTTTATTTATTTTATAACTGGAGTCGGAGTCGTCTTTCCTTACACGACTTCATATCCCTACACAATATATATAAAATACACCGGTCACAGTGATAACGTCAAATGACATTAGAAGTCGCTGTCAACTATATTTTTTAATTCCTGTGGAATTAGCTACTTCCCTATTTTTGCCAACATCTTTCGTAATAAGGTAATAATATTTTGATCCGCATATTTCGAATATAGATACTTTTAAAATACTGAATCAATACCGGCATCGTATCTGCAGAAAGATGTATTTAATATGTATATGAAAAGGCCAAAAAACTTGCAAAGAAACCGCTCTCTATAGTTTCAAATTGTAGATTGAAATTCAAAAATGTGTTCAAGAGATTCAGATTTAAATGTTTTCGCGCCTGGGCGTGATCCATGCACACATAGGCAACGTTGAATAATACCGTGTGCATCGCAAGAAGGGTACTTGGCGTTCATCTGAATGCCAAATCACGACCGACAGTCTTGGAATTCTGGTTCAAATCCGGTCACTCACCCGTTAAACTTTTTCATTCATTCAAAATCGCAGTGGCTTTCCAAGTAGAAAAAATTGGCTTGGCCGTGAAACAGCCAAAATTTGAATATTCCCCCGCCCCGCCCCCTAAGATGACGCGCTCGCTAAGCAAACAAATTTAATCAAAATGCACTTTACAATTGTTTTGTCATTTACAACGTATACATCTAAAATCAACGTATTTAATATAAGTCCGGTATTGCAATTCTTTTTAACACTGACTCAACACTGACTGCACTTACATACGGACTCTATAATTCTAATACATTCTAGCAACTTTCATTAAAACGTAATCTTGCTATCTAACTTGTGTATTGTAAGTATGTAAATATGTTGATGTTAAAAAAAAGCTCATTTTAAGATTTCAAAATTAAAATGTACAGGTTATAAGCACATTATAAGTCACAATCACAATTCTCGGGACATTTTCCAAAAAAGTCCCGGGACTTAAGACAGAAAAAACCCCTCCTGAAAGTCCTGGGACGTCTCGACTTTGAATCCCTACTGTCAATACGTGGTGGAAAGGCATTATATTAATAAAAACACAATATTCCTTTGTACTTTATTCCACTTTATTTAAGAGGTCCTGGTTTCGTCCATTGCGATCATTGTCAACTGATAAGAAATAAACTTAATAATAATAATAAACTTCATTCTTAAGTAAAAAAATAATATTTATAGTCTGGTCTAGTTTATTAACAATAATATCTTTTTGATAAAATCCTTTTTTATATTGTGCAGAATCAAAAATTGAGAGACGTGATTAATGAATACTTTAAACCCAACTTTAATTTACACTAATATACAGTTTTACTGTGTTAATTTTAAAATTAAATTTCAAAACGATGAAAGTTTACCGTGTGAGGTAAAATTAAAGCCATACAAAGTATAATTTGAAATGACTGAATAAATTGAATTGAAGTGTTTACAGGAAATGCATCGTAACGTATGAAAAACGGTTGCGAAATTCTAAGAATATGCATAATCTTCTGACAATGCGCATTTTATCAGGTAACTTTATTCGTAGGCAAAGGTGTGGCTTTTTCATTGAATGACGAAATATATATTTAGAAAAAAAGCACAGACAGACGGGGAATGATTCAAATTTTTCAATATGTTCTGATATGAAATAATAATTGAAAACCAATTAAAGAAGTCGTAGGTGAGGTTAGTTTGTATAAGTGAGCTTTCAATAGGATTAGAGATTGATAATTAAAACTTTGGAACAATAATTTTCAATTCAGACATGGTTTTGTATGCAATAATGAAGGCTGCGACTTCAAGAATAACTGTTTAGTGGACACGCACATTATTTAAAGCTGATAGTTCTTAGTACAATATTATAACAGCTCTGATATATTTTTAATATAACAAATAAAAGTGAAATTTGTAATACTTATAATATACGCTTCAATAGTTGTCAGCAGTTAGTATAATTCTAAAACTATTCTGAGCTGAGCCGGTCATGAACATATTTCAGAGCAACGTTCCCTTTAAGTTGTGCGCGGCCGCGAAGCAGTTTGAAAGGTCCCTCGCACTCATTCCGGGTTGGCGCACACTCCAAGACAAATATTCAATTAATGTTTGATTGGCCTGCGCAGCCTTGTAAATTTACGCGCAGCTAACATATTGCCTTATTACTTCAGAATTAGGGAATATGAACAGTTTACTTATAATAAGTACTTTACTGTCAAAACTTCGCGGACAAGAGTAATATTTAAAAAATGAAACGTTCTTTAGAACTTAATCTACATTTATTCAATACAATCAAGACCAGTTTCGCTCATTACTCATGTATCTATATTTATATATATGCACGAGAAAAATTGCTCTCCCTCTACGAGTGAGTTCACTGTGGAAAAACGATTCTAATTTTGACCTTATGATTATTTTATTTTCGTGTTTTGGTTGAATCACGCGAATCTCGTATATATGAAACGAAATGAATGAAATTACATAATTGAGAGTTTATCACGTGTTACGTAACAATTCCGCAATAGACGTAGCGCTTTTGGGGGGTCAGCTGGTTTCGCGGATTAATTCGCAGCCTCGCGGCCGCCCACGGGCGCCGGCGAAACGTGGGCGGGGGAGGGACACCGCCCGCCGGGGCTCGAACACCGACCCATTCGACTTGTACAAACAACATTATTTTCTCACGATTAAGCCGATCAAATATGCGTGCTTCAATTTTATAACCCGAGTCTCTGCGGCATACATGTATATGTATATTATTATCAACCTCGAGTATGATGACTCGAAGGCTCTTTGAGCTCTGAAAATCGCCGCATACTTAAATTATTCTGTTACGTATTCATAATGATGCACTGAAATATTTGCGAAACACTTATTGCCGACATGTCGATAAAGCAATATGACCCACCAATGTCACAAAACAGCGCTCAATGACTATTGTTACAGAAAATACTAATATTAAATTTGAATCATACAAATTATGTACATTCACACAAATTTTGTCACTAACGATCCGGGATTCACCTTTCGGCATTTCCAGAAGTTCAAGTGTACGGAGGAACTTGAACTTTCTAGGAAAATCTATGAAATAATTTCCAGGTGAAGTTCGCTGTTTAAACATGATTATTAAATTATCGTACATTGCATTATAATACTCAACGTTAAAATTTTATAATTCATTGTGAATCATTTTTACAAATTAAGTATCATAGTTTATTTAGTGGAGTTATTGATAAGTCGAAAATAATTTTGATTTTTAAATCATCAATTTTATCCACTATGTTCTCGATAATATATTAAAATGCGTATTTTATTTCGTTTAATAATTTAATAACACCATTTCCTCACCTTTTTGTATAGCATATACAAATATATATAGGGGGAAACTTGCCTATAAATAATAAATTGATATCTTTTGTGGTAATTTCAATACAATAAAAGTACAAGAGGTACAATTTTAATAATAAATAATGTTACATTGTCAGTTTCCCAACGTCGATATCAATGTTAACGAAATGCGATGAATAAATAACCTTCCACACCTTGCTGATTTTTTACATAATTGTTTTGACTCCATCGCTGTGGTCTATGAAAATAGTATCGATAAATCTACGTAAATCATTATTGCAGCTATAAAGCGAATCGATCCGCTTTGTAAATCAGCAAGCTTTTAAAATAAAGCGTTTGTGAGGCCCGAGGCTTGAACTTCGATGCCTATTGTGTTTTAGCACCGAACAACACATCCACGAGATGAAAAATAGCTATGTGTGGACCCAAATAACCAAGTATCTATCATTAATAACGAAGCTAGAATTCACCTTGAACGTTTCTATTCAATATTTAATAGTTATTTTCATACCTTGTGTTTCATTTACCGACTAAACACCAATGTGCGGTCACGAGGTTTTAGAAAAGTAGCCAAAAGGGCCGCGGAGAGAACAGGTAGATTTTCTATTCTTTGAACTTTTCGATCGGTAACCGAAAATTGGGAAATAACGAGATTTCGTTACTGCCAAGGTTCGATGGCATCTGATGTAATACAAAACAACAACACCTACAAAAAGCTGTGGAATCGTTACTCAATTTAATAGGAAAGGAAGTAGTTTCAAGTTCAATTATAATTTTTAAGCTAGCAATTTGAATTCGAAGTATAAAAATTCTTTGTAAATAAACGTACACTTTAGAAGTTTTTTTTTGCGATCTATGAATGAGGCTTATTTCTTCATAGATTGCCATTCGGTAAGTTTATACACCCAGCTCTATTTTAACACGGTAGATATGTTCTACAAAAAATCGTGTAAACAAGTGATAGGATTCATAGAAAAATTGAAGAATGAATTGAACATTGTGGTAAAAAAATCGTGTACAAAAGGTTATAATGAATGCCCAATAAACAAATTATTTTAATATATACGAAATTTTAATTGCGGAACATTAATAGTACTATTTATCCCTTCTTGATTATAAACGGGGGCTAGAAATAAAACGCTTTCATCGTTAAAAATGTCTGACACGTCTAATGTAGATAATGAATCGAATGAAGCCGTTTGTTTGTAATAACTGTTGTTGTTGTTGAATTTCGTGTTCTTAGGAAATCCGCATGTATTTTTGATTTCTGGTAATCGTATTTGAACAAATAAATTGTGTAAAAATATTCGTTCCTTTAGTTTACCGTGTAATTTCAAAACAGTGTAAAAATGGGTTGAATGTTTTTTTTTTTGAGGTTACCATTACAAAATTAAGTATTTACTGCAAATAATCAGGAAGTCTTTCTAATCAGTCATGCTAGACCACGAGTTCCCAACCTGGGGGTCGCGACCCCCAAGTGGGTCGCGAAGGGTTTCCGGGGGGGTCGCCAACTTTTTACGATTTTGGATTTGAACAACAAAACAACGAAAAAGTGTACCAAATCGAGGATTTCAAATTCCTCGGGGGGTCGCTTAGTCACATGGCTTTTAAAAAAGGGGTCGCCACCCGTTAAAGGTTGGGAACCTATGTGCTAGACGATTAATAATTTAGAGTAAGCTTTTCAGAATATAAACTTTAATTTCGAATTGAATAACATTTGTTTTATGTTTAAACATTAATCAATAAGTTATGTTTTATATTTAAGATAAAAATTGGAGACGCTACTGTCAATTCATTAAAATTGGCACATGCTCGCCACAAAATTATTATGTTCGAATGTGTGCGATGCAAACAGTCGTCGAAGAGGACACATGTACTCAAAAGCGATCTTTATATAAGACGTAGTTATTTATTACTTTATGATGAAAACTACCTGAAACGAACGTTTCGACACATTCGCGACGAGAAATAACTTCTTCGTCAGATGTCAGACCTGGTTGGACGCGTGTTAGTGGTGAAGATATGATAATCATTCAATGATGGTTTTTTTTCTGTACTATATAATATCGTCAACGGAACAACGGTTGACGGTTTCATCAGCAGGGAATTGAACCGATTTGCAAGCGTGGTGGTCAAATGTTCATAAACGGATATGGCAAGATTAAAAACCATAATTAATCTTGTTCGTCTAATTAATTATGAACGCATGTTTTCTGTATATATATATATTAATAGTTTAGTAATATTAATCTATCTAGCACGACAATCAATATTGGAACGTAAATTCAATTCAATATGGTCAGTGCGCACTGAAAAACTACATAAATGTAAATGTATGGATAGTGCTGAAGCCTTAGTGCGGCGCCTGTGTGCGCTGCACTCTTTGCACACGCCACGAGCCGGCCCTGAACATGGTTATATCGAATTGCAAAACTCTGAACCTGAGCCAGGACCCGGTGCCATTTGTTCATAACAATCATCTGGACAATGTAAATTTACGGTTGCAATTCATGATGCTCTACGAATCAGTTAATCCTATTAAGACGGTTAAATCAATCTCTATATCGCGCCTGTTTCATCTACTAGCCGGATGGATCCCGTCGCCGTGGAAGGCCGTAGATGATCATCCATATGATGTACTCGACGTAGCTACAGGACGCTGGGATGGTCTGCGAGGAAGCAAGCCACTGACGACGGGTAGAGCATCTTGATGGTGGCGTGTGTGGCCATATGCTCCAAGTACTTAATAGTTACGGTTAAAAAATGTTGAATAGTAAGTAAGAAGTTCTTAATTCGTACCTGATCGGAACAACGTGATACGGTGTTCCCTGGTACGTATTAAAGGAAGTTTCGACTCACTTAACACAGTTTAGACCTGTTAGTTGACAACATGCAGATAACCTCAATTGATATGGTAGGGTTTGAGGGAAAACCACGCTAATAACTGATAAATTTAATACTCCATTATGCCCAACACCACTTAATTATTGTTGTTCACTTATATTTTCTTTACTATTTCAGGTCTCCATAGGAAGCATAAGGACTCTAGTAGCACATGTCGCAAAATAAGTGTTCCTATTAAAAATGACTCAGTTTATTGTTACCGGCTAAAAGAATTTGATGGCGCCACTAGTAGCCAATAACTGACTTAATATGTAAGGAAGTTTTTAGTTCATATTTCTGCCACAGACATCGTTACGACTCGCGAGATGTCAAAAGTAATAGAATATTACGAAATTAAATTAGGTGGCATATGTTTAAGAATTAAATATACAACAGATAACTTGCAATATCGTATTATGTTCCCGCTTGGATAGTGCCTAAAAAAACAGTCGTAAAAAATATCAACAGCTACAATAAAAAACATTCAAAAACGGCAACAATACGTATTATAAATATCCTTTTCAGAGCCGCATTAATATTGCTGCTGATTCTTGTATATTATATTATGGCCACACACACAAGCCCAATATAATATACATACCGATAAAATATTATCGTGAACATTTATAAGTAGGTATTTAGAATTACAATCAATGAATGGTTAGGTACTAACATCCGCTAACCGCTTCGGCGTTTGCGATGTTTTGGAAGTGAGCAGTGTTTAAATTTTTCCTGCCTGTACGTCAAAACGTTCAGTGACAGCGTAATTTCAATTTGTAAAAAATCGAAAAACATAACAGAAATCCATATTTAGTGGTTCCCTTTATCAAAAAATTGATTGACACGAGACTTACGTTATGTTTAATAATTAAAATTCAATAATGGTTGAAAAAATAGCGAATTAGCTCATGTAGTGCCCACCGAATGTAGCAGTATTAAACATTTATAAGCAGTCATAAATCATAAAAGAAACCCGCTGATATAATTTCATGCGAACTAAGATTTACAGAATACAAGATTAAAAAAAAAATACGTGGCTTATTATTTACTCGTCAATTTATTAACCAATAATAAAAAATAACAGTTTCCGTCAGTGTATTGCTAGTTAATTTGATACATATATTTATGTACATCAGCAAGAAAAAAATGATCGATTCGAAAGGAATTAACGATAGCATACATGTAAGTTATATCTAGATTGCAGACGTGACTCAATTAATCATGATATAACGAAGGAACAGACCTTGCGAAAAATCGTAAAGCGTATGGCAGTGTTACCACGTAAGTTTATTTTCAAGGATAATTTTATTTCTCATCGGAGAGGCCTTTGATTTCAGCAATCGATCCGCCAGTCCATCACGAACCAAAGTGCTAATTGCTAGGCAGCAGATAAACTTGATCAAATCGCTAAAAGACTAAATCAAAAGAATTGAAGTCAGGTCGTGATACCACGGTCATTTCGCTTCTTAACAAATAACAATAAAAAAACGTGGCCTTTTTTAAAATAGCAATGTTATTTGTCTAGTGTTGATAGTGTGGCCACTTCAAAGATTTAGGTGGCAACAAATAAAGGAATCGTAAGTTAAAACTGTTGTAGAGACAGTGAGTGGTTATCGAAATAACCTAACCTAAAAACAAGCATGCTTTATGGTATAATTCTGATATTCGTTTCAGATTCATATTTTTATCTAACTAGTGAAATTAAGGAATCACAAAAAATGCTTGAGAGTTAGAGGTGACTGTTGGAAATTGTTTACCCTTTTAAAATCGAAAATTAAATAGACCCCAACGTATTTTCAAAGCTGTCAATATTAAATTCGTTTAAACTCAATTCAATATAAACTCTTTCATCAATTCAATTAAAAATAGTAAGCATCTAAGACATTTTTAAAAATCTAATCCTTTTTTGTAATGTAGAGCCAGTAGTTGATAATGATTTTATAAAATGCATTTTATCTCCCGTAATCAATCAACAAACCTGTCAACATATTTCATTCTACTCCAACCGTATTTTTTAATTATCTATGCATATAGGATGCCATAGTACTCGCAAAAAATCATTGTTTTAAAAGCTGGTAGTTGCTAAACTATGAAAACATAACATTTTACTTCCTTCCAACATACATAATGTTCAAGTAACTCTCAATTTGTATCTATGTATGTACATATATCATTGATTTTCAAACTGGGATGCGCGCCTTTTAAAACATGTGTTTATTAATATATGAAATAAAAGATAAGAAGGCGTGATATAGAGTTAGAAGACAATGATTTATATGAAAAGATTGTTTATTACGTTCGAATAATGACGCATTTAGATCAAGCATCAAGTAAAAAAAAAAAGAAAACCACATGTTCATATGACAATATGTAAGGAAATTTGTATATATTTCTCACGTGAACAACAAAAACACAGATGAAAAAAGCGATTAAGATATCGATGTAGCCTTCGGCAACACTTTGTTTGCTCACTGCAATCATCTACATATAATAAAATAAAAGTGAATATTGAACAAGACATTTAAGCCCATCAGTACGCACGGATACGTTGTATAATTTATGATGTTTTGAGAGTTTATTTAAAATACTTTTAAGATATGAACATGTCTCGTGCGTAGTGAAATGATTTACAACCAAACAAGTATTATCTCGGCAATCAAACATCCTATTGAAATACTTACTGAATGATTATCATATCACGATTATTCAAAATGTTTTTTTTATATTTAAGATCTAGATTTAGTCTTACACCCACACGCGAATGAACTGTAGCATGTAATTAAGCTCTGAGCATCGAATAGCTTTTGATAAAGATATTTAATATCATTCGTCACGTCGTAGAATAAAATAACTGTATATTTTTCATATATGCATTGCATGGCTATTGCAATGTAATTTAAATTATACACTCTAATTAATAATAATTACAGATTGAACTATAAATCTTTCACCACAGTTTATAGTGTTTGATATTCACGTAAACTTGTTTCAATTTCAAATGTATGTACAGATTTAAAAAGTACATGCTTTATTGTGTCCAGAAATCAGATATCTAGAATCGCCGGACACTTATTTTGGTTCATGGTGAACGTTGCAAGCAATTTTAATAATTAATTCATAATATTGGGTACAAGTTATTGAAAAAAAATACTCACGCAAAGTTCGGGTACTGTGATACTATTGTCTGTGTAGAATACTAATATTTCCGCGGGCAGTCCTTGTGAGCTGGGCTCCCGTAGTTTGGAGGCGAGGAGTAGGCAGGCGGTTCCGAGGAGTTGGAGGTGTCCTTTGCCGATGCAGCAGACGCTTAAGAATCTGTCTACATACGTCATGGCCAAGGTGAAGACTTCTTGCTGGCATTGCTGCTCTTCGCAAACCTGGAAATAAATAAAACCAAATATGAAATATAACATGAATAGTCATAACAATTTGTTTACCACCACTTTGTTGCAACATTTTTGTGTATATAAAACAATTAACATGTATAGCTGGTTTGAGTAAATGATAATAATCTTGATCAAGAATAAGTTTATTTACATTAATTAGAAACAAAGAGCTAGACACACTGAATGATGGGTAAGAACAATTGCTTATATTTTTGTAGAGCGAATCCGTTGACAAGAACTGACGGAGCATCCAATTAATTTTCAAAAGAAAGAGTTATATGCAAGCTTTTTGAAGTCGGCGGTGAAGTAAAAAAAAAACGTACAAGACAAGTGAGGTACGCCCATGAAAAGATGTTTACTGCCGACTAGGGGTCGCAATATCGGTATTTTTAAACCAAAATCCCGGTAAATTAATAAAATTTAAACTAAAATAAGCAAAATCGAAATGTAAATCTTTTGTATACCTAGCATTCATGTCAAATATAACCAATATTTATTTAATGACTTTTCGTGCAACAAGTGTTGAAAATGAGAGCTTTTTCTTTAATTGGACTTATTTACACGGAGATGTGAGGAAAATTATAGAAAGGATTAAATATCGGTATTGATTTATGTGAATGTCGCCTGCTGTGGCCCAGTTGGTTAGAGCTTGCTCTACCGATCACGCAGGTCTGGATTAAATTCCCAGTGAGATCAGTGAATTTGACAATTATTCAATTCAAAGTTGTGATCAAAGACTGGGTACTTTCAATTTACAATATTTCCTCTCCTCCCATTCTTCTATTCATTTAATAACTGGGTGTAGCAATAGCGATTAGTTTACCGCTAGTCCTGTTCTAGCCTTATCCTTCTTACCCTACTACTCATTTTGAAAAAAAGTGAGGTTGAGCGACTGAGTAACAAACAGTTCTTGAAGAAAAACTTCTCGATGGCTGCGACAGACGAGATTCTCGTAAAATTTTCCGTACCCAACACGCCAGAGACGAGATATCTCGTCAACAACTAATTAAATAAATAGTTGCAAATTATAGCCGGCGTGCTAGATAATTACTATTAATTATCTACGGCAGCTAAAAGGTTAGGATACATCTACGAGGAAGCCATATGCTCGTGATTTATTCATCCGTAATGCGAATAAATCCAACCACAATAATATATATCCATATTTGCAAAAAATACCGATTTAAATTAACGATATTTCGTTTGAAATGAAATACCGGTTTTGCAATCCCTACTGCAAACATGCAAAATGTTACGGTTGCTTACCTGCGAAGTTTTGCAAATTATAACTAGTAAATTCTCTATTCAGTGAACATGTTATGTTCTCTATGGTAAGTTAATTCACTAATTATTGCTATAGTGCTTAGTGTTATGAAGTATATAAGTTGTGTTATCTGATTAAATGCATGAAATGAGTGTTGCGGAATACGAACTGGATATAAATCGCCGACCCGAGAACTTCGTACATGGTTTTGAGTGAAGATTTTTGTTGAAAAAAAAGTAAACAATGATAAACTTGGAAATGACATCTTGTTACAAATCTACACGTAGAGCCTTGTTGTTGTCGCAAAATGTAGAAGAAGGGATCATCTTATTAGTTGGAATCTTGTTTTAATGAGTATAATGTGTACGTGGAAATTTATTGCACACATTTAATGCAATGAAACTATTAAGAAACATAGCGGCATTTAATTTATACAGTTATTATCAATTAACGATACATACTTACTAGGCGTAATGAGTATTCTTCTGATAGTGAGACGTTATAACTAATTGTATAACAGGGTAAAGTAATAAAAATTACACATTATAGAACTCCTCTTCCATGTGACTTTCCTTTTTTTCAGTGATGTGCTACTAAAATTGTTTGTGATCCTGGGATTGGCAATTTTTGGTCGGTGATTTTGAAATCATGGAATTTTTCAAACAATTTTATGTCAATTTCAAAAACCTAAAAATTTGCGGATTTCCCAAAATTAGAAGCGCAGGAATTATCAAATTTAAAATCGCAGCAATTTACGGATTTACTAATAAACGTGACGGGTCTTATTCGTCTATCATCTGCTGTGTGATGGTGATTTCTGAGTCACGATTTAACGAATGGTGTGGAAGTCGATCTGGGAATTACGATATTTAAAATATTTTAAGAACCGGCCCTCCGAACCAAAATTATTCTAACAAACAGCTCGACAGAGCCGGTGCGAACCCATAGCAACACATCACTGTCTTTATTCCTTACGTGAATGAACTCGGGCCCTCGAGAAATGAGAGTTGTATATACATAAATGATCAAGGAAAGCGAGGGAAGGACATTGTAGGGGACAAGAGGGGTAAGGTTCGGAGGTTTTTGTGGGGAAACTCGAACTATGAAGGCCGCGAGTCGCCTATACATGAATGGATAATGAGATCCTCTTGAGAATTTATTTGCGATGAGATAATTACACAGGAGAATCAAAAAAAGCAAATAAATACTCGACATGACCGACGTTTTGTAGATATTTCTGTTATAATAGTGTTGGCTAATAAAATATTAATGCCATATCATTCAATATAAAATGTGATGTTTTGAAAGATTTAATCGATTTGTTTATTCACTGTGGCTAGACTTAAAAGGTGTTAATATTAATGATCGGTTAAATTAAACTTTGTAATGAAACGTATCAAAACAATATTTCAGTTAGATACCCAAAAGTGAGGAGAAAAATTATAAAATATTAAAAAAAAAGTATAAGAAACGAGCATAAGGAATCATAAACTGAAGAAAGATTAAAAAATAAATACATGGAATTGTCTGCAGGTGACAAATAATGAAAATAATTTTAAACAATAAAAATAAAAACAATTAAATTGAAATTTTAAATAACAATATGAGTTGTTAAGAACTTATATTATATATCTTATTATAATAGTAAAAATATTTTTCATTGATTATAAAAATATGATGTATGGCGTAGAGCCTCTACGTCATCGTAGATGTAACACAGCTTTCGAAAAAATAATATTATATGTGTTGTTTGAGCGAGACGTTATAATGCAATAGTTAGAACAGTTAAAAATGCGTTAAAATTATTAATCGAGTTGAAATATTCCACACAAACTAATTACACTATGATTACGGCAAGTCGTTATTATCGTGTTAGTACACCAGTTGTATTTTTTTAAAAATCAAAATTATAATTGTAAGACAGCTACTAATGATATACCGTGTTAATAATCGCGCAAAAGCCTCATTACAGTCAGATCTTATTAAATCAAATTGAAAAGGTTATTAATTTGAATGTCTGGTAAGTTCAATTAATTAAAAGTAAGGTGGGGTATACTAGTGTGTATGAAATATTTATGCGTTGATAGATATTGTTGAAAACAAAGGTTGGAGATTATTCTTTAACGCGCTCTTTAATTCAATAAAATTGTTATAAATATAAATATCTGGTTTTAATAATAATTTAAAATACGTTTTTAAGAACATAAACGAGTGTAAACATTATTAAAAAGTAATCAATTATTAATACTGTTTTGTGAAACGATGAGTGTTTCAACTATCGAAATAATTAAGTTGTTTTCATTAATTCGTGGCACTTGCCCAAGGTGTGGATAGCAACTTACATCCAAAAGGTTAATATGAAATATTTTAAAATTTAATTAGTTACGGCACGTGTCGCTCTTTTGATAAGTGTATTTAAACTGAAGTTAGCAATTTTAATTAAACATTAATAATAATTTTTCACAATGTTACGATCGAAACCATCAATGGGTTTGATGACGGATGCAGATTTAATTTTAATATATTATTGAATAAAAACTTGTTAGAACTAGTATAATTTCTTAATTAAAAATTATAAGTATTTTGTACAACTGCAAAGACACATTTTTTTAATTGTAACTTTTTTTCATGTTTTGACGTGTAAAGCCAATAGAATAAAGTAAATCAGCATATATATCATATTTATGAGATGGATAGTGTTAGAACGAATTTAACAATTAAAATTACCGGAAAAACGTGTTACACAAATGTATAAATAAACGTCACACCAAAAACAAGCAATGGAATTAACATTCGAATATTTCTCGATATAATAAAAATGGAAGTTTTAGTGAAAATAATTCGTGAATTTAAAAAAAAACCCGATTAAAATAACTGCCACGTAAACTAACTACTTATTTTTAAAGCCACAAAAACAATTTGCGGAAATGTTAATCTTGTAAAATTCAACCGCAAGATATCTTGTGATTATATAAAAGCAATTTTACATCGTACATCTAAACATACTCCATTGTAGTATATGTATGTGTTTTAACCAAAACTTACGCACTGTAAAATTATAATTTTAAATAAGTGATCAGGTGATAAAATAACGAGAAAATCTGCACAGGATGTTCGCATACCATAATATAATATAAAAATAAAATTAGAATCCACACAACGACATGGATAAGATCTCTATTCTAAATAATCCATTCAGTTTAGATGGCCATTTTTTGTATGGTGCTTTATGGACTTTTTCTTATATCTAACGAGGTTTTGTGAGCTTGTAGTATGTATTCTAACAAGGTGGATAAAAAAAACTTAAGCTAGGTGCAGAACAAACTGCTTCCCACACATGAATCTGATTTTTGAATGGGTTATTCCAAATTTTTGATTGTATTTGTATAAAATATAACCGCCAAATTTTTTTCGTATATTCTAAGATTCCGTCATGTATTTGAAGAAGTTTTAAGCGGCCTCAAATACATGCGTTTGTCGTAATTTTACAGCCTAGACCAAGGGTGGGGAACCTTTTATAATCTAAAGGCTGCATTAATTTTTCTGATTCGACATAAGGCCGCAGTAAACATTGACTAGGGATTTAACTGTCAGAATATGTCAAGAATTTAAGAATTTCTATAAATTTACAGAATTGGCCAGAAGCCCGCACCAGAGTATCCAAAAGGCCGCAGGTTACCCACACCTGACTTAGACTTATTGTAGAAACAGTATTGTCAAGTAAGGCAGTTTTATTTTATGTTTACACCAACATCATTACAAACTCTCCATCAAAAATTGGCACCTTAAAAGTGTAATTTATATTTTCCCCAACGAGCATTGGTCAATCAATGTTTAGTTATATTTATTGGATACAACCAGCGTTAATCGATACATATACATAACCCGTTGACAAGTTGACTATCTCAGATGGGAGAAGAAATTGCAAGTTTAGCTAAACGCCTTAGCATTATTGCTAACTGGTATTAAGTGAATTGTTTTTATTGCTTGATAAGCATAATAATATAAAGAGTTACTTTGGCGCACTTTGACACATCCTTATAAATAGTAAAGTATACTTTGTACGAGTGCCAAATATAATTCAAACAATCATCTCATGAAATATGTATTCCTACAACAATTGGTGATAGCTATTTATTTAGTAATTTCTCAGAGTCCATTGTACCTACATAATTCATCATTACACTTCAAAATAAACGACAACACTGCCGCTCGCAGCAATAGTAATAACGACTAGCAAACTGCCTTTAAAAATTGGACCACGTATATAATCACATCTACGTCATCTATGATTATATTTTTAGCCGGCGGATACGATTATAACGGACAAATTCGCACAGTACAAAGCTATCTTCATTTTACTAGACAGATTTACGCACTTCCTATCTGCGTTACTTCCAAGTGATATTATTTTAACTAACCTAATATTATTATATTGAGAGTGGTATATTATGTCCGTACATATGTAAAATGTACGTCGCCTTCTGTCGCAACTGTACCGATAAATATTTATAAATAATTCATTATTATTTTCAACTAATACTATGTATATTATCTTTAAGGATGGTCATTGTCAATTATTGGTAGAAAAGATTACACAATCACAAGATAGACACGAATACACATTTTGGCTAGTTATAGTAATTTAAGCGATGCTCTGCAACGTGGCAAACACACGATCATCAAAAAATAGCAGTCGAAAGAATATTATAATCCAACGTCGGCCAAACCTTATATTGGAATAATTCTCAGAACATCTTGTTAAGGGGTCATTTCACTTTAAAGTTGTAGAACGCAATTCCGTCTAAACTCGTTAGCGAATAAAATAAACAATTTAAAGGGGCCTTTTAACAGGATGTGAGGATCGTCATTAGAATATTAAATATACTTTGATGATTATTGAATAATGAATAATCTGTGATTTAATTGATATTACTGTGAAACACCAGTATGCCTACACAATTATACTAACTCCCACTACAACAGTAATAAGAAAATGCAAAATGTATTGATATACATCCACCTACATATATTAAATAGTAATTTAAAACCTCCCTTTCATGTTGTATAGTTCATATTATTGGCAGGCGTTTGGAGAAAATCAGGCTGTATACATATTGGAACAAGCGTCAAAAAATACTGTCAAAATATCAAGTAAAATATTACGAAATAGAATGGGACTTTTTCTTTTTTGTTGTTCAAACAAAATAACTGTATGTATTCAGATACTTGTATGAATTTTCGATCTCAATAACTGTAGTTAGTATCCATTTAAAACGTAAAAGTATTTAAATTTGACATTTTTTTTAACAGACGACTGAATACGGGTATAATTCTTGCTGAAGAATGACTGTCGAATATCGTTTCTTTCATAATTTTATGCGTTTACATCGTGATTCATACACGTCTCCAATGTTGTCTTGTCACTAACAAGTGCCTGCCATATGTTCGGATCCCTTTCCACCCCAGACTCGCAGGCTCAGAACAGTGCGGCAGGGGGGGTCAAGGGCTGTGTTCTCTTCAATGAATGAAGCGAGATGGTTTTAATAACGATTCCTGTGAATGCTCATTTGGCTGGCGGAATTCTTCGCTCGGCGCTTATCACAAAGGAAACATCGGGGCTATACGAGGCGCTCGCTGGGAACGGCCAATTTTTTTTTTATCCTCGTCGGCCCATTAAAAACGGAGTACGAAATATTGTATGCACACACAGGCGTTTCGTTCGAGTGGAACCAACGGAACCGTCATCATTCATAATATCTAATAATAAAATAACGATCCATACAAAAAAAAAATCAAACAAATAATAATCAAGAGTATAATATTATATTTATAAAAACGCAATATTCCTGTGTACTTTATTCCACTTTATTAAAAAGGTCAGGACCGGTTTCACTCATTGCGAGCATTGTCAACTGATTAGAAAATTGAGGAGCAAACATTCAAAAAGTGTTTTGTCACACAAATACAAAGCTTGGAAAATGATGATTTAAGTGTTGCAAAAGTGACGGTTTGTATGAATGTGTCAACTTTATGATTTCATTTTAATATGAAAAAAAAACCTTTTTCAACACTAATTTTGATTTCCATTCATAGGTTTTATTATGGGCTATCAAAATTTATATAAAATGCCATTTTTCAAAATTTGTGACAAAACACTTTTTGAATGTTTGCTCCTCAATTATATAAACAGTGCTATTTATACAAAATTAAATTGAAATACTTTGTAAGGCTGTAATTTTACCTCTCGCGGTAAACTTCATCGTTTTCAAATGTAATTTTAAAATGAACACAGCAAAACTGTATATTAGTGTAAATTAAAGTTGGGTTTTAAGTATTCATTTATCACGTCACTCAATTTTTGATTCTGCACACTAAAAAAGATTTTATCAAAAAGATATTATTGTTAATAAACCAGACCAGACAAGAAATATTAATTTTTACTTAAAAATGAAGTTAGTTATTATTAATAAGAATTATATTTCATATCAGTTGAAAATGCTCGCAATGAGCGAAACCGGTCCTGACCTTTTTAATAAAGTGGAATTAAGTACAAATGAATACCGTGTTTTTATTAATATAATGCCTTCCCACCAAGTATTGACAGTGAACCTTAAAAGTGGGTATTAGATTATGTGTACATATAAGGTTTTATTCAGGCCGATACATATTACGTATTAAGTTCATATCTTCGCTATGCCTTTAAACAGTAAAGTTGTCGATTCAGTAAACAAAAACCTTATTTTAAGATAAAGTACTGATAAACATCATAATAGTGTTAGAAAAGCGTAGGCAAAAAGCTTGCCGTTTACAAAAAGTTTTATGTAGGTAAGTAATAGAAATTAAGAGAAGGGCACTGTGAAATGTAGCAAGAGCTTTCGCTGTCTTGTTTACATAAGCATCAATAATTAATGATTACCAAAGATTTTTTCGTAAATTAAATATGCGAAATCATATACTTCAACGATAACATAGAAGAATCTTTAAAACGCCAATATATTATGCAAAATAAAAGCCGTTAGCATTATTTGAAAAGCAAACGGGTTTCTTTGTTTGATAAAACGCTCACTTATATGTAGGTACGTCAGAATGAAAATTCCAATATATTGGACCACCAATGCTTTGAAGTGTCTAGGGCAGTGTCTGCCAAACTTTTTTTATTTGACGGCACACAGGTTGATGAGATTTGTTAAGCGGCACACCAAATAAATGCGTTAAATACCTTAATACTTCCGATGGATTCGGCGGTACCTTTGTGGAAGTTAATTTTAATATAAAATTGAAAATGCCTTTATTATTTCACGTATTGTGCTATTAAATGTGACACGTGTTTCTTCTCTTTCAGATGAGTCCTCAGACAATCTTACTTTCACAATGCTTCTGTAAGTACAATACGTGAAATAATATAAGTTATTTTAAATTTGACATGTAGTTGAGGCTTTTTCCTTTACGACACACCTGCGATTTTTTGCAGCACACAGTTTGGCGGACACTGGTCTAGGGAGTCGGACAAATATTATCATTGTGAGAGTCATTTTAAAAACTGTACATTTGATTGAATAAACACCATTATATATTATTTATTTATCCAACTGTTATCAAATTAAATTTATGAACGTGAACCGTATTCCTAAATTCGGGTAGACATAATATTGCACAGGAAATAAGTGCAGTAATTCAAAATAATTATGTGCCACGACGTGCCATAGACTGTGTGTGTGACATTTATTTTAAGTAAGCAAGTATAATTTGACCAAAAAATATTATTGTTTATGGTAATAAAGATGGCGACGGGCCACCAGCTCAGCTGTTTACTCACGAGTGTGGCCGTCTCATGGCAATTATACGCCGATACGAATCGGTCCATTGTTCTCAGTTCATTTCACAAGTAATATCAACTTCGCCAGTTTTTTGCAATATACGGAATGAATAAATCTTTCAAGGAATGTGGACGTTATTTAGCATTTTCGTAAATGTATTATTGTTCAGCTAGCTTATACATACTTCAACTGTTGAATGCTTAGTACAGTGGAGGGGAACTTGCGGCCTTTTAGCTACTCTAATGCGGCCTTTTGACTTGATCAAAATATTCACTTTGATTAAAAAATTATACGCATGCGTTTGAAAAAAGAACGTAATCAACACATTATATGTCGAAAAAAGGAGGGCGGTGTCAAAATTTTCTTTACTGCGGCTTTATGTTGAATCAGATAAACGAATGTGACCTTTAGAAATGAAAAGGTTCCCCACCCCTTGCTTAGTACCTAATTTATTCACATTAATATCATTATTGAGCTTTAAGTAAACGCGGTTTGATATGGTTGACAATATCAATTGATGCCAATATAAACAATTGTACCCACCGTAGTGTTTTCAATATTTTCAAACATTTGTTTTGGGACACGCTGCATTTGAGGTCTGCATCCGTTTTGGGTCTGTCGGTGTCGGGTTGACGTCGTGCTTACGCATCGCTATAAGTACCTAAACAATTTGATCTGTGTTATGTATGAAAGTAAACTTCTTTCATTTTGACGATACGAGTGTCAATGGGAAGGTGCATTATAATAATTTATATAACTTTTGATCACAGGGCCCAAACTAGATAAAAAGTCAAAATTGAACATACACATAATAGTACCGAATGTGTTTTCAGATATTCATGCAAAACATATACACTTAATCAGAGTTTCTCAGATGATAGTGCGCGATGTATAATGAAGGGTTCCAGCAGAACCGTGTGCATCATTTTGTTGGGTCATGCTTAAGATTGTCAGACGTCCCGATTAATCGGGACTGTCACCGGTTTTGAGTCTAGTGTCCCGGTGTCCCGAACAAAACCTTTCGGGACGCCTAAATGTCCCGGTGTACGAGTCACGCTGATTATTTGGGCAAATCGGTAAATTCTTGGGATTTTGGATACAAAAGGCTTGAAAGCTAAAAAAAACGAGTCACGTTGATCGTTTGGGCAAATCGGACAAATGTCCCGGTTTGATTTGCAAGAAATCTGACAACCATGGTTGACACACTTTATTGTATAAGTCTTTAAACGCTGCTTTTAACTATTTGTATATGGTATATAATAAATAATAGTAATCTGTATATAATTAATATCATTATAATATTGTCATTTTGTTCTCAATATATTTATATAGGCAGTCGTTTTTTATTGATACAATGATTCCTGTGTTTGTTATTAATCAACAGATCAATATTAATGTGCAGGTTTTTAGAGTGTATATATATATATATATCACTTTTAAGGTGTTCACTGTCAATACTTGGTGGAATGGCATTATAATAAAAATAATAAAACATTTTTAGTACTTTTTCCACATAAAATTTATTAGATCAGGACCGGTTTCGCTCATCGCGAGCATTATCAACTGATAAGAAAAATACATAAACAGTGATATTTATACAAATTTAAATTGAAATAATTGCTTACACCTTTTTATTTCAATTTAAATTTGTATAAATATCACTGTTTATGTATTTTTCTTATCAGTTGATAATGCTCGCGATGAGCGAAACCGGTCCTGATCTAATAAATTTTATGTGGAAAAAGTACTAAAAATGTTTTATTATTTTTTTTAATATATATATATTATACGATGATCGAGTAGTACCTGTTTGCGACTGCGTATGTGAACCAAAAATACCAGCTCCACAGACCGCACAAACTGCCATGCTACCACAAGCGATTCGTGACCACCGCTCCCAGCAATGGGCGCACATAAATTGCGGACACTTCTTCTCTCAGACATGTCCGCTGTTCTCGCTGTTGTGATTATCTAAGATCTGGGCTTCGTGACGACTCTCAAACGAGGAGACGACATTCCAATTTGCACGCTTCGTTTTATTAATGCATAGAATATATCGGGATAATGGTGAAACACGGAAGAAATTAGGGATACCTTGCTATTGAGAATCGAGACCAACTGGCGTAAGAATTTGCTAGAACTAATGCAGCAAATGACTAAAGCAATCTAGGCGCTTTAGACTTAAACTTAGACATAAACGTCTCGAGGAAATTCGAGGTATGTAATAATTATTGAGCTGGGTTGTCAATTGACGACAAATTGCAGACATATGATAAGTAATAAAACATTATCAACCTCGACAATTAAGGAAATCAACAGTAACGAAAATGAAGATACTATTGAACGATGCTTTTATTATAACATATAAACTTATAATATAGTAAAAAGTTAGCAAACTTGTTGAAAAAAGAAATGTACACACACAATCGAATAATCATCGGTATGGAAAGAATTCCTTAATTTCATAACGTTGAACTGGTTATCCACCCGTAAGACATTTGAGAATCACTGGTAATATTTTAGAATCTAGGAGGGGTTGATATATACTTAGTAGTCTATGTCAAGGTCGGTTGTAATGATTAATTCATTACTTTAAACGATTTTTTAATTATTTTTTTCATTAATACTGAGGCTTACCAATTGATTATTTTATTTTTAAAAATGCTTGCTAGTTTTTATAAAATATAAGTGTCAAAAATGACTAACGTACGATATTTTTGGATATCAATCCATTGTCTCGAATTTGAGATAACTCAGTTTGTGCATTTATTACACCAGCTTGTTAATATTAATGCAGATTTAAAGGCCTAATTGTTCGGGCATATCAATTCCTAACTTTGTGTTAGATTGGTATAAATTAATTTAATTTTGATATTATTAATAATCCATGTATTAATTGTTTATTTGCTGTTTACTCACAATTATAAAATTCCTTCTTACAATCTTCTGCCAGTAGAGTTACGACATATTAACATTGCTAATAAGCAAAACTATGTATAGTTTCGTATACAATAAGATTGGGTCATTAGTCAATAGTTAGGTCTTTATTATTACTCCTTTAAGTTATTATAATTATTATATTTATATAGTTATGTTAACTTTATCTTTGCGTATGTAATTAGAGTTAATGTTATTCAAAGCGGTAATTATATTCACGAGGATTATACTTTACCAATTTGACCGCAATGGTATTAATCTGCGCTTAATTGATGTAAAAAGAGAATTTAATTACTATGGACGAAGCTTTATTCTAATGGCCACTTTGTCTACCAGAAGTAAGTTATTATTTAATTACACAATCTCGTTTTTTTATTACGATTAAGTTCAAAAAATGAAATACTTTTTTACGAATTCGTAAATGATAATAAAAACGAATTCTGTAAATGTGATTGATATAAAATATACGTTGGTAATTTGAGATGTCTTGATTAGATGCATAAATAATTTGATAAAGTTTACTAATTTTATGCTAGCAATATTATATATAGGTAGGGTAACTAGGTGGTGTTTACGTTCGAAAGTTCTTTCTCGATTTAAAGCATACAAATCACCTAAGTTAGGAAGGCCGGCTATTCATAGGGTAAAAAGTTGTTTAACACTGTGCGTTAATTGCGTCAAATAATGTACGTAACCAATTTAAAATAGACCTAAACAGCAATGTTTGAGTAATGCAGAAAACATAATATGTATCTCAAAGCGTGTGTAACGTCAATGTTCTGGCACAAGTTGGTAAGTAAAAAATTAGCTTTTAGCATCAATATTTTGTGTTACATTGATAATTATAATATCAAAATATAGATGCATTTATGCCGATTTGACACAAACAAGAGTAATACACAGCCTATTAATAATAATTACCTATACAAATAAGTTTTTTTGGCTTTTAATTGTTTTGTTATAATAAATGCAGACTGATTTATTCCAGACAAAGGAGTCTTTTAGTATAATAACTTGACTCACTTTTGACAGTTTTATAAGTTACCAAATTATGCTAGAAAGGTGACGATTTATACACATTTCAATGGT
This sequence comes from Himalopsyche tibetana, assembly GCA_030503985.1. NCBI lineage: Eukaryota > Metazoa > Arthropoda > Insecta > Trichoptera > Rhyacophilidae > Himalopsyche > Himalopsyche tibetana. The sequence goes on from JAPJYX010000005.1 coordinate 27,957,264, forward strand.
TTATTATTGTGTGGTGTTTTTAGGAATGCACCTGGAATTCCGTCACACATTTTACTGGTAATAAATGATTTCATTCATTTTCAGGAGGGAAGCTGTTTAAATAAACTAGTTACAGGTGAAAACTGATGCGGCCGAGTCTAAATAAATATTAAAATGATAACGATTACAAATCTATAGGTATTTTGACAAATTTACTAATACTCGCGTCGTTAAAAGATCGCTTGCTTCAATATCAGACGGACCACCATCATACTTGTCCTATAAAAAAAAATACATCTGCCTCAGAGCATTGACGGATAAGTGTGTTGAAAAAATTAATCGACTTTTATCGAACTGTCAATAATATGTATAATAAACGTTCAACAATTTTTCGAACAATCATTATTCATCATTGAGTAGAATATTAACTAGGCACATTGAAGACTTGGTAGCATCAGAATTTATTTATTTATACTGCAGTGGAAATAGATATCAGCTATTTGAAAAAGTTCGAGGCCTTGTGGCAACGATCTCCGCTTCTTCATTCTGCCATACCAAATTTGAGGAGTCTTTTCATTTGGGTTAATATAAAAACCGACCGGTATTCGAATTATAACATTGCCTAAACCCCGGTTTAAACCAGTTTTTAAAGATAAAAAAAAGTATTGATTTATTTATTTAGCATACACAATCGACAGTTAAAAAAAATATACCATTACCACAATTTTAAATGTTATTCCTCTACGATACTTTCAAAATAAGCTTAAATATAATGTTTTCAGCGCATTCATTGATTTATACTCTTATAAAGTACATCTCTTTTTATTTTCTCAATGGCGGTTTTAAGTCAAAATATTAATGTTTTGAATTAAATGATAAAAGAAATTCAGTTTTTATTTAAATATTTAAAAACAGACCTACTAAATTTATTAAAAAACGGGTTTTTAAAATCATTCAGGCTCTAATTTTCATATAATAAAGATTATCATCTACATATTCAAACTGATATTTTGAAAATAAAATAAAACAATGTGAATTAATTTTAAAGTAGTATTTGAGGACATGGAATCCGCATGCAGATTATCTGTGCTACACCACCATGACTGCTTGAAAATTGTATTTTTGAGCTTTCAATCAACATAAGTTTATGTTATAACATATATGTGATGTTTTTAACCTTTTTCCGACTCCAAAAACATTAGCTAATAACAAGGACTCGTTAAATACGTAGTGGATTTTCTTTTAAAAGTAGCGGTTACTAAATATTAGGCCAGTGTACTAAAACCAAAGCGTGTTTGTGTTTATTACTGTATTGAAGCAAACAGTGGATTGCTGTTAGCAATGAACAGCATTAAAAAAAAGAGTCTCTTCCAGCTGAATACGTGACTTATTTAATTTGCATAAAAATTTATAGAGGGGCAACAGTGTGACGCCATTGCCGAGGAATGCCGAACAATTACGAAGACATCACTGATAATGGCAACGGTTTTCTGCATCAGCTGATCATATCGTCAGTACTCTGCGAGAAAACTCTTCTGTCTCAACGACTCTTCTGTAGAAAAGATAAACAAATTTACAGCTTAAAAACGTGCAGTCATCTACTTGTCTATGTCTACCTGTAGAACAATTAAATATGCACAGCTTCTGCCAGTACCAACTGATAACGGAATTTGATTTATTTCGCATTACTAAATAACTATAAAAAATGGAATCTGGGTGTGCTTGTTTTATCAGACGATAGTATATGTTTAAATCTATCGTTTTGCATTTATAGCTCATCAAAATCGCCCTTTTTTTACTTTTTTGGCATAATACCAATGATATTTTAAAATGATAGTCTGGGGCCGACGATTAATATGCTGTTTTTATATTGGTGAACAATTCAAAATACTTTGTTATTTAGAAACTATTATATTCTTTGCATTTTTATGTCATAATTGACACATTTCATTAGAAATAATACCTACTAACGCAGAAGTAATTCATTACTATGTTCAATTCGCATGCGATGTTGAGATGAATTCTTTTATCGTAATTATGCAAAAGTGCCGCAACCTACTATACACTTAAAAAGATGCTTCACGAAAGACGATTCGTGAGAAACTGACAGTTCGATCGCGTGTGGACGAAAATGCCGGCCGCGTGTCAGCTGACAACTGTCAAAATAGTTCAGCTGATCGCCGCTAGATGCATTTAAATAGTTGCCAGGTACACACGTTTATAATATCTAATTTTCATTTCTTATTTAGGTGTTTATGGCAGTTGAAACTTTGTAATGCGTATTTTTTCTGTGTCTCGATGTGTATACCTATATTTATTCCATTTTCGTTGCTGACAGCAGTATTGTTTTCACGTGTCTTACTTAGCTGATAACAAGTGTCGGATAGGCGCCAGTAAATAATTTTGTTTTATAAACAATACTTTACTACGGATATTATAAATTGTAGTGACAGTAACTATAGTTTCTTTATATAATACTAATTTTACATTTGTAAAAAAAGCAAACATACCTAACTGCAATGCACAAACGCATACAATATATAAAGAAGAGTATTTATTGTAAATACAATTTCAAGATAAAGAATGCGGAACATTGACTATAATAAGATTGTATTGAAGAGTGGGGAAGAGAATAAGTATTTTAGTACTAAAAGTCAGACATACGCAATTTATTTCAGTATAATCGACCACGAGGTTTAGAAAAATGGTTGCGTCTCTGAAAAATGAAGTAAGAAATGAACGAAACTGTCTCGTTTTTTAGAAGCAACCGAATACATTTTCAGCACACGTTGGCAGTGTTCAACGACGTTAAAATATGAAAAACATGTATCATTTATACGTCTTTTTTTTTTCTTGAATTAAATCGTGTTCAAACGTGATAATAATAAGCAATATTATGTGTGAACTTATTCTCCCTGTATGGCCTAGTAAGCAATTTCTAAGACAACATTTAATTTTTGTTTTATACCAGATATTTACTACAATCAATGAATGTAACCCATGGGTTCAAAAGGCCACCGATAAACTGACATTTAAGTAAATAAACTAATATTTTCATTATGTTTGTATACAATGTATTTCCTGTAATAACGTATGACAAAAATTTATATAAAAAAAATATTAACTAAAATTTGTATACATTTAATAATTAAATAGAACGAAAAAAATGTTGGTCATCATTGCTTAGCTAAAAGAGATTTTAAAATTGTAAAAGCTCATTACGAGATATGGATAATAAATTTTATCATAAAGAAAATGGCCCCATATTATAAATTTACCTTCCTAAAATTTATTGTTTACATATCTGAAAATTCTAAAATGTCATATTATTAAAAATACTACATGTTTCTTACCTAGTAATACGCCAAGCTTTATAATATACACCCATACATTTAGTTAAAAACTCAAAGATGAAGAAAGACAAATTAAAATCTCTTGATAGTTTCCTAAAAATTGTTAGAAAAACTGTATTGTATGTGATATTAATTTCTGACTGCTGCAGTGTTCTTATCAGTATTTGATAGCTAGAATGAAATAATATTGTCATTATTTTAGCGTATTGACGTATATTGTTGAAAGAAAATGTCCAAGAAAGCATATTCCCTGCGGTGCCTCTTTTGTGGAGTGGCTTATATTATGTAATTGACGATAAACGAATGACTTGTCCGCTATATTACCGAAATAACTATCGATAAATTACGTAGCCGGTATCGGTAGAGTTTAATTTGTCTTAAGATCACGGCATTCATTTATGTGGATACATGATCCAGTATTATTTTTTATGGCAAATTACCAATACGTCGATGGGTTTTATCGTGTAATATTAATATAAAAAATGGAAAATATATACTCAAACCTTAAACAGAAATATAGGAAATAAAAGTATTATTTTTTTAAGGAGCATAATTTAAATTATAAATCTATATATTAATAGTCGATAAGGTCCGTCTGTAAGGTGTCCTCGACCTCCCAGTCTCCACTTTTTAAATAAAATAAAATAAAATAATATAAAATAAAATAAAATAAAATAAAATAGAATAAATTAAAATAAATTAAAATAAATTAAAATAAAATAAAATAAAATAAAATAAAATAAAATTAAATAAAATTAAATTAAATTAAATTAAACTAAATAAAATCAAACACAATGCAGCAAAAATCTCCCGTTGCTGGGCAACGGGCTTACAGCTAGTTTTCTTTTAAATTAATTATTTATACAAAATAAGTTTATCTTAATTAATAGGATTGTTTTTTACGCATATGTCATACATGAAAATTTTTGATATATTTTAGTAGTTAATACAATTAATAATTATCTGTTTGACCAAAACTGAATATGTTACGAACAATAAAGGAGGAGTTTGACAAGTATTTTGTTTAGAAATGCGTCAATATCACTTTTCCGAAAAGGCAAAGGATAGAATAACACTAGTTTTTAGATATTTCTCGGAAAAAATGCTCAATGCTGGGAATGTCAAACTCTAAAAAAAATATTAGTTTTTATGAATATTAAATATAATACATACACATTGAATATTGACATTGGAGGGCTTAGACATTAATCACTCCAGTCAAACCAGGCGCCGTCTGATCTGTATAAAAAAATGTATTGTCGGCAAATTGAATGAATGTACTGGTAAGAATTTAACAGAGATGGGCAAAGATCACGCCGCTTTTGATCAATATTATTGAATACTGATATCTTATAATTATAATAATTATATACGGTTTCAAACAATTTGGAAAGTGTTTATAATACATATAAAAAATAAGTACATGTAATAACAAAACACAAACAAGAGGTAAGTGCAATTATGACGAGCATATTTCTTTAAACTATATTTACGTTATCAATGCATTATAAAATAATGCGAACACTGGCAACACTTAAAAAATATGTAGTTTGTATAACGCCCGCCTTTTTGCTTTAAGTAGAGAGATAAACATATTCCCTTTAACTTAACATAAATAAATAACTTGTTAACTGCCAATTCTTGAAAGAAAACTTTTTATTTAGCTTGTTTTATTTCAAATTCAATAAAAAGTTGTCTGATGAAACGGAAATAATGATATAATTTACATTTAAATTGGTCATAAAAACCGGATATTAAAAATATATTTCAAGTTTTTTTAATAAAAAAAAAATAGTTTAATAAGTGTGAAACGTAGTCGGTTGTTTTTTTAATAGAATGGTTTTATGTAATTACAATAGATACATAGCCTGAAGAAACGTTTCTTGGTTGAAAGGAAAGATTCAAATAAACGCGCGATATGGTATAAATTTCAAATTCCGAATGCATTTTTTTGTATTCACAATTGCAATCTGGTTGTGATGAGACAGCACTAACAGCGATAATGACATTACGTGGACATATTGCCCACCCCTAACGAGAGGCCCGATCGTTCATTTGTGTTAATATAACATATTAAATGCATAAGCGATTTTTTTGCATCTGTTCAAATGTCGCGAAAAAATTCGCCAGAATGTGCAATAACTAAAAATAAAATTATAATAATAATTCTTATTATTACCGATGGCCTTTCTTGCGTCCTCACATGGAAGATAAGTGGGATTGTGAAAAGGTGGGCAAAATTTATCACAAAGTATTCAAAATCGTTACTCGAGTCAAGAATAATAAGCAATTCATATATACATATACACCAAACTACTTTTTTACGCGTTTTGAAACAACACGGTCCACTAAAAAGTAAACAAATAAAATATTTTTACACGAATTATTTGATTTAACACGATTCATAGAAATAAAAAAAAAGTAATAACAAACAAAAGGCTTCATTAGATCCAAATACAATTGAAGTGCCAAGACATTTCTAAAACCAATGAAAGTAATTTATTTATAAAAACAATAATCCTTTGTACTTCATTCCACTTTATTTAATATGTCAGGACCGGTTTCGCTCATTGCGAGCATTGTCAACTGACATATTAAATAAAGTGGAATGAAGTACAAAGGATTATTGTTTTTATTAATATAATGCCTTTCCACCGAGTATTGACAGTGAACACCCTAAAAGTAATTTATGTCCAGTCTCTCATAAAAGTCCCCTATATAATCAAGTAACGATAAGTATGTAGTATTATTTTTAATCATTTAAATTACATATTTTGGGTAATTTACTTATAGTCTTCATTATTACATTTTTTATAGGATTTTATATAACACAATGTTGGTCTTTTTTGAATTCAGGGAACAAGTCTTCAATTTTTCTATGAAATCTATCACTTTTTTACATTGATTTTTTGTGGAACGTATCTACCATGTAAAAAAGGGTCGAGTCACTTAACCCTTTCAAACATGGACAACTTGAGTGTATATAAAATCTGAAATAGTCATTCAACTAGAAAATAATAACGGTTGATAAATCGCATCGTATTTTGATATACGCAAAATGGGACAATGTGCACCGTCTATACAACTTTTGGAAAGTTTTAATGACTGCGTATGATGTTTTGTCACCAATGTTAAAATTGTATGTTGTTTCTTATGGCTGTAAACATTTCGTATGATTATATTATATGTATGATTGTGTATCTATGACGAAATTCATAATCATTTAACGTGACACACAAAAAAACTCGTACTATAGGTTTTAGGAAAAGATTGTCTGGAATCATACCAATAAAAATCAAAAAGTGATTAGTGAACATAGCTGCTTAGGGTGATTCGTTTCTACGAAGAGTAAAATCTGTTCTCGTAAAAACGTTTTCGCAGGTAGATATAATAGTTTTACAGTAAAACTTAATCTATCATACCTGTTTTTTTTACCTAGATGTATTTAAAGTTGAAATAGGTAAAACTTTATATAATTTTACATAAATTAGCAGGCGAAAATTTGTTATGATTGATGGGCGAAATATTCTGAAAAGATTAGTTCCCATATCACATTATAAAAAATAAATTATAAATAGCAGATCAACGTATAAACGAAACTTTCAAAGTGTGAGTCAAATGTTTCTTGGTGGTGAGGCATTATATTAAATGATATATAACTTTATTTTGTACTAATTCCAAATCTAATATATAAAAATGAATGTTTGTTTGTTAGTATTTTATGCGTTGCCACATCGTTCATCCGATTGCAATAATACTTTGACAGAAAAAAAATATTGCACTTGCGCGAGTTATATGCATAAAAAAATAAATTATAGTAGGTGGCGTGTGTCGTACCATATACAATCGGCAGCAAACGTCAAACAGAAAGAAAAATAAAACATATTGTGTATCCAAAAGCACTTCAATAAAGACAATTAAAACACTGACGCTTTCTTTCTTTGAGTGGAATAGCGACGGTTGCTGGGTATTGGCTAGTTATTTATAAACAAATTAGATTACGATTTGAATTATAAATAATTTAGTTTAATTCATTTGATAATTATAAGTTCTTTCGTATCAATTTTAATATATTATTTTCTTAATATTTGTTTAGTCTTTAGTTTAGTAAAAATATCTGTATATCAATTTATTCAGTTGATCGTACTAGCGATGAGTGAAATTGGTTCTGATCTTTAGTAAAAATAATATTTAATTAGTACATAAGTGTTTTATTTTTGTGACATCATTTTTATATAGTTTTATACTTTTTTACCAAGTACAAACTAATATTACATATATTTTATTAAGCGCTAGTGCATTTGAAGGGAAATTTAAAACTGTCTACTTAGAGTTGTTAATAAATGTACCTTCTGCTCGTCAAGTGATATAAAATAAAGAGCTACTCTTTCGCATTAGTCTCAAGCTAGTAAACAGCTAGTTCATTCACCTATCCAATGGCTGAGACAGTGTGATGCGTACAAATGATAGTGTCAAAACGTTTCTTCGCTAATTTGCTCTATGATTTTAGTACGCAATATCCTCCAGCGGAGAGTCCGCCCGCGCTGGTCTCGAGCATGTGTCAAAATCAGCTGTTTGATAAAAATAGTACCGGAGTGCGGGGCCAATTTCGGGTGACGATGTGCTCTTGCGCTTCTACGAGGCTGATCGTGGTCGATCGTTGTTGCTATTCCTGTTCGTAATATACGCACGCAGTGAAGCTTGTAGTTTGTCAGAGAGGCCCGGTTCGATTGCCGGTCGTTGTCTGGTCACTCTATAAGAGGCCCGTAGAAATATCTTCCAGGTTGATACTTTTAACAAGATAGCTATATTTGTTATCGCTATCTCATTGAAATATAATCGTACAATTTAGAAACAACTTCTTTACGGATATACCAGTCAATTTGTATTTATAAAAATCGTTTCCAATAGCTCTATATCATGTATTTTAGTCGCATGTGTTTAAAATATCTGGCGAGTGATTCAACTATTAATAATATTCTATATAATGACAATGTTTTCGTAATTATATATTGGAGGTGTTGAAACATTTTAATTTTGTGGAATTATAGAATCACTTATACTGTGATTAGTGAATTCTTTTCAATGTCAATTGTCGTTTACATAGGAATATTCTGTTTTTATTAATTAAATATGAAATATCGCTACAGGAAGACAGATAATATTTATGCCTATTCCTTATACCTGCCACTAACTAACTTTACTTGACGGATGACTGCAAAATGTACATTAAAGGAATAAATTAAAATGTTATCTTTTGCGTCATTAATTTAAGTAATCAATAATAAACAAAATTACAATAAATTAAATTAATAATTCAATTAGAATTATTGATAAAGCATATACTCAGTCAACAAGTGTTTGCATTTTGTAAAAACACTACAAGGATTACGAATAATGTTAATAATTACTTTGTAATCTGCATATTTATTTCTGTGACGACTTTGTTTCAGTAAAAGTTGAGTGTGATTGTTTTAAAAATAAACTAAAACAGTTGAAAATAATGCCATTGAAGAAACGTGGTTCCGAGTGTAATTCGATAGAGCAGTGATTTAAAATGTTAAAGTTACATTTCAGTGTAACGTTCGGTATAAATAAAATAAATTTAATTCCGACTCTCAATTATTATTCCACTGGTTTTGTTTTTCGAAAACGTGCTTGCGCCATGCAACTTGAAGTCAACTGGGTGTACTCGGTTGCCATCGGGCGCAAAATGGTTGAAAGTAAGCACTTGTATGTACAACTATAATAAAATTTAAAGCCACGTTTCGGTGATGGATAATATTGGCGTACATACCGACACAACTTATTCAATTCAAATACCAAGAAATAGATACTACGTAATTCAAACATGCTAAAAAAGGTAGATAAAAATTCAACGGTGAATGGATTATTTATGTGTTCCCTGCTCACCGGTTATTCCTGTCCATCCATATCCAACATATAATATTATCAAAAATAAAAATGATTAGCAACACAAGATAGCACGACAGAATACATTGTGGGATATAAAACACGTATAATCGTAGTACGGAAGAATCAACGAACCCAATTTATTCCCGTACCGTTTCCATACAAGTAATAAAGTACGTATTTTAAATATTATTGTATAATATTTACGTTTCATTGGTAAAATATAATACACACGCTCGTGCTCCTGCAAGAAAGATATTATGTTATACATGCAAATGTTTTTTTCAAGCTGTAGTCTGAATACATTCATGGATTCAATGTTTACCAAGATTTTTTTTTCGATGTACATTCGAATTATACATTGTTTAAATGATATACAAACATTCATCATTAATTTTCACACTGCTCAGTGATATTTGCAAAAACGATAACGTAACACAGAATATAACGTAGTTTGAAACTGAAAAATAATAGTAAAGATAATTAATTTTGCATATTTGAACCTGGGAAATGATAGGATCGCTGAAAAATTCAACTATTATGTAAAGCTCGTTTACTGTATATATTATTATTATAAGACGAACATATTATACGTAAATAAAACTGTTAAAATGGTTCGATTAAATGCAAAGGCATTCAAATAAATTGTAGTTAAGCGGATTTAAAAAGAAGTTAGACATATTTCGTGAATTAAATAATCGGACATATTATGTACGTAGTCAGATAATTTGATAATCGTTTGGTTAGCAAACCAGTCAGGGACCTAACATAAATTCTGATAAAAATATATTCTTCTCAAACTAGCTATTTGAGCATAGGTCAAAAGCGGATGATAATATGTCTTTCCGTTGGACCGGATGAGTTGTCACTAGATCCTTTTAAGTATCGACGACGATGATGATTGTTGCTATAGTATTTTTAAGTAAGTAACACAAGAAAGCTTTTGAAGCTAACGTCATCTTTATTTTACAATGCTTAACGTTATTGATTAATTGACGCTGAAATTTTTTATTCATGTCGTGAATAATATATAAAATTTTTATCACTAAAGCACCAACGAGTACAGTTGTGAATCAAATTATGAGCAATATAATAAGTTTATTTTCAGGGCTGTAAAATGATTTAAAATATCAATATCACTGATGTTTTATCATGGATAAATTATGTCAGCATAACTGGAATGTATCTTACAACTAATTAGTACTATGCGAGGTTTATTCTTGTAAACCCGAAAATTTGGAAAGAAATATAACACAGGCTTTGGATATCATGTTATGAAAGCGTTGTCGTACCAAATGTGTGTAAACATGTTCGAATATTGTCAGATTGCATTAGTGAATAATCTTTGTTATACTTTTAGAAAATATACAATAATGAATTATATTTTTCGATATCCTGAATTGATATCTATATTATACAAGGAAACGCATGAACAATTATTTTTAAATTTTAGTATACTTTTTACACAGTATTACGTGGCACTTATCCACCGTGTAAAAAGAAATTGCAACCGTAAACGTGAACTTCCTATCTGAGCTTTCGTCTACGATGCCATGAAGTTGTCATTTACCTAGATAAGAAAAACACAAAATTCTTTTGTATTTATTTCCCCACTTTTATTTATCAAAATCAGGATCGGTTTCGCTCATGGCGAGCATTATCAACTGATAAGAAATAGAATTTTATATTGTTATTTATATAAAACAAATTTAAATGAAAAGGTGCAATAAAGAATTGGCATCGAAAAGAATTTACAAATTACACCTCTAACATGTAATTATAAAGGAATATTGTGTTTTTCTTAATATACTGCCTTTCCACTAAGTATTGACAAATAAAACTCTAGCGGTGATCATGTATCTAGAATTGAATATACATAGTGGGTTGATTGATTTGGCATTTACTTGGGTGAACTCCATTATAATAGGGTAAAAATAGCAACGTATTTATATTACTAGTTGATAGCTATTTAGGCCTTTGCCATCGTCAGAACTAGTAGAACATCGACATAGTGGGGAAAGCCGAAATAGCTATCAACTAACAATACAAAAACTGTAGAGCTAAATAAGTTGCTATTTTATCCTAATACATAGTGGGGTTGATAAGCCCACTGACACGAAGTTACACATTGACATAATTATTTTTACCAGAAGGATGTGCTCTGTTCATAAAAGTAAAATAGTGTATTAATGTTCAAGTATGTAATGACAGTGAGAGGCTGCAGAGCGGATACAAATTGATAAAATTCAACCAGCGTTTTCAAAAGCACTTGTTTATCTTCGGATTGGGCGAAATTCGTCAGGTAGGTACTGGTTAACCCGCCCGGTGCCTCAATAATGACGCAGACGTTGCACATCAACCATGATTCATTATGCGACCTATCTGAAAACTTAATGAATGCTATTTCGACGCCTCGTATCCAATTTCTGGCGATTGTAATATATATAGCTGGTTCAGTGTTAAATTATGCCATCTAATGACATTACTTCCCTTCACTTCTCGAGTGTAAAAATGATATTGACTGCAATTATCAACAATTGTGTAAAAACCAGGGCTGTCACGGAATATTGGACAGAATTTTTCATTTTTTGTTGATAAAAATCATTAACTCCCTTTAACCACGTCTACATTTAAATCAGATTCCGGTCCAGTTGGATTTTCACCATTGGTCATCAAATAGGCAGGATTTCCCCCCCTCAAAACGTTGGAAAACCGTACGAAAATATTCTTCCTAATAATGAAAAATCGTCTATGTAAACCAGGGGGCCGATACAGTCCGCGGGCCGTAAAAATAATTAAAAGTTTGCGTTTTCTATTGGGCTCAAAAGTTATTTAACAAAATTGTATTTTAGCTTGGTTAAATAATTGTTGCTATAAAGTAGTGTATCATTCCTTAAAAGTTATGCATTTGGCTGTGTTTACGCTTACTGATTTCTCAGTAAGCATAAAATGAAGTTATCAATTATAATGTCTGCATTGTTACTGAGGGATGTGGCAGATTTTAGATAAGATTTCGAAGGTGCATAAACTTTTGCAAATTATTAAAATATTAACGCAGTATCAATCTGCCTGTATATGGGAAACCCTGCTGGTTTCCGGCAGTGCATTCTGAGTGTTAAATTAACTTGCGTTGCTTGTATATTTCCGGGTCCGGTCCGCGAGGTGCTATCGACTTGTTACCATGTCATCGAAGCAAAAATGTCTGAAAATTATTTCGGCCCGTGTGAGACCGCGAGATAAAGATGTAGTCTAGCCCAGTTGTAATAAACCATGAATTTTATAAATTGCTATTTCACGTAATTTGAATTACATCTATGCTAATCATAACGAGTAAAGTCTTTGAGGAGTATGTCATTCAAAGATAGTCAATGAATGCACTTGTAGAAAATGAGGTAGGTAATGTATCATTTGTCTGGGGTAAATTATTGCTCCAGTTTGACAGAAAGAGCATTTTATATCAGAAATTATAATTAATTGAGATTTTAAGACCGGTAATTATCTATGCCTTCTAATTCCCATCTTAATTTGGGTCACATTGGCATAAATGGATCTATTTTGTGATATTACAATTATATATGTGTCAAATATATAACAATGAATGTTTGTTCGGCAGCAAACGTCAGAAAAAGAAAACATGCACTTCGATCAACACAATTACTTTCTATCTTTGAGTGGCATTGCAACGCTTGCCGATAACCGGCTAGTGTTACATAAAATATTAAGACTTTATTCTAAAAGTTTACACTTAAAATTTGTTACTTATCAATAATGTTAATCATTTCGAAATCATTTTTGGCATGTATTGGCTATTTTATAGATACAGTTATAATGTTTTTCGGCTAAAATCTTCTACATAATATAAGAGTTTAAAATACTGAACGAATGGTGAAAATAATCGATTGATTAAAATATTTCCTTGAAGAGTTGTTTGTTCAAATGCATTATGTTATATTAAACCCTCTGGGGTACGTGAATAGTTTGGTAGGGGTACGCGCTGCACCGGGCGGCTTTGGCTGTGCCTGGTGCAACAAGCAGCTTATATATTTTGATAGTAATTGAGGAAATTATAGAAGGGATACACAAATATAAAAAGTTTGGGAAACCGAAAAATGTTTTTTTATTGATACTTCAAAAATAGTTTCGCTGGTAAATTATGATAAATTTCTACAAGATTAGTAAGATAGCGAAGTGGAGTGTTGTTAAAATATTTGTAGTGCCCGAAAAAAAGATAAAAACTTAAATCACGTATTGTTAAAATATTCTGCCTTTGGCATTGTAAGTCACCGACAGACATTGTGACGTAGTTATTCCACGTTGCCATTATCCTTCGCTGGTTTAACTCAAGAATATTATAGTAAATAACTATTAAAAAAGACTGCAACGAAAATTTAAGAATAATTAACTATATGACTACTTCTATAACCTTTTTAAACATAGTACAGATACTTTGAAGACGTATTCTAGAATGCATATTAACCCTCCAGAGACGAGAGCTTTTTTACGATAAAAAAAATATTTTCTAAGCCATATTGAAGTCACGGATAACTTTTATTGCTATCCAAAATTTTAAAAAAAAAAAACGCCAAGTCGTTGTATAGAAACCCCGCATGACTATATGGTCATGCTCATCCTTTTATTACCGTGTAATATTGAGTACGGACAGTAGTAAGGACAAAAGTGACCGTATGGGCTTGCAAACATTCGGGGTTGAAATATAGCTAAACGTGATTTTTTTTAAAATATTTACAATTTGACCTCTTTAGATCAACATAATTTCAAAACAAATATATTAGCAAAATAACTGTAAATAATTTTATGTTTTTATAAAAAAATATCTAACAGTTTCAAAAAGTAAATTAAAAAAAACGGAAATTCAAAAAATCACATGTGCTTTTGGAGACCGTTCCTGTTCCCACGGCTGATGACTTACTGTAGTCCGTACCCTTCTTAACCAAATATGAGCGAAAGCAACGATATTCAGGAAGAAAAAGTATGAATAGTGGGATCAATAGACAACGGTGTTTTGTGTGACCATATGGTGACGCTCGTCCTTGGAGGGTTAATGCGTTCTTCTTGTATATAAATTATCTATCTTACATACAAATCCATAATTAATTTTCAAATAAGAGTATACAGTCGTGATTGCTAATTATAAAGTATCATCTAGAGGAGGAATCTGTATAATTATAATATTGTAGACATTGCTATTTTTATTGTAATTAATAAAGCTTTTTATCTTTTCAGATCGCAGAGTTATTTTTATATTCAGTATGAAACCATATAATATACGCTACGGTGAGTGATTTCATAATGAATAGCCGTAGGTTACGGGTGTAATAAAGCGCTTAGTTGCGACCGCGCGCGTGTCAGAAGTTTGCAATTACTGTTCTAGGCGTCGAAGACTACAGCAGGAAGAGGTAAAAAGCACAATACACTTGCTCGCAAATGAATGCTGGCAGTGCCAAATGACTTCAGACACGAGGTCTTTCGTGCTCATGCTAAGAACTCCGGCGCGACGCCTCGCCCGATTTTCGCGGATTTTTACAACATGTGGCATGTTATTTTTTGCTTTGTTCTAAGCGACGTCACTTTGAAATTTGAATAGACTCGCTCGTTAAGAATCGTCGAGCGAACTCATAAGCCCTATTCAGAACATCGTAATGGGAAGACTATCCGTGACATTTTTCCATCATTAAAATTAATGACAGCAAAGTATAAAAATTGAATATATTTACTGTACATGATACGAAATTGAAATTAGGTATTTTTGATCTGATCTGCATGGTAATGAATAATAATTGAAATGCTCGATACGATATTTCTCATACCGTAGAGAAATTTATTGGTTATGAATATTAACAACCCAATGATCGAAACAATTGTAAAATAATATGTTGATTTTACGAACAGGGAAAATTAATGTTTAAGGACAATTGATAAAATTAAATGCAAACAATCTCATTTTGAATGAGATACATACAATAAAGCTGTGTTAATTTGTCAAATATAATTATGGTTACAAAGTAACAGTGCTTATCAGAGGATACAGCATTTCAACAGTCATCATACTGACTATGTATGATTAGTGAATTCAGTCTGGGTGAAATTCATATTTGGCCAAAGCAGCGAAGTTGACTTTATTTGATTATTTTTTCACCTACGCACGTTTGCTAAACAGCTGGTTGGTATGTAATAATTATTTGATTCCACGAGAGGCCATCAGAAAGAGCATATTTTCAGTGGCTTTACCAGCCAGGAGGGTGTTACCGGGCACTGTTATTTAAAAAAAAAGAGAGACAGCTTCATTGGCAAACGATTCTCGTTGCTAAATTTTACGAATCGGTGTCATTAGTGTAAAATAAATATTAGACTAAATGATATTAGATGTTCTAAATCTCTCATAAAGATGACCTTTGCAACATAGCGGTAAAAGACCGCTTAGCGATTCGGAATTCCGGATTCGATCCGTAGCCGAGTTAAATTTCTAACTCAACGTTGATTTTTATATTTGAGATAGTATACAATTTCGCGGTGTGATTTAGACTAAAAAGCATATTTTTACGATATTTTGCGCAGTTAAAAGTATGCATTTCAGCATTTTTGTTGAATTAAAATTAGCGCGCAAATCAGAACGAAACCAACTTCGTTTTGCTGATCGTTATGAATTATATAAATAATTAATTGCTGCAGTCGATTTAGAATAATATGCAGCAACTTTATAGGTATAAAATAATTTTACTAAAACTAAGTCCGGTTTTATAGAGCTGTTCGGTATGTATGTATTTATATATTAAATATGTTCTTTTTCACACTACCAAACTAAAAGTGTTAAAAAACCAAAGGAGTCGAATGAGAGAATTTTATAAAATAGCACGAGAGACGGCAGTCGTATATAATTTTTTATACACGCATATACGAGCATTTGTTTTTTTTAATTTATATTAAATGTGAATCTTAAATTTTAAATATTGGCGGAAGACTTGTAATATATTTTTTAAAATCGTATAAATATGAAATATGCAGACAAAATTTAACAAAAACTGCAGATGAAAAATAAATAAAATATGTAACGTTGTTCGTTTTTTTTATATTATTATTATTAACAGCAAAAAAATAAAAATCGAAGCTTGCGGTGCCACTGGGTTTATCTATGTTTGATGATAATGAAAACACGTTGCTGATACAATTCAATGACCTGCAAATAAAATAGTTTGAGGAGAAATAGTTGTCGGTGTTGTCACCTGCCTTCGCCTCTACTTGTGTACATACCTACATACTTAATTATTATTTTGTACGCAAGAAACTAAAAAAACGGTATTCAATTCATTCGAACTCAGCCCGGAAAATACCATTCGTTTTACCCAGTTGAACAATATCGATCTATTGAAAAGGTGTGTATTTTTAAAGACTGATTATTTAAAAACTACGTTTGATATATTTCTCAGTAACGGTTTTTGGAGGACATACATGATATCTAGAATGTGTGTGAAAAATATTTAAAATTGTTTTTGTCAGTATGCTTTTGGGGCTATAGCACACATTGAACAGTTTTTTCGACTCTTGTTCACTTTCCTACGTTAATATTCCAGCCCTTTTGGACCCCCGGATCGCTGTTGTATGCACCCTATAAGTGAAGAGTTATTAAAGTGAAAGACTTATCGAAAAGTATCATATCGACTGTGGAAAGGAAAAAGGACTTAACCCACACATATCAAATTTTACAGGAGGCGCTAAAAACGAGTTTTGATGATTTTGTGACATATGCAAATTATGAATTATACACAACCCTGAAGTGCACGGAGACTTCTAAACTGGTGTTTAATTGACATAATCTAATATTAATTAAAGAAATTGTCAAGGAAAAACCTTTATTTCAGTCTTTTTTCTTGGTTTTAGTTTTTTACAAGGTCATTTTTTCAAACTTAAAAGCTAAATTTAGATACTAATTCGGCATTTGCAGCTTGCATCCTTTTGATAGAACGTGTATCAAGTTTGATACATTGTGATTATCGAAAAAAACCTGTTTTGAAGAAACTGTGGGTTAAGTCCTTTTTCCTTTCCACAGTCGATATAATTAAGCAGAGCTCTTTTATATATATTTAAAAAAAAACCAAGATTGATTTTAAAAAAAAAACTACTCTAATATGGTACACATTTTTGGCTTTGGGGTCTCGTAATCAATTTTACATAAATAATAAGATTTGGACTTAAAAACGTGGACGCGCCGGTACATCGACCAGCTTAATAACGAAGCGTTGATTGAGATGTCTTGAATTTTCCAACGTTACTTATTGTTCGTATACATTGAGGTTTCAATTTAGCATACATCTTATAGTTGTACCATGAATTTAAAGAATATATTTTAGTATATATTTTGCCCATTACTGTCAAGACGTCTTGCAAAAGTAATAATATGTCTATGACACGTCAGCGGAACCTCAGAATTGCGCAAGCTTTTAAACTCGTTTCCTTTTTAAGAAACCATAGCAGTAGATTGATTATTAAGTAAATTAAATCAACAATCCTAACTTACTATATTTAGAAATGATTGCAATGTGATAAGATATATAAAGATGACGACATTTATTCTTATTATATATTAATTACAATGCTCTGGGTTAAAAAAAAAATGGTACTTTGAAATGTGTTTTATTATTGTAAGTATTGATACTATGGATACAATAAAGTATTTCAAAATATACATTAATTAAGATGTTTAACAAAATTGTGAAGTAATAAATTGCTTATTAACGAATTAATGTATTTTATAATTATATTGTTGATATAGTAATTGTTACAGATTTGTATAATCGTTATTTATAAACGAAAAGCTTTATTGTGAGTTTGGTGTAATGTGAGTGAAGTTATATAAATACTGCATGCGGTTTGCTGACGTGTTGGGTGTATACTACAATGCCACACGTTTTTGCCGGTCGGTTGCCGGCCGGCAGAAAAATATTCCGAATGGCACTACAATTATACCCACTGAAGTAACTTTCTTGTTTAAATTCACGCTGTTGGTTTACTTAAATAGGGTCTACGCTAAAGCGACTGTATGCGATTCAGATGTCCGAATATAAAAGCGATTCGAATTACATTACGTGATAACCTACGCTGCCTCTACGGCCGTAGAGAGCAGTTTTGTGCGAATTTAAATCTGTCGCGTAGTAGCAGAATTTAAATAGCTTTAATAATTTAATGAGATGAGATAACACTGGTAAGAGAAATCATTCATTAATATGACTTTGTGTTTGGATATGAATGTGAGGTGGCGCTTCTTAAAAAACCGTTGGTGACGTACGCAATGAGTATGCAGATTCTTCTCACCTCTAACATCCATTCTGCCACGATTTTCCTCATATGCGGGGTGATTTCGTTCTGTACTGTGCCAAAGTAGCTGGTCAGCGGGGAATGTCTTTCTTCAGCCCTGAGCAAATTCTGCAGGACACGGTCTTTCAAAAAGGCAGGATCTGGTAGGGCCTGCCTGTTGGGGCGCTCCCCCGTCGCTGCCGGCCTGAGGGCGGTGGGGTTGACCGGTGCTGCATCAGGACTCGTCGTGGAGGCCGATCCGCCCACAGTTTCTCGGCAGAGAAGGTCCATCGCCGAAACTGGAAGATCAGCTACCGACCTGTCGCTATTATTATCACAAATTCTAATTCACACACGAATTTTATGCAACGAAAGTTCTTACAGTCAGTTTTATTTTATACTTTATAAAATAAAAATGCACTTTTGGCACGTATAACACAGTAAATGTCTTGGGGTTATTTATATTCTTCTTGCAAATTTTTTCACTTCAGATTTTATAATGTTTCGTAAAATTAACAACAAAAAAACACGTTTTATTTTTAGTGTAATGTAGAATAATCTTGGCAATTAATATAAGTACTATTTTTAACGTAATACAACTAATTATTATAATAAAAAAAAACACTTATAAAATACGATTCGTCGTTTACGAAAAAAAAACAAAAATAACTTATAAATTAGATAGAAAAGGTAATAGATTCGTTGCTTGCAGTTGATGATTACTTGTTTCTTGAATGGTGATGGAGTAACTTTTAGTTTGTTGAAATTAGATGTAATAAAAACAACGTCAATATTACGTATATATTTTGAATAAGCGTGTACGTCCCCGATGAGTACGGCGGCGCGCGAGGCCGGCCAAAATGTACTACTACTGACAACAAAGCTGCTCGAACTTCTTTTCCTATCCCCAACGCAACAACTGATCGCGGTTCCGTTTACATTAAACAGCTGCGCCGCGTAAGGTTGCCAGACTCGTCGAAAAATAGCGACACGTTAGTATTATTTAATATTATTAATATCTCTTTACGAAATTTACAAAAACGCATACGTTCAAGCGGTAGGCTGTCAAAATATTAACAAGGGGCTAGGTTAATCTGAAAGCTATTCGCGGTGAAAATGGGTAAATTTTTTATCATTCTTAAATGATGATTCGGACTAATTATGAAAGCAATCGAATGTTACTTAATATGCTTTAATTATGTGAAAATATGCTTATATATAATATGTATATTTAAAAAAACTGAAGTTTTATTTCAGTAAGCACCCGAAATAGATGTATGTACAGTCAATCCTCTTCTTATGCGGTAGATGCGTTCCACGAAATGTCGCATTAAAAAAATCGCATAAAAGATAAGACTCGACTTCCATACAAAAAGTGGGGATGCGTTCCATGTATTTTAAAATCCGCATAACTTTGAAACATCGAATAAAAATATACCCAGAATCACATAAAAAAAAGAATTGACTTCCATAGAAAAAGTGTGGGATACGTTCCATACATTTTTAAATCCGCATAAATTTGAAACAGCGAGTAAAAATATTTGTGAGTAAGAATTGTTAAAAACAGTTAAGGAAAATTAGGGGAATAACACGGCGTAATTTTTTTTTTAATAAAACATAAATCAATTTCAAACGAAGATGGTCTTTACGCATGGCATTAGTGTTAATCACACTATCGTTTTGTGTTGGTTTTTGAACAATGAAGTTAGGGATCAGGGTTTATTCGGATTTTCATCATTTTTTGACTTTTTGTCAACAGTTAAAGTTAAATTAGTGATATCATCGTCATTTATAGCATTATCCATAAGTAATTCGTCAATTTCATTTTCTCTAAATGTATCAAACCCTTTTCCGCCAAGTTCATGTGCTAAGTAATAATTTTAGCTCATATCGCCGATGTTTCAATAGTCATATCGAATATAACCCCAAGTACGTGGACTTATTCAGTTATGGCAACATGATTTAATTTAACAGTCCAAAATCGTATTTTTTCCAAATGTTGGTTAGTGTTAATGATTCATTCTATATTATATCCAAAATACAACGCTACGTGCTCTTGATGTAATATTTTGTACGTAAGTATAATTCATTTTTTAAATCATTTCTAAAAAACCGCAGAAAAAAAGGATTTACTGTATTTCACAAGACATTTCCAAATGCAAGTCTTTTGTTTCATAATAAATACATAAACCATATACCGATATACCGCAACTCCTGTTGATCTGAGAACATTTTCTTACTTTAACAAGGGGTTCACCGGCCTTGGTAAAATTTAACAAGGGGTCGCGCGAGCCCCTCCGAGCCCCCCCTCAGCCCACCCCTGGTACGATCCCGTAATAAAAAAATAATTAATTCAATATTAGTTAGTGTGTCATTGGCCTAATCACATAATTACATTATTTACATTTAAATTTATGAAATATTAACTTTATTAAATAAATATCAAACAAAAAATATACTTAAAACAATTGTTTAAACTTCAAACACAAGGTTCATAACGTACTGTTAAAAATGATATATACGGGAAACATTTATTCTGGCTAATCAGTTATAAAATATTTTTATTTTTATAAAACACCCAGCAAACCATTTCCTTGTGCACTTTTAATTTTTTTGTTCCTTGCCTTTATTTACCTTTGACGGTAAAAATTGACCTAAACTAGTCGATGTTGCGAAAATTAGGATAATTTTAAATTTTTCAATAATTTAATTTTAACTAATAAGTTAAAATTAATGTAATAAGTTAAAATTAATGATCTGATGGAATACCATCAGATCATCTTTATTCAGCCAAGCATGCAATGTCAACACTGGACTATTTTGTTTGAGTACGCATAATTAAATATATTTTCCAAAAAAAAATCGAGCTGCTCATTTTTCACGACTCCAACACCGGCCAAAATATCGCGACTCCACAGCCCTGAAAAAATTCTTGATTATAATATGTAAAATTAAAGTTAAGGTAAGTAATCGGATATGTATTTTTAAATTTCTGAGCGTACTCTACCATACTAGGTAATTCAACATTTTAACAATATTTAACTCGCGCAGTGCTTGCGCGGAATAAACGACTGCCCTGCACGAACGTATAGAGTACAATAGGGTATTTTATAATTAGAATGCATATAATGTGATAATATGAATTATCTACATATTAACATCAAAACCGTAGAACAAAGTAAGATAATGCGTTTTTTTTTATAATTCATACACACTAATTGAGTTATTACTAATTAACTTAAAGCAACTTTAAATGTTTTTAATTTATAATTTTTAAAATACTCCACAGGCCGCATACTGCTCGCGGTTCGCCATTTTCTCAGATCTGGTATATAATATAGTTCTGTGATTTTTCCAAATATGAATTATTCGTACAGGATTCCTCGTACATGAATTTTCCGTACATAGAAAACTCTAGTGACAAGAATATTGCGTACATTTCAATATTTCTAATAATCGATATTCGACATCAAGACAATAAATATTTAAAATACGGAAAATATACATATTATCTACTGTGAAAAGGAAAAGGACGTAACCAACAGTTTTTTAAAAGCACCTTTGTTCGGTAATCATAATGTATACCAGAGTTTCCCAAACTTATGGTGCAAAGGAACACTTCAGCAAATCTGGAAATATTACCGGAACACCGCTTTATTTTAGGTCAGGAATTTTATAATTGTAAAAATATATGTTATTAAATCACATATTATTTATTTTTAAAACATGTAACATAAAAATATGAGTAAACAAAGCTCTAACTGATTGAAGATTTGTATCTAGATATTTTAGGTTTTAAACATCAATGAGATTTTTAGTGGCTGAGTACTAGATTTTTTGCCATTTTTTGGAAAAATATTCTTATTTTATGTCTAAAATGATAATATCTGTTTTGTTTTACGTGTTTTATGAAACTATGTTCTGCGTAACATAGTTTGGGAAACCCTGATGTATACAAATGCATCTATCAATCTCATCTATCAATAGGATGTAAGCTGAAAATGCCAAATTAGTATCTCAATTAAGCTTTGAATTTAGAAAAAAATATGGTCCTGAGAAAATTTCGATCATGAAAAGGCTTAAAAAGGTTTTTTTTTATAAAATTTATAAAATTAATATTAGATAAACTCTATTAAAAACCAGTTTATCAGTCTCCTTGCAATTTAAAGTTTTGTAAATTTTATTTTTGTCGTACGCCCAAAATCGTCAAACAACGCTTTTTCGTGTCTCCTGTATTTTTTTTTAAATGTGGGTTTCATCCTTTGCTGAGGTCCAAACTGAAAAAAGAATATTAAACTCT
Organism: Himalopsyche tibetana; assembly: GCA_030503985.1. Classification (NCBI taxonomy): domain Eukaryota; kingdom Metazoa; phylum Arthropoda; class Insecta; order Trichoptera; family Rhyacophilidae; genus Himalopsyche; species Himalopsyche tibetana. The sequence continues at coordinate 27,980,118 of JAPJYX010000005.1, forward strand.
CCTTCAGACAATAGTACTACAATTAAACAATAATGATTTTTTTAATGTTTTGAGTTTTCTATGTATGGAAGAATCTTTTTCAGAAAATTCGATGTACGGAGAATTTGTGTTCGGAAGAATCACATCATAAAAATATCGTACAAAGCTTCTAATTGCAGGCTTGGACACTTGGCCGGTGATAAAATTCAGTACCTGGTTATTACAATCGTGATTTTTTAAAAATATTTATTTTGATTTTGGGAGCAGGTACCGAAGGTTTTCCAACTTCGTGACCAAACCTCCACAATTGGCTTGATAGCGAGATGCATTAGTTAGTTTCCGAAACACTTACCTAATCCGTTTGTTCTAACCCACTCACAACGGTGCCATGTTCCCACGTCAAAACTTCATCTATACATTTTTCATTCTGAGCACCAAAGTAAATTGATTTACACGAATATACGTTTTATATTGTTTGCCGTCAATGAGCCAATGTAAAGCTTTTATAAAAATGACGAAACAAATGTTTAATATGGTCTGAATTTATTTGGCCAATATCTAATTCAATTTTGGTGGACAGTAAATTAAATATGTTGTCAGTCAATGGGGGGCGATCAATGTGGCTTTGGATCGATGAACCCCTTTTATATCCAGGGGCGGTTATATTTCATGAAATAATATTCAAACATAACTTTTATACCATTCACTCATTTTATATTCTTCATGTATTTATTGTGATGGCTGCCACAGACGAGATATCTCGTATTTTTTTCGTGCTCACCACGCCTGACACGAGTTATCTCGTCAATAACGAATTAAATTAATATTTGAAAATTATAGCTGGCGTGCTAGGTAATTACTATTAATTATCTACGGCAGCTAAATGGTTAAGTTCGTGGAGACTGCAAACGAAAAGCACGGCGTGGGTCACTTTTAGAGGTCTGCACGGGCCCGGGCCCTTGAAACTCAGCCTGGCCATTATGATTTTAACTATTACCAGTTCTATATCGTAAATTGTTGTACATTTGTAAAGAACGGGATTTTTTCGGGCTGAGAAGTATAAATCTGGGCTTCGGGTCGGGTTCGGTAACAAGTGTGGTATTAGACTCGGGCCTGAGTTTTTCGGGGTCGGACCGGGTAATTTTGTAAAATTTCGGCCCTTGCAGCCCTCTACTCTGCTACCGGCCCGTAAAATTATTATAATATATTTTTACTGCCACCTACCTCACCTAAGCCTAACACGATTCTAACCAAACAATATTGCTAATGACCGTCTTTGTAAAGAGTTACTGACCATTAATTACGTTAATTAAGTTATGCTTAGATCAAATAATTAGTGCAGCTTAACTGCGGGAAAGCACGGTTCCGTATGGGAACATATTATATACGATATATCCACTTTTAATATTAGGGCGATAAGTCGACAAAAACGTTTTACGGTATTGCTTTTCGGCTGTACTTTATATTGTAGGTGTCCAGAGATGGCGAACCTACGGCACGCGAACGATTTTCAAGTTAAAAAAAATATTTTTTAAGTTTAAAGCAGGGCTGTGGAGTCGGAGTTGGAGTCGCGGAGTCACGGTATTTTGGCTGGAGTCGGAGTCGTGAAAAATTAGCGGCTCGATTTTTTTTTGAACAATATATTTAATGTTATGTATTCAAACAAAATAATAAGTGTTGTCATTTTATGCTTGGCTGATTGAAGATGATCTGATGGTATACATATCGACTGTGGAAAGGAAAAATGACATAACCCTCAGTTTTTTTCAAAACAGCTTTTTTCAATAATCACAAAATATACAACTTGATACACGTTGTATCAAAAGGATGTAAGCTGAAAATGGCTAATTAGTTTCTAAATTTAGCTTTTGAGCTTGAAAAAATTAAGTTCTGTCAAAATTGCCATCAGGAAAAAATATTTAAAAATAGGTTTTTTAAAAAGGAATATTCAATAAATATCAGATAAAATCAATTAAAAACCAGTTTATCAATCTCCAAGTATTTCAAGGTTATGTATATTTCATAAATTGCTTTTGGCCGAAGATCATCTAAAAACGTTTTTCGTGTCTCCTGTAAAATTTCATATGTGTGGTTTACGTCCTTTTTCCTTTCCACAGTCGATATATAAGATAAAATACTTTTTTTGAAAAATTTCCTCGGAGTCGGAGTCGTTAATTATTTTAAAGCTGGAGTCGGAATCAGAGTCGCCTTTTTTACACGACTCCACAGCCCTGGTTAAAATGAATTATTAATTTATTCAGTTTTATAAAATTTCAAATGTTTCCCAAGATAAACGACAATTGTTGAAAAAAAAACATTTTTTATTTTTTCTATTTTGTTAAAAAAAAAAACTGCTTTGGCACGCTACACAATCGATAAATAATACATGAGGAATTTCGGCACGCGGAACAAAAAAGGTTCGTCATCCCTGGTGTATAAACTCTTTTCTAACTGCATTTCGTAATAGTGTTTGGAAATATTTTAGCTGCACTATTTTCGGTTACATTTTATTTCTGAGAAGCGGTTTTACTAGTCAAGCATATCATTTCGAGTGGTCACTATTTCCTGTCACGTTTAGAAAATCAACAAACGATTGTCATGGAAGTATTGCTGGAGAACCACGAAACGTCACGCTCTAAGTAATTCCGTTAAGCGCTGCGAACTTCCATGCAATCTTTGCATGGACGTTTGCAGTGTCTAACGAATTTACATAGAGCAGGACGTTCCATGGCCTTTTGAAAATTCAACTATCACAACCCGTCGATTTAGGGTGCAACTTTTTTTATATGTATTAATTAGCACTCTTTATTCAAATGTTTCCAATTATTTATTTTATTTTTAGATCCATTAAAACAATTTGAATGTAAAAACGCATTTTGATTTTTAAGCAAACCCAGGGGGCTTAAAGCCCCGGATCTGGGCTTGAAACAATTACCCGTCGGGCTCAAGTCCGGTAGGGATTCCAATCCGGATATTCGAATATTCGATATCCGGATATATTCGCCCCTTTCTCAACTATTCGATATTCGGATATTTGGGGAAATATCCGAATAATAGTATTCATAATATTTTTTAATGAAATATGTTACATAATCTACGAAAGATCACATCGCAATTTCTCCACATTTAAAGAATATTTATGAACTCCCTAGGTAGTGGTGTTTTCGCCTTCACCCAACTCGGGTGTTATCGTGAGAATAGTTTCCGGAATGGTAGGAAGGAGTTTTTAGACATTACAAACATCCATGCTTTTAACAGAAATGGATTGAAAAAATGCTGTTCGCACTGGAACTCAAACCCGTCGGATCCGGCACGGAAGCCAACGACGTTGACCAATGTGCCGCGGATACATTTTATGTTTAATAAATCAACATAGATAATTTTCTCACAACCCCGGAAAATTTTTATGCTTTTTCACACTCCGGGTTCAGGATACACTGATAAAGACAAAAAAGTCAGGCCTCTGGAGTCGGAGATGGAGTCAAGAAGTCGTGCTGTTTATGGATCTACATTGAATGAATAACAAGTAATGTAGAAATATGATGTATTATATACCTACGTAATGATTTTGTGAAGTTCCTGCGTCGGCGGCGAGAATGAATGTTTGCTGACCTGAGAGCCAAGTTATTTCTGTACCTATCTATCTTTTTTTTGTTTATTGGTGAAATTGTTCCCAATTTCACATTTATGAAATTTACATGATTGGCGAAAAATCATTATTTTAAAGAATAAAACGCTCTTTTTGTATAAATTTCACATTTTAGAAAAAAAATCACAACCGGTATTTCTTATCACAGTATTATTATTTAGATAGAGATTATTATTCATTAAGTTTTTTTAATTATTTTTTTTAATTAAGTGAATAGCAACCAAGCTTTTGACTTGTAAATACTAGGGCTTGTCGGTTTTCAAAAACCGGTTTTTCAACTTCGTAACCGGTTGTGACGAATTTTCTATAAACGAGTCTATCTATAAACAAAAGGACAAAAAATTTGGATCTTTTATTTGACGGCTTAAAGACCATATGCCCCACATCACTACCCAGAGAAAGGATATTTTCTATATTAAGAAATTTTTTGTTACAAAACGATCAGTGGACGCTTTGTGTTTTCTTAAATCATGTTTTCTGAGGAGTAACACCAAATAATTTCTTATTGTGTATTATTATGTATATAAATAACCAACGTTAAACAAATGTATTTACTCTCTATTTTAATTGAATAATCTTTTTTTTTGTAAAACTTCGAAAACCGGATAAAACCAGTATTTGGAAAATATTGACATTAGAAAACCGGTTTTTTCAAAAGTCGTTTTTTGTATACGCCCTAGTAAATACATTATGTTAAAACTATTAGTAGTCCAAGATTACCAGGAGTAAAAAATTTCAAAGCCGATCGTAGGTGTTTAAAAGTCCTGATAGCTTAAAAATAGTCCAGTCCTTGGTCAAAAATAACTTTGATAGTTATTATTTATTTTATTGCGTGCGGTGCCTATGATTTTAAGCGAATTATAATATTTTATTGTGTTGCACGACAACAATCAGGTCTCGAATGAAATCCAGGAGTAGTCCAGTCTAAGCTTTCAAAGTCCGGATTGATCTGGCCAACTGATAACCCTATCCAAGATTCTCATTCTCTAAGCTTCCTCTCAGATCATCCCAGAGTCTCGTAACAATACGGTTGGTCGTCACAGTGACCTTCCACGACGACCAATTTGGTTGGTAAAAAAGAAATGCAAGGTTAATGATCTTTTGGGGCATCCGCGAAGCATATCAAAGCTAAAATTTTGGACGTAATCAAGAGCCTACCAGTCTACTTTCTTATCTAAGGGTTCTTTGAATAGTTGAACCATAGTACATCTAATATTCGCCGCATGCATTTGTTTTCAAAGGAAAGCATACGGTTTATATGTGATTTCGTAATTTGCCATGACTCAATGCGTAAAGCATCACTGTCAAGATGTATGCGTTGAACAGGCAACTAAGAGTCATAAACTTACCGAGTTATAGGTTACTCCAGCTATCCCAAATACGATCGCGAGTTCTTTACGCGGATTGCCATCTTTCGTGATGAGTTCCCCTAATTATCTGAAGCCATCGACTCTCGATGTTTTGCCCCGTGCTCGCCAAAGGGTAGTCTGGGTTCGAACAGGCACTGTTGCAGAGCCAATTAGTTTTGCTCGTATTAACTTAAACACAAATGCGATACGAGTTACTCTGCAGCCTTTTCATTGTCCCCTGAATACTAACGACAGAAAAAATAAGAGAATACCCTCGTAGAAATTGTAGTAAAAAAGTATGTATGAGGGACAATGGTGAAGATGTATTTTTTTTAACAACCCCACAATCCTGTAAAAATACACAATGATATAATTTGAACATTCATTGAATGTACTTGTAGCATTTACAAAAATCAAATGTACATATCGCTACCTTAAAGCAACAGTGGGATAATTCGAAAATACTAGTTTCAAGATAATTGAACTTTAATTAAGGTTTGTGTTGTATTTCTTTAAATAGCGAATAATGGATTTATTTGGCTTCTTTTGCGGTTTCTGATAAAAGATAATAGTAGGTTTTTTTGTATAGTATTTTCTGTATCTAGTTAATCTACTAATCTCGCTGATGCTTCGAAGTTATAAGGTTATCAATAATTGTAAATGTAAGATTTTTCTTCTAAATTTTCTTTTTAAATTAAAATATTTCAGTGTTTCATTTAAGAGTTCAGCAATAGATCGACATACTTATATTATAGAATATTTCACTCTATCTCACTGTTGCTTTATGGTAGCGATATAGTAATTACTTCAAATTCCTCTTTTCATAATGTTACTTTTTTGATGTTCCCCGAACTACAAATTGTGGTAACATACTTTCCCAAAGATTGTTTACCAGCTTAAAATCGTTTTAAATACAAACTGTATTATAGTTTTCGATTATCAAACTGACATGCCTCATTAGATGATTTCAGTGGTTAGCAAGGTATTACCAAATAATGTACATATTTAGAAATCATTCTTCTATGCGCGGCACATTGGACTTGGAGTCTGTGACATCAAAAATCCGAGGTTACGTTGCCTATAATATCAGGGATGGCAAATGGGACTCGATCAATATAATTAAATATGATTTTTTTTTTTTATTTTTGGTGCTGATTCTATAACTTAATATATTGATACCGTCCACGGAAACCAATCCTGACACTAAAACATATTTAACATTTAAGCCACTGCGCCAAATATTTTTTAATTTTTATTTTTATGAGAAAAATTTATTGAAAATTTTTTGATCACAAAAGCCCAAGATTTCAAATTAAATTGAAAAATAACAAAAATTACCTGGACCTACTTGCTAAAAAAAAGGTCTCCCGATAGACCACACAGACAATTTAATTGTCATGTAATGAAACAGGAATTGTCAAATCTTTGGTTTACGGTATACTGGCAAAAGGTGATAGTTCAAAAAACCTTGTTTTGAGATAATCGTAATTTTCAATATTCATGAAATTTTAACATCTCTATTTATGCAATATTACTATTACTTATCGTTCAAAACACTTCATGAAATTCGATAGTAATTAATGAATTCGATTCACATGTTAAAATGCGTTAAGTTACTTATAGTTTTTTTTGCCAAAAATAACTTCCGTAATTGAAATTGTATATATAACTATTACTTATCGTTCTAACAACTTCATGAAATTCGATAGTAATAAACGAATTTGATTCACATATTCAAAGACGTTAAGTAATTTATTGTTTTTTTGCCAAAAAAACTTTAATCGGAATGCATTTGATGTATCCAAAATTGTATATATGTATAACTATTACTTATCGTTCTAAGCACTACATGAAATTCGATAATTGTAAACAAATTTGATTCACATATTCAAGGATGTTAAGTAATTTATTAATTTAATTAATATCTATCTGTATTCATAACTCAAAACAGTCGGTTTTTGACTTAACGCTTTCTACAATGTGGTCGATATACATTGTACTATTATTTCTTTTTAATTTGACTACACATAATCTTTAGAAAAAGTCATACAAGATTAATTATATGTTAGATGTGTTAAACATTTTAATTTTGTTCTATTTTAGAATCATTTATAATGTAATTGGTATTTTTTTTTCAATGTCAATTGTTTTTTACACCTTTTCATTTAAATTTATTTTTGTATAAATAGCATTGTTAAATTATATTTCTTATCAGTTGACAATGCTCGCAAAGAGCGAAACCGGTCCTGACCTATTAAATAAAGTGGAATAAAATACAAAGGAATATTGGGTTTTTATTAATATAAAATACTTTCGGCCTTGTCATGTATAACACTTGTTTGCCATCCCGTACCTATGACAAGAGTTTTATTGCAACGAAACGACATAAACAATAGAAATTTATGTACTATCTGTCCTAAAAATCAACATTTTTTGCACGTAGATCGGCTTCATAACGATAATTACAAAAGTATTGTCAGGGTATCATTGTACGTCACAATGAGAGAAAAAAAATACGTTTTTATAATGCGTTTGCCGTGTACAATTACAGCACATGATTCGAGTGTGTGGATGATATTGGGCCAGCGATATTGTAGTCTAAGCCCAGCAGGTTCACTTTAAGTTTTGCTGCTATAACTGTATACAGCGGTGGGCTGCCAATAGGTTAATAAGGGGCTCGCTTAATCTCAAAGCAATTATCAGCGTTCTGGGGAAGGAGGGAATTTTTCTATCACTCCAATGCAATTATATACAATATTTAATTAAGCAATCGACTGTTACTTAATACCCTTATAATATGTAACAATATGCAATTTACCGTAAACTAATCAATGTAAATGACTAAAAATGTGTACTGTTAACACCAAAGATGTCGTAGATAATATATGTCTGAAATTGTAGTTAAGTACTAATTTGACCTGAAAATATTGTTTTCTCTTAAATTAAGAAAGGGGCTCTCCAGCCTTTGTAAAGTTTAACAAGGAGCTCGCACGAGCCCCTTCACCCCCCTCCACCTCCCTCCGCCCCCCCCCCGCTCACTCCCAACTGTATACACAGTGAGCGTGCGGATGTCATGATAAAAAAAATTTTGAACTATTTTAGGTACATTAGAATAACAAATTTATATTTTTTTATTTACTCATTAACAAATGTTGGGTCCGTGATCGAGTAACAAACAGTTCTCGTAGAAAAACTTCTACTGAGATACCTCCATTAGGATGCCATATGCTTCACATTGTTAGTGGACAATGATAATAACATCAAATATATTTACATAACATATAAACACGAGTTCAATAGGGAAGTATCTCAAAATTGTAAAATTTTTAGTTGATGATGCCATAACGTGCAGAAAGGTGTGGCTTTATTTATACAAAACACATATTTTTTTATGTACGTAATTATTTTGAAAATCGCATTTTTTAATTTTAATAATAATGAATCAAGTCAAGTGTTTTACTAAAATTTACATCTCGTAATTATTATTAGTTTATGTTTAAAATATGATTAATACTTCAATATTGATTTTTTCAAATTATCACCAGACGAATATACTTCAGATAATTCCAGCGGTGGGCTACCAATACATTAACAAGGGGCTCGCTTAATCTCCAAGCAAGATGTTGCAAATTTATCGAATGTCAAGTCAGCGTTGCCTATTGGGCCGATATGAGGGCGAACAGAAACAAACAGCTCTGCTCATTCGGCATTCATCCCATGTCAGTCCCACACAGGGTTGCCAGATTTCTAAAAACACAGATCGGGACATTCACTACTTCGAAGACTTATACATGTATACGCCGGGATTATAGAGGGACTTGCAATGCGGGACTCGGGATTTGTGGATTGAACTCGGGACAGTCCCGCTCAAATAGGGACGCCTGGCAACCCTGGTCCCACAGTACATGATCAACGTCCTGATGGTTGTGCTCAGAAGTAACGTCCTCTCTAATCTGCGCGCGCGCGGACGCGCAACAGTTTGAAACTGGACCAACTGGACAACTACTAAACTAATATTTGATCGGCCCGCGCAGCCTTTGAAATTTCCGCGCAGCTAACCTCTTGTCTTAGAGCAGTGTCTACCAAACTTTTTTACTTCACGGCACACTGATGAATATAACTAGTAACGCGGCACACCATATAAACATGTTTTAAATAAGAAAAAATGTATCTTTATTTATTTTTCTGTCGCCTGCTGTGGCCCAGTTGGTTAGAGCTTGCTCTACCGATCACACAGGTCTGGGTTCGATTCCCGGTCAGATCACAGTGAATTTGAGAATTATTCACTTCAAAGTTGCGAGTGAAGACTGGGTGTTTGTGATGTCAATTCACATCATTTCCTCTCCTCCCATCCTTCTGATCCTTTAATAACTGGGTGTAGCAATAGCGATTAGTAGTCCAACCACTAGTCCTGTTCTAGCCTTATCCTTCTGTCCCTACTACTCACTTTAAAAAAAGTGTGGTTGAGCGACTGAGTAACAAAACAGTTCTCGTAGAAAAACGTCTGTTGAGATACCTCTATTAGGGGGCCATATGTTCCATATTGGGAGCGGACATGGATTAAAAAAAAAATGTGGAAAATGTGTAGCGTTGATCACAATGTTTGTGAACGTAAAAAATATTTGTTTAAATGTGTAGATGTTGAATTTATTTAAAATTTAAGACAATTTAAATGAATAGGTAATATTTAAAATTAGCATTTTTAAGGCTTCTTCCACCGCGGCACACCTGAGACTTCTTGTGGCATACATTTTGGCAGACACTGTCTTAGAGCAGTGCTTCCCAACCTGGGGTCCGCAGGTTTTTCATTCTTTCAACATTCTTTGTGATAAAGTATGAAAAAAAATCGGGGGTCCACAGATTATTGTTTTCAGATTCAGGGGTCCGTGGCATGAAAAAGGTTGGGAAGCACTGCCATAAGCGCTATCAGGCCTTTCGCAGGATATTAGCAACTGAGGCCAATTTTTTATATTTGCTTCGTATACTTCGAAATAAATTCTCTGCCAGAGTACAATATGCAATGAGAATTAATTGTAGACGCTGACTACTATATAATTTTATTTGTAAGATTTCATAATGCGTGCGCATATAAAACATAGGAAATGCTAAACCAACATTTATATATGGTCATATTGTTATTTAATTTCGTGACGATGAAGGATAAAGCTTCTATGATATATTTTTTATAGATTCCGTAGTATATTGACTTATCTACGCACCCAGAAAGCCTTCGAAAGAGGCCTTCACTTTTGACGTCACGTGGCTGCGATTATATGACCACCGAATCGGACACCGTGACTGTTGATAAACTATTTTATTTATTTATAGTTTTTTTCACCAAACGCGAGCTATACAGACTTTATATTATGCAATACATGAGATTCTCGTTATATGTCCAACAGGAGTGAAATCTTCAATTTCGGACAGTCTACGCAACAAGGTCAAAGTTTTCGTTTTTTTTTTAACATTAAAAATACATTTGGCATAACAGCTAATAATAGTAAAAATGTCTTCATTAGGGTGTCCACTGTCAATAGTTAGTGAAAAGGCATTATGTTAAAAAAATAAAATACATATTTTTACTAATTCCACTTTTAGAGTTTTTTTCAGACGAGCATACTCAACTGATAAGAGAATACAGTCTTTAATGCTCGTCATGAGGGATACCGGTCCTGATCTTATTAAAAAGAAATGTAATTATTATAAATGAGTTTTTTTAAATATGAGTCCTTTGGAGTTATTTGGAGCGGGCATTGTTAAAAAATATATAAAAGTAAAAATAATTATCAACAATATTGAATGAATGGAATTTTGGAAAAGAAAACAAAATGTTTTGATAAAAGGAGAAACTCCATAATTCTGTAATTGCTGTCGTTTAAATAATAATTGGGCTCTCTAGAGATGAAGTGAGCCAACTAGTAAAATGGTTAAACTTTTTCTTGGACTTTTAAATACAACCACGTCTTTATTTGGTTATTTTTTATGGATTGCATATTTTTATTTTACATATATAAAATACTGTGTTTCAACTGAGATTACTTCACTTTTACGCTATGTTAAGATGTGCAGAATATTACAACGCATCTATTTTATTTTTTTCTAAAATACCATTTGGATCACTTTACCTCTAATGCACCCAATTGTTACTAGTAAAGATATCCTCACCGGGTATAAATAAGTTTTCTATTGAATTAAAATAAGTACTGGGCACTAAATTACCGTATACAAATGTGTTACGGCATTTATTCAAAGATGCATCATATTTTCTGGTTCGTAGACTCACATTTTTGTCTGTATTAAAACATATTTGGAAAGTGAGTTTTTAATTTGCTTACACTGGCGAACAGGTCTTAAAATAGTATGTAATTTTGATTACATCTCATCTCGCAACATGCAGGTTGGATGAAAAATATCAGGAACCACGTGAGTAAGAGAATACCTATGATTTTTTTAATTCGAGAGATAACCGTACGCATTTTTATCGTTTTCCAGCCTTCTTACCATCTAGATACCCCAGGGCTAAAATATTTTAACTGACATCGATGACTTTAATCGCTCACTAATATTTATCGATATGCACTCAGATTAGTAATACTCAATTTTCGAATACTTTTGGTTAGGCTTGTATGCAGTTAAAATCTATAGAAACAATATATACGGAATTAAATGAAGATTTTTTAAATTGATAGAGAAAAATTCGTGGGTTTCCACTTGTATCAAACATTTTTTATTATTATTAATAATTCCATTCCTGCTCTCAATGTGGAGTATATTATGTCGTCGTAATAAAGGTGTTGGTTAGAGCTTGCTCTACTGATCACGTACTGATCTGGGTTCGATTCCCGGTCAGATCACAGTGAATTTGATAATTATTTAATTCAAAGCTGTGATCGAAGACTGGCTGTTTGTGATGTCAAATCATATCATTTCCTCTCCTCCCATCCTTCTGATCCTTTAAAAACTGGGTGTAGTGATAGCGATTAGCCAACCACTAGTCCTGTTCTAGCTTTATCCTTCTTTCCCTACTACTCACTTTCAAAAAAAGTGAAGTTGAGCGACTGAGTAACAAACAGTTCTCGCAGAAAAAAACTTCTGATCAGATACCTACAATTAAATAAAATAAAAAAAGGTGTATCAATAAAAGTCTTTCTACGCCTGTTAATCAGTTGCTCAACCTTTCTTGTAGATATAAAAAAAGGATACATTTTAGTACAGGATTATTAGTTAGGAATTATAATACAATTATATTGAATTTGTAAACAACACCCATGCCTGAGATTCATCACAGAAGATAAAGACGTTGACCAGTGTGCCACGGAACCGACGAAATAATATACATACAAGGAAATATTTTTTTGAAATATGAGTTTTTTTAATTAAGACAGAATAAAAAATAAGGGGTTAATTGTCTTAAACAATAATTTATTATGTTTTAATCAATTGAAAGTAAAATTCAGCAATCTTTTTAAATTATCTTGAATATATTTCAAAACTGAAAGTTGTCAAAAGTCAAATCTTTTAAGGATTCAAATGCGGAGCGGCGTGTACTCTTTTGGTCTAATGTTCTGGTTGAACGGATAGATTTTGAAATACAATAGCTTTCATTCAATTTTGCAGCTTTTTTTATAGTAAAATCCCCAGTCTTTGTAGCGTTATCTGATAATTTAAATATTGTTTTCATTTTAAAATATCAAATTTACCTTTGTTTGATTGATTGTATTGATTGTTTATTTCTTCTCGAAAATCTCCAGTAGTTTTGGTTACAATTTTATCAAATTTAATTTTATATTATTTATTTATTGTTTAAAAATTAAGTACTAATTAAAGTACAGTACATGACATTACACCTGACGCCAATTCGCCATGCAACTATAATGACAAATATAGTGAGAAAAAAACACTACATAATACATCAAAATCAACCTACAAAATAAAGAAATAAAAAAGTAAAACGTTACAAACAGTTCACAAATATTGTCACTAAAAACGTCAATTTCTCTAGGCAATGAGTTGATCAGTCGAGCCTTGGAACTGGCGACTCATACGTCCTACGCGAGGAACAAGTTTTTCGAAACTAAAGTTTTTGGTAATAGTTTCACCCACGTAAGAATAAATTGGGAGAATGTAAGTTAATATTCATGAGAATTTAAGGATTATTAACTCGGCCCCGAAGAAGAAGAGAAAAATGTATTAAACTTGTGAAATGATAATATGTGAAATGATAATAGTGAAATGATAATATTCCTAAAAGAAATTTGGTGGGGTAGTAGTATAGGTAGAAGCATATCAACACGTGCTAAAGAGAATATAAGATCTTTCAACAATACAAAATCAGACTCACAATTTGCAAACCATTTTTTGACCGAGTCTCATGACATGAGTTTAAGTTTAGCGTCAACCGTTTTGCATCTTTGTCATAAGTGTCAATAACTAAATTTATTAGAACAACTTGAAATTAATAGGCATAAACAAAACATCTGAAATGAAAAAACCATTATTAATCCATCACCGTCGTTAAAACCCTTAATGTAATTAATAATAAATATTAGTATACTTTATCCTAATTTACCTTGAAAAATCCCATATTGCTTATTGTTTTTCGAAACACTAAAGCCATAGTTAATAAGTTTAATGTAATGTAATTAATAATAAATATCAGTTTAATTGTATCCTCATTAATGTTTTAAGGAAAAAACCCAGATTGCTTATCGTTCTTTGAAACACTAGAATCACATTTAATAAATGTAATATTGTAATTATAATTCGAATTAGGATGTTAGAGTGAATAACTTTATGCATTGTGTATCTCTTCAGAGCTAGTATATACAGCTGAGCAAAATATAAGTTTAAACATAGTTCTGACGATGGCGAAAGCCGAAATAGCCACCAACGCATAAAAATTATTAAAAACTGTAGAACTTAAATACTTTGATATTTTTACCTTATTAGTAGTATAGGAATTATCAACTGGGAAGAATTTAAATTTTTTGAAATAATTATTATGAATCAGTTAAATTACCGCCAGCTTTTAAAATTAATAAAATTTAAAAATATTAGTTTTGACCTCTTTCAATTTCTTAAACTAACAACATTCCTTGCTTTCCTATCCTAATAATCTATTTTTGAGGTCCCTAAAATTTGGAAGCCCCAGGCTCGCGCCTCATAGGGTAATTCGCCACTGTGTGTTAAGTAATACAACCAGTGGAATAATTGTATTTTTTAAATATATAACTTGATAATGAGTCAATTCCTGGATTCGGATCCAAATATCGGCAAACACACGCCTATAGTATCGATAAATAAAATGCATATGGAAAATTTTGACAGTCACAAAATATTTGTCATAATTCAGATATACTGGATTGAGCTCTAATTAAATTAGGATCATTGCTCCATTCTCATGGACATGCAATTATCATTTTATTTCTAAGTCATTAGCAATCACCTTTAACCATTTAGTTTTAATACAGCTGGACGTATTTATTCCCACGATTTAAGACAAGTTCAAGTACAATATTAATTGAATCGTCTATTCGCGTTGTCCATTGATAAAAGTGTTGTGAGACCAATATACTGTCATACCTCAATGCTTTTAGATTTTAAGAGATTGAAGATTTGATTGAAATATATACCTGTGGCATGGTGAACGAATTCTTCGATACATTATTCTTTCGTAGACGAATAACGTCTTTTTATATTTAACGTTGCGTTAACAAAAATATAATATACTGCTGGAATAAGAAAGCACTATAGCATATTAATTATTTACTAATTGCATCCTCTGGGATTGTCCTATCCAGGGACGTCCCGAGGGCATAGGCGAGTAGGCATTTGCCTAAGGGCTGCAAGTCATAGAGAGCGGCAAATGATCACAGATTATTTTTCACAGCAAACTCAATAGTCAATTGAGTTAAATATCAACTGTACAACGATTGAAATTTCTTTTGATAGTCATTTTTTAAAACTTAAACTGGGTTAATAGGTGAATTATTATAAACATGATGAAGGTACTCCTAAGATGGCTTTTGTTAAAAAGGTCCTCAATCTGATTGAGGCACGTTCGCTGAGATCGCCCCTTTCAACTCGTAAGTTTTTTTAGACCGAAAACCGACTCGTGCGCGTGGGACACGAAGTTTCAATCATTATGTATGTGGTATTTTGTGGAAGAGCTACACTCCAGGAGCCAAAGAGCCGCAGTTTACCACTGGCCTAGCGTACAGTGACAACACTATGGACTTGGTGGTTTAAATATAAGTCATTAATATATATTTTTTAAATGGGTCTAGTCGTAAGATTTTTTTCAACTCCGTCTGTACCGTCAACCGGGTTAAAACACCAGATACCGTCAGTGGGGGACATTTTTAAAAACAGTGAATTTTCGGTCGATACAGTTAAAGCGATGTTTGAATTAATGTAATTTTACATCCAATACATTACAATCATAAGACTCCTACCTAAAAACAATTAAAATAAACCTCGTGATAATAAATCGGAATGATTTCTCTCAATTTTATTTCGAAATGCGTCACTTAGCTTACTCGCGTAGGAAATAGCTATTTGGTGCGTTGCCCACCATTGACCTGAAGCGAAGATGGTTAACCTGCAACCTCCAGCAGTTTGACTTAACCCAAATAGTTAATTTCATTGTTTTCATTCAAATAACAAAATTATAAATGTACGTGCCTTTTTAAATATGTATACACAGGGCTTTTTTTACCATCTATCTCGGTGGAACGGCGTTCGGTACCCTTTTTCGGTTCGGATAAAAAATTCCTTTGAAAACTTATAATTTTTTTATATAAAACTTTTGGCTGTATCTCCCACGTTGTGAAACACTGAACCAAGAAGGGTCTTGGATCTTTCATTATACCTTCAATTTTCGTATTGCAAATCAAAAACGTAATGCACTAGTTCAAGTTGAATTTACACTCCACGAAAAAGTTCTGAAGAATAGTCTTCTTATCGAATCGAAATTATGTTTTTCCACGTCAAAAATTTCAATTGAAAAAGTGATAAATATGTGTGAGTTTTCCCTTGTGTACTTGACCAAAATATTGATCTGAATTCCATCCCACGGGTCACTCCCACCTTTTCAATCATAACATTTACAGGGCAAAGCTAGAGCGATTGGTTAATTACTAGTCCTGTCCTAGCCCCATCGTTTTATTCTTACACTCTTCGATAAAAAGAAAGATTGAGTAATTAAGTAACAAAAAGTTCTCGTATATAAACTTCTATTGAAATAAATCAATGATTAAGCCATATGCTCCACATTGAGAACGGACATGGATTTAAAAAAAACTTGAAAAGAAGTGAGTTCCGGCACCTTATTTTTTTTCAAAAAAAGCCCTGTAGGTATACACCCAATTGAAGTATTTGAAATGCGACCTTACGGATTAAAGAATGCGGCCTTCCGATCTATAATGGTTGGCCCCTTCTAGTCTAAAGTAGATATTTAAACTCGCTTTGAAAAATGTGTAACCACATACGGTGTAAAGTCTAAATCAAATTAACATATTAGTGGATTCAGGTTATTAAACCGTTTCAAGTCTTTTATCGAAATAAGCGATGATTATTAATAAAAATAAAAGTTACTGTTAGTTTATCTTTTTTCTTTTATACCTATAGGCCGAAAAATTAACACCTTAATTGTAGATTTTTTTGTGATTATCAGTTCAATTATTGCACATTGTATTATAAAATGAATCTAGTGCATAACTTCACACCTACTAAAGACGTTGCACAAGAGACATATTACATAACATATGGGCCCATTAAAAGTGAAGTGATCCAAGTGGCATTTAAAAAAAAAGTTTAGTCGCTATGTAATAGTCTACACCAGGGATTCTCAAACTATGTTCTGCGGAACACTGGTGTTCCGCGCAGCCAGAATAGGTGTTCCGAAAAAAAATTGAACGGTTTTACACGCTGCAACACAGTTTAAAAAATTCAGCTAAGTGTTCCGTTATATTTTACGGACTTGCGAAGTGTTCCATTCCAGATTTTTTTGGTAAACCCTGGTCTACACGTCTTTAAGTGAAGTATTCTCAGTTAATACACATTGAATTCACAAAAAGACCAAAAAAAACGTGATTTTAAATGTCCAAGAAAAAAGTTTTACAATTTTACTAATTGGCTTACTTCACCTTTCGAGTACACATATATAATGCGGTGAACGGATTCTACCGAACATTATTTTTCCGAACACGAACACTCCGAACAGGAATAGTCCGAACACGAACTCTCCGAACAAGAATTGTACTCCGATCACCGATTCTTTCGGACACGGAATCTTCCGCACACAGAACCTTCCGGATATAGAATAACTGTGGATGTCAATTTGCAGTTTTAAATGTTTATGTACAAGGCTTTCAATATAATCAAAAATATCAGCCCAATTATAATACAACACAATTTTCAAAATTCATAAGCCGAAATACGAATAAAATTATAAACTGCTTATATACATGAAAATTAAATACGTTTCTTGTTTTTATTCTGAAAAATATTTGGCATAATTGCCATAAAACATTCCACATTACAATAAAACAATGATTTTTCTATTAAAAATTTTCTATTAAATGTTCGGAGTATTCGGTGTGCGAAGTATTCTATATCCGGAAGATTCTGTGTCCGAAAGAATCGGTGTTCGGAGTGTTCGTGTTCGGGAGAATCATGTTCGGAAGAATCACCGAACCATATAATGCAAGCCATACGCTTTAGTATCACGTCTTACTCTTTCTGTACGAGGTATTAATTATTCCTAAAGACACATAAGGCATGTGCGATTTGCAACAAAACGGTATTGCACGAAAGCATGTCTTTATCGCACAGCGCGCAGCGATAAAGTGACGCATGATTTCATGAAATGTGATATCGTTAGTTGCAGATTGCAACTTTGCTAGCTAGATTTTGTTTCAGTTATTGGAGATATTACTGGCTGATTTACTGCAAAAAAGTATTCAATGAAATATATCAAAGCCGCTGAAATATACAAAAATTACGCCCACAGATTTGATGTGTATATTTTTGAGTTCTGTTTCATTTTACCTTATTTCTTATCCAGTTTATCTTATAATATTTTTATCGGATGTGCTCAAAATAACTAGATACATACTATTTTTGTTGTCGAAAGACAATCAACACGGGGTAGCATTCTTAAGTGGCGCGCTCTTTGCGTGTTTCGGTTTGTTTTGAATAACGTTTTTTTTAATATCAATCATATTTTCTCTCAGTGTGAAGCTTTTGAACATCCCGAGATAAGAAAGGAGTAGCAGTAAACTAATCGCTCTCTTTACTTCCCGTTTTAACCACTTGAATACCAAGCGGACACATGTGTCCCGAACATATGCAAACGAACAGACATTTAAAAAATCAAATACTTGGTATTCTAATAGAATATAAGCAATATTTTGATGAATATGTGTAGTTCCATCTATACTGCGTCAATATAGGTTTTTAAAATATCGAATTCGAGTGTATATTAGGCAAAAATATTTTTCTCAAAAATACGCAGTATCTCTGGGACATATTAATGATTTATTTGCGCGGTATTCAAGCGGTTAAAGATCGGCTTTATTGGAAGGGAAAGATAGCATCACAGATAACCATACCTTTCAACACAAATCCATTGATCGATTGACACACTAATTTATGAAATATTCTGCACGGGAAAGACAACGACGATTATTCCTCGATATACTGTAATGGATGATAGATGGATTTTGTGAAACGTGAATTTGCTGAAAGAATGGAGGAAAAGGCTTACGAGTGCTAGATTGTCGTTGGCACCTAGAGCAGTGCTTCTCAAGTCCGCGGACCCTTGCATTCAACATTCTTTGTGATAAAATATGAACACGTGAAATAAAGAAAAATTAGGGGTCCGCAGATTATTGCTTTCAGATTTCAGATTTAGGAGTCCGTGGCATGAAAAAGGTTGGAAAGCACGTGGCACGTGGCAAAATGAGGCGGGCAACGTTCACTATGGACTGTAGCACCAAATAGGAAAACGAATGAATATTTGATTCGTAATTGATTAGAACATTGAACTTTTTAAAATTACAATATATTTCATCAGAAAATAAAAAATGAATTTACGAGAGTTAATAGTTATTTAATCGCTAAATGCACCGGTTCCATAAGTAAAATATAAAATAATTATAAATTTTGACTGCTTGGTGGAAATTCAATATTACATTTGAATCGTTCAAATTATATAAATTTTTCTAAATAATGACCCGGGTTTCGCCTTTCAGTATCTTCAGGCGTTCAAGTGCACGGATGAATTTGAACTGACGTTCAGTAAATAAATGTATCGTGCTTATATAAGAAATAAATGTATCACTAAGCTTAAGGCCATCGCTGGCAAAATGGTTTAACCATGAAGATGCTGAAAGGCGAAGCCCGGGTCGTTAGTGACAAAACATGTGTGGATGTACATGATTTGAAAGATTCAAATTTAAAGTGTAATAACAAAGGTAATACAGATCGAAAACGAAAAAAGGTTGCAAGAGTTACAATAAATTGACAAGTTAGTCAAAAATGTTCATGTAAGGCAGTAGAGTCTTTCCACGTGTGTGTGACTTAATTAGGAGAGGCCTTTATTTTATTCGGGTGACTACACAGACAACTATGATGTCATTAGGAATTCTTTGGAACCCGTATAGAATTTTTTGCGTGAGTGATGCACCGGCCGATTTCAATATAGTGGGTTACTAATTCTGGCTCTGGGCAAGCACACTCAAGCGTTTGGGGGCCCTGCAAGGGGAGCTCTGGGAAAACTGCTATGCAATAAATTTATCTCTTCAACCACACACTTTATATCGTGTTTACGTGTTTATCCTAATTACCGTTTATTATAAAGATATAAACTTATCATTTTCTTTAAATTTCGTTGTGTTTTGTGTAAATTGGTAAAATATTGATTAGAAGTAAAATCCTATGCCAGGTTCATGGCGTAGCTGTTATGGATTATTTTTACTGAAACACTTTATTGTTATTTAAATGTTGTTTCAACTTTATTCCATAATAATAATTTATACACTTTATAATAAATCACTTAATCTTATTAAATCAAAATAATATCAATGTGAGTATTGAGGAGTTTCTACTAAGCTGTCGGCCTTTCGATTTGAACTCTCAATTTAAACTGAAGAGAAGGAATTGGATTTTGGTTTAGTCCGTTGACAGGTTTATTGTTACAAGTATGTCATAGAGAACTAATCATAGCATAGAGGTAGATGTTGTGTATACATAACATAGTGGCCAATGTCGTTGACTTCTGTAATGGATCTCATGGATTCGAGTACCAGTACGAATAGAATCTTTTTAGTCGATTTATCGATTACTGTTCAAAGGCATGGGTGTTCGTGATATCGGATATTCTTGATTCCTCTTTAAATTCAACGCGGAGTAGACTCTTCCGTCACGACGGATTCTCAGTATACGCATACACAGGATACTTAATATCACTTAATCTAAATGACTGCGCAAGTCTCATTCTCTTTTTTACTTACTTTTTTAAGCAAAACAGTGCATGGTTAAAAGATAGGTCCCGCGCAGCTCTGTATCGGGCCAATAATATGAGGAATAAATTCTTTTCTTTTCTTGATCGCATTGCGTTATGGAAGGCGGCCGTGAAAATGCGGCTGCATACACATAACGGGTGATGGCGGGATACTCAACAACCAACTTGTATCGAAAAATTAATTCATTCTGGGTATCTTTTTTTTATTATATATAATAAGTCACTTAATAAAAAACATTCTTTTTTCTGCTTCCTTTGGTCAAAAAATATTACTGATGATCTGACCTCTTGATTTTTCTATAAAATTAAAATATTACGTACCTATAATTAATATAAAATATATCCACGAACATTTAAAAAAATTAAGTAATATCATTTATGATTTAAAAAAAACTTTGTATTTATTTATATTTTCATTTACCGATTATTCTCGTTATGAATGAAACCAAGGGTAGGCTGGAGGGGGCTCGGAGGGGCTCGCACGAGCCCCTTGTTAAATTTTACTAAATCTGGCGAGCCCCTTGTTAATAATAAAAAAATATTCTCAGATAAAATTAGTATATAACTGAAATTCCTGACTTATATATTAAATACTATTTTTCGATTCCTCGTGGAGGCAGTGATAGTGAATCAATTATGTGGTTCGATATATGCATTATTTTAAAAATTGTATTTGCATATAACTGGTCATTTATTGTTGTGTCACAATCACTGGTTATTATTTTAATCAAAATATTAAGCGTCACCGTACTGAATATTCATACGTGGAACATCAATGTGAAGTGTAACCAGTTTGATATTAAGCTTAATTAAGTTCTGTGAATAAATTTATAATTGAATTTTGTAACGGAAACACATTTTTGGATGTTTGTTGCCATACAAATTATTGATCGACGGAAAAGATATTATTTTGCAATCTTACCATAAACCAGTGCTTCTCATCCTTGTTTGTGACATGCCTCACTTCAACGCTTCTCATTGCCTCCCCCTTTTTAAAATTGTATGGTTACCTAACAAATTCTGAAAAAGAATATTTACGTCAAATAAAAAATGTATACATATAATTAATACTATATATTTTATGTGAGTTATTGATTTGAATCACCAATCTCAATAGTTTGTGGTATCCAGACGATGTATTTTTTCTGCATTAATTAACCGTTTGAATACCGCGTTAATAAATCATTAATATGTCCCCGAGATACTGCGTGTTTTTGAGAAAAATAATTTTGCGTAATATACACTCGAATTCAATATTTTAAAAACTTATATTGACGCAGTATAGATGAAACTACACATATCAATCAAAATATTGCTTACATTCTATTAGAATACCAAGTATTTGAATTTTAAAATGTCTTGGACATCCGTGTTCGCTTGCATATGTTCCGGACACCCGTGTCCGCTTGGTATTCAAGTGGTTAATCTATGATGATGGGAATGGGAACATTATTGTACTTGCTAAATTTATCATAATTGGGTATTTAGTTTATTTATCGACGCAAAGTCACACTAATGTATTTTTTATATTGAACAATATATTATAAATGATTAATTATTTTGCAAATCTAAGAGTATAAATATCTTATAAATCTAAAAAAGTATCTTATAAATCTGAAAATTTCTCTGCTTTTCTTGAAACAAAAAAAATAAACAAACGTTAATGATTTCCGCGATGCCCCTCAAAGCATTCAAATTGCCCGACGTTGGGAAACACTACCTTAACGCCGTGTTCTAATGAAGGGTATTTGTCAACGGCGGGCTGCCAACACACTAAGAAGGTACTCGCTTAGTTACAATGCCGTTCGCGATGTGCTAGAGAAGAGGATGATTTTTTATCACACGTATACATACGTTATAATTATGAAGGTAATCAAATGTTACAATGCTTATATTGTGTAGCAACAAGCATCATTTTTTGCTGTAAAAAGTGCTTAACTACTTCAGAATCCAAAAGTGAAGACATATTTTTACTACAATTCGCTAGTTGATAATATATACATACATATTATGTCAGAAATTGCAGTTACGCATTGATTGACATGTGAATATAGATTTTTTTAAATTTAACAAGGGACTCGCCGGCAAAAATCAATTTTAACAAGAGGCACTCGCGAACCCTTCCTAGCCCCTCCAGCCCACTAAGTATTCAAGGTTTTCATCGTACTTCTGCTGAAAACGTAGAAAAGTGTATAACCCTCTGTTTATCTCAAAATATTTAACAATCCGATGGCGTATTACGCACTTGGAACTCTTGGATGGCTCCATGTGCAATACGTATGGTATAGATTATCTGTTTTGAAAATATCCAAAAACATCGCAAAAATTATTTTAGATTTTTATAATATATATTAAATCTCTTCTAATGATAATAATTGTCGAATACTTTCCAATAAAAGTATACATTAAAAAAATGCGATTTATTATTTTAAAAAAAATATGTTATTAGAATTCCATGTAAATAAAAATTAAAAATATTTAGGTAATATTACATAAGAGCGCGTGCTTCGTTTGCTTATAGCAGGCATGTCAAACTTGTTCACAGTCATGGGCCAAATTAAGTATTGCACATCAAGTCGTGGGCCGCTTTACAAAAAATAATCATTTATATTAAATTAAATAGCCCCACATTCATTTTTTTAAATAATCTTGGGGGTTATTGTCTCAGCCAACAGTGCCACAGTAATCATGATCTACACATCGTCATCATATCATATCATCGTCACCATACTATACTTCCCGCAGACCACATTCTAACAAATATTTACATTCCTCAAGATGAAAAGGATAAGCGGTCATCCCCAGATTGTCACAGAAAGATGAAAGGCACACATACATAACCAGTGCCGTAGCTACGTACAAGCGGAGCAAGCGACCGCCTGTAGCGGTAAATTTCGAGAGAGGCCAAATGACGAAACGGCTAAAGCAGCGATGCACATTTTAAAGTTTGTGGCGGTCCAAAAATGTTTTTCTCAAAATTAAAATTAATGCATTTTTTTTTCACGTAAAATATTTATTTAATAGATGTAAGCAACCTTTTTCTTCAACGGAGGAGAATACATCGGTTCATAGAAACAGACTAACTGATGAAACTTTGGATTTGAGTTTGCGGCTTAATACTACAAATGTTAAGTCAAATTATATATAAAAAATATATTAACAAAGACCAAGATCGCACTAACTTTTGAATTATATACAAATAAAACATGTATGCTTAAATACTTCACAATAAAAACACTTTTAACAAACAAGTACTCACAATCATCTTTTTGCATTGCTTATTTATTTTCACGTTTTCGAAATAACACGATCAAAATAATATAATAAAACCTATCAATCATTTATGTAAATTCACTTCATCTTTTTTACACGCCTGTTTTACATGGAACGTATCCTCCACGTAAAAGAGGATTGAGCGTAACTAAAACTATTTTTTGTTTGCGGCCCTAACTCGTCATATTTTTTTATGCGGCCCACTAGAAGCTAAAGCTTGTGCATGTCTGGCGTAATGGAATATGAAAGTGGTGGAATAATACAACTTTGCTTTGGGCGGCCAAATGTCTAGCGCCGGCGCTGTAGATAGAAAATAAATTCTTCTTACAACTTGAATCATTCCTCTTTCAAATACTTTCAGTAGCTTTGGTTAAAAAATACTTTGCAGTCTTAAATCAGTACGATTTACCTTTAATTATCGAGTGAGTACATGCCATTCTAGTAACTGTGCATTCACCTTTAATGGCTCTAATGCCCTGCGCTAGTGGGCTTACCTCAAACCGTATTTAATAAGGTCATTGCCATTGTTAAAGAGTATACATTATATTATATTCGAAATAAAAAATACTTTCGTTTGACGCCACTACTCTATATTTTGATGTTTTGATGGGAAAGGAAAATTGGTAAAATATATTTTTTTAAGCCATGTTCGTTCCCAATGTGGAGCATATGGACTCCTAATGGAGTTTATCTCAACAGAAGTGTTTCTACGAGAACTGCTTGTTATTAAGTTGCTCAACCTCTCTTTTTCCAAAGAGAATAGGGATAGAAGGATAGGGCTAGGACAGGATTAGTGGTAAGCTAATCGCTCTCGATACGCCCCGTTCATAGGATAGGATGGGTGAGAGGGGGGAATTCAAGACATCACTTAAATCCATGCCTTTGAACAGAAATTCATAAATCGATTGAAAAATCAATTTGTAAAACTGTCCGTACCGGGATTTGATCCCGGGCCTTCTGTAGCCGAAGCCAACAACGTCGACCACTCGACATATATACAATTACAATAGTGTAATATAAATTATTTAAAATGTGTGATACTTTGTAATGTTAGGATTCCTGTAGGTCATCCAACCCGGTTTAAGCCGAAAGCGGTTAACCGGCTTTTTGACTGTTTTAAGAAAAACCGAAAACCGGTTTATTTTGCACGGTTAACCAGGGTTTATTGAAAACCGCGTTTTCGCTTTTGATAAAATGGATTTTTATAAATACTATTCATATGTCGGTTCCATGGAGCGGTGGTCAACGTCGATGACTTCCGTTGCGGATATATCAGATTCAAGAAAGTGTTAACTTTTAGTTCTTTCCTAGTAATATTCGTGTATCCCTACTTTTATCCAAAAAAGAGAAGTTAAGCAACTGAGTAGAGCAGTTCTCGAAAAGACCTTTTGTTTGGATACACTTCATTTAAAGTCCATATGCTTCACATTAGGAGCGGACTTGGTTGAAAAAATAAAATAAGTAATGTTACTCTTTTATGCACCTTATTATTTAATATTTAAGTTAACAAAATACCATATATATTTTATTTGGTTTGTGTGGTTTCTACAATTGGTTTTTTTTTAAAAATAATTCCGGTACAAGCCGGTTGTCCGGTTTATTTAATTTGAACGAAAACCGGTAAGTTTCTTTGGACGGTTAATTGGATGCTCTAGCCAGGATCCCGGGATCGTAAAACCCGACCGGTAATGCGATTGATATTTGCAGGGCGCTAGCGATTATAAACAAATATTGTGATACCGCTCTAAAACATGACATATGAGTATGCAAATAATTTCAAGCTGTCGCATGATGACTTTTAAAAGGAATTACATCATCCATTGACTGATAAATGGCAGACTTCGAAAATTCGTTTCGAAGAAGTTATATTTAGACACAAAAATGTGGCCTCTCTGAAAGCATATTGATGATAATCTCCAAATTGTCATTCAAAGCAATTTATTTATGAACATAGTTCAAAAGTAAAACATACCGTTGCGAAAATTAATAACTAAGAACAATATGAATTGATAACACAAAGTTTTGACGTATATTGTATTAAACTAATTATTGGGTTGACTTTTTGGTTACTGAATATTGAATTTCCGTATGTAAGGTTAATTTTAACGGCAATAAAATACGTGGGGGGTAATCGCAGACGTATGACAAACTTTGAGGCTCGATAAAATTAGGTTAAATAAAAAATATAGTAATGTTATTTAACCTTCTCACCGCGTATGACATCTATGCATGTCCTAGCGAACATGCCCTCAGCGCGCGTGACACGTATATATGTCATGGAAATTTCAAACCCTATATAATAGCTATCTATTGTGTTAAAATTGTATAAGTTGAAAATATTACTAAATGTATATTTAACCAATTTCAATAGATGGTGTTAGTCAAAAAAGATTAAATATAAGCTAAAATAATTTATTTCTGGAACACGCCGTGAACATACGTCACCAAGATTTTGGATAATGTAAATAAGCGATCGAGTACGGGTGAAATTGAAATTGTTCCGAAAATTTAATATTATAACCATGGTATGGTGGTGGCGCAGTGTTCTCGGTCGCGCGTGGCGGTGTTTTGCAATACGGCGACGTCACGCCGCAATTGTATGAAGAATGATTATCGTTGAATTAAACCGAAAATACAAGAAATATATTGTATTTTATTATTGAAAAAGTTATTTTGGGTGGCAATTAAAATATTTAATTAGTTGACAAAATATTAAAACCTATATTTATAGTCGAAAACGCGATAACAAAATCCGCAAACAAGCAGCCGCGTACAGGGCATGCTCGCTAAATTTGGTGACGCGGGCAAAGGGTTAAATAGTTGAATACTGGTCACCATTTTATCATGTAGGTGTCTTCAATGTTTTAGTAAAATATCACATTCATTAAGGAACAAATTGTTCCTCATCATAACCCGCAACAGCGAGACAACTGTCAAAAATAAAGCTGTGTGTAAATTATATTAGTCTATGGTTTTTTGGTTTATAATCGATAGTGTATAAGCTGTCATCAATTATGATTCAATACGTGTATTTTGAATGAAGGGAGCTCATAAACATTATTATTCAACGATACTTGTAGTGTTTGCATCCGATAAAATCAAATAACGTTCGTTCTAACACAACACTGACCAACATAGCCTCAACGGGTGACATTTCTGCGACAACTTCTGACGCCTCAAGTATTCAAGCAAAATGTTTCGGTAAGTTGTTTCCGGGACACAAACGTAGATGTTAAGCGTCATTTATCCCGGAATATTTGTTTCTCGGTCTTTATAGTTTATTACAATATCTTCCAACTCTAGTGCGGAATATTGTCTACCTTAACACCCCACTCCAAAGATTTGGCTTTGCGATATGTGGATCAATGTTTGTTTTAAAAATAAAGTAACAAAAAACGGCAAACATGTAACTTACTTTTGAACGTTTACAGATAATGTCTAAATAAATTGTAAACATTTAAATTTTAGTGAGAAAATTATAGGTTTTTCCGTGATTGTTTTTCCTGTATTTTTAAAGGAATCATTTCATACTGATCCAGCGTACGAACAGATCTTTCATACCTACATACATAATTATATAAGGCAATAAGATCTTCTTCAACTATCATCAAACACAACATCCAATCATTTACCACCAAATAATGACTTTAAACGGTTTGAAAGATGTATACTGAAAAAAAAACTTTTCAGATTGCACTTTCAATCAACTGAATTGTCAGAAAAACGTTAATTTTTCAACATAATCTGAAAAAAATTGACCATTAAAACCAATCTTCTTGCAATCGTGTCTTCCTCTCATAATCATTTAGCAAATTAGACATTTTTACGTAATTTGGTTTATGGTAGTTTTATGTCTAGGTTTTGTTGAATCGCTCATTGTTGTATATATTTTTATAACAAAAACGAATACCTATATCACATGTTGAATAATTCTATTCAGTATAATTATTCCTAACATTATTTTTCAATTTGATTGTAACATAGTGATATGGCGTAAAAGGGTTTGAGATTTAAAGCAAGAGCCGTTTCAATCTTTGATGGATTCGGCGGTAATACAAGATTAAATTTGTTATTCCACTAGTGTTACAAAATGATGATTTTGGGCCAAAGGCATATTATGAAATATACACAATCTTGAAATTCACAGGGAGTGATAAAATGTTTTCAATTTTACTTAATCTTGTTCAAGGAAAACCTGTTTTTAAGTCCCTTTTCACGGCCTCTTCTTTTTTCAAACATATAAGCTAATACTTTCGATGGTTTCGGCGGTAACTTTGTGGAAGTTCATTTTAATATAAAATAACTTTGATTATTCCACGTATTGTGTTACTAACTGTGACACGTGTTTCGCCTCTTTCAAAGGCATCTTCAGACTTACTATCGCAAAGTTTGCTTAACTAATGAAGCAAAATTGATTTTAACATTTTTAAATTATGAAATTACACTTTATTAGTAACACAATACGTGGAATAATCAAAGTTATTTAAAATTTTACATATAAGCTAAATTTAGATACTCATTAGGTATTTTCAGTTCAGGGGTGGGCTGGAGGGGGCTCGGAGGGGGCTCGTGCGAGCCCCTTGTTAACTTTTACTAAGACCGTCGAGCCCCTTATTAATTTAAAAGAAAACAATATTCTCAGATCAAATTAGTATGTAACTGCAATTTATGACGTATGTATATATTATCTACGACAGCTTCAGTATACACAGACGTAAATTCTTAGCCATTTAGATTGATCAGTTTACGGTAAATTTCATATCATAAGATATTTTAAGTGTGTTAAGTAACAATCGATTGTTTATTTGTTGCATATAGTTGCATAGTGATAAAAAAGTTCACTACTTCACCAGAACACCGAGAATTGCTTTGACATTCAGCGAGGTCTTGTTAACGTATTGGCAGCTTACCGCTGTATACAGTTATAGCAGAAAAAACTTAGAGTGAACCTGCTGGGCTTAGAATACAATATCGCTGGCCCAATGTCATCCACACACTCGAATCATGTGCTGCAATTGTACACGGCAAACGCATTATAAAAACGTATTTTTTTTCTCTCACTGTGACGTACAATGATACACTGACAATACTATTATAATTATCATTAAAAAGGTCTACATCCTTGTGATATAACGTGTATCAAGTTGTAAACATTCTGATTATCGAAAAAAAACACGTGGGGGTTACGTTCTTTTGCTTTTCCACAGTCGATATACTCTAGTCTTCCTTGGTTTGATGCTGGTGCTTCTATTGCCATGAGAAGCGGCAATGGCATTGACTATCCTAGACATTAACCTAGCTGCTAGTTCAGTGCGTCATGACAGTTGGTAGGCCGAGAGGTGGAAGTGAGAAGTCACGGACTGGGGCAGCAGTCGCTCGGCTACTCGCTAGTTGGAAGAGTCCTCAAGGTGAGTTGGTCGGTAGACTGTATGCTGCGGGCATCTAGACGCGCAATCAATAATCCAGCGCTGCTCAAACTTTAAATTCACAGCTGATATGTCGCTACAAATATTTGATTTCATGAGACGGTTTTTGCCTGTAAAAATATGTTAATCTGAGCCGTCAAGTATCTCACCTAAAATAACTGTTTTTTTAAATATTGTATTTAAAAAAAAAAAAATTCCGCTCCTAATGTGGAGCATATGGACTCCTAATAGAGTTAATCTCAACATAAGTGTTTCTACGAGAACTGTTTGTTACTCAGTTGCTCAACCTCTCTTTTTCCAAAGAAAGTAGGAATAGAAAGATAGGGCTAGGACAAGACTAGTGGTTAGCTAATCGCTAATCAAATAGCAAATCGAATTCAAGACATCACATTCATCCATGCCTTCGAACATGAATTCATAAATCGATTGAAAAATCAATTTATTAAACTGTCTGTACTGCCATATGACATGCCATGGACTATTATGGTTTTAAAATACATCACAAAATATATATTATTTAAATGAGTCATAAGCTTTTTTCGACTCCGGATAAAACCCACGACTCTACGACTCACGACCAACGTACCCTCTAAGCTGCGCGCGTGCGCGGCCGCGCAGCAATTGAGAAGTCCCCGCGCACTCATTCCGGGTTGGCGCGCACTACAAGACAGTTGCTCAATTGATATTTGATCGATCCGCGCAGCCTCCACGCAGCCTCCGCGCAGCCTTTGAAATTTCCGCGCATCTAAGCCTTGGGCTTAGAGGGAACGTTGCTCACGACTCCCAACTCCGACTTCAAAGCCCTGTATTCGACAACTAAATAAAAAAACAAACGATCTAGCAAAATGTTGCGTAACAAAAATGATCTTAATTATTGACAATACGATTGAATGACTTGTTTCTTTTATAGATTCAATATCTCCTTGTTTTACATAAACATAGTATAAATATGATGATTGTATTTGAATATGGTTGGTTAATGATTGACAATTTTTTTTATGATGGAATACAAAAAAAATACGGAATTTATGCAAGAACATTGTCAAGAGTTTGTTTCGCCTCGCGTAGAATTCGAAGTATTGTGTAATCATGAGCGGTATATTACAATACATAGACTTTGACCCATTTGAAAACGAAACATGCTTAGTTTATGTAATTGGCAAAAAATACAATTGTGGTGACGTAAAAGTTTGGCAAGCGCTTTTCGCCAATTCTGGCTAAGGCCCCACGATTTTTGGGGCCCCTTTTGGAAGCGTTGACCCCACGTTCGGTAATCGCCGCCACGCATACTCAACTTATTCTATACAGAGTACACCAGTGGCGTTACCAATAACACGCAGTTGATTCTATCGTGGTTATTGTGATTGAAAAAGATTTGGTAAAACATGGTAATTACAAAACATTTCAGTTGGACAGATTGCTTGAGCATAACATTATTTTCAAATTTTATCAAGTCGATTTATTACAAAATTCTTTTTGTGCCATTAAAAAGTGACCGTTGCTTATATAAAAACATTAATATATTTTAGAGATAGATCATGTCTAGATTCTGAGTTATTTTTCTATTTAGTCATTCATGTAAGTAAACATTCAAAAAATATATTGCGCACAAATGCGCAGAAATGATTGACAATACTGGTTTTAATTTTAGGCATGTGTGTATTTTTCAGGGCTTCGAACCGAAACTGAACCGAAAACCAAAAACCGTTATTTTTGCCGGAACCGAATAATTTTGCGATTTCAAACACGCTGGTATTTTGGGCACACAAAAATACCAATGTATCCATTATGTTTGCAAACAATACCAGATGTTTAAAAAATTACGGGGTGTGGAGTCGTAGAGTTGGGTGTTTTTCCGGTGGTGGAATCGGAGTCGGAGTTGGTGTCAGAAAATCTGGAGAAAAATAATTACAAAGGATATTGAACTAAATATTTGTCTATTCATTATATTGATTGGTGAAATCGACTAGAATTATTTTATTAACTAGAATACTAATGGTATACGGTTAAATAAGTTAAACGAAAATTCTTGGAAAAATCAATTCGTAGTCGGAGTCGACTTTTTATTAAAAGCCGGAGTTGGAGCCCGTGAGTACTGTAAACGGAGCGAACGACGTTGGTACCACGGACCTGACTATAAAATATAATTTTTGCATGTTTCTTTATTTACACAGTTTTTTTTATTGATGTATCGGTTTGTTTCACAGTTAGCTATTTATACAAGAGTATTACATTCATACATTATCAGAAGTGAACACTGAATAATCTATCAGCAAAAAGTGGAAGGTCCCACGCAAACGTCGAACCCGCATATGTTCGTACTGCGGGCGGTCGACTTACCACTGTGCAAAGAGGGGCGATTTTTTTGTTGATTAATTAGGATGCAAAAATTCACGTGGACTTGGACTAAGCCGTATAAAAAGTAGTGCATTAATAATTATTACACTGGATTTAAATTATTATGCTAGTTGGAGATAAGTTATCCGAATTAAAAAGTATGTATTTGAAAAAGTAACAATATTTAAAAATACAAAATCGTGTAAAAACAGTTATAATGAAGACTCGATAAGTAAATCACACAAAATATTATTCATTTATTATTTTAATAATAGTGTCGGGATATATTAATCGGGATAATGTCGGGAATAATTAAAAAGAAAAAATCCCAATCTGATTGATTGCAACCAACGTTCCCTCTAAGCTGCGCGCGTGCGCGGCCGCGCACCAGTTGAGAAGTCCCCGCGCACTCATTCCGGGTTGGCGCGCACTACAAGACAGTTGCTCGATTGATATTTGATCGGTCCGCGCAGCCTCCACGCAGCCTCCGCGCAGCCTTTGAAATTTCCGCGCATCTAAACCTTCGGCTTAGAGGGAACGTTGATTGCAACTCATTAGTATCATTATTTGTTTGCTTTATTTCGATTCTACACCCCCCTTCTTGCTCCTCTTAAAAGGAAAAAAAAACCCAAAAACTCCATTTTGTAATTTCATAATTTTAAAATGTTAGAATCAATCTTGCTTCATTACTTAAGCAAACTTTGCGATAGTAAGTCTGAAGATGCCTCTGAAAGAGGCGAAACACGTGTCACAGTTAGTAACACAATACGTGGAATAATCAAAGTTAATTTAAATTTTCTATTAATACTGTCGGGTCCTGCGGCGCAGCGGTTAGCGGTGTCGGCTTCCGTGCCGTATCTCGAGGGTTCGAGTCCCGGTACGAACAGCATTTTTTTGATCGGGTGTTTGTGACGTCTGAAAATTCCCTCCCACCCTTCCGATCCTTCAATAACTGGGCGTAGCGAGAGCTATTAGTTAACCACTAGTCCAGTCCTAACCGTATCCATATATCCCTTTGCAAAAAGAGAGGTTGAGCGACAGAGTGACAAACAGTTCTCGTAGAAAAACTTCTGTTAAGATACCTCCATTAGTAGGCCATATGCTCCACATTGGGAGCGGACATGGACTAAAAAGAAAATTAATACTATTCATCGCTACTATATACGGGGAATTTTATGAGGAACTGGAAAAAAATCTTTCATCGTTAGAAATAGGGCATCCAATCCCGGGATTCCGTTCGATTTTCTGATCCCGAAATTCCGGGATTGAGATGGCCGCGATCCCGGGATTGAGAAATTTTGAGCAAAACCCGAAAATTTACACGAAATTGGCAAATTCAAGATTTCAAATACTTCAGTGAGCTAAAAAAAAACGAGTTTCTGTGGGAATCTGGTAAAAAGTATACCAAATCGAGAATTTCAAATTCCTCGATGAGCTGAAAAAAAAAACGAGTTTCTGTGAGAATCTGGGAAAAGGTATAGCGAATCGAGGATTTCAAATTCCTCGGTGGTTAAAAAAAACGAGGTTCTGTGATAATCGGGGAAAAAGTATAGCGAATTGAGGATTTCGAATTCCTCGGTGAGAAAATCTCAATCCCGGGATTCAAAATTAATCAGTCCCGAAATCCCGGAAAAAAGCTCCGGGATTGGATACCCTAGTTAGAAATGTCTGACGCGTCTCATGTTTTACGAAGATCTTACGAAGCCTTTTGTTTGTTTTTACTGTCATATGTTTAGTAATTTATTGTTATTAGGAAATCTATTATCCGCTTCGTGCTAGAACAGGAGTTCCCAACCGGTGGGGAATTCTCCACTGGGGGCAATGTTCCCTCTAAGGGAAGAGGTTAGCTGCGCGGAAATTTTAAAAACTGCGCGGACAGATCAAATATTAATTAAACAACTGTCTTGTAGTGCGGGTCAACCCGGAACGAGTGCGCGGGGGGTTCCCAACTGCTGCGTGGCCGCGCACGCGTGCAGCTTAAAGGGAACGTTGACTGGGGGTAATCGTTGGATTGGTAGACTTTTATTTTGAACTGAAACTTGATTGAAAATTCATTGAATTTTAAAAAAAATTGAAATAAGCTTCAGTTAGTGTCTTTCTTCTTTGGCCATGTTCGCTCCCTATGTGGAGCATATGGCCGCCACGCGGCACCTTCATGTTTCCCTGTCTCCCGCCAATAGCTTTGCTTCCTCCCATGACATGCCAGCATCCCTCAGTTCCGCCGAGTACATCCTATGGATAGTACCCGACGGACGTCCAGGACGCCGGAATCCCACCGGTCGAAAGAAGAGGCAGGCAGGATTGAGGCTTTCCGGAGGCATCCGCAGCACGTGACCCAGCCAGTTCCAACGTCTCTCCATAACCACTGACGTGACGGGACGCTGTCTTGTACGCTCCCTTATCTCTGAATTCCTCACAAAATCAAACCACCTCACCCCCATTATCCGACGCAAGCATCTGTTCTCGAAGCTCAGTATACGGTTTTTCTGAGTCTTCGTCAGGTGCCATGATTCGCAACCGTAAAGCATTACCGGCAGAATGCAAGCGTTGAACAAGTGGCATTTGGTTTTAATCGAGTACAGCTGTGTGTCCCAGACAGTCCGCATTGAGTTGAATGTGGCTCCAGCCATTCCTAAACGAATGGCGAGCTCGTTTTTTGTACTACCGTCTTCGGGGATATGTACGCCGAGGTATCTGAAGCTGTCAACCCTCTCGATGATCTGTCCCGTCCAGTTAGTGTAGTAAAAAGTAATCTCGATAAATTTATAATAATATGTGCACTAGAGGTCTGCACGGGTCAAAATTTTACAAAATTACCCGGTGCGAGCCCGAATGACTCATACCCGACCCGACCCGGGCCCGATTCTAATACCGCAATTGTTTCCCGAACCCGACCCGAAGCCCGGATCTATACTCAACAGGCCGAAAAAAACCCGTTTTTTTACAAATTTACAACAATTTACGATTCTCTATAGAACTAGTAATAATTGGAATCATCATGGCTGACTTATGACACGAACATAGTCTGAAATATTTTTCTGAAGAATAAATTCCTTACCCGGGCCAGGCCCGGGCCCGTGCAGATCTCTAATGTGCACACATACTTACATACAAAAATGAATTTCAACACCACGTAGACTATCTAAGTTAGGGGGGGACTATATTCTGAGAAATGTAAAAAGAGGGAATCGAGCAAATACGGTTGGGAACCCCTGTTTAAGCACAAATAATTTGTGTAAAAATATAATATGCGATATTTTTAGTGGACTGTGTTATTTCAAAATTGTTTAAAAAAGAGATGAGTCTTATCAATTAGGAATTCTATTAA
This sequence comes from Himalopsyche tibetana, assembly GCA_030503985.1. Lineage (NCBI taxonomy): Eukaryota > Metazoa > Arthropoda > Insecta > Trichoptera > Rhyacophilidae > Himalopsyche > Himalopsyche tibetana. The sequence goes on from JAPJYX010000005.1 coordinate 28,014,985, forward strand.
CAAGAGTGTATGGTCAAAACATAATCAACATGATAAGTATGTAGATAGATTAACCGGGTAAAATATTTACTGGTTATTGGCGAGGGTCATTCATTAGTCATTTTTCAATAAATAATGTAGCATATTGATAATTTTTGGCGTTTTTGAAAACGTTAAAAGAAAGAAGAAGTATGTTGGCAAATTATCATAAATTTGTAATTACTGTATTAGTTTTACGCAACGAAAACATTCAGAGTCAACGGCCGCATAATTTTGTCGATCATTGATTTCATTAATGTTCGACCAAATGAAAGAGACTATTGAAAATAATGAAATATAATATTATTAAATTAATATTTATTTAAAAAAAAATACTTTTCCTTATTTACTTATTGTTACAGTCCATTCGGGTAACTATGGCCATTGGTGTAACATTGGCTCACTACAAGAAAATAGGTTTTAAATTATGCCATTAAAATGTTATGGTTATACGATTGCCACGTGTATGTTTCTTAGCAAAGCAATGTTAATGTGTAGCCGGGTGGTCGGCAAACTCATTTGTCAACTGGGCTAAATATCAACTCTATAACGATTGAAATTTCTTTTGAGAGCAATTTGTTTTAAACTTCAACTATATATAATAGTTTGGTACATTTTGATTTACTTAATTATGGTACTCTTAAGCTGGCTTTTGCTTAAAAGGTCCTCAATTTGATTAAGGTACGTTCGCTAAAAACGCTCCTTCTAACTCTAAGTTTTAAATTTGAATCGTTCAAACTATGTACATTCTCACAAATTTTGTCACTAACGACCCGGGTTTCGCCTTTCGGCATCTTCAGGCATTCAAGTGCACGGATGACCCTGAACTGACGCTTAGCAAATGAAAGTTTCGTGCTTATATAAGATATAAATGCATCACTGAGTCCAAAGCCATTGCTGGCGAAAAGGATGAGCTCATGGGAATGCCAACAGATTTGAGTACATAGTAAGTAGTTTCAAGAATTATATTATTTGTGTGTCGGCAAAGGTTTTAATTTAATATTGAAATTCCACCAAGCACCTTCAGTCGAAATCTTAAATTATATCTAAGTTTTAAGACCGAAATCCAGCTTCTTCGCGTGGGAATCGAAGTTTTAATCTGCGTGTGGTATTTTGTGAAAGAGCCACACTAAAGAAGTTAAAGAGCCGCATGTGGCTAGCGAGCAACAGTTTGCCAAACACTGATCGAGGACATTAAATATTAAAATAAAACATCAATTTTCATTTTTATAAATGTTCGGAATCTTGTGTTCGATGTTGTGTACGATTCTGTGTAAGAAAGAATTTTGGAATCAGTGAATTTACAAAGTTATCAATATTAACTATATATTTAATCTGTACATTTAAAATTGTTACGCGTGCATATATGAGGATCTAAGTTTTAAAACTTACCTAAAGACCATTTTTGATTTTTTTTAAATTATGATGCCAACTTGTTCTCTGTTTCAATATCTACACAATCAATAAAATTCCGATTTCAAAACCTTTCTAAATACAAAGAAAACGCATTTTAAAAAACGTGTTTAGTCTCAAAATCTACTCAAATCCAAAAAGCCCACAGTAGTTTTTTGCACTTTGCTAAGAATTTTGGTTTTTAGAGTTAGGAAGGGTTTAAATTAAGGCATACATAGATGGTAATAAAATATGTTTTTTTTAATTCGATTTATTGCATATCACTATTTGATAATGAAAAACAACGGAATCAGTTTACGAATATTGCCGAGAATGTTCTTCGTAATTTAACAATACATTTTATTTTAAGGCTCATTCAGGTACAAACTCTTTGACTGCGAAAAGATACCCTAAGTTGCCGAAATATCAACCTGGGTAATAATATCGGGTCAGATTTTAAAAAAAATCAGGAAATGTAATTGGTAATTATAAAATACATTTAACCATTATACGGTCCCTAATATTGGTCAACGATTGCCCTTGGGTCTTCTACCTTCTCGGCAACGCAAGTGATCGTTTATCTACTTGGATAAAAATATAAATTTATTGTTTGAATAAATGAATTTCTGCGAAAGTCTTAAAAGATTTTTATTACGAGTATTTGAGGATAAATCGTTATGTTTTCGTTCACTTATCGTTACCTTAATTTGAAAAGGTTCTATTTGCACTTTTTCATTTTTTGAGATACGAGCGTTTGAATATTTGACTGATCATACCCATACGAATGTTGTTTATAAATCGATTATAAAAAGTCATTATTGTTTCTTAGACGCTTGTAAAACTACTCTATGAAAGAAAGTGCGTAGATAGAACTTTTGAATCTTGCTAACTTTTTTATTTATTAAATAAAATAATATAATCCTGCTAATTTCTTTTTTTAAAAATTAATGACTCGGAAATTAATATATATGTTAGATTGTGGCAAATACAACATTTTCCGACCAAAAAGTCATTTTATGCCAAAATGTCAGATAGAACCTTTTCAAAGTAAAGTAACGTTATGTTAAATTTCAATAGCCAGATAACAATAACAGTGAGATAACGTGAGGAAAAAGCTCAGAGTGAATTGCCCCGATGGCCATTAAAAACAAATATATTCATTACTGTTGACCGATGCGTTGAATAAGATTAATTGGCAGAATGGGCTATGTCACCGACAATTCAATATTTAACAACCATTCAGATCCAGCGCCACCATACAGACGGAATAGGCAACCGCCTAGGACGCAAACCATTAGGGGGCGCATAAATAGGGTACTACAATTATTTTTATATACTCTAATAATAGTAAGTCTTATTTTATTTTGACGTATGTATTTGTTCGTTAGAAATATGTATCGTATTCTATATGATTCGAAAAAGATACGTTGAGTGACTGAGTAACAAACAATTCTCTTAGAAAATCTTCTGTTGAGATACCTCCATTACGAAGACATATGCTCCACATTGGGAGCGGACATGGATATTTATAAATAAATATATTTTTAAAAAAGTGGGACGATTCGTGAAAAAGGGGGCGCGCCAATAATCGTTGCCTAGGGCGCCAAATAACCTCGCGCCGGCACTGAGCATTGGGCAATTCTTGACAAATCGAATTATTATAAATCAACCAATTCGTATTTAGTCACGCTGAAGAAGTTTTCATAACTAAATTATCGATTGACCAATAATTTCAAACGTTTTTTTTGTGAAGATTCATTATCAATGTTAAATTGATATCATTTCTATGCCCCTTGATGTGAAGCAAAGCGTGTCTCGTTTCGCTTCGCGTAAAAAAAGATCAATTATAAACCGTAGATGGTTCAGCTTAGATTTCTAGCTCGGTTAGTGAACCATTATTCCTGATCATCATTTTTATGTTTTGCCTATATACTAATATGGAATTATAACATTGTATTTTTTGCAATTTCGTCACTCATGGCTGGCTGCTTAAGGGTAAGAGTCACGGTCTACAGAAACATCTATAATTAAGACAAATTATTAAATTGTTTATATTCAAAAAATAATTGACTTAATCTAACATTAATTTAATGTATTTTTAAGAATAATCTTTTCTAATTCTTTTTTTCCTGGTTGCAATTTTCGCAGGCCCTTCTTTCTTGAAACATAAAAATTTAATTGTGGGGTTATAAATTATAATGCAAAACTATTTCCAAAACTCGAACTTTTCAGTAGATTCAAACACTATAACGAATGACAACCACAATTAAGAAACTAATTCGGCACTCGGAGCTTACATCCTTTGGATAGAACGTATACCAAGTTGTATACATTGTGATTAGAAATCGTGGACATGAATTGTCTGTTCTCCCAAGGTGTAGAACCAGCCTGCCAATGGGGAGAGCTTTAACGGTGTTTAACAATATTGCTTCGGATGTCAACATATTCCATGTAGACGTGGGTGAGTTCCGACGATTACTATATTTTATGTATTAAAGTCGGAGCTTACTCAATCAACAGACAAACCCAAAGCATTCTAAAAAAAGTAAATAGAATAAATTAAATGAAATCGGCCCACAACATCTAAATTAGAAAATAAATAAATATATTTAACCTTAGATGAAAGGGAGATTGGAGCTCGGCTCCACAGTTCCCCGTATAAAGATGAAATGGCACTGATGATGATGAGCTTACTCAATTGACTACCTTGCCATTTTTTCTACTGCTTTTAATATTAAATTGTACTATTTTTTTTTCTTTATTGTAAAAGTTTTTAATTTATAATTTGTCAACCTTGTGCAATGTTAATTAAATAAATAAATCAAAAATTATCGAAAAAAAGCTAATTTGGTCCTTTGTTGGAAAAAGTCCTTTTCCCTTTCCACAGTCGGTATATAATATATTATACATTGCAAAAAAAACTTTACTTTCCCCTCGAAAGAGTTAATTATAAATTTATAAGGGCTGTGGAGTACTTAAAAATGAAACGTCTCCGACTCTAAGCTCGGCTAAAAAAAATATGATATTTTTCCTATACAATATACATAAGTCTGCATGTACTTCAAGGTTTTGTATATTTTAACATTTGCAAATGCCCAAAAATCATCAAAACACGTTATTTAAACCTCCTGTAATGTTTGGTATGTGTGGGTTACGCCCTTTTCTCTTTCCAGAGTCGATACATATTCATAACAGTTTAATTTTTAATTGTCAACAATCTACATATAATATTTTATAAATAAAGCTTGAGCTTATCCCTCTATGTTATTTTTACCTCTGAAGTTGATTTTTTATTAATCTTAGAACGCATATTATTCCTATAAAAAAATATTATAATAATATTGAAGTAGGCACATTGCGTCATCGCTCATGACCAAACAAGCTGAGATGCCATATTGTATACAATAAGAACTTTCGAGAAAATGTGCTGTTACATAGTACAATAAGTTTATTTAAACCTACTGTTAGATGCAATTTTATGAGTTTATGACAGCGTAATGTGAATTTTATGAAGCTAAGTCTAATGGCCGGAAACCTGAAGGCTTTCTGTAGAACCATTTCTTAATGTGTTTACTTTGCTATATTGCAAAAAAAAAATGGAAACCATATAACAAAAGCAGTCACATAAGCCGACAATTTGAAATTCATTCATAAAATATCCCTTCCGAGAAGTAATAAATTTCAGATTTGTATAATGTGTCGAGCTTTCTCTTAACACAGGCATATCAAAATTGAGGCTAGTCAGAACAGAAAAAATGTAAATTATATTTGATAATTTTGTTTTTCTACAGGCTGTGTAATAAATAGTGACACGTAGTTTGCCTCTCAGCCGCCTGTGTGGTCGAGTGGTCAACGTTGTTGGCTTCGGCTACGGAAGGCCCGGGTTCAAATCCCAGTTCAGAGAGTTTTATAAATTGATTTTTCAATTAATTTATGAATTTCTGTTCAAAGGCATGGATGTTTATGATGTCTTTAATTAATCCTATCCTATGAACGCGTAGCGATTAGCTTATCACTAATCCTGTCTTAGCCCTATCCTTCTATCCCTTCTCTCTTTGGAAAAAGAGTGGTTGAGCAACTGAGTAACAAGCAGTTCGGGTAGAAACACTTCTGTTGAGATAAACTCCATTAGGAGTCCATATGCTCTACATTGGGAGCGGACATGATTAAAAAAAAAAGTTTGCCTCTTAGAGAGGGATCATCAAATCATCAAATCGATACTTGCTCTCTATATGGATCAGTCGGCCTCCACACGGTTTCCCCAAGATTCTTTCTAGTCAGTCTCTTTGCATCCTCCCAGGTCATCTCAGCGACCCGTAGCTCCACCGAGTACAACATATTGATGGCCATCAGTGGCCTTACACGACGACGGGATCCATCCGGTTAGTAAAAGAGACATTCAGGGTTCAGCCTCTTTTGAGGACCCACAGCACATCTACAAAGCAGCTCAATCGACGATATTTTAAATTTTATTTTGGACGTAATAAGGGCTTGGTTAGTCTGCTCCCTTAATTACGTGTTTCTGACAAGGTCAAACCACAGACATCTGTTTTAAAACAGTTCACAGTATACAGTTACTCTGAGTTTTAGCAAGGTGCCATGACTCACAACAGTAAAGCTTCACTGTGAAAATGCATGCGTTAAAGAGGAGATTTTTTTTCTTATTCTTATCACTATACAATGGATGATGGAGGTTCTACTGGACCCAAGGAGGCGATCAGACGAAAACACGTATAGTACTGATAACAAAATAATTAATTAAAACGTGAAATCCCTAAGGAATAAATTTAACAATGGTGAGCAGCCTATCATATTGAAAATATTATTGATTAACGAGAAAGCTGTTCATTCTCAACCCTTTATAATTTACCAAGACATTTTAAATTGAATTAATATTATAAATGATATTTCAATGAAAGCCAAATAATTTGCTGACAATTCGTAATTACATACAACATTTTTTCTTTCCAATTTTTGGAAGGTTTTTTTAAAAAACTAACATTCAATATCAAAATTTAACGTTCACGTGGCCCCTGATCCAAAACAAGTTTAATATGCCTGACCTTAGGGCATACATGTGTTGTTAATTTATTGCCATTAGTAAAAAATATAGTCATTACGAGTGTATCTTGCCTTAAGGTAAATAACGGGACCAATTTTTTCAATAATATGGTTCATGTCTTTTTAACAAACATCTAGCAACTTATTACAAATAAAATAATCATCTAGTTTTATTAAAAATTGTATTTCACTAATATATTTTAAAAAAGAAATTTTATATTTGATAATCCTTCGTTAACTATGCAAAGTTTTGGGACCTGCTGTATTCTAGGTCAGGCATGAGCAATCTTTTTGGCTGAAGGGTAACATTAGAAATATACAATAAGCCGCAGTAAATGACTAATTATAACTATAAACAATTTATTTATAATCGTAAAAATGAATTTCAGCACAAAAAGTGATTTTACTGTGACTCACTACTTTACGAGACGAATGTGCTGCACAACAATACACATCGGGTCGCATTTGAAACGTATGGCGTAATTTTTATTGTTTCTCAAGTGTGGCATTTTAGCTGAATATACCAGGGTTGTGGAGTCGTGTAAAAGAAGCGACTCCTACTCCAGTTTTAAAATAAAAAACGACTCCGACTACAAAGATTTTTTTTAATAATTTCATTCTTATATCGACTGTGAAAAGGAAAAAAGATGTAGGACCCACACATATCAGGAGATTTTACAGGAGACACAAAAACGTTTTTTGATGATTTTAGGATTAAAGTAAAATATGAAATATACACAACCCTGAAGTGCACTATGACTGATAACTGGTGTTTTTTTATTGACTTAGCCTAATATTAATTTAATAACTTGTTTAGGTCCTTTTTCCTGGTTGCAATTTTCACAAGCCTTTCTTTTTTCAACCTTAAAAGCTAAATTTAGATACTAATTCGGCATTTTCAGCTTCCATCCTTTTGATAGAACGTCTGTCAAGTTGTATACAATGTGATTATCGAAATAATGCTGTTTTGAAAAAAACGGAGGGTTACGTCCTTTTTCCTTTCCACAGTCAATATATATTTATTCCATCAGATTCAGAACATCTTTACTCAGCACAGCATGCAATGTCAACACTATGGACTATTGTTGTTTGAATACATATCATAAAATATTTTTAAAACAAATTTGAGTCGCTCATTTTCATTCAGATTTCTTCTAAGTGAGTCCGTGACATTCGTGCTATTTGCTGACATTCGAATCCAAAAACCCAGGAATTTACCGATTTGCCCATAATATCATCGTAACTCGTTTTTTGTTTAGCTCTTCCGAGACCTTCGAATCCTAATTCGATTAGTTATAAAGTTGTCTCGTAAATTTCCGGGAAAATTTAGTACTCATCCGGGATACGGGACAGCGATTCCAATTCTGGGACAATTTCGGCCAAATATGTTTTATGCGTGAATTATGATTTATTAATAGGTTCAGCACGTGACGTCACATGCGGCGCCTTGACCTGCCCCATTTGTGTCCAGCCTCTTCCGGTATTCAAAAGAACTAATTTATAAATGTGTCACATTGCGGAAATAGTATTTCAATTTCTCCGAATCCGACCATCGCTCAATACAAGTAGACTTTGAAAATAAACATAAATTTAAACATCCTCGTTTCCCTAAATAATATATCAACGAAAAACTAAAATAAGAACAAAATTTAGATACCAATGAATTAAAAACATTAGGCGAGACGAAATTCCTCGTATTATATAATATGTGAGACAAGGGAAACAAATGCGGCTGTTTACATAATCCAAAATGTTGCCAAATTTATACGTTATTTAAAAATATGTTTCTATAAACCAACCAACATGTTTTTTGGTAACAAAATATTATATTAAGTGCACACAAATATCAATTGTTTTTCTAAAATAACACTAAATATAATTAGTATTTTTTTTATAAAGCAAATTTAATTTCAAACATTGGGGTACATTTTTTAGACGTAGTCAAAACAATACTCATATACAATTCAATTAGTGGGACTATTCTCAAATTAATTAAGATCTAGACTAGGAATGCCCAACCTATTTATTCTGCGGGCCGCATAAATGCAAATTATGAAGGTTTCGACAATTTTAATTTTGGAAATATATATTCGAGGATAAATTTCTCCAAAAAATTAAAAAAAATTAAGGTTCTCGAGGTGCAAAAGTGCCGCAAAAAAACATTAATTGGGCCACAAGTTGGCCATGACCGGTGTAAAGAGTAACTTAGAAGAGTCTTTCATTCTCAGCATGATTTTGTATTTGATTTTAACGGTTGGTGTTACTTTAATTGAGGCCTATATTGACTGTTGTTATAATTGATATCGTATGATTTATTTGACCAATCAATAGAAATTATTTTGAAAAAAAAACAAAATTAATGCAAATTTGTTGAGTAGCAAGTTGTAAAACATATATATTTATATGTTATTATAACAACCATTCTAATATGTATAATTTATCACACATAATTTTTTTTAAAGAATTTAACAAACTCCTGTTAGCGTTTGACAGATCGACTACACATAACAACAGTAACCATAACTGCAATTATTATATTTCAGTTATACCAACTGTAAAAACTAAATACTAAGACTCCAATTGTTGGAATATATAAATTTGAGAATAGCCCCGCTGGTTCTACATAGTATAGCCGTAAGTCTCAGTGATTTTAATATATTTTGGCCTGTTGCCATTTTTTTCAATTGCGTCTATTTTCGCGTGTTGAAGTGACCCACTGGCGATAGAATATTTTTAAAATGTACGTAAAGCGAACTCACAAGCATTGACCCCGAAATACCTTATTATTATTTTATCACGAAAATTACATAAGAAAGTAATGAATAATTATTCGTGCACTGGAGCGGGTTCTCTAGCGGAGAAGTCAAACGCCTCGAATAAAAGTATGCACGGATTTTTTTTCTAATTGGGTTTTCCATCAAATTATAGATTTGCTTATATTCAGAAGCATGTCTGTGATTATTTTTAATTGTAAATGGAAATGGATTATATTACATGACATTACAAATTACAGCTGACGCTTATGCGCCCTGCATTTGACACATTGCTTCGAAATCGAAAAAATATAATATAAAACAAAAACTATTATTTTATTTACATACAAACAATTTCATATGAGAATAATAAAATACAAAGTTCGTTGCTGTAAATGTCCGCTCTTTAGGCAATGAATTGATCCGACTATGCCTTCAGTGCAGCGAGGGTAATTGGCTAACTCAGTAGTTACTGGACCAGTGTCCATTTCTATCACTCTCTTTACATACAAAAGCTCTAGTCAAGATACTCTACTGAGATACCATATGCTCGCTTTTAGGTGACATTATAACATAGGGTCTCAACCAATGCTCCCTCTAAGACACGGGCTCCCAACCTATGGGTCGCCAACTTTTTTCAATTTTGGATTTGAACAACAAAACTAGAACTAGTCAACTAAAATTACCTTATTAAAAAAATACCCTTTTCAATTGCATCGGGGTCGCGAGTCACATGGCTTATATAAAAAGGGGTCGCCACCCGAAAAAAGGTTGGGAACCTATGCTCTAAGACAAGAGGTTAGTTGCGCGGATATTTCAAAGATTGCGCGTTCCAATCAAATATTAATTGAATAGTTGTCATAGAATGTGCGCCAACCCGGAATGAGTGCGCGGGGGCTGTCAAGTTGCGCGCGCAGCTTAGAGGGAACGCTGGTCTCAACCTTTTTGTCCCGACCCCGAAATAGTAACTAAGAAATAGACTTGAAGAGGATTTCTAAATTTTCTGTGAAATGCTTTTTAGTGATCCGCACCCCCTTTAAAATTTATTCCGATTTTGTGTAATACATTGATTTATATATGTCAAAATAGAAACTTGTTCCGCACCCCCGGAAATGCGTTCTCGCACCCCAGGTTAGGAAACACTGGCTTAGATGATTTCATGTTCCCAACAATAATCGATTCGGAATTTTCTACTAGGCGTAATGGATTTTGGGATATAAAACTGAAAATAATACCTATGCCATATAGCTATTTCAAAAAAAATCCATGTCCGCTCCCAATGTGAAGCATATGGTCTCCTAATGGAGGTATCTCAACAGAAGTTTTTCTACGAGAACTGTTTGTTACTCAGTCGCTCAACCTCACTTTCTACAAAGTGAATAGTAGGGAAAGAAGGATAAGGCTAGAACAGGACTAGTGGTTGGCTAATCGCTATTGCTACACCCAGTTATTAAAGGATCAGAAGGATGGGAGGAGAGGAAACGATGTGAGTTGACATCACAAACACCCAGTCTTCGATCACAACTATGAATTGAATAATTATCAAATTCACTGTGATCTGAACCCAGATAGGAATGATGCAAATAGAACACCGAGAATTGTTTTGAGATTAAGCGAGCTCTTTGTAAACGTATTGGTAGCCCACCGCTGCATAAGAAGTGTAAGCAATTCATGTGTATGATATTAGTCTGTCCTCTGGGAAAATTCAATATTTTTTACGTCTATTTATTTATGTTTATTGCAGAAATAATACGTTTTTATTTATCTGAATTAGTACGTTAACAATGATTTGTGCATGCATAGTCAAATAGCAAGCCGGCGGCCATCTTAGATTCTTGCGCTGGGGTCTTCTTTATTTTTTTTCTTTTATATTCGGAAATGCGACTCGAACCCGGTCCAGCGAGTCCGCAACACGAACACGTTTGAAATTAAACCGCTAGCCGAAATGAGCCTCGGCGGGAATATTGATATTGAAACCCAACAAACACCATTAATCATTAAAAATCCGAGAGAGAAACTTTTTGTTCTCACCATCGACTTGGAGATCTACAGCGGAAACCTTTGGTAAATCCATAAATCGGTATAAAGTATAAATGATTAATATTTGCAGTCGTGTTATTTGGTGGGCATCTTATTCAATTGTTTGGTCAGTAAAATGTATAGCTGTCAGAACGCTAATTAAAATAATCAGTAAGTAATATAAAAGGACAGTATTTGTATATAGTCTATGACGTAGTAACTAAAGAACGTTGCTGGCTTCCGTGTCGAATCTCACGGGTTCGAGTCCCAGTTTTGGCAGGTTTTTGACAGTACGTGGTGTCAAAATACTAGAGCTATGGAGTTGCTAAAAAGAATAAGACGACTCCGACTCAAACCTTACATTAAAACACGACTTTAGTTATTTTTAGTGGCGTGCATTTGCGCTTTCTTTGACCCTAGCAATTTGAATAAAAAATAATTAAGCACTCGAAATCAATAGTTTTTTTTTCGAGATTTACACCAGTTAAAACAGTCGACTCCACGACCCTACAAAATTCCCTACCAGCGAGAGCGATTAGTAAACCACTTATATTGTCCATCCTTATATGCCAACTCTCTTCGAAATAAGATATGTTGAGGAACTGAGAAACAAGCTGTTCTCGTAGAAAAAAACTTGTGCTAAGAAACCTCCATTAGGAAGCTATATTCTCCACATTAGGTGCGGAAATGGATTTAAAAAAAAATTTGGTTAGTAATAGAAGATGTCGTAGAACGCTTTATACAGAACAGGCAAAACCTTACCTTATCTATCTTACTGACATTCATTTTTTTATTACTTACCGCTTCTATAAATCAATTAAGTCAGTTACTGACGTTCCTGAACAAATAATACATACATACTAAATTTGAATTGTACATTCAAACAGATTCACACAGTCAATGTACATAATTTTAACGATTCAAATTTAATATTGAAATTTCATCAAGCACCTTCAGACGAAATCTTAAATTATACATACATACATTGGCTTTTTATTCTCGATGCAGTACCTATTTTTTGAGGATTTTGGTGGCATTTCGAATGTAGTATTATTTCAGTATGCAATAAATAGATTGTTATAATAAACTATCTTTTAAATTATATCAATATACTAGAATCGTTTTGCACGCCAATTGCGTCAGTAAAATTCATTTGAAGGCCATCGGCCTAAAGTATTTTGAGTAATGAAAAAAAGCAATGGATATGTATTATTGACGTATCATGCTAAAATTTTGATTTGAAAACAGGGTCAATGACAAGATGATTATAAGCACGTGTTCCAAGTCATTTACTAACCACCCGATTTTTTTAAGAGGCGGTGTCAACGTCGGGTCCGTAGTGCAGTAGTTAACATCGTTGGCTTCCGTCACGGATCTCCCTGGTTCAAATCCCAGTACTAACAGCATTTTTTTAAAATTGATTTATAATTCTATTTGAAGGCATGGATATAATATGTAATATCTGAAAAAAAATCCAAGAACTTTTACAATCCTAAAGAGCGATAAGCTAACTATTAGTCATTTCCTAGCCCTATCCAATCTATCCACATTCTCATTTCAATCGGTTTATCACTTTCTGTTCGAAGACATCAGTGTTTGTGATATCTGATTATATCCTTTCCATACTTAAATAACGGGGTGTTGTGATAGAGATTAGTTAACCACTAGTCCTATCTTAGCCCTACTTATAGGTATATCTCTATTTCTCTCTTGGAAAATAGAGTTTGAGCAATTGATTAACAAACAGTTCTCGTAGAAAAACTTTGTGTTAATTAAAAAACATCACACACGAATATTATAACTTTAATATTTACGCGACGAATTGTTGAGGCGATCAACTTTTCACGAACGTTTACGCCAACAAAGTGACACTTAAGAGCCCATTATCATAATATAGTACAGGATATTTTATTATATTACGTGATTCGCAAGTAACACTTCTGACGATAATATAAAAATTAACATAGAAACAAGATATACAATTATTGTTATAATTTGGACGCAACGGGTTAAACAATACGTTTTCTCTACTTCACAGAACTGTTGAATAAAAAGTATAACAAAAAAGAATACCTCATATCTACCAAAACATTTATTTATATTAAATATGCGTTTTATAATAAAAAGTTTTTGTATTACAATACAACAATTAAAACGCCGTTTTAATATACCTTTAAAGCAGTGCTTCCCAAATTGAGGGCCGCAGTAAAACGTCAAAAGAAAATGTCAACAACCTCCCCCCTCATTTTTTTTCGACTGTCGAACATATAAAGGGTTGATTACGCTCTTTTTTCGAACGCTCGCGAATAATTTTTGTTCAAAGTAAAATATATTGCATTATAAAACTGTGTATTTAATAGAAAAATATCCAGTTTTTTTTAAAACGGCACAAGACAAAAGGTCGCAGGTTCCTCACTATTGGGCTAGGACAAAACTAGTGGTTAACTAATCGCTCTCGCTTTGCCCCGTTAGTTTTTAGATTTGGATTGAATCTTTGCGTTTGTGGAATGAATAATCGTTTTGTTTCTATTCAGTTCATGGAGATTTATTACACTTTTCAACACATTGAAAGATTGATTTTCCTACTACTTTGTTATTATTTTTTGCGAAATTATGATTTAAAAAACAGTCAAAAGACAGCAAAAATGCCCAGAAAAGGGTGCTGGAACCCCGTTCCACCAAACTTTACATGGGAAAAAAGCACTGCTTTAAAGACGGAAACATACTGCCGACGCGTCGTGTTGGATGTTGGCAGTGCGTTCCTGTTCCATACAATACAATGGCAAATATGTAGATATGATCTCATCCAACACGCTCACATGGCGTCGAGTGTCGGCAGTATGTTTCCGCCTTAAAGTTTTTTTTTTAAATTTTATCGTTGCTATTCGCCGCTCAGTATTTACGAGGTATTTACCGTTTACAATTGCACGATAAAAATGTTCCAATATGTACTACGTGAGCCGGAAACTGAACGGGTTTGACAGCTGTTCGACAACATCGGAGACAATACTCGAATATTGACGGAAAAAATATCTTTAACTACAAAAAAGGATTTTTATTTGCAAATTATTGATATACGGTGTTTCCATTTGTAACAGTCGTTTGTCTTGGAATCTGGACGTAGTGGTGTGCTTAATATTATAACGATAACTTGAAATTTTGAAAATGGTGTCCGTATTGGGACTCGAACCTGTAAGATCCGTCACGGAAGCCTTGTCTTACTCTGAGTAATCAATGATCAACGTATTATTAGGAATCTACAAGCCGCCTGTGTGGTCGAGTGATCAACGTCGATGGCTTACCGCTACGGAGGTCACGGATTCGAATCCCAGTACGGGCAGTTTTATAAATTGATTTTTCAATCGATTTATGAATTTATGTTCAAAGGTATGGATGTATGTGATGTCTTGAATTCCCCCCTCCCACCCATCCTATCCTATGAACGCGTAGCGATTAGCTAATCGCTAGTCCTGTCCTATCCCTTTCCTTCTATTAATACTCTCTTTGGAAAAAGAGAGGTTGAGCAACTGAGTAACAAGCAGTTCTCGTAGAAACACTTCTGTTGAGATAAACTCCATTAGGAGTCCAGATGCTCCACATTGGGAACGGACATGGTAAAAAAAATGTTTCAGATCTGATGCGGATGGAATCCGCGTGACACAAAAAAAACTAAATCACGTCCAAAGAGAAATTCGTCAATTCTTATTAGAAAAAATCACTTAATCTGTCAGTGTCCATATTTGGATTCAAACCCGTGGGTATCGCAATATAATACAATGACGTTAACCACTCAGTTTCAGAGTCGAACATATAACATAGGAATACATAGACATCACCTATGTAACATGAATGGAAGTGTTTCAATTATTCTTTGAACTTCCTGGATTACTCACTTTATAACGATTTTGACTTGATAATGCCTGGACTTTGGTCTCTGACATACGAAAACTGCAAATCAGAACAAGAGCCTTTTATTAATCACTCCAAGTAAGCACAGAGTGGCTGCAAAGTTATTATTCTATCGAGCGCCTTATTTAATAATACATATCTTGTTAAGAAAATATTTTTAAATTTCTGTTTAATTTTCTTGTTATAGAGTTAAATCTCGTTAAATATACAAAAGCTTAAATTAATACAGACCATTTTCGCATGACGCAGACAACTTAACATGCGTCGTTACGCAAGCTATCGAGCATGGTTTGTTAAACACGAAAAGGAGCAATTATATTCATGAATTTCTGATGAAATATTTATATTACACCTTGTCACAATTTAGTGAAATTACAATGTTATGAAATTCATCAGAAAGCATGTGCTTTTTTACGGTAGATATTAATTTATGCTTTCGTATTCTTGGTGGCTATAAATAGCCACCCGCGTGGTCGAGTGGTCAACCTCGTTGGCTTCGGTTACGGTGGTCACGAGTTCGAATCTTAGTACGGACAGTTTTTTAAATTGATTTTTCAATCGACTTATGAATTTGCGCTCGAAGGCATGTATGTGATGTCTTGAATTCCCCCGTTCTTTAAATCCTATCCTCAAATCGGTGCTTAGCGAGAGCGTACCATCTTTTAATGATGCCCAGTGTGATAAGTTTCGCAAAAACATTTTAATGAAAAGCCCTTTAGTAATTTTGACAAAGTAATTCTACAGATGGCTCAAAAGTAGAGATCCTGTGTCGAGACGTACCGGGACTTGTCAGGTTGTTAGCTGTCTTAAGTCCCGGGACTTTTTTGGATAATGTTCCGGGACATTGGCGTCTATTTTCGGGATCAGTTTTGAAAAAAAATGTATTACATTCAGGCTGAAGGATTAAAACCCGGGGTTTTAATCAAAATTATTTATGCATATATAAAAGGGATCTGATAAAAAAAAAGCAGATGCTTGGGACTTATAATTTCGTAGAAGTTTTAAATACCATATTTTTATATATTGTAATATAACTGTAGCAAACGCAATTTCCAAAATATTAAAAATAAATGTTCATAACCTCATGTTGTTTTATGTACAAATGTTTTTTCATTTGTACAAAGACACCAATGTCTCAATAGGACAAAAAGGTCTTAAAGCTGTATTGTGAAGTTACGGTGATAAATTTACTCCTGACGGCGGCCAAATTCTTTGATATTTTTTCATTACATGTACCGTTATCATCCCTTCTTAGTAAAAATCAAACGTAAGCATTGCACATATCATATTGCAAAAAATAATTATTAACATGGCATTAAAAAACGCGTGAATTATTAAGCGTATTTTTTTTACTAGTGCGTTCTTTGAAAAGGCGTGTAAGGCATGTATGTATGTATGTCATACATACATACATGCAAATATTTAATTTGAGTAAAATTATAATTTTATTGAAAGGGAAATAAAAGTCTCGAGTCCCGGGATGTCCCGGGACTTTGACTTTATCACGCCTCGAGTCCCGGGACTTTGAAAACCCCGAGACTACAGAATCCCTACTCACGAGCCTAAATATACAACCAATCTTTTAATTTAAAAAAATGTGAACTGTTTATAAAACCCATCAACAGCCTTTGTCGATCCAAAGTTGGGTGATAAGCTGGTAAATCATTGATCGTATTAATAATTACGACGAGCAGCTCATCGTAACGAGAGGAACAAACGGCCGGTGTGATATTTTGTCCCGGTTGATGTTTCACTTAATAAATATATATAAAAATATATACTAAAAGTTATTTAAAAAATGTTGACCAAGGAGAAGTAAGACTGATACAGTAAATAAATATACTTTAATTTACCACATGAATACCAAGCGGACACCGGTGTCCGGAACATATGCAAGCGAACACGGATGTCCAAGACATTTAAAAATCAAATACTTGGTATTCTAATAAAAAATATAAGCAATATTTTGATTGATATGTGTAGTGCTATCTATACTGAGTCAATACAGGTTTTAAAAATATCGATTTCGACTGTATATTAGGTAAAATTATTTTTCTCAAAAACACGCAGCATCTCTGGGACATATTAATGATTTATTTGCGCGGTATTCAAGCGGTTAATAGGCAATTTTTGATAGTTTTTGTTGTTTTCCTCAGCTCCCGCTCCTGTCCCGGTTTAAAGCTTTGCGATTAGGGCATCCGTGTGTGTTTACTTTTCAAATAAAGCCTCTCCAAAAACGTGACATATTGTTGACAAACTTTTAAATCACCGTGTATCTAAAAAGTCGGTTAGTTATTTGTACATTATGCAAGTGACATGAACTGTGCGAGCCTTCCATTTCCTCAATATTTCTTCCGTCGTTATTGCCGACTTCCTGCAGACTAAACTAAATAACCAATGGATTCCAGGAATTGTACTACAAGTGTTTACGTTTCGTACGTCCATGTGTAGTGCATCTGAGAAACAACAGCCCGTATTTTAAGAGGCGTAAGCTTTTGTAATGCGTACACCTAGTGTACGGAAGTAGCAGACCATGTCCTACGGTTCGCTAGAATGAAAATGATTCACAGAGCATTGTCCTAACAAATATTGCAGAAGTTATTATTTAAAAAAAAAAAAACTGTAAAGTCCGTCTTAAAAAGTGTATGTATAATTGAAATGAGGTATACCATAGCAGTATCATTAGCAGCAGGGGGCTCTGGGTATGCACAACCGTTTTCTTATATTCGGCCGCATAAAAACGAATTAAAATGAATTCGGGCCGCAAAGAAAAAATAAATTTAAAGACTAAGTTAATATGGCCTAATTAAAGATGTCGGGGTATACCGAGCAGCGGTTAGCGTTGTCGGTTTCCGTGCCGGATCTCACGGCTTCGAGTCTCGAGTACGAACAGCATTTTTTCAGTAAATTTACCAATTTCTGTTCGAAGGCGTTATCGGTTGCGCGGTCGAGTGTCAATGTCATTGACTTAGAACACGGAGGTCACGGGCTCAACAGTTTTTATATATTGATTTTTCAATCGGTTTATGGATTTCTGTCCGAAGGCATGGATGTACAAATGTGATGTCTTGAATTCCCTCCCACCTATCAACGGGCATAGCGAGAGTGATTAGCTAACCACTAGTCCTGTCCTAGTCGTATTCTTCTATTCCTACTCTCTTTTTAAAACGGATTTTGAGCAACTGACCAACAAATAGTTCTCTTAAATAAACTTCCATTAGGAGACCATATATTTCACATTGGGAGCGGACATAGATAAAGAAATCTTATCCTAAAACGGTCGTAACATTAGCTATTAGCTAACCACTAGTCTTGTTCTAGTCTTATACTTCTATCCTTACTCTCTTTCAAATAGAGATGTTAATCGACTGAGTAACAAACAGTTCTCGTAAAAAAACTTCTGTTGAGATCCTTCATTAGGAGGCCATATGCTCCACATTCGAAGTGGACGTGGATTAAAAATAAATAGACTCGTTTAAATTTGACCGTGTTATTTTGAAATCGCGTAAAAATAGTCCGTACACTTTATGTTATTTTGTACGCCGTATGGATTAGGTGTACTTAAAAAATATATGTTTTATTTCAAAATATTTAGGTAGGTATTTGAGATTGTTATTATAAAACAAGAGTATGACTCTCAAATGTGACTTTTTCTAAAAAGTATATCAAATTCTCTTTTGTAGCATAAAGCACCTAGTGTAATTGCCGGCAGGTGTAAATGAGTTTCCAGGAAAAACTTAAGTTCTCTTGCGATTAATCAAGTCTATTTCCGGGCACTCTTCATCGCATGTTTCTAAATTAAAATAATAAAAAAAAAACAATTTTATTTCTGCGGTGCATGAATAACCAGTCGCTGACGTTTCTAAGTGGGATGAAAAAGAATCTCTCATTTTTGTACCGTGACCACTCAAACTAGGGGCATGAGACAAGGGCGAGAGTCCCAAGTCCTCGAACATTGACAATGCAAAAATTATGCAAGCAGGTTTTGCAATTTGTCGGTCGAATAAATTTAAGAAAATCATTCAGTTATGAATGTATTCAGATTAAATTCTACTCCGAATGAGTTCCTATTTCTAAGCGATTATTTTAATGCCTATAAATTATAACAAGTGAATGCGCCCTCTCTTACGAGCGGGATTACATAATTCCGTGCGGTGTCGCCTGCTGTGGCCCAGTTCGTTAGAGCTTGCTCTACCGATCACGCAGGTTTGGGTTCAGATCACAGTGAATTTGATAATTATTCAATTCATAGTTGTGATCGAAGACTGGGTGTTTGTGATGTTAACTCACATCGTTTCCTCTCCTCCCATCCTTCTGATCCTTTAATAACTGGGTGTAGCAACAGCGATTAGCCAACCACTAGTCCTGTTCTAGCCTTATCCTTCTTTCCCTACTACTCACTTTGTAAAAAGTGAGATTGAGCGACTGAGTAACAAACAGTTCTCGTAGAAAACCTTCTGTTGAGATACCTCCAATAGGAGACCATATGCTCTACATTAGGAGCGGACATGGATTTTTTTAAAAAAAGCTAGCTTTTTAGTTTTATATCCCAAAATCCATTACGCCAAGTAGAAAATTCCGAATTGATTATTGTTGGAAACATGAAATACCATTGGTTCCTAACCTGGGGTGCGAGAACGTATTTCCGGGGGTGCAGAACAAGTTTCTATTTTGACATATATAAAACAACTAGCTGACCCGACGAACTTCGTACCGCCTCAGAATTAATAAATGTTGTAATAAAAATAATAAAACATCTTTAGTACTTTTCCCACATAAAATTTATTTGATCAGGACCATTACGTGCATATTGGAATACCACGCTGAGCTCTACGGGTTGTACGATTTTGTAAGAGTTGTTCGCTGGATGAGTTACTTCGTTTATTTGCATCGCATAAAGATTATCTAGAGCCAAAGATGAATATAATGGCAATACATCCGGTAGTCTTTAGAATTCACTGGCTTGGTGGAATAAGCAATCAATTTATTACTTAGGATTACCAGATGGAGAATTTTTAATGGCGGACACATTACTTCAAGTGGAAGATATTATCATACATTTCACGCAGTCTATTGGAAGAAGTTTTGAATTATGCAGTTTGCTTTTGCATTTTTACTATCAACACATATAAAACAAAGCAATATAAGTAAATTTTTTTGAATTGTTTGAATTTTGTACTTTTCCATGAGTTTTGTCGCTAACGACCCGGATTTCGCCTTTCGGCATCTTCAGGCATTCCAAGTGCACATATGTACTCGAACTGACGCGTAGAAAACAGTTTGTATCGTTTATATACAAAAATATAAGTAGATCACTAAGTTAAAAGACTATTAAAATGTAAATTAGCGAAAATTGAATGTATACAATTTTCAATGAATTAAGTGGGTTTGTTACAATTATGGGGATTTTTTGAAAATATTAATGACCAGATATAGGAATATTTAAAATAAATCTAGGGTTTTATCCGACCTATTATTGATGAGTTGATAGATTTTAAGTCTTTGAATTAATATTTAATGATAGCAAGTGAATTAATATTTAATGATAGTAAGTGCTTGAATTATTAATAAATGACAATTATTTAAAAGGGGTACAACAATGGTGAATTTGGTTAATAAAGTTGCTCGTTTAAAATTGGCAAACTGTTGAGCTGAGCTCGATTAATCTCTAAGATTTCTAGGTAAAATAATTTAAACTCACCCGTTAGTATGTAACAAATCAATACCTGAGTCAAAATTAAACGTATGGTTTTCAAGAATTAAATGGTTGGCGAAGGTGGAGGTATCTTTTTTTAAGCGAAAAGTGGCTAAATGCTCAGCCACTCTTATATTTAAAGTTCTAGCAGTTTTACCAATATACCAGCGTCAGTTTAAGTACATCCGTGCACTTGGAATGCCTGAAGATGACGAAAGGCGAAGCCCGGGTCATTAGCGACAAAACTCATGAAAAATTACAAAATTTAAACAATTTCAAATTTGATATTGAAATTCCATCAAGCACCCTCAGTCGAAATACTTAATACATATAAGTATATATAAGTAGAAAAATAACATTATTTATACTTATAATATTCTGCTATCAAAACGTAAAACAGCACGGATATTTACATATTAAATATAAATTTGAACATAACTAATTCTGGTAATTGAGTTAAGTACAGCATAAAAAATAGTATCAAGTAAAATGATTGACCAATTATATGTACAAGTATGAACTATTTTATCAAAATATACGCGTTCATTTGCATGTATAGGAAAAAGAGATAAGGAAATAACCATGGATTTTCAAATGTGGAAATCAAGGATACCGATATGACAAATTGTATTATGTGTTGCCAACAACACAGAGTATAAAAGTCTTCAGACCAGTGGCCGAAATATTTCGGACCACGTGGTCCACTAACATTAAATCACCTACATTATAAAATAATGATCATATATTTTTTATTTAATTGAAATTGAATTTACGCTTGTTTATCGACGCTAGTTCTACCGACGTATCTATTTGAAATAAGTTTATGACTATTTGGCTCCAGTTGTTTTCCTACGACAACTTTGCGGACCACCAGTTGACGAGCGGTGGTATAATAGACCAGTGTTTTTCAACCTTTTTTGGCCCGTGGTCCGAAATAATTTGAACAAACACAGGAATTTGCTGATTTTCCAAATGAACAGTGGGACATTTTTTTTTTAGCTCATCCAAGAACTCATCCAAAAACCCAGAAATTTAGGGATTTCCCCAAAAACAAAAAATAATCTCTGCGCCCCCCCCCTTCTCCGTTGACAAACCTTGGTATAGACCAGGGGAGGGCAAACTTTTCGGATGAAGGGCCAAATACAGGAATTCAAAATCAGCGGCGGGCCGCAAGTAAAATACCATGTTTAAATGTACACTATTAATTATCATGAAACAAAAACAATCTAATTAGGAATAGAACTGTTTTGGGCACGTCTTTTAACATTTTTTTTTAAATTCTGGTGTTAATTTTGTAGTTGAGATTCTTAAAACTGCTTGTAAATGTTCATCGGTGATCTTTGATCGTAAAGAGTTTTTATTGAGGTTCAATATTGAAAAAGTTTTTTCACATATATAGGTTGATCCAAAAATAACGATTATTATATTTATGTTCAATCTTTTCAAAAAGGCGTTAAAAGATATAAACGTGTTTTTTTTCAAAAATATAATAATGCTTGCGGGCTGCAAAAAAACACTCGGCGGGCCACGGTTTGCCCGTGCCTGGTATAGACAATGCGGCAATCAGGAATATAAAATATTATTGATTCTTATTTCTCATCTGAAATGGCGGTCAAATGAGAACCTTCTTTTTAAACGATGAAGGACATTGTTTCAATGTCAAATTGGATGGCATGTCCTCATTTTGGATACCTACCCCCTCCATCTGACTCAAGTATTATTTGAGCACCAAACTTGGAAAGATGGAGACTTACCATAAGTTGCAGCACACATTATGTTCTAATTTAAAATTTTATACAGCGAGATGCAATATGTATTTACTGAAAAATTTTCGAGGCCTCTCGAACGAAAATGAACTTTTGCGTGGTTTGGTGTATTTTTACGATCACGGTGCATTTAATAAACTTATTTATCACACGTAATATTAAACCGGAGTAAATCATTTGATTTTTTGCGTAATATGACACCCTGGTATGTGCAGATACTGCACTTGAAATTATTGCAAGTAATGTAACCATACTAATGATTCGTTTCGTGGGACTTTTTTGTGTAATAATCAGGGCTGTGGAGTCGGAATCGAGGAGTCGTGGTATTTTGGCCGGAGTCGGTGTCGTGAAAAATGTGCGGCTCGAATTTTTTTTGAAAAATATATGTGTATTCAAACAAAATAGTCAAAAGAGTTGGTATTTCATGCTTGGCAGACTTAAGATGATCTGGTCGTATACATATCGACTGTGGAAAGGAAAAAGGACGTAACCCACACATATCAAATTTTACAGGAGGCGCTAAAAACGTATTTTGATGATTTTGTGACATATGCAAATTATGAATTATACACAACCTTGATGTGCACGGATACTTTTAAACTGGTGTTTAATTGACTTAGCCTAATATTAATTAAAGAAATTGTCTCGGAAAAACCTTTATTTCAGTGATTTTTCTTGGTTTTAATTTTTTACTAGGTCATCTTTTTCAAACTTAAAAGCTAAATTTAGATACTTATTCGGAAAAAGCTGTTTTGGAAAATTGAGGGTTACGTCCCTTTTCCTTTCCACAGTCGATATATATAAGTCAAAATGAAATTATTGAAAAACTTCTTCGGAGTCGGAGAAATATTTTTATTTAATATATTATATTATATATAAAAATATATATTGGTTAATATTTTTAATTACTAGGTCTTTTTTTGATGCATTTAAGATATGTCAAAATATAAATGTATCTCGCACCCCACGTTAAAGAAAACTACTTTAGACGCAATAGTAAATTGAATCTGTTGCATCGTGATTTTACTACAGAAATGGTATAAATTATTTTTATGTTTTGTACACATTGCGTATACTCTCGGATTGTCGAAAATTACTTAAGTCAACTTTTATCTGTACCTAGACATCCAATAATTCGTGTTTTTAATAAAAAGTTGTCCAGGAGTGTTCGATTTCATAAATAATTAATATATAATACCTAATTATTGTTTTTTATCTATTATCACAATGAATATTTTTTGTGAACTACAATTGTTAGAAGTACACTGAATCAAATGATTAGATTAATGAAATACCACTGGT
The DNA here is from genome assembly GCA_030503985.1 of Himalopsyche tibetana. NCBI lineage: Eukaryota > Metazoa > Arthropoda > Insecta > Trichoptera > Rhyacophilidae > Himalopsyche > Himalopsyche tibetana. Next base: position 28,038,900 of record JAPJYX010000005.1, read on the forward strand.
ATCTATAAAGTTTTTTTTTTATATAAAAAAAATCATCCTAGATTAAGGTGACCATAATGTAAAGACTAAACTTTTAATTATACAAGTAATGCCCGAATTTTTAACCATTATTGCTGACGTCAACACATTAATTTATTGATTAAAATGGCAAGTAAATACTAGTTAGAACTCCATTATTATAGGGTAAAAATAGCAACGTATTTAGTTCTACAGTTTTATTATTATAAATTGATATCTATTTCGGGTTTCGACATCATCAGAACTACATTAATTTACCCCAACCAATACCGTGTGTGTTTTTATTAAAATTACCCTCTTAAAACAGTTTTTTTTTATCCAGTCGTTGGCAAGCTTTGGCATAAGCGCACATTTTTCATATTCCTTTGTCAGAACTATATTTCATTATTCTGAAGATGTATAGTCATACTGCATGTTTTTTTTCATACTCTGCAAAATAATTGATTTTTAATCGCAGAGCCCTATTTGAGAATCGCTGTACTACAGTGTCAACTTAAACTGCAGGTGCCAACATTTTAATTTTTGTAAGTTAAAATATACATAAAATTAATTAACGAACATAAAAAAATCATCTTTTGTTATACCAATAGCACTCGTTTAATTTTACAAACATAATAAGTGTGATATTTTTTACAAAATGTTTTGAATATATTCATAGAATATTGGTTCCAATGACTTTACTCTAACAATCTAATGACGTGTTCCTCTGATCACCGGCTGACAAGTGCTTTACTAAAGAACGAATTATTTGATTGTGTATACAGTGGCGTAGGAAGGGATCCCGCCACCCGGAACGGTTTATAGAATTTGCCGCCCCCCCCCCCTAATTTTTTTAATTTTTATTCTACTATTTTACTATGAGATTATATTACTGGTGGCTTAATTTTTTTTATGCATAAATATAATTTCCCAAAAAATATTGTACGTTGTTCATTATATTTTCTTTTGATTTTTTTTCTCTTATATTTTAAAATCAAATTGCAGGGCAGGAACTTTGTGTGTCAAAAAAAATATTAGGCAATGGTCTCTTTTTTATTATGTTTGGAGGAAAATGGTAAAATATTGCTGTTATTATTAGAATTCATTTTACAAATAAGTAAATGAATTTAAAGTTGTAAGTTAATTCAAAAGAAGCGATACTATATTTTATTTTATAAACATAACATTAGGAAAAAAACATATTGGAAATATAATTTCTGGATTTTCTCTTCACATAAGTCGTTAGTAACATCATCAACATCTATTTTATCTGACAGTTAAAATTTTATTAAAAGCATAGATGTGGAGCTGAAATCCTTATCGTAGTCGGAAAAAAACTAACAATTCCGACTGCCGCCTCCAAACTAGAAAATTTTGTCAGTGAGTGTCACAGAGCACAAATTAGAAAAAGAAAAAAGTGAAAGGGGTATAGCTGACATTGGTTATGTATACATATCAATCACTTTCCAAATGTTCTACTAATTTTCTACTAATGCCGCCCACATAAATGTGCCGCCCCCTCCGCACCCCCCTTACTACGCCACTGCGTGTATACAAACATGTTGTCCGATTGTGTGACATTACACTTCTCTGATCATACCGACAAAATGTTTATCTGCAACTTCTTAATACAGTAATATGTATTCTTTTAAGTTGTCCAATATGATTCATTCTAAAACTAGAGCATCGCTGAATTCTATTATAGTTAGTTACTTAATTTTAGCTGTTATGTAAAGCAAAGCCCACGCGAAGCAATATTTCGTCTCATTTTTAAATTTATATGCAATATTGTCTCACCACTCTAATAAATTAAATCCACTCAGAAAATTTAGAATTGAATGTACAGTAATCAATTCTGAATATTATTTTAAAATAATGTTTAAACTTTTCAATATGAAAGTTGTATAATTTTAAATTTTAATATACAATTTGAATAGGCGTTTGGAGAGAACGATAGAATTGTTGGACAGGACCGCTTGCAGATATTCCGTGACTTAGTAGGAAAATGCTTGATTTTTTTATGATAGTTAAAATACTCATTAAGCACGCGCTATTGCATTGGACCGTAGAAAATGGCGAGACCGGGGATGTGCTTTATGCTTTCGTAAGGACCGCATTGGGTGAAAGAAGTCGTATTAAAAACATAATAAAAATTAATGTATTTTATAACCGATAATATTCAATTCACATACTGCCAGTTCCTTGAGTCAAGAAATCAATGCTCGTAAGTGTTTGCTCTATTTGACGGTAACCACGTGTTCGAATGAGCGAATGAATAACAACCGGTTCTCCAACTTCTCCATATCGACTGTGGAAAGGAAAAAGGACGTAACTCTTATATAACAAATTTTACAGGAGACACCAAAAACGTTTTTTTATGATTTTAGGTCAAAAGCAATTTATGAAATATACACAACCTTGAAGTGCACGTAGACGGTTAAACTGGTTCTAAATTGACTTTATCTAATATTAATTTAATTAATTTTATAAAAAAACCTTTATTTTTTCATAGTCCTAATTTTTGCAGCCCTCTATTTTTTCAAACTGAAAAGTTAAATTAAGATACTTATTTGGTAATTTCAGTTAACATCCTTCTGATAGAACGTGTATTAAGTTGTATATATTGTGATTGTCGAATAAAAGCTGTTTTGAAAAAGTGTGAGTTACGTCCTTTTTTCTTTCCAAAGTCGATATTAAAGTGCATAACCCCACATGCACTAAATTGGAAGAGGGCATGGTTATATACATAGCAACCAATTATATTATACTTTCCCAGACTTTTAGGATATCCATTTGTATCGCAAAATGTATTGTTTATTTTTAAATGTACCGTTTTAACTAGTGTTTATGAGCTCATTCAGTTAACCATTTTGATACCAAGCGGACACAGGTGTCCAGAACATATGCAAACGAACACGAATGTTCAAGAGATTTACAAAATAAAATACTTGGTATTCTAATAGAATATATTAGCAATATTTTGATGAATATGTGTAGTGATATCTATACTGAGACAATATAGGTTTTAAAAATATTGAATTCGACTGTATATTAGGCATTTTTTTTTCTCAAAAACACTCAGTATCTCTGGGACATATAAACGATTTATTTGTGCGGCATTCAAACGGTTAAAAAGGAGCAATGTTGCCAAGGTTAGGAACAATCTGCGCGTTTGAATATCGGGTATTCGCTCGTCAACGAACATAATTCACTCGATTTTGACTTTAATGGTCTTGATTTATAGCATGAGCTGAACTTTTAATGGGAAAAAAGGATTTTTGGCGCATGTTAGTGTCCAGCATTAAGCTCATCCTCGCCACGAAAAACCTTCATCCAGAATATAGGTGAATTCAAGGAATGTCTACAAAATTTATTTTTGACGTTTAAACATTCACGGAAATCCCTGTGGCATTTTTAATATATGTTGTTCTATATGTATTTTGTTATAGCAATTGAAGACATTAAAAAAGCATAAGGATGAAGCATATTTTGTACAACAAAGAAAAAAAAATAAGTTCCACAAAAATCAATATATTTATTGCAACTTACAGTCCAGCACTGTTGAATATTTACTTGATTCCTGATAATAAATCATTTTGCTTGTCTGTCTGGTGCATTAAAACAACGGGGAAAAAACAAAGAATTTTTAATAGAAACGTAGGAAATATTGCATTTATTTACTATATATACTATAGATATATTGGCATTAATTATTCAATTAAATAATGTGTTGAGATTTTCTCAATTGCATCATGACTGATAAAAATGAATGTACATTTTTTACTTACCTACCAATCAGTGTTGTGGAGTCGTGTAACGTCGTAGAGACGACTCCGACTCCGACGAATTTTTGTTGATAATTTCATTTTAACTTATTTATATGTATGCCATCAGATCATCTTTAGTCAGCCAAGTATGCAATGTCACCACTTTACATTAAATATATATATATTTTTTAACTCGAGCCGCTCATTTATCGCGACTCCGACTTTGACTCCACAGCCCTGCTACCAATACTATTTTGATTTCTGGGGGTGGGGGAGGGGTAAAGATTTAATCATTATTTCCCTCCTCCCATGCATTACACCTTAATACTGCACTTTTTTCAACTGTAGGCTTTGAACGAAACACAATTGAGATCGCCCCAGTGGTGTAGTGTTAAATAAATAGGAACCAGGTCGGTCATTGATTTCTTCCCTATTTTACATCCGTCCGAAGTTAAAAAAACACATTTTTTAACAATTAAATCAATAAACAAAACGATTTTGATTATACGTATGTACTTGAAAATTAACTTGCTAGTCAAAAAGGTGGCAGGGCGGCGCCCTGGCTCTTTTTCAGTTGCCAGGTCGCCGACCTGGCTCCACTACACCACTGGATGCCCCCCCATACATATACTGATATGGGTTTTCAGTATAAAAAGTGTAAAAGAGAGGAATTGCTCCCAATGTTCCCAATGTTCAAAGGAAGGTGGCTCCAGAGGAGGAGGTTGCCAGAAGATAGAATGTTTGATGAGGGTAAAGTACGAGAGAACATAATATATTTCGATTATATAGATGTTTATTTGTTTGCCTTGCTTTCAAGTAGTATTTGATCGTATTTGCCTAATCGTTTTCGGCAATTTCATCCGGCTCTTCAAATAAGACACGTACTAAATACGGACTATTGAAGCGTACTAAATTAATGAACTGCTGTATGTCGAATCAATTTTACGAAATTCTTGAAAGAAAAACAAAATGCAAATACTAGTTTTTTTTATTTGGGAATATACAATCTTTAGTCAACGGCCTCTAGCGCGAGTATCCGCACTAGGCGGAGCAGCCTCCGACCGTTACAAAATACCAGGGCTGTGGAGTCGTGTAAAAAAAAGACGACTCCAATTCCAAAGAAATATTTCAATCATTTAATTTTAGCTTAATTTATGTATACCATCAGATCATCTTTAATCAGCCTAGCATACACTATGGACTATTGCGGCTTGAATACACTTCATTTTTTTTTTTTTTTAATGCGTCTTGGTCATAAGATTTTTTCAACTCCGACTCCACAGCTCTACTGAAAATACACTGAAACATCTTATCTTATCTTATTTTGATGAACAGATTTTTGCTCGCTTATGTGAAGCCTTCCTTTATATTCTTCTTCTTTGGCCATGTTCGCTCCCTATGTGGAGCATATGGCCGCCACGCGGCACCTCCATGTCCCCCTGTCTCCCGCCAATAGCTTTGCTTCCTCCCATGACATGCCAGCATCCCTCAGTTCCGCCGAGTACATCCTATGGATAGTACCCGACGGACGTCGGTCCCACCGGTCGAAAGAAGAGGCAGGCAGGATTGAGGCTTTCCGGAGGCATCCGCAGCACATGACCCAGCCAGTTCCAACGTCTCTCCATAACCACTGTCTTGTACGCTCCCTTATCTCTGAATTCCTCACAAAATCAAACCACCTCACCCCCATTATCCGACGCAAGCATCTGTTCTCGAAGCTTAGTATACGGTTTTTCTGAGTCTTCATCAGGTGCTATGATTCGCAACCGTATAGCATTACCGGCAGAATGCAAGCGTTGAACAAGTGGCATTTGGTTTTAATCGAGTACAGCTGTGTGTCCCAGACAGTCCGCATTGGCTGGAGCCACATTCAACTCCTTTGTATATCGTTTATAATATATTTTTAAATCCATGTCCGCTCCCAATGTATAGCTTATGGAAGCATCGCAACACAAGTTTTTATACGAGAGCTGTTGGTTACTCAACATCTCTTTTTTCGAAGAGAGTAGTAGTGATATAAATATTGGCAAGAGAGGACTTGTGGTAAGCTAATCGCTCTCGTTACGCCCCGTTATTTCAGGATTGTAAGGGTGAGAGAGAATTCTTAGACCTCAAAAACACTCATGTCTTCGAGCAGAGATCGATTGAAAAAATACCTGTCCGTACTGGGACTCAAACATGTGAGATCAGTCACGGTAAGCAACGACGTTGACCACTGCGCCACGGATCGGACGATATAAATACAAATAATAATAGATATCTAACAAAGATTTATTTGTGGTTTAATTATAGAATTTGGTCAGATAAGTTTAAAAAAAGGTAATGATTGCATTACGTCGCAGGCTTTGCTCGCGGGCCACGAAGTTAAAGAGCTCGAATCCCAGTACGAACAGCTTCATAAATTGATTTTTCAATCGATTTACGGATATGTGGTCGAAGGCATGGATGTTTGTGATGTCTAAAATTTCTTCCCACCTACCCATCCGATCCTAAAAAATGGGCCGTAGTCGGAGTGATTTTCCTACTACTTGTCCTACCCTACATAGCTAAATTTTTCAAGCTTCACATTGATAAAAAAAGAATGGTTGAAAAACTGAATAACAAACAAGCAGTAGGAGTCCATATTATTATCAAAATTAGATTGTTAAGTATTATGGGAATTTATATTTATGTTTCTCATTTATTTTGTGTACTGGCTGTAGGCAAATTGGTTGCAGCACCTCAATCATCTGTTACTAAATATATGTACAGGTAAAATTTACTTTAAAACATTAGTTGCTATAATAATACTATGCGACAACGCTGTAATGGCCGTCACGTAGTGGTTTGTTTTGACGTAGTGGTGGCGGTTTCTGGAACTAATTTGGACCAACACTAGCCCTATGGAATGAACCACGTGACAGGACAGGCAGCGCTGTGACGCATCGTTCACCTTAGAGAAGGCAGAGAAGAGAGTATTTGAAGACTGTTTTGACTGAATTGTCAGTTTAAAAGAAACTGCCGTGCCATAGAATTAGGGTACACATATTTACAGCAGTGTTTCCCTGAACTTACAGAGTCAATTACGACTATATATCTATCTAACATACATTCTCGCGGATTTGCGGAATTATGATTCGATGCATAATTTGTTTGTTTATAATTGGTGACTCAGTTCCGGTGTGTTGTGTATGTCATACCCAAATGTCAAAATGGTCACTATTCGAGGTGTTTCCTTCTGTTTTATTTGTCGCTACATTTTATGGAGAGTGACTTATTAGTTAGTAGTAATCCTTCAAAAAGGCAAGAAACACGGTAAGTGTTGATAAAAACTTGAGAATGGCTTTATTAGATATTTTACGCGAATTTAGATGCAAAGAACGGACTAGATGAAAAGAGACCGTTGCAGGTTACATGATCAAATTAATTATGAATCGCATTAAGGATTGAAAGGGTGAAGCGATGTAAACATCAAAGATAGATGCATTAAAATACCGCGAGGTTGGGTTCCGACTAGGGTATCCAATCCCGAAGCCTTTTTCCAATCCCGGGATTTCGGGATCGATAAATTTTCAATCCAGGATTGGGATTTCCTCACCGAGGAATTTGAAATCCTCAATTCGCTATAATTTTTCCCCGGATTATCTCCAGACCTCGTTGTTTTTTTTTTAGCTCACCGAGGAAATTAAAATCTTCGATTTGGTATACTTTTTTCCCGATTGTCACAGAACTTCGTTTTTTTTTAGCTCACCGAGGAATATGAAATTCTCGATTTCCCAATTTCGTGTAAATTTTCGGGATTTGCTTAAAATTTCTCAATCCCGAATTTTGAATTATACACAACCTTGAAGTGCACGGATACTTCTAAACTGGTGTTTAATTGACATAACCTAATATTAATTAAAGAAATTGTCTCGGAAAAACCTTTATTTCAGAGTTTTTTCTTGGTTTTAATTTTTTACAAGGTCATCTTTTTCAAACTTAAAAGCTAAATTTAGATACTTATTCGGCATTTTCAGCTTCCATCCTTTTGATAGAATGTGTGTCAAGTTGTATACATTGTGATTATCGAAAAAAAGCTGTTTTGGAAAATTGAGGGTTAAGTCCTTTTTCCTTTCCACAGTCGATATGATAGTTCAATGGCATAGTTTCATAAGCTGATAAGTCGAAAATTTGCTGTTTCGAGTAATATTAATACCAATTACATTCAAATACATCTATAACTTCACAAAAGTAAAAATTTTCTTTCGGAAGGGAGATGTTTGCACAATGAAAATAGAGACATATAAATAATATCTCAGTTCCATATAAATATAATTAAAAATATCGTTTTATGTTTCTGCCAACGTTAAATGATAAATGACTAAACGATAGACCCAAAAGATGAGAGAAAAATAATGATAATCACTTTTTTACAACATACATAGTTTAGATGTGTCAAAATTTTGGTAATTCATATCTTAAAATGAGCAATATCTAGTAGTAGCACTAGGGCTTCCAAACCGGTTTAAACCGAAACCGGTTAACCGGTTTATTGCATGATTTCAAAAAAACCGAAAACCGGTTTATTTCACTCGGTTAACCGCGTTTTATCAAAAATACTCGTTTTCTTATTTTTCATTTTTTTTTCAAAAATAAAAATATTTTACAATGAATTTACTGCGTAGTAGCGGAAACAATTTGCAACAACAACAACTGAGTAACAAGCAGTTCTCGTTAACAAATAATTGTTTGAGTCATGCTTCAAAGTGGGAGTGGAGACATAATATAAGCTAATATCTACTATATTTTTGTCTAAGCATTGGATGTCCTGTCTAGTCGATATTCTTAAAAAAATAAATGCAATTATTTAAACATCTTTCTTTTGATGAGTTTTATTATCAAATTCTATTTTTTTATTTCACTTATTTTATCATAAAATATTTTTCCACATTTGATTGTCATTGTTGTATATATATGTATAATGTCTTCTGTGTTCCATCTATAAGATAAATATCGATTTTTCATTAAAATTGGAGTATTTATGACAAAAATTTTAAATTTTCCACAAAAAAAAATTTAAGGCAGGTATCTGCCTAATCAAAATACGTTATGTTTCGGTTTAAACCGGTTAACCGGTTTTATTGCCAGAAAAAAACCAAAAACCGGTTAGTTGGAAAGTCCGGTTAATTGGAAGCCCTAAGTAGCACTATGAGATTAAGTCCAGCGATTCATGAAGACTTTTTCAGACAACTGAATGTATGCGTATCTTCGCAAATTATTGAATAGTTCTTCCATCATTAAATGCTAAGGCATCAAATGATTTGGACTGAAGGTATCCTGTGTTTTTCGTTATTTACGAAATTTTGTTATTTGTAGCACTTTGTTAAAGAAAGAGCCATAAGTATTGTGAGCATAGTGATGTAATTCAAACTGGTATGGTAAGATTTTTCGTCATATATTATAATACATACATATAATACATGGTTCATATTCAGACACTTACACTTTACTAATATTCAAATTTGCACTTTTCGCAAACTCAAAATTGTATCTTTATAACAATATAGTACAAGGAATTGGTTTTACTAATTACACAATTTTATAGAATTATCAGGGTTGATTTCGAACATCGCGATCATTTAACGTTATCATTTTTATAAGTTGAAAATAAAATGGAGGAATTAATACTAAAAAACGTTGTTTTATTTAATGTCTTTCGCCGAGAATCAACAACAAAGTAATCATTTCGATATTTAAGTAACATTGTAGTAATTAAAATGTATGCAAACAACTAGGAACTGACTAGGAATATTATCAAACAGAAATTCATGGGTTTTTCTGGGTTAAAAATGGGGGTTTCCTAAACGTTTTTAAATAAAAATAAATACTTTTTCGTTATCACCGACATATTATATTAAATTTATCCTTACACGATGTTACACAAATCAAGTATCTCAAGTATTTATTTCTATACTGGATAGTTTTATAAAACTTATCGAAACACTTCGAGTCAATTGCATTGATCGATTCTTTTTTACTGATCCTATGATTTAAGTTGTATATCTGCGTAACGAACGTGAGATTATTATGTATAACTTATCATATGTTTAAATTTTCAATGGTTAAAATTTTTTAAAAATTATATACCAAAAGTGCTTTAATAAATTGAGATGGATCAAATAAATACAACCCTCGCTTAACTCTTCAAATTATGATTGGGCGACGATTCATTTATTCTCTCGTTATGTCTTTTGACTAACCAATTATGAATCTTAACTATGACTATGACTCGAGATTGAATTCTTGCTGGATTTTCCACGAGTCACTTGATTAGCGAAGTAAGAGTGTCAAAACAAATAATTCAAATTCAAGATGATTATAATATATCCATGCAGGAAAATGAGTAGAACTCGTTTATTACAAAGATTAGGTCGAATAGATTTTTTCTTTCGCGATCAAATCATGTTTAATATAAAGTCAAAAACTATAAGCTCGGTTCCCACATCGCACATTTTTACGTTGGGTAAATGAGGAGGGAGATTGTCTATCAGGATTTCCCAAACTATGTTTCGCGGAACACTGGTGTTCCCTGGAACCTAAATAGGTGATCCGCGAAAATTTGGAATGGCAATGTACACTGCAACACATTCAAGCATCTTCGAACTTCATATTAAAAATCTAGCAATGATGAATTTCCACTGATCTTTCAATCGTCAACTATCGAGGTATAGGCGGAGATTTTGAATCACTAAGAGTTTTATTTACTTATATTTATATGTAATACGTTTTAAAAACAATTAGTCATAAGTTATAAGTGATTTCATAACATATATTTTTTCAATATTTTTACTATTATCATTTTTTTACCATGTCCGCTCCTATTGTGGAGCATATGGACTCCTAATGGAGTTGATCTCAACAGAAGTGTTTCTACGAGATCTGCTTGTTACTTAGTTGCTCAACCTCTCTTTTTTTCAAAGAGAGTAGGAATAGAAGGATAGGGCTAGGACAGGACTAGTGGTTAGCTAATCGCTCTCAATATGCCCCGTTCATAGGATAGGATGGGTGGGAGGGGGGAATTCAAGACATCACATACATACATCCATGCCTTCGAACAGAAATTCATAAATCGATTGAAAAATCAATTCATAAAACTGTCCGTACTGGCATTCGAACCCGGGACTTCCGTAATCGGAGCCAACGACGTTGACTACTCGACCACACACGGACTCGACCACACAAAAAAAATACGGTTTGTTCCGGTGACATTTACAGATTTGCAAAGTGTTCCATTGCAAAATAAGTTTGGGAAACCCTGGTCTATGTAATGGTTAATTGACCATAGACATATAATTTAAATAGGGATAAAGTTAACTAAGTATGTAAAACATAACAGAATACAGGTTAACACGATTAGTTTATAATGCTCATGGTGAGCAAAACATGTCCTCCGAGAGTAAGCAATTCCATCCTTAAAAGTGATGAGTAAAACATGACTGAAATATTTACTTTACATTTGTTTCGTATCACTGGCATTCCAACAGCAACGATGTGAATTGAATTATGACTTTTAAATCGAGTGACCTAGGTCTGCGAAGTACAGAAATGCCCAAAAATAATTATATATCTTTACAATATTGTTTCTGTAATTAATACGTGTACTCGAGTGCGAAAAGACAGCTCGCTAATTAAAAACAGACGCTGTTAATGAAAGTTTTTTTTTGTTATAAACTTGACCCCTTTTACTTAAATAGATTGACGGGTTGAGTCATATTAATTAGTCAGCGTAAATTGTCTGTCATTGTATGAAAGTTGTCGAAAAAAAGTTTTTATATAACGGACAGCTTATTTTTATTATGCGTTATTTATTTGTTATTTTTTTTAAATTCTTATGGTAGTCAATTTCGTACCCACCACAATCCGATACCGCTTCCCACTCTTCTTACAGAATATATTATGCAGCGCGAATACTTTCTGTCAGAGATGTCCCGAGGAAAAAATCCTTGTGACTTGGTAGTATGCAATGTGACGTTCAGAATATTCAAAAAGTACATAACATAAGTTTACTGAAGAGCTTTTATTCATTGATTTCCGTTTGCATCCATAGGATGCCGTGAAGTCTTTGAATACCTTGCAATATCCCCTGAACCAAGTCGGTGTGAACAACAGGGCCAACAGATCTGACACGTTCTTCATGTCTGGACATTACCAACGTATCAAATTTGACTCACTTACATGTTGGACTATCTACTTACCTAGTGCTTCCCAACCTGGGTCCGCGACCTCCTGAAGGGTCGCAGGATTTCTCCAGGGGCCGTGGCAGAACATGTTTTGTATTGAGGGGGGCCGCGGATTTTTTTTTTAGATTTAGCCGGCCGTGGTATGATTTTTTAGGAAGCACTGCACTAACCAAGCAGTTTAGCAACGAAGTGAACATGGCTAGTTTAAATATTATCCATTTTTATATTATGTACCATTAATAGACAGAAAATCGACCGCAGTCCACCGGTCACCCGTGGAACTATTTATGGTCGTACGCAATCCGAATATTAAAGAAAATATTAAAAACGTTTAACTAAAAGATACCAAGAAAAAAATAGAGTCAACGTAAGTTTTTTTCTGTGTCCTGATGATATCAAAATAGCTCAAATATAGTGGAAATAAAAATGATTTCTTTTTTTAATCAAAATTTATTAATTTTTAGCCGTTAAACGTTTACTCATATAAATATAATTGTAGAATGTTGTTTTATTGTTTTTTTAAGCGCACGGCATTGTTTCACACACTGTAGGTACCAAACTTTGAATGCTTAGTATACCTTTCATGTTAACCGATGATTTGAATGGTACCAGGTGGTTAATGAAACACAAATCACATCAATACGAAAAAAATATCACGCTCACCGCAAGATTTTGTTCGTCTAATTTAGATATGTTTAAGTCATAAAAAAACCTAATCGTGAGTGACTGACCGATTTTTTCTAATGAATTTATTGGACATGTTTTGTTTGATGTTATATCAATGAAGCCATTACATGTTGTGGAATTTATTGCAACATTTTAATTTATAAATTTTACTACTCATCGTAATTAAAAAAATTAAATATGTGCTCATGAATTGAGCAATTTTAATAAGGTGATACTATACTGCACCTGGATATTAAAATCCAATACATTAAATCAACGTCCGATGCGCCTGTCACTATAAGCAAAAAAAAGACATACTGAATCACAATAAGGTGAAAATTTACAAATTATTCACTGGAGTGGTAAAAAGCTATAGAGATGACAATACACGATCGATTATTTCGTTTTATTTATTACATCAGAAAAAAATCAACCATATTATTAACATGGATACTTTTTGTACTAATTCCAAATTACTCATAGCAAGCATTATCAACTGATGAAATATAAAACAATACAAAGTTATTCATCACTTTTAGGGTGTTCACTGTCAATACTAACTTGGTGGAAAAGCATTATATTAAAAAATAAAATACTCATTTGTACTAATTCCACTTTTGTTCAATAAGATCAGGACCGGTTTTATTCATGACGAACATTATCAACTGATAAGAGAATACAATACATAGTAGTATTTACGTCGCATGCTGTAAGTCCTGGCTTTAGATCCCTGATCCTCCAACATTATTATGATACCATGCTGTACAGAAGTCACTAGGAAATTTAAAAAATACTTCCGATATGCTGCTGGCCCTTTAAGAATCAAATGAAAAACACGTTTTTTTTAAATATACGTCCTGCGTTTTTACCGTCCATTAAAGGGCGATAATTGTTAAAACATGTTTTTTCACTTGGTTCTTTAAGGGCCAGCAACAAACATATCACATACACCGCAGAGGAAGTGTTAAATATAAATGCGATATAATAGTTGCAGGCATGATTTATATAAATATTAAATTTAGTACGCCTACAAAGTACTGATTTGATCAAAAATTAGGCAACGCAGGCAATTAAAATAAATACATTTAGGTGTACTTACTTTCATGGGTTTATTATCGTTCACTAAGAGGAGGGCGGATGAAGTCTGTCCAGCCCATATCTCATAAGTGAAGAACAGTACCTAGAGCAGTGGTGTGCAACCATTTTGGCATTAGCTCTAATTGATAAATTTTCCAATTATAGGTATTTTTTTCGGATTATAATATAATCTATCAACGAGTCTAAGTATACATACTAAATTAATTTTAATTTGATAATTTCATGTCGCAGTTGCTTCAGTACAAATTTACTTTGGATTACGTCAGCGATTTCCAACCTGGGAGGCGCGAACAGTCCAAAATATTTATTTACTCTTTTAAACGTGTCTTGAAATAAAAGATGTGAAAGCTCGAAGATTATTTTTTCTTTAAAGGGAGGCGTTGTAACATAAAGGTTGGAAACCACTGCAATTCGTGCTTATAATAAATTATCAAATGAAACTTAATGGAATTAATACAACTTATCAAAATGCAACCTTATTTCTTAGTATCATGAAAATGATTTGTGCAATGCGTTTCTTTTTGATTTTATTTATGATGAAATAGTGAATGAAAATGGTACGAAAAAAATAATTAAAAATATTATTTGGAATTAATATCAATGTAAATAACAGGGCTGTGGAGTCGGAGTCGTAGTAGGAGTCGGAGTCGAAATGTGTATTTAAACAAAATTGTCAAAAGTGTTAACATTTCATGCTTGACTGACTAAAGATGATCTGATGGTATACATATATGAGGGTGTATGGATATTACCCATGGCTTTATCCAACTGACTTTCTCTTAGGCATGCTTAACTTTAATAGCTTGAACGTTCGAAGAGAAATATATCTGGCCATATATTTCTTTCGACTTATACGAGGCCAAAATGAGAATTCCACCATTCTTGAGAATGTGAATCTAAATGTTCCTGATTATTTTTTGAGAAATCGTGGACATGAATTGTTTGTTCTCCCAAGGTGTAGAACCAGCCTGCCAATGGGGATGCCACTGGGGAGAGCTTTAACGGTGTTCAATAATATTGCTTCGGATGTCGACATATTCCACGTAGACGTGGGTGAGTTCCGACGAATACTATTTTTTATGTATTAAAGTAGAGTTCGTCGGATCTTACTCAGTTGACTTCCTTGCCACTTTTTTTTTACTGCTTTTAATATTAAATTATACTATTTTTTTTTCTCCATTGTAAAAGTTTTAAATTTATAATTTGTCAACCTTGTACAATGTTAATTGAATAAATAAATAAATAAATAAAAAAAAATAAATAAATAAATAAAAATAAATAAGTTAAAATGAACTTATTAAAAAAAATCTCAGAGTCGGAGTCGTCTTTTTTTCAGGCGACTCCACAGCCCTGATAAATGAGGAGCAAACATTCAAAAAGTGTTTTGTCACACAAATACAAAGCTTGGAAAATGATGATTTAAGTGTTGCAAAAGTGACGGTTTGTATGAATGTGTCAACTTTATGATTTCATTTTAATATGAAAAAAAACCTCTTTGAACACTAATTTTGATTTCCATTCATAGGTTTTATTATGGGCTATCAGAATTGATATAAAACGCCATTTTTCAAAATTTGTGACAAAACACTTTTTGAATGTTTGCTCCTCAAATAATAATAAACTTCTTACTGGCAAATATTTAAAAACAGTTTTGGAACATTTTGTATTTATTAAGTGGACCGCAATAATTGGAATTTTGGGCCGCAGGTTGGGCATCACTTACCTAAAGAAAAAAACAAACTATATTGCTGAAAACATATGAAAGTTTATGTGCCTACATCTGCTCGAAAAGTTTTGCATATTAAAATATTACATACACGGTTTGTATATTTTATTAATATGACGTGTTTACTTTTCGATTCAAGCAGTATATTCTTTTTCCATCACAAGATGGTGGTTATTATGTGTGACACTTCCCCAATGTGCCAAAATTATTATTACTGACACATTTAATGGGTATAATGTGCACAGGATACATCCGTCACATTCGCCATCACAAATTACGCAGGTTATCGCACCCAGTACCCGAAGTCCTTGAACATATTACATATTATAATATAAGCAAAAATATCAATTAACTCATTAATTTTTCTGTTACAAGCCGACGGGTATCATATCAGTGGTTTTTTCCCCCTACCTGTACCTAACGAAACTACGCGCAGTTCAATTTCCTGGCTAATTTATTGCTCGAGTGATACAGAATAATTAAAGTGGAAGCATACTGCTGACACCCGACGCCACGTAAGCGTGTTGGATGAGATCATAGCTACATATTTTCCATTGTACTGTATGGAACATTGGATGTCGCGTTGGATGTTGGCAGTGCGTTCTTGTTCCATACAATACCATTGCAAATATGTAGCTATGATTAGAGCATCCAATCCCGGGATCCCGTTCAATTTTCTGATCCCGAAATTCCGGGATTGAGATGGCCGCGATTCCGGGATTTCGGGATTGAGAAATTTTGAGGAAAACCCGATAATTTACACGAAATTGGTAAATCGGTGAGCTAAAAAAACAAGGTTTTGCGAGATTCTGGGGAAAAGTATACCAAATCGGAGATTTCAAATTCCTCGGTGAGCTAAAAAAAAAAAACGAGTTTTGGTGAGATTTTGGGAAAAAATATAACGAATTGAGGATTTCAAATTTCTCGGTAAGAAAATCACAATCCCGGGATCCCGAAATCCGAATCCCGGGATCCCGAAAAATAGGGGATCAATCCCGAAATCCCGGGATTGGAAAAAGGCTCCGGGATTGGATACCCTAATCATGGCTACATATTTTCCATTGTACTTACTGTATGGAACATTGGATGTCGCGTTGGATGTTGGCAGTGCGTTCCTGTTCTATACAATACCATGGCAAATATGTAGCTATGATCTCATCTAACACGCTTACGTGGCGTTGGGTGTCGGCAGTATGTTTCCTCCTTTACGTTTATACCTTCCTCGTGTGTGTTCCAAAATTGTGGGATTATAATGCAAAACGTACTATGTATTTCCAACAATCGAACTTTTCAGTCGAGTCAAATACTATAACGAATAACACAAACAAAATAACATTTGCATAAAAATATTATCTCCAATTCAAAAACGACAGTGTTTTAGACATTTATATTAACCAGTCGACTCATTAGGCTTGAATTATCCTATCTGCATACCTAACTCAATATCGCTCGTTTTGGAAATGCATAGGACGTTTTGCATTATAGCCCCACATACTTGTTAATAATATTATTTTTAAAGTTTATGTCATATGAAAAATTCGAATAGATGAAATAACCAAGAAAACCCCTTACAAATACTGAATGTGTACGGTTAAAAAAACCTGTTTTCCTTAAATATGAAAGGTATTGAGGGCCTGCCGGGTCCGTGTCGAGTGGTCAGCGTCGTTGGCTTTCGCTACGGATCTCACGTGCTCCAGTCCCAGTACAAACAGCATTTTTTAATCGATTTCTATTTGAAGGCAATCCTTGAATAACGGAGCGTAGTGATAGTGATTGGCTATCTAGTAGTCTTATCTTAACCTTATCCTTTCTATCCCTCGAGATTTATGCATTTAATTCTCAAAATAAAATAAAAATAGCCTTCGTCGATGGCGCGGTAAAGGTTTCAAATTCTCGAATGGCAATTTTTCTATGTTGATTTATAGATTTGTACCCAAAGACATAAATGACATTCGTTGTCAATGATATGATCTTGAAATTGGAATGATTACTCATATATTTTCAAAGCCGTCCTTCTTTCATTACCACCATTGACAAAAGGGGCTTAGAAACTGATTAACAATCAGTTTTCGCTTAACAATTTCTTTTGAGATGCTCCATTAAGAGTCCTTGTGAACTGCATCGTAAAAAACATATTCTTTCAAATCGTCGATTTCTCGCTTTACCCAGATTGACGATCTGGAGAATTGGTAACTATACTTATAATATACATATTACATACTATGAAGTATCCAATAAGTGTTTTTTTTTACTGAATTTTGTAGTGGCAAGAGATTGAAACAAGTGGAAGATTCTTCAAGAAGGTCTTTGCAATTCAATTGGCGGATTGATACAAAAAAATAATGGAGAAAAACATAACACCGATTAATCTTTAAAACAAAAACAACATCAATAATTGCCATCATTATGTTTTATTGTAAAAGGATTGTTGATTCCTTCGTAATTTACAAGCGATATACGTGATTCTATTTTGTTGGTCAACAGCACCTGTTGGATATATTGTGAAGTGATTTTTTGTGTTTGTATTTTGCAAATTCTTTCGCGGTCATTCAGATATATTTAGAAAATTTTGTGCGCGGAATATTTTCCTGTATTTTTACACATTCATAATTAGTTACTTAATGATAAATATTCATTTATTAGAAATAACCAGGTGGCTGTTCCACCTGTCATAATTCTTGGATGGATAGAAATAATTTTGGTTAAAATCACAGTTAAATTTGATTTGACAATAAATAATGCCGCCGTTAACGGCAAATAAATTTGAAAATCTGTGACGGTGCCATCTCATTTATAATATTAATGTTCAAATTTTTACTGAATTATTTTTTACGTTCAGACGTATAAGACCTACGGTACCTTTAAGCAGGGGCGGGCTGCGCCCTTTTGGCTACTCTGGTGCGGCCTCCTGGCCAATTCTGTAATTCTGTAAATGTATGTAAATTCGTAACTTCCTGATCGTAAATTCCCGTTTCCGGCCAAAGATTTCCTAGTCAATGTTTACTGCGGCCTTATGTTGAATCAGAAAAATAAATGCGGCCTTTAGAGAAGAAAAGGATCCCCACCCCTGGGCTAGTCCCTTACAACAGTGTTTCCCAACCTGGGTTCCGCAGGCTTTTCGCGAGGGTCTGCTAAAATTTTCATTCTTTCAACATTCTTTGTGATCAAATATGAACATGTGAAATATTTTTTTTCCGCAAATTATTGTTTTCAGATTTAGGGGTCCGTGTCATGAAAAGGTTTGGGAAGCACCCGTTTACAACACTGTGGGTGCATTTGTTTTCAGGTACGGTTCCTTTGAATGACTTGCCAAAAAAACATTAACTGTCAAAACACCTTTTGTTGATAAATTTAATGTGATTCGAGTCCCACGGTTTGGTCCTTGGTGACGTCACACACTCCGATACTCGCGACCGCACTTCAGTCGTGTTTGACCTTTCATCAGTTCTACTAAAACATTTTTTATATTTTATAAGTCATTGCACTCACCTGGAGATTTATACATTTTCTATATGTACAGCAAAATACGAAATATTTTCGCCTTAATTATACATAAAACCCCCATTTATACTTAAGTCGGGACTGTGTTATTCGGAGTAGTGTAATTGGAGAAGATGAGAAAAAATTAGGGATTTGGTTTTTTCCACAAAAAATGCAAAACTAAGACTTCCCTTAGTTTTGCAAAAAAAAATATTGACGAAATATTTAGTTATTAAGTGATAAAATGCAAAGCGCGCAGCAGTCGCCTACACGTGTATAGCTTGACTCGTGTTGAATACACAGACGCTAGCCAACATTTGATTGTATGCGCCACACAGACGACCGTCTCGTAGGAACGACAATGGAATACGGCAGTGCAATTGGGGGATTGCGGCGAATATTTCAAGCCAGTGCGTAATTCGGGGTAGTGCAATTGGGGGTTCCACTGTATACATATTTTCATCATTCAAGAACACTTAGTGGATGATAACCCAATCCAGAAAACGATTTGGGCCACATTCAAACTATCTAATTTAAATACACAAAAAAATATTAAACTAAAAAAGTTTTCATACCTTACGTCCATGCGAAATGGTGATTTCTTAATTTAAAATGATCAATTTTTTTTTTTTTGAGAATTTTAATATTTCCGTTTTTTAGAATATTTTTTAGTCTTGTTTTACACGGGCTGGAGTTTCGTGGTGATCAGACGTAGCATGCCCACCATTGAAATCGGATTATATATATATTTTTTTTAAATACTATTAATAAAAATAATAAAAGATTTTTAGTACTTTTTCCACATAAAATTTTATTTAATTTTAATTTTGTGTAATTATAATGTAATTTACTAATCCTTTAAATTGTTAATAGTTGCTTACACCTTTTTATTTCAATTTAAATTTGTATAAATATCACTGTTTATATATTTTTCTTATCAGTTAATAATGCTCGCGATGAGCGAAACCGGTCCTGATCTAATAAAATTTGATGTGGAAAAAGTACTAAAAATCTTTTATTATTTTTATTATAATGCCTTTCCACCAAGTATTGACAGTAAACACCTTAAAAAAAAAAAAAACTATTAATGGTAGAGCGGCCGTTTACACATCGGGGCAGCCGAACCACCAGGTGTGGCCCTGCTTGTTGATTTATCTTCAGTAATCTCCAGCTTTTCCCCCCATATTCATTGGTGCTCGTAAAATCACGCCTTATTGATATTAAAACATAGGCATTTAAATCGTTTTACTCATAATTTGAGTTAAGTTTAATGGCGAAATGGCCTTGTGACGTTTACGATATTTTTGAAATAAGAACGCGTTTAAAGACATACCTTCCAGCTTCACTGATAAAACATGTAATTTATTCTTTGTTCATTGTATAACACTGAATTATTGATTTTGTTAAATATTCATTTCACCAATAAATGCCCACGCAATAAATAGTTGCTTTATCAACATTCAATTCTGTATGAATTGAAGAATTCCACGTTTATGGTGTGATAACGAATCGTCGATATGTAATTTAAGGCCAATGTTAACCGTTTGAATACCGCGCAAATGTCCCAGAGATACTGCGCGTTTTTGAGAAAAATAATTATGCCTAATATACACTTGAATTCGATATTTTAAAAAACATACGTTGACTCAGTATAGATGGCACTACACATATTCATCAAAATATTGCTTATATTCTATTAGAATACCAAGTATTTGATTTTTTAAATGTCTTGGACATCCGTGTTCGCTTGCATATGTTCCGGACACCTGTGTCCGCTTGGTATTCAAGTGGTTAGATTTTCAAAATGTAAAAGCATGTGAGGCTTTACGCAGCGGTGGGCTCCCAATACGTTAAATAAGGCTCGTTTAATTTTAGAACTACTTGCGGTGTGCAGAGGAAGGGGAGAATTTTTGGATCACTCTTATATAATTAATTATAGGCAATGGTTATTAAATCGATTTAACGTTATTTAATTTGTATATTTTTATTATGTCAAATTTCCAGCACTGTGGAGTCGGGCTGTTTTAGCTGGAGTTGGACTCGAAAAAACTAATAACTTCGAGTAAATCATAAAATAAGTGTAAGTCATAAAATGAGAGCCGCTGTTCTAGAGTAAACGATATCACACTGAACCGAAAAATACGTTACCGTATATCGTCTGTTTAGGTCGCCTGTGTGGTCGAGTGGTCAACGGTGTTGGCTTCGGCTACAGAGGGCCCGGGTTCAAATCCCGGTACGGACAGTTTTATAAATTGATTTTTCAATCGATTTATGAATTTCTGTTCAAAGGCATGGATGCATGTGATGTCTTGAATTCCCCCTCTCACCTTTCCTATCCTATGAACGGGGCGTATCGACAGCGATTAGCTTACCACTAATCCTGTCCTAACCCTATCCTTCTATCCCTACTCTCTTTGGAAAAAAGAGAGGTTGAGCAACTGAGTAACAAGCAGTTCTCGTAGAAACACTTCTGTTGAGATAAACTCCATTAGGAGTCTATATGCTCCACATTGGGAGCGGACATGGTTTAAAAAAAAAAAAAAACATAAAATAAGTGTAACTCATAAAATGAGAGCCGCTGTTCTAGAGTAAACGATATCACACTGAACCGAAAAATACGTTACCGTATATCGTCTATTCTCCAACGTTCGTTTGGCGAGATGAGAATGACATCATAAAATACCCACATCGATCGGAGAGAACATCTAAAAAAAAGATTTGAAAAATCATGTCAACTTACATTTTTAACAACTTGATAATTGCAAACTCGGTTATTTGGTCCTAGTAGAGGTCTGCACGGGCCGAAATTTTACAAAATTACCCGGTCCGAGCCCGAAACACTCATACCCGACCCGGCCCGGGCCCGAGTCTAATACCACAATTGTTACCCAAACCCGACCCGAAGTCCGACCCGAAAAAATCCTTTTTTTTACAAATTTACAACAATTTACGATTCTCTATAGAACTAGTAATTATTGGAATCATCATGGCTGACTTATGACACGAACATAGTCTGAAATATTTTTCTGAAGAATAAATTTCTTACTCGTGCCTGGCCCGAGCCCGAATCTCAATTGCGCTTACCCGCCCGAACCCAGCCCGCGGGCCCGGCCGGGTAAGAGCCCGCGGGCCAGGCCCGGGCCCGTCCAGACCTTTAGATCCTAGGTATGAAGGAATCAGCTGGTTGCATATTCCTTCTTTTCACTTAGGCCTGTAGGGTCTAGAATCGTCATGATGACGTATTGCAGATATGCGAATATCTGATAGTCATTGTACTCGTCGAGGAATGCAGTCAGCCTGGCAGGTATTTACTTGCCTATATTGTATTTGCGCTAAAATAAAAAAAATCTACCACGACCCCAATAAGGTAGCGACCTTCAAGCACTATTTCTGGTATTATCTTCCAAACTCGAGTACATAATTGCTATACTACGTTTGGCTTTATTACCATCGTGACTCATGATATGTGGTAAATAGTTTGTAAAAAAGTGCGTTTCTTTTTTTCTGTACAATCTTCAACATTTGTATTGATTTATAAAGATTCTATATATAATATTATAGTTATAATGGATACACTTTTACATTTTTATAGTTGTTTTGTACTATTATATATTATGTTTTAATAAGTCAGAGTTTGATAAAGTTAAGGCTGGGAAATCGCCTTGTTAAAACGGCCCTGATTGTATTAACACATTCAATGCTAACTAAATTGGATTTTGCATTGTAGCATGCTGATTTTATAATATTATTATTCTCGTTCGTAAATTTTAGGAATGCGTACCTGTCTCAATATTTTATGGTAACTTAAGAATAACCGGCGCCTGCATAAAGAAACATATACAATGCATGTTTCCAAGATTTTTGTAAATAAGGCAAATTAAAATATGAAACTAATGTAGTAAATGCATTCTAAGAGAAAGTGTAAGCCAACCTTTATGTGAAAAAAAGATATAAAAAAACACGACGTCTGCAAGGCCGCACTACCGATTTGATATTATTATTTTTTTTTTATTGCTAAACAATGAAATGATAATAATATCACGCAAAAGCGATTTGCGCCTGTGCTCAAATAAATGAACCGACACGCTAGGCGTGTTCTTAGCACCCAGCGAGTTAATAAAATCACTAAGAATTGACGGAGTACATGCAACCACTGCAATGCTCCCGCCTAGATGTGCAATGCAACCGCTGCCACTGCAATGTTCCCGCCTAGATGTGCGCGTGTGCGCACGCACACCTCCCAAAATATGCCCGCATACATTTTTCTATCCCCGCACAAGGCTGCACATAAAAATAAGTAGGTTTCACCAAATTTTAAAATTTGCGCACATTTTTTATTGAGCTGAAAATTTACTACTCACAGAAGTGGATGGTCCGCACCTACAATATAAAAATTAGAGGGAACGTTGGTTGCCAGGTGTCCCGGATTGGCCGGGATTGTCCCGGAATTGGAATCGCTGTCCCGTATCCCGGATGAGTACTAAATTGTCCCGGAAATTTAGAGAAAACTATTTAACTTCGATTCGAAAGTCTCAGAAGAGCTAAAAAAAAAACGAGTCACGCTGGTATTTTGGGCAAATCGGTAAATTCCTGGATTTTTGGATTCGAAAGTCGGCAAATCGGACAAATGTCCCGGATTCACTTGCAAGAAATCTGGCAACCCTAAGTACATCACATTTTTGATCATATGTAACTTAAAGTGAGACTTATAATATGTTGCATAGAAAAGAAAATGTAGTGGATAGAGTAACAACATAAAACAACATAGATGTAAAAAACCACAGATTTAACATCATACATCTTTACAATAATGAAAATTATTTCAGATGAAAAATCAATGGATCATTCTCAATTGGGAAAAGAAGCAAGTACTTAGTAGTAATCGATGCTAGTATGATGTATTAATCATATTTTCACAATACCAAATGAAAACAATGTTAAAGGTGAGTTGAAAATGCTTACGACTAACGAGATCAAAACTGGTCCTGATCATACGAAAATATTGTGGAATTAATAAAATGATTTAAAATATACAGTCGAAGTCGGTTTTTACGATCACAGAAATTGCGAGATCTCGGATGTAATGAGGAAACATTCGTTGACATTTGAGGAGCAAACATTCAAAAAGTGTTTTGTCACACAAATACAAAGCTTGGAAAATGATGATTTAAGTGTTGCAAAAGTGACGGTTTGTATGAATGTGTCAACTTTATGATTTCATTTTAATATGAAAAAAAACCTTTTTGGACACTAATTTTGATTTCCATTCATAGTTTTTATTATGGGCTATCAGAATTGATATAAAACGCCATTTTTCAAAATTTGTGACAAAACACTTTTTGAATGTTTGCTCCTTATTTTAGTTTATGGTTTTCTCCATACATTTATTTACTTTTATAACGAGCTACTTCTCAGGCACACCGAGCAAAAATATCGCCAATGAGAGTGAAAACAATGAAAAAGGCATACATTTTAAATTTCATAAGAAAAGTGGATTAACAGAAAAATGTAATACGTGTGTAACGGGTGTGTAAATAAATTTTAATTGCGTATTTTTATTTGTATTGAGACATTTTGTGTTATGTGACCGCTACAAATACTTCATGTGATGGGTATGTTTGGAAGCATTTAAAAATGTCTATTCTATGATATAACGAGTAATGCTTATAACAAGCAAAAGGACGTAACTCACAGTTTTTTCAAAACAGATTTTTTTCGATAATCACAATGTATCGCACTTGATACACGTTGTATCAAACGGATGTAAGCTGCAAATGCCGAATTAGTATTCAAATTTAGCTTTTAAGTTTGAAAAAAGATGAGCTTGTGAAAATTGAAACCAAGAAAAAAAACTGAAAAAAAGGTTTTTCCTAGACAATCTCTTTAATTAATTTTAGATTATGTCAATTAAACACCAGTTAATAAATCGCCTTGCACTTCCAGATGTATTGCAGTGTATATTTCATAATTTGGATATGGCCCAAAATCATTAAAAAACGTTTTTTGTGTCTTCTGTAAAACTACATAAGTTGTTATTTGTAATTTGTTAATTGTGGGTTACGTCCTTTTTCCTTTCCGTATTTAAATCATATTATTAATCACGCATAGGTTCCCAGCATTTTTTGGGTGGCGACCCCTTTTTATAAAAGCCATGTGTCTAGCGACCCCCCCCAGGAATTTGGAATCCTCGATTTACTTTTTGCCCGGATTGTCTCCGAAGCTTCTTTTTTTTTTTTTAGCTCACCGAGGAATTTGAAATCCTCGATTTGCTATACTTTTTGCCAGGATTGTCTCCGAAACTCTTTTAACTCGTAATTTCGAAACCTCGATTTGCTATATTGTTAAAATCTAAAAAAAGTTGACGACCCCCCCCCAGGAAACTCTTGGCAACCCCCAGGTTGGGAGCCCGTGTATTAACGCATATTATTGTTGGATTTTGAGATAATTTACGGTTACGGAAATGTGTTTTTGTCGGTTCATTCTGAATGCCTTGAATGTTCAAATTATCAATAATATTGCATCATTGTAAAGAGCTTACACCAAAACAGTTTTTACATCGCCAGTTAATATAATTTATCGAGAGTACGTGTTCGCCACAGGTACTCAACCGGTCAATTTAAAAGTAATTCAAAATGGATCGTGGAGCAAATATCTCCATTCCGAGATGTACAAATTATATACTATTTTACTCCATTCGTTATCTTTGGAAATATTCATCTATCTTTTGTAACAGCTCACGGATACTGCAAAGAGTGCAAAGCCACGATACACATAATGAAAACATCGTTGAAACACTTGTACTTGAAAAATGTTCTATGTTAGATCATACAGCTGAAGCGGTTTAAACGTGGGGCGACCGATGATTTGACGTACGCAAAACGAAGTCTTACTAATATTTTATTTTAGTTGCACAACATTTTTAGTGTCAACGTCGTTGACTAAGAACACGAAAGTCACGGGTTCGATTCCCAGTGCGGACAGTTTTTATAGCTTAACCTATTTATGGATTTCTATCCGAAGGGATGGATTTATGTGATGTCTGGAATTTCCTCGCACTTATCCTATACTAAAAAATGAGAGTAGCGAGATTGATTAGTTAACTACTAGTCCTGTCAGTGGCGGATTAAGCACATGGGAGGCCCTAGGCGCAATTTAATTTGGATGCCCTGTTTATCGGATAACATAAAAACGTTAAAAAATCCATGTTAAATAGTAAAATATATATAAAATCTGGACAAAATTATATGGGTTATATAATATAAGCCATTTTCGAGGCCCTTCAGATTCGGAGGCCCCAAGCGCGCGCATCATACACTGATAGAGTAATCCGCCACTGAGTCCTGTCCTAGTCTTATCCTTCTATCCCTACTCTCTTTTAAAAAAGAGAGATTAAGCAACGGAGTAAAAAGTAGTTGCC
Organism: Himalopsyche tibetana; assembly: GCA_030503985.1. Taxonomy (NCBI): domain Eukaryota; kingdom Metazoa; phylum Arthropoda; class Insecta; order Trichoptera; family Rhyacophilidae; genus Himalopsyche; species Himalopsyche tibetana. Next base: position 28,065,252 of record JAPJYX010000005.1, read on the forward strand.
TTTTATTTTTTTTGTACATCATGGTCCAAAAATCTGAACTATACATACTGAACTAGCCTTATCGATCGTTAATGGTTCGGCTTTTTGGTGCAAGAAATTTGTAAGACAAAAAACTAAATTTAGTGCGGGATATGCGTAACTCAAATTAATATTTGTAAAAAACGTCTCCAGTATTATTTCTAATATTTGATTTATGCTTTTGCTAGATTAGGAAATAGTAGTCAATAAAGGTTATCTAATACAAGGTTTAAAAATATTTTATCTTAACCCTTATAAATCAAACGACAACGGTTGTGCTTCTGTTCCCACGGGTTTTGCTTCCGTTTATTGAAATGACGTTACATGATTAGGGTTGTCAGATTTCTTGCAAGTCGAACCGGGACATTTGTCCAGGGGCGGGCTGGAGGGGGCTCGGAGGGGCTCGCGCGAGCCCCCTGTTAAATTTTACTATGGCCGGCGAGCCCTTTGTTAATTTAAGAGAAAAAAATATTCTCAGATAAAATTAGTATACAACTGCATTTTTGACGTATATACTATCTACGACAACTCCAGTATACATACATAGTAGTACATTTTTAGTAATTTACATTGATAAGTTCACGGTAAATTGCATTAAGTATCAAAAGATTGCTTAGTTAGGCATTGCATATAGATTGCATAAGAGTAGTAAAAAAATTCACTCCTTCCCCAGAACACCGAGAATTGCTTTGAGACTAAGCGAGCCCATTGTTAACGTATTGGCAGCCCACCGCTGCATTTGTCCTATTTTCCCAGACGATCAGCGTAGCTCGTTTTTCTCTTCTTAGCTCTTCCAAGTTATTCGAATCCAAAAACCCAATAATTTACCAATTTACCGAATACCAGCGTGACTCGTTTTTTTTTTAGCTCTTCCTAAACTTTCGAATCCAACATCCCAAGATTTACCGATTTCTCCAAATAACCAGCGTCACTCGTAAACCGGGTCATTTAGGCGTCCAGAAAGATTTGTTGAAAACTTTTACTCAAAACCGGTGACAGTCCCGATTAACCGGGACGTCTGACAACACTATATATGATTTGTTATTAAAGTGCATGGGTCTTAATATTTACGATACACTTCCTCGCCTATCTGAAATTAAAACTTGAATTAAAAGGGTAGAAACAAACAAAAACAATATTCTTTACATGTGTATAATATCACTTTTAAGGTGTTCACTGTCAATACTTGGTGGAATGGCATTATAATAAAAATAATAAAACATTTTTAGTACTTTTTCCACATAAAATTTATTAGATCAGGACCGGTTTCGCTCATGATGAGCATTGTCAACTGATAAGAAAAACAATAAAACAGTGATATTTATACAAAAGTTAAGTGATAAAAACAAGGTATGACAAACAATTGGTATTACAACCTAGCAAAAGAATTGAAGCAAAATACAAGGAAAATAAACTATAAATAAAAAGTTGAAGACCACTTAGCAATGAAAACGATTACAACAAAAATCGATTAGGTATGAATTATCATTAACAAAGTAAAAACCAACAATTAGTGTATATAATAAATAAATCTTAATGTCTGTCAACCAAATTCAGTTTGGAAAATCCAGTAGAGTTCAATCCAACAAAATTGATTCCTGCGAAAAGAATAAAGGCAATATCAATTCTTACAAAATAAAAGCAAACTGAGAAAATTAAAATTCTAAAGAAATAAAACAATACAAAAAAGGAAATATAATAGGCTAGAATTAATGAAACGGATATAACAAAGGTGATGATGCAAATACAAGCTGTTCGTTTAATAAATTAACGTCCGGCAAGAATTTATGTATATTTATTTCTAAGATCTCTTGTTTATCAAGTTTTAAAGATTTATTGTTAACATGCAGGATTTTAAAGTTTTTAGAGATATCAAATGTATGATGTCTGGATAGTGCTACAATCTTGCGCCTATGCGCTTGTGTACGCCACACATGCGCCGGCTCTGAATGTATGTAATGCTTTAAATACATAATAATAATCTTTCAAATTATGTACATTCACACAAGTTTTGTCACTAACGACCCGGGTTTCGCTTTGGGGCATCTTCAGGCGTTCAAGTGCACGGATGAACTTGAACTGATGACGTGTTTGAATAATAAATAAATGTATCACTAAGCTTAAAGCCATTTCTGGCGAAAAGGATTAACCCATGGGAATGCTTACAGATTTGAATGGTGCATAATTTTAAGATTTATATTTATTTTTGTTTGTCGGAGAAATTTTATGATTATATTTACTTACATATAGGGTATAAGAGTGGGGAATTCGGCAGATTTACTTGCTTATTCAAAATAGGTGCGCTTTTCAATTGTGCTTTGTTTATTTCTAAAATTTACTGGAAAATAGTTTATAGGCATCCGTATTTGGGTGTAACATCTTAATCCCCTGTTTGTCATTGAACACGTGGTTTTATGAAATTAATGTATTGGCAAAGGTGGACGTATCTTTTTTCAATCTAAAGGCAGTCGAAATCTTAAATTATATAATAATGTGGTAATCAAAGTTGGTAATCTCTGATCGTTGTATGCTCATCTTGAAATGATCCCCCGCGCTCTGGCTGAGTTTCTAGGGAGCTTTTTTTGCTATCGTTCGGGCTTAGAACTCATTAGTAAAAATACAAACAAACAAAACGAATGGTTTAAAGTTGTTTGCTTCCAAGTGCATCAGTCATTACACCTTGGCCTCTAGCCTCTGTATGCCATTCAAATGAAATGATATACATGTACGTAATGATGTTAGACCTCGATTTTGGCAGTGAAACGAGTTTTTTGTATGCCAAAGTCTTATGCAACGTCGAATTCTTGAGAACCAATATGCAATAGTTGCCAAATATCTGTTACGTATATTTTGTTTATATAATAATAACAAGTGTTAAAGTGTATAATTTATTAGCGCATATTAGACATGGAATCTAGAACATACTAATCGGTGAACTTGGTAATCATTTTGTACTATACAGGTGGTATGAAAATATTTGATGTCGGAATTCGGTATCAAAATTAATGAATATCATAAAACGACTGAAAGATCGATTTGAAAGTCGGGATTCGATCCCGTGAGCAACGTAACTGAACCCAACGACGATGACTACTCGACCAAGGAAATAAAAATACATATCGACTGAGGAAAGGAAAATGGACGTAACCCACACATATCGAATTTTACAGGAGGCGCTAAAAACGTGTTTTGATGACTTTGTGACAAATGCAAATTATGAATTATACACAACTTTGAAGTGCACGAATAATTCTAAACTGGTGTTTAATTGACATAACCTAATATTAATTAAAGAAATTGTCTCGGAAAAACCTTTATTTTAGTGTTTTTTCTTAGTTTTAATTTTTTACAAGGTCATCTTTTTCAAACTTAAAAGCTAAATTTAGATACTTATTCGGCATTTTTATTCAGCTTTTTTGATAGAATGTGTGTCAAGTTGTATACATTGTGATTATCAAAAAAAGCTGTTGATCGGAAAATTGAGGGTTACGTCCTTTTTCCTTTCCACAGTTGATATATATAACTTACATTATAATATAGTTCCGACAGAAGATAATGATACATATAATAGATGTACAAGGCCAAACCACATTTTTATCAAACGAATCTTTCTCTATGCTATTTTATAACTTTTAAGGTGTGGTACTATTTAATAGTATGTATACCACTTCCTAACTTTTTTTTAAGTATCGAATTGAATTACAAATACAATTGTGTAAGGAACAGCATCTCAACATTTTCGAGTCTAGACCACCGTTTGCCACAAGTCGAAGCGTGAAACAGAGAAAATCGAATTGGAAGTTTTTACCTTTCAGATTTTGTAATATGCTTAGATTTGGAAATAGTTTGACAAAATAACTACATATGTATATATGTGCAATATGCAGATAAACAGCCAATGCGTATGTGTTAGATTAGAATACTTATTGTTGATTTAACGTGCTTTTTTGAAAAGGTTTTATTTTGCTATTTTGTATAGTGTCAGACGATTTTGAGATCTGGAACTTTAGCTGCATAAAGTACGAATGAAAGACTTAACTCAAAACGCGAAACTTTTGGACTTGTTTCGGATTACTTGCGGTGTCAATTAGATGTATTGAATATTTTTTAAACAAATTTCATCAAATTTACGCTTCAATGCCTGAAAAGTTCAGGTCTTTGTGGCAAAAAAAGTGTTAACAAATTTAAGAATTCAAATTTAATGATGAAATATAGCATGTTCTGTATTGGGTTGCCAATGATGAGTATTTTTTTACAAGCAAAATATTTTTTTAGTTTAGTTGTTCGAGTTTTTGACGTCTTTAAATTTGCTTTTATTATTTATTTCACCCATTCGAACCTAAAATAGAGGTTAGCGAGAGCGATTAGCTTACAAACAAAATAGATGTAATAGCTTACTTACAAGCAGTTCGCGTAGAAAAACGTATTTTGATCTCAAATCTAAGCTCCATTCAAAGTACATAAGTCCCATTTAGGAAGAGCACGTGGAAACAATAAATAAACCAGTTAGCGATACAACACTTCACGACCCACCGATTGGAAAACACTGTACTTTTTTAAAAATTACGTTCAAAAATGGCTATTAAAAACAGCAATGTGTATTTATGTGAATTTTAATTCATCGCCCACGTTTTGTTGAGAGGTTTATCAATGGGGTTTATATGACCTTACTTTGTCATTTCTCGGATTTACTGATGCGAAAATCAATACTGAAGATGTTTTCTTATGTTTAGTAATATATCGTTGTCAGTGTAAAAATACCTCCCATGTGATTAGTTTTACGAAAATTAGTTAAATATGAAATTGCAGAGAGATACAACTGTTATTTAAATCATTCGCGTTATAGGAAATAAGCAAAGATGTGCTGGATGAGGCTCGGAGGGGCACGCACGAGCCCAATGCTAAATTTTAATAATGCCGGCTAGCCCCTTGTTAATATAAGAGAAAACAATATTCTCAGATCAAATTAGTCTATAAATACAATTTCTGACGGTAGATTTTTGGCCATTTACATTGATTGGTTTACGGTAAATTGCATATTGTTACAGTATTTTCAAGTATAAAAGTAACAATTGATTTCTTATTAATGTATTGACCGAAAGGCGAAACCCGGGTCGTTAGCGACAAAACTCATGGAAAAGTACAAAATTCAAACAATTCAAATTTGATATTGAAATTCCATCAAGCACCCTCAGTCGAAATACTTAATTGTATTGTATATAATTGCATAGGATTGATTAAAAAAATCATCCCTTCCCCAGAACACCGAAAATTGCTTTGATATTAACCGAGCCCCTTGTTAACGTATTGGCAGCCCACCCCTGGAAATAAGGTTATGTAATTCAAACTATTTATTTGCATTTCTTTATTATTATGACCACATCATAATAATTTTTTTAAGTTTTAAATTTGAGTTTGCATATTCAAATATTGACATGTCGAGAAGGACGTATGGTTGAAATGGTGAACAAGGAGAAAATACAAACCTTACTTAATGATGATTTAATTTTAATAAACAGTATTAACTAACAAAAATCAGTTTATAGTGTCTTCTGAGGTTTTTTCACAAACCAAATCAGTTTCAATTCTTGAGTATCGTCTTGTAATCGCCCTTTTAAATCATTCATAAACGTCATTTTTTTCAAAATGTTTTTATTGGCATTATAACTAACGTCTGAGTGCAACTACCAAAAATATTTACATAAAACATCACATAAATAATTAATCAAACATAAAAAAATGCATAAAGAAAATAATTATGAATAGCAAAAAGGTTAGACTATTAATAATAACTACAAAAAAACTTTCAACTGACAAAAAGTAATTACATTAATTAATATTATTCAATTAAATAGCCGCACGGTATCGTTGCGCAGTATTATATTCTAAAGATACAATAAAAAAAGCTATTTAATCTATGTTCTACAAACTTTATTAAAGAAAAAGAACCGACGATGTATGTTCGGCTAGTAAGTGAGAATTTACGATATGATAATTTAGAATTATTTTCATTTTGATTTTGTACACTTCCATAAAATTCTTGGTCGAACACGACCCGGGTTTTGCCTCTCGGCATCTTCCGAGTTAATTTTAAGTTTCTTAATAATTAATATCAATTAATTCTAATAATATGTCGTTTTATAAACTCACAAAAAAATATTCTATTTTTTTTATTTTAGTATTATATTTATTTTTCACGTTTACATTTTATTGTCTGACAATTCATTATACCCAATATTATAATCTACCCACTAAATTCACTAAAATAATTCATATCATAAATTCTCGCTATCAATTAGGTTAACAATACGTATAGAGCGAATGTACCTGTGTGTTTGTATATAGACAATACAAACTTTCCGCTGCCTGTAAGTTCGTCGAGTGCATTCGCGCACTGATCAGCACCGGAAGATGCCGAGAGGCGAAACCCGGATCGTGTTCGACGAAGAATTTTATGGAAGTGTACAAAATCAAAATGAAAATAATTCGAAATTATTAATAAATTTCCATCAAGCACCTTCGGTCGAAATTTTAAATTATACAATATGGTAATTCCTCACTTCCTGGAAGAAATCTTGTTTTCTTATAAATACAACTTGTGGAGTTTGTATAATACATTTATATAGTTTTTCATTTTAAATTAAAATTTCTTTTCATGAAATATTGACAATAACCGCTTTATATTTATTAAGTAAATGATAGCCCTATGTCAGGGGTTTCTAACGTTATTGTGATAACAGAGGGTGCACGTCGGTTTCTAAATCAACATTATTTCAATCATATGTGTTATATTTACTATATAATGATAATTATTGTAATAAGTCGGTGAATTATACATTTAAATGTCTATGATGTCGTTAACAAAATAAAAAGATATAAAATACAATAAAGAGTGCAACAACATCATAAAAAATAATAAATCACAATTATTGTGATCTTGGTATGGCAGTTGACTTACTAATTTTCTAAAGATGGGATTGAAAGATTATCATTTGAATCGTAAACAATGATCATTTTTTGTAATTACATATTTTTTAAAGGCGCACGAAAAAAACTCCGCGGGCGGATACAATTATCACATATTTTAATAAAACTTTACGCGATTTTTTATTTTTTTTATTTTAAGAGTCAATATTGACATAATCTTTGTAATCTATCTACGTTCGCTCTCAGTGTGGATCATATAGCCTCCTAAAAGAGGTGTCTCAGCATAAATTTTTCTACGAGAACTGCTTGTCTCTCAGTTGCTTAATCTTCCTTTTTCGAAGAGAGTAGGGATAGAAGCACAAGGGTAGAACTGGACTAGATTTAACTAAGCACTTGGGTGAAGGGGAGCGAATTCTTAAAGCATATTAACATTGCAAATGATTTTTAAAAATGTTATTAGTACTGGGATTCGATCCCGTGACATGCGTCACAGAAGCCAACGACTTGACGTAAATCAGCGGTCGGGAAACTTTTTTAACCATTACCCCAAAATATTTTTGTCGACATTACCCTCTCGTTTTGAAAAGGAGACAATCATAACAGATTAAAATAACAAAGTATTTTAGCTCTACAGTTTTTAATAATTTTATTCGTTGATAGCTATTTCGGCTTACGCCATCGTCAGAACTATGTTTAAACTAATATTTTGCTCAGCTATATATACTGGCTCTGAAGAGATACACAATGCATCAAGTTATTCGCTCTAACATCCTAATTATAATTACAATATTACACTAATCAAAGAACGATTAACAATCTGGGTTTATTTCTTAAAACATTAATTAGGATAAAATTAAAATGATATTTATTATTAATGATATTACATAAAATTTATTAACTATGGCTTTATTGTTTCGAACAACAATAAGCAATATGGGTTTTTTCAAAGTAAATTATGATAAATTATACTAATATTTATTATTAATTACAATAGGGGTTTTAACAACGGTGATGGATTAATAATCGTTTGTTCGTTTAAGATGTTTTGTTTATGCTTATTAATCTCAAGTTGCTCTAATAAATTTAATTTTTGACCCTTATGACAAAGATGCAAAACGGTTGGCTCTAAACTTAAGTTAATGTCATGAGACTCGGTCAAAAAATGGTTTGCAAATTGTGAGTCTGATTTTGTATTGTTAAAAGATCTTATATGCTCTTTAGCACGTGTTGAAATGCTTCTACCGGTCTGTCCTATGTAGATCGCATTACACGATCCACAGGACATTTTATATATTCCGCTTCTGTCAAGGTTGTTGATTTTATCTTTACTGTTTTTAAGCTGGATTCCTAAATTATTATTAACCTTAAATGCTACGTTAACCGAATGTTTAATTTCATTGTGGATTTTTTCGCTAATTCTTCCTAGGTAGTTAATAGATCTAAAGAAGCGGTTCTCTTGTATAACGTTAGGGTAAATAAGCTGTCTTGATAGTTTTAATCGTTTTTTATGTAGTAAATTTTGTATCACCGTTGCCTTGTACCCGTTATTGATCGCAATGTGTATGATAGTCTTAAGTTCATTTTGGTAATCAAAATTATTCATTGGCACTGATACTAATCTATGTATCATGGAATTATATGCTGTTAGTTTATGATTCCATGAGTGGAGAGATTTTGCGTGGATTGTAGTGTCGCAAAAAGTTGGTTTCCTAAAAATTTTGAAATTATGATTTTTATCTACTCTAGTTATCGTTAGGTCTAGAAAATTGATGCTTTTGTCTATCTCTACTTCTAGCGTGAATTTAATTTTACTATGTATCAAGTTAGCTTTAAGTAAAAAATTACTTAGCTGTCTTTCCGTTCCTAGCCAACAAATCAAGATATCGTCTACATAGCGGTAGTAATATAAAATATTTTTATGATCGAGTTCTAAAAGTTTTATTTCTAAATTATTCATGAAAATTTCTGCAAGAAGTGGGCTTAAAGGGCTGCCCATCGGTAAACCGTCATCCTGTTGATAATATTCTGAGTTAAATAAAAAGTAATTGTTTTCGGTGCACACTTTAATTAAAGAGTAAATCTCTTCGGTTTCAAATGGATGAATTTTCGATTTTTCAAGATATTCGTGCATAACCTCAAGGCACTCTTTAACAGGAATGTTTGAAAATAGACTAATGACATCTAGTGAAATAAATTTACTATTCGCGGGTATTTGTATGTTTTTAATTTTATCGATTAGGTCTATCGAATTTTCTACGCTGTGATGAGCTTTGAATTTAGTTTTATCTTTGAAAATTTTATTCATTAGGTATGCTAATTTAACTGTCGGAGTATTTGTAAAGGATACTACTGGTCGAATTGGAGTTCCGGTCTTATGAATTTTTGGCTGAACATATAATAACGGCGCCGTTGGATTCATGAGGTTAACGTATCTTTTCATAGATTCAGTTGGGAAAACGATGTTGCAGTCTTTTACAATATTTTTGATTTTAGTCGCTAATTTAGACGTCGGGTCCTTTGTGAGTTTAGTAAATTCGGATGGTTTAAGAAAGTTGTTTACTTTATCTATGTAGTCATTTTTATTCAAAATAACTATAGAGTTGCCTTTATCGGCTTTAGTTATAATCAAATTGTTAGTAATAGTTTTAGCTTTAATATTTTTAAGCGTTGTAAATTCTTTATTAACAGGTTTCCGTTTAGTTGTAATCGCTGAATTTGATATTATTTTGGCTGTAGTATGTTTAAGTAATTTGTTATCTTCAACTCTTGACAATGCCAATTCAGTGTCTACCGCAAGTAGTTCTAGTTGTCTGGCTGATGGAAATTGGGGGATTTGATATTTAAAACCTTTGTCAAGAAGATTGGTCTCTTCATCTGAGAATTTAACTGAAGACAGATTAATGGTCTTCTGGTAAAACTTGAGTTGTTTTGTGTTATATTTAGAATCAATATCGGTATTAGGTTTGCTGTTTTCAATTAAGTTTGTGAGTTTACGGCATTGTTTTTGAAATTTAAGGAAAATAATATAGTTGATATCGTCTCTTATTGAGGTATCAAGTGAATCGAATTCTATGGGATGTAATTTAAAGCTAAGTTCCGCATGTAGGACCTTAATATAATGTAAAAGATTATCACGTTTTCTCATACCTTCGCGAATTTCTTGTTTCAGCCATATCTTTTTCGCCCTGTCAAGCGCAAATTTACCGGCTGCTGTAGAAGATTTGGTCTTGATTTGTATATACTTTGGCGTCACTTTACACTTAATACACTGTAAATTAAACCACACATTTTGCACAGTCGTTTTATGTCTAAGTTTTAAACGTTTAAAGAGAATTGCCTGAGTAGCCATATCGGCTTCTTTCAATTTATTAATTGATTTGGCATTTACTTGGTAGAACTCCATTTATAACAGATTAAAATAACAAAGTATTTTAGCTCTACAGTTTTTAATAATTTTATTCGTTGATAGCTATTTCGGCTTACGCCATCGTCAGAACTATGTTTAAACTAATATTTTGCTCAGCTATATATACTGGCTCTGAAGAGATACACAATGCATCAAGTTATTCGCTCTAACATCCTAATTATAATTACAATATTACACTAATCAAAGAACGATTAACAATCTGGGTTTATTTCTTAAAACATTAATTAGGATAAAATTAAAATGATATTTATTATTAATGATATTACATAAAATTTATTAACTATGGCTTTATTGTTTCGAACAACAATAAGCAATATGGGTTTTTTCAAAGTAAATTATGATAAATTATACTAATATTTATTATTAATTACAATAGGGGTTTTAACAACGGTGATGGATTAATAATCGTTTGTTCGTTTAAGATGTTTTGTTTATGCTTATTAATCTCAAGTTGCTCTAATAAATTTAATTTTTGACCCTTATGACAAAGATGCAAAACGGTTGGCTCTAAACTTAAGTTAATGTCATGAGACTCGGTCAAAAAATGGTTTGCAAATTGTGAGTCTGATTTTGTATTGTTAAAAGATCTTATATGCTCTTTAGCACGTGTTGAAATGCTTCTACCGGTCTGTCCTATGTAGATCGCATTACACGATCCACAGGACATTTTATATATTCCGCTTCTGTCAAGGTTGTTGATTTTATCTTTACTGTTTTTAAGCTGGATTCCTAAATTATTATTAACCTTAAATGCTACGTTAACCGAATGTTTAATTTCATTGTGGATTTTTTCGCTAATTCTTCCTAGGTAGTTAATAGATCTAAAGAAGCGGTTCTCTTGTATAACGTTAGGGTAAATAAGCTGTCTTGATAGTTTTAATCGTTTTTTATGTAGTAAATCATAATTTACTTTGAAAAAACCCATATTGCTTATTGTTGTTCGAAACAATAAAGCCATAGTTAATAAATTTTATGTAATATCATTAATAATAAATATCATTTTAATTTTATCCTAATTAATGTTTTAAGAAATAAACCCAGATTGTTAATCGTTCTTTGATTAGTGTAATATTGTAATTATAATTAGGATGTTAGAGCGAATAACTTGATGCATTGTGTATCTCTTCAGAGCCAGTATATATAGCTGAGCAAAATATTAGTTTAAACATAGTTCTGACGATGGCGTAAGCCGAAATAGCTATCAACGAATAAAATTATTAAAAACTGTAGAGCTAAAATACTTTGTTATTTTAATCTGTTATAAATGGAGTTCTACCAAGTAAATGCCAAATCAATTAATAAAGGAGACAATCATTGTAAATTTAAATTAAACATTTATAGAATTATTTTCATTTTGATTTTGTACACTTCCATAAAATTCTCGGTCGAACACGACCTGGGTTTCGCCTCCCGGCATCTTCCGGTGCTAATCAGTGCGCGAATGCACTCGAACTGAAACATTTTTATTAAATTAATTTACACGGAAAATAAAAAAAGTTGCATGAAAATAGACAAACAAAATAAAATCCTCTTTTTTTTGAAACCATGTCCGCTCCCAATGTGGAGCATATGGACTCCTAATGGAGTTTACCTCAACAAAAGTGTTTCTACGAGAACAGCTTGTTACTCAGTTGCTCAACCTCTCTTTTTCCAAAGAGAGTAGGGATAGAAGGATAGGGGGCTAAGACAGGATTAGTGGTAAGCTAGTCGCTCTCGATACGCCCCGTTCATAGGATGGGATGGGTGAGAGGGGGAATTAAAGACATCACAAACATCCATGCCTTTTAACAGAAATTCATAAATCAATTGAAAAATCAATTTATAAAACTGTCCCTACCAGGATTTGAACCCGGGCCCTCCGTAGCCGAAGCCAACAACGTTGACCACTCGACCAAACAGGCGGCTAAAATGTTACAATAAACAAAATTTAATTGAAAACTTTCCCTCTTCAGGTTTTGGAGAAATGCTGCTGCTTCATGTTTGATACAATAACCTCAAAATTGGGGCTTTTTGACGTAAGAGCAATTTGAATAGAGTCTACGGCGTTTAATCGATTTCTGTTCTTCGTTTTTATGTTCATTAGAGTGGAAAAGCCTTGTTCACAAAATTAAGGTAAGGTAAGTGTGTAAGTTTAAAGAATGGTCTGTAAAAATACTAACACGTTTATAAAATAGTAAATTAGGAAAATGTCCTTATTACTCACTAAAATTTCATTTTTACCCCATGTGGGGTAATTTACCCCGGTTCCCCGACCGCTGATGTAAATGATTAATTATTTAATGGGCAAAGTAACCAAAATACCGATTTTGATATTTCATTTAAAGTATTACATAACGTGTAATATTTAAAGTAAGTAATGATTTACTCTAAATTGGAAACATATTCTCTTATCCATTTAAGAGAAAAGTCTCACCATCGCTGTCGCATAACTTTAATTAATAAAAATATATAAGTATTCAATTAAGATACCTTGATTATTTTGACACACATTGTTAATGGATTGTCAAAATGTATGTTGCGAATAAAACGGCCGTTTTTAAAACCAAAAAGCAAACCCGGATTTCCTCGATGTAAAAATGGCGAACCTCTTTCAAGCTCTGCAGAGAGAATGTGCGATGCATTACCGAGCGGCTTGGTGGCCTGTGTAGCCAATGGCCAGATCTACAGCGACAGAGATACGTGATTCACGATAATCACTAGCAAAAAAACAATACCCAGGTTATTGACTCGCGGTTTTTTCTCCCAGCTGTTTGAATGCCAGTGTTGTTGTTATGCTAATCAAACGGACTATTGGCAAATTGGTGAACGTTTTTAGGCAAATTCCGCGGCACAGACATCGAGAGGAATAATTTCCAGATTTGTAATGACGAAATAATGTGGTACTGTTATGGCATGGCTAAATTGTCTAATTATGTTTTTTAACTTCGGCGATTGTTTCATCTCGCTTCTTGGCAAGGTGACAGTTAGTTGATATGCATATGAAAGAGGATTCGAGTTTTTAACAGAAATTAAAACGAAATTATTCATAAGTGGCCAAAGGAATGCCACAAACTTGATGTTTTATACATAAATTATCATTGATGCAGGAATATGTTTGATTTAAAATATAATTTTCACTATTATTCGATTCTGTCAACTATTTTATGAATTTTTAAATATTTTTATTGCGAAAGACAATGTTTCAATTTGTGGTTAACCGTCAATTGACAATTTAAATATTTCTCAAATACGTCCGTTTCCAAATGAAAACAAATCTCTTATTTATTATGAAATACTTCAACGATCTATGGAATTTTTGACTGTGAATTAAAATCAGTGTTTTAGACGTAGATAAGGTTGGAATGACGAGCCAAGAAAATTGAAGCACTGTGAGTACTAGGGAATTCAATGCTGGGATCCCGTCCAATTCTGTGATCACGAAATCCCGGGATTGTGACAGTACTAATCGCGAGATTTCGGAATTGAGAAAATTAGAGAAAGTTGAGGGGTAAAAAATAAAAAAAGGAGGTTCCAAATTTCATTTCAAATTGCAAATCCTCGAAGAGCAAAAAAAATGTATGCAACAATTTTCCCACCTATCCATTCTTTGGATAACTTACCATTTATACCAAAGCAATCTTGGTAAGCAGGGCCAGGTTTAGAATTAGTGAGGCCCTAGCTAAGCTACTTACATTCCAGGTCCTCAAGCCGCGCCAAAATGTAAGTAAGCCCTCTTAACCAAATTTACAATTAAATAAACAAACGTCTGGTTGCTTCAAACAATACATTTCGTAACTTACTTTACTACGGTTTAAGTACCTAGAAGTCTCACAACCAAATCATTAAATTTTATGAAATTATATAAAAAATCAAGTGGAGAAAAAATATACATCTCGCTAGGAGGCCCCCAAGGCTTTGTGGCCTTAGGCCTTAGGCCCAATGTTCCCTCTAATTTTCCAAAGGTTATGTGCGCAAAATACATTAGCTGTGCAACTTTGAAAGGAAATTCAAATTTTTCTGCGCCACATAACGATATTTAGACCTACTTAACGAAGTGGTTATTTTTTATAGTGACAATAATTAACAACACTATATAATGACAATTGATTTATTCTGGTGATAATATAGCTGGTGTCACTTCTGTCACCTCAGTCTCATCCCGAACCCTCTATGTGATCCCGGGATTTCTGGATTGACAATTCTCCCAATCCCGAAATTGAACATTCAACGTAAAGGATTGAGAATAATTTTTAGTTTCCTAGAGTTTCGAATCAAAAATCCCTGGAATTTATTATGTGATTTCTATCATTAGAAGTAGAATAATTATTTTTAATATTTTATAATTAATGTTCTGTTTGATGATGCTTCTTAAAGAGACGATACACGTGACACAATTTGTAAAACAACAAGTGGAGTAACAAATTTATCAAATTTAATTTTAAATTTAAATCAAATCGGTAGTTCAATGGTGTACACTTTAAATGCAGATTTTCTCTTAGAATAAACACATACGTAAAAATAAATATTATATAATGTTTTTATTCCTAAGTTATCCAACTTTACAAATATTTAGAAAATATTCCAGAAAAGTGATTGGACCCTCCCTCTTAATAAAATAGTCATTTTAATATTTTTTCCACTACTTGTTAATAATTAAGACAGACATTTTTAAACAGTAATAAGTAAAAAACGTAAGCTTCACACTTCACTTTTTGAGACAGCAAATACTAGAAATTCTTCAGGTCTATGAATTAAAATTGAAAAATACTTTGTTTTTTATGTAGTGGTCAATGAATTTAAAGGACCCTAAAACAATAAATAACATCAATAAGAACAGTCAAAGTGTTCCATTGGCGATAAGTTGAAAATCAAGATAATAATTTATTCTCATCGTTCAAAATAGATTGACAATTGTCGAATTCGATTCATAAAATATTTAAGACGGGTATTTTTAAAACCGTCTATGTATATTGAAAACCTGAAATTAATGAATGCTGGAAATGTAGTGAGAAAAATGTAAGCGAAATATTTGCCAGTCTAGAGCTGGATTAGTCAAAACAGGTTGTAACTCGTTTCCATTATTAAGAAGTCTTTATTAATGGTCCGCAGGAGGAAAAATTATCATGTATGTTTGCGGTAATATTGTAAGGTGCGACATGTTTTCTATTAATGTTCAAATAAGATAAAAATATATGGGTTTAAGACTGCAATGCTCCTCTGAGAAGAGAGGTAAGCTGCGCAGACCAATCCAACAAATGCGCGACATAATTTGTCATTATTGATATAATTTTTTTTGTCATTATTAATTAAAAAAATTGCTTTTATGTAATAAAATACAGGCTCGTATTTTTCCAGTCTGAATTTTAATACAGTTTCGGTCATTATTTTTATCACATTGGTCTGAATTTATATTTCATTGGTCAGAATGTACATAAACTAGTGATAATTTAAATGAAATTGAAAAAAAACCTAACCTAACCTAGCCAAAATGGTTATAAAAATCTGAACGTGTAATATTTTTATTCTGACCGAAAATTTAATTCTATTCAGACCAAAAGTTTATTTGAATTCTGACCAAAAATTGATTTAAGCTCTGACCATTTATTTTGTTCCCTAAAATATATTATCGTTCAATTATTTAATAATAACTTTTGACTATGTAAAATCCCCTGTATAAAAGAGGATTTAAAATACTTTTATTTTAATATAATAATTTATTTTTTTCCTAGCGGCCCCTACTCATGATAATTTGTTTTTATGCGGCTCACTAGAATAAAAAGTCTGTGCATGCCTGATATGAATGAATAGTTTGTACATAGCTTAAATAGAAAAACGGTATCAAGACCCAAACTCAGAATCGCTGAATCGAATAATAAAATGTTGTAGTTGCTGGTATCAAGGATTGCATTGTTAAAAATTGATATATCATCAAGCACCTTCGGCCGGCAGTAATAAAGATAAAGGACTTTTGTAAGATTAAACGCGCGAGAGTGAACTGGCATTGAAAGATGAACAAGTAGGCATTATGCTCAGCATGCCAAAGCATTATAGTATGTATGCAATGAAAATGTGATTTACCCCTCCTTTGAAGAATTGAATGGCCAAACTAAAATGGTGCAAGACACCAGACTTCGGATAATTGTGGTAACAGTAGTAAAGGCTGGAAAACTCGAAGAGTTGTAAGTGCAATTCTGACATTTAACACGTTCAGCGAAATATATTTTTTAAATGGAAATATTTTTTCGTTAAGTAAAGTTTAAAATGTTGATGCACATTTTTTTTCGTCCATGATCTCTCTCAATATTAAGATTGTAATTTTCTAATAGGACTGTTTGTTACTCAGTCGCTCAACCTCCATTTTTCAAAAAGAGTAGTATTGATAGAAGGATAAAGCTAGGAAAGGACCAGTGGTTAACTGATCGCTCTCGCTGCGCCCAGTTATTAAAGGTTCGGAAAGGGTGGGAGGGGACATCACAAACACCCATGCCTTTGAACGGAAATCGATAAAATATTGATAAAAATGCTGTTCGTACTGGGACTCAAACCCGTGAGATCCGGCACGCTACTTGCAGATTAACATTAAACATTGTATAATACAAAGATCTTAGAATGCTTATTGTTTTTATTTAATTTAACACGGGGCCTAAGACAATTTTAACAAAGGGCTCGCGTGAAACCCTCCGAGTCCCTCCACCCCTAACCCTGCAAATAGTACAATTAGAAAAGAACAAATATGGATGTGATAGACCAGTGGAGGGGAACCTGCGGCCTTTTGGTTACTCAGTTGCACAAGAATTATACGCAAGCGTTTGGAAAAAGATCGTAATAAACCCACTATATCAGGGATGGCGAAGCTTTTTGGCTCCGCGTGCCGACAATCTTCAAATATTTTTTCTCGATTGTGTGGCGTGCCCAAGCAGTAAAAAAAATAACAAAATAGAAAAAATAAAAAGTGAATTTCTTAAGCGATTGTCGTTTATCTTGGAAACATTTGAAAATTAATAATCCACGGATTGCTTAATCAAAATTTTGATTTTTGAAACACAAAATGCGTGCCATCTAAATTCTCAAACGTGCCACCTCGGACACGCGTGCCATAGGTTCGCCATACCTGCACTATATGTTCGACAGTCGAAAAAAAGGAATGGGGGGGGGGTCTCAATGTTTTCTTTACTGCGGCCTTATGTTGAATCAGTTAAATGAATGTGGCCTTCAGATATGAAAAGGTTCCCCCACGCCTGTGTTAGAAATTTTAATTTTAATTCGATAAGATACACAAACATAATTCAATGAATTCTTTTAAATGATAAAATTATCCCGATGAAATGGTTAATTTGACTCAACAAGGTAATGCAAACAATTTTATTTATTAATGGTAGCCTAAGTAAATTATATACTCGATAAAATTCGTGACTTAGCTATTATTGGGCCTGTCTGCTCCTTCAGTTTATTTCATTCTCGTACAAGTCAATGTACATCACAATGTAAGGTCCTGTGTTATCTTGTACACATGATGGCACTGGAAGGAAATCGCTTTTATATGAATTTTACATACTGCTAACAGTTTCCAAAAATATTTTAAATCAATATTATACTAAAAAAAACTAGTAAAGGTAATTCTTTCATGGTAACGGTGGCTATAAATATTGGCTTACAAGCAGTTCTCGTAAATATTTTTTCTTCTACGTTGAATTTTTTAATAATGATTCCAAGCTGGTCTTCAATGATAACGGCTAGAAAATCTATTATTCGTGGGATTCATACAATTTTCTTTATAGACGAAGAAAAATAGTATCATGTAAAAAAGATGGAATGCACCGCGTACTCATTCCGGGTTGGCGCGCACCCAATACAACCTTTCTGCATCACACCGAAGATGATATCTCCTCAATGATACAGTTAAGATACATTTTTTTAGATACAATTTGATAGGCAACAATAAATAATAATGAAAAATATATAGATACTAATTAAGGTTAATTAAATACAAAGAATGCCCAATACAACTATTCAAATATCATTTTCTTTAAAATGAAATAATCCTTATTTACCGAAATAAATAAGAAATTGAACATTTAGATAATTTAACTTGAACTAAATTCTTGTATGTTATCAGAGCAATATATTGATATAAATAAGAATATACGAATCGACGTAAAAAACTAAAAATGTATAATATAATAACAAGAGAGTGATTATTTGTTTAATTTTGCTCATTTTTTAAATTTGTTTTTTAATGCAAATACTTCTGTTACTTATTTTTTTTATTTAATACACCTATGGGCAAAAACTTATGTATAAATTATCATGCAAATCAAAATTAAAAAAAAAAACATTTTTTATATCAAATATGACAAATTATGCCGCGCATTTGTTGGATTGGCCTGCTCAGCCTTGAATTTTCCGCGCGACTAACCTATTGAGATCAGGTTAGGTCAGATTAAAGAACATTGCTTGAAACCATTTTAAGAAAACTGCTTGAAAACGTTATTTTTTTTAGCTCACCGAGGAATATGAAATTCTCGATTTGCCAATTTCGTGTCAATTATCGGGATTTGCTCAAAATTTCTCAATCCCGAAATCCCGGGATCGCAGCCATATCAATCCCGGAATTTCGAGATCAGAAAATTGAACGGGATCCCGAATCCCAGGATTGGATGCCCTAGTAAGGTGGTTAGTGTCAATGCCGATTGTGAAATGCCAACATTTTTTTACAAATACATTTGCATCAAACGTTTTGCAATAATTTATTCTTAGTTCACAATATCTTTGTTCTTACAAAAAATTACATAAATACCTAGTTGAAAGCACCGCCGCTTCAATATTTCGACAGAGCGAAATACCATAACGTCATGATGTTATTTATTGATATGTTGGTAGAGGGATTATCGCCGTAGATTGTAGATAGCAAGTTAAATGGGAGGTCGGCTTGTTCTCAGCTGGGAGCTTCAATTTTTACGTCACATATTTCAACGATATTCTGTTGGCAACACTTGGTGAACTCATGCCACATGGAATATAAGAGGAAGTGGAATATGGCAAGATCACAAGACTTATTTATTTACTAGGACAATAAAAATAACATGTCGGGTCCAACATTCCCTCAGCAATTTGATAACTCCCGCGCAGAATTCCCAAGATGGCGCGCACTCCAATACAACCGTTCTAATAATAAATTTTAAAATTGGAATAACCCTGATATACGATTTTTTCGGTACTTTGTTGTTGAACGTCAGGCAATGAAAAATACGACGATCGTCGTTGCACCTCTATGTATGTCTAAATGGGGCGTTACTCCACCGATTAAAAAATGTAAAAATAACATTATAAATGGCCTATTTTATGTTTTTTCGAATATCGACTTCAAAGCGTCAATTGCGCGATAATTATCGCAACATGGTCATTTATTGTTTCCTCAAAAAAGGATATCGACTTATTTTTAGTTAATAGTGTGAGTTCTAAAGAAAACGAATATTTATTCATAGTTTGTATTTATATATTAATAAAAATAACAGAATTTCCCACAAAACATTAATAGTGTTCCATTCTGTCACGTTTTGAGGTGTAATGTAGTTAGAATTAAGTAAATACTTATAAAATACTTCCACTTAAGAGTAGTAGATACAATTACTTAAGAGTAGTGTTTTTTATTACCTTACCTAAACTTGGGTATTATGAATATCTTATCTTGGTATTTTAATACTTAAAAGTTCGACGAATTGGCTCGGACTCGAGGAAAAAAAAACCTTAAATGCCGAAATTTCATTCATTGAAGAAATGCCGTCGCAGTAATCTAATGCAGCTGTAAATTTTCAATATTTTAATATGATGGAATAGTATTGAAATGTGTATTGTCTCTATCTAAGGCATTACAGAAGTGGGAAAGGATTTAGTCAGGATTAGTTGATCGTGAAACTTTGATCGTGAAACATCGTCATTTGCATGCGAGTTCTACAATTCATCACTGAAAACCAAGCAATTGAGACCACTGTCTACATATTAAAGTTTTAATAATTTTGTATAAAATTTTAGCCGTGTCAAGACGCTTGGAAGTATGTACTCATTTTATGAGGAAAAATAATAAATACAACTTGCAACATGAAATGTGTTATTCTATTTTATCTCTTGCGGAAACTGACGGCAATACAAATGACAATACAAATAATCTGAGAAAATATTTTAAATACTTAGATAAATTTAAAAAAAGGACGGAGAAGTTGGATGTGTTGTTTAAAACACTTCTAACAATAAAACCAACATCAACAGCAACGGAACGAGTATTTTCAACACCAGGACAAATTAAAACTCAATTAAGATCAAATTTAAAATATGATACATTTAATGCTCTCTTATTTTTAAAATATGAATTGTTAAAATCTGAATAAATGACTTATATTACAAATGAACTCGTTTTTAATGTATTATTTTAGTACATAAATTTATATACATATGTAGTAATGTTTTGTTATTTTCATTCTTACTATCCGGATAGTTTCATTTTTACTATTCGATATCCGGATAGTTGAAAATGACGAATAGTTGGAATCTCTAGTCAGTGTAGACAAAAAAATGAGTTTAAAATATAAAATTTAAGTTTATTTTGAAAATATTTTTGTTGAGCATTTTTACTTAGATACAGTTGACGAGAACATATGTGTTACTGGTAAAAACACTGAGGGTCAAATTAGGCATGAATTAGTCCAAAAACGAACGAAGCAAAATTCTTATTTTCTATTAATGCTTTTAAAAACTATATCACCTATTTACTGCAGTGGCGAATTACTTTATAAGCAAATGAGGCGCCGCCGAATCTTGCGGGCCTGAATAATAGCTTTTGCAATACAACTAATATACGTTTTGTTCAGATTTGTATATATTTTTATTATTAATTGTAATTTTCTGAAGTTTTTCTGATAAACAGGGCCTCCAAATTGTATTGCGCCTGGGGCCTCCCATGTGCTCCACCACTTGAGTGAGTGACATATATGACTACCCGCGACAGAACATTTTCTATTTCAGGAGATAAGCAAAATTGTGTTATAGATTAGTGGACGTTTAGTGTTTTTGTTTATATACAAATAAATTGTTAATGTAAATGACTAAAATTGTACTACTGTGTATACTGAAGTTGTCGTAGATAATATATAAGTTAGAAATTTCAGTTATATACTAATTATATCTGAGAATATTGTTTTCTCTTAAATTAACAAGGGGTTCGCGCGAACCCCTCCAAGCCCTCTCCAGCCCACCCCTGGTATAAGCCGAAGTTCTGCTTCACTATAAATCTACTATCCTATTTTATAAAACTATTTTATAAAAATAATGCGGATGAGCTTACGTGTTCTGGCATATCCCATCAGTGTTAAGATTGTTATGAGCGGCAAAATAGAATTGATGGGTGGGTTAAATCGTATTTTGAACCGCGGTTGATGCAAGCCTGCCAATATGACCACAGGTTCATTTACTACGTACATACATGTTCATCGAATTACGTTTACTTCCCGACCCACTATTCACTATTATTGTTTTCACATTGGAAAAGCTCCAAATTTAAAAGTAAAGGTAGTCAGAAGTTTTGACTTTTCTCGAGACAAAAAGCTGCAATGTCTCGAGAAACTATCGTGTCACTAAACCGTATTTATGTTTTTTGAAAAAAAATATTATGGTGTTAACAACAAGCCGCTATAAATAAACAAATCAAGTTGTGATAAGTAAATTTCAAAAAAATAAAATTATTTAGATATTTTCAGCGGTCGGCAAAGTGTGGTCCGCGAGGAAATTTTGGTGGTCCGGAAAGAAATCTGATATTATTTTATGAACTAAGTGCATTTTTAGACACATTTGATCATTTTTATTTCAATATGTAATACTTAACACAAAAGTCCAGTTGGCGCTCCGCTGGATTAAAATTGTCAATTTAGTGGTCCAGGAACCCAAGTGAATAACGATATGAATTGATTCATTGAAAGTATTATTGGTTTTTTATTCGATGACGTACATTTTTTTTTATAGAATGGAGTTCTTAACTTTTGTTTGACCAAAGCGTAAATACGTAGTTTGCTAATTTTCTTTATTTTCTGAATACGACAGAGGGGTTAAAGGTTTGCGAGAACACGAGATGAAGGGTTTGAGGGAGAGATATGTAATCAAATGACTATCATAATTAATAATAGGGTAAACAGTAATAGAGAAAAATGTAAGTTTAATCATAGTTCTGACTATGGCGAAAGCCGAAATAGCTATCAAATAATAAATATAAAAACTGTAGAACTAAATATGTTGCTATTTTTACCTCATTATAATGGAGTCAATTAATCAATACTATCATAATTATTTAAAGGACACCTAAAAAAGCAGGAAATTCTTAATATAAAATTTAAAATAACTTTGATTATTCCACGTATTGTGTTACTAACTGTGACACGTGTTTCGCCTCTTTCAGAGGCATCTTCAGACTTACTATCGCAAAGTTTGCTTAAGTAATGAAGCAAGATTGATTCTAGCATTTTTAAATTATGAAATTACAAAATGGAGTTGGGTTTTTTTCCTTTTAAGGGAAGCAAGGAGGGGGTGATAGAATCGAGGAAATTCTTATTTGCACTTCAGTAAAAAAACAGTTTTAATCTAAGATTCTGTAATTGCTAAGGACAGGGGTGTGGAACATTTTCTTCTCTAAAGACCGCATTCATTATTAATTAATCAAATTATAGAATTGGCCAGAAGGCTGCACCAGACTAGCCAAAAGGGCTCAGGTTCCCCACGTGGCTTAGGATAATACGTATTTTTATCATTATACTATTGTTTTATCGAAACTTTTATAATATGCGATGAAAAAGGACGGTTAAGTTTTATATTCAGAAAAATTTAGATACCCCATGCAAAGAATTTAAAGTTTTCTTCTTATACTCAATATCGAAAGAGATAACTAATTACATATACGAAATATGTGGCGACAAGAAGTCTCTAAATCTCCCTCGTTAACGATGAAAAATTAAATACGCAACACTCCACCGATTGCTGTATTAACGTAGACGTTGTTCGAAGGCTTTGTGAAAGTAAAAGCCTTCTAAGAGACGACAAAGAGATCACAGTGAAATAAAGCTCTGATGTAGCAAGTTACATAAGCTTGGCCCGCATCGACTCTCATAGTCGACAGACGAGCGGCTTTCAAAACAACTAAACTACATTCCAAGGACTGTCAATAAGTGTTATTGATAGAAGGCTCAGTAAATAACATATCTGCTAGATTCCTAGACCTATTACAAGATGTGTGCTTCTAATGAAGTCATTTCGGAGAATCCTTGTGATTAAGGACATTAAAATACTAAAAGTAATCCATAACATTCTTTCAATAAAACAAAATAGCACAGTGCAACTTTTCCCTATATTTTACAAGCAAGAATTCGGTTATCTCACAAATTATTCATCTATTAGCAATTGCTGCCGTCAGAGGGGCAATGCTAACGTCACAAAAGTAAAAATGAATGCCCAGCTTTATCAACAACACAAAAAATTACCTATTCATAGTTCAAGAAGTTTCTTTCGTGAAAATATGATTACAAACATTTAAAAATATCAATTATTAACTAAGCGAGCGATGAGCGATACAAGTATGATCACTTTTAAGGTGTTCACTGTCAATACTTTGGTGGAAAGGCATTATATTAATAAAAACACAATATTCCTTTGTACTTTATTCCACTTTATTTAATAGGTCAGGACCACCAGTTGACAATGCTCGCAATGAGCGAAACCGGTATTGTGTTTCTATTGATACAAGTATGTATAAATAAATAAATGTTTTAATTTGATGACTTGTCATTCCATTGATTTTGATAAACGTTTTGCTCTTTTGAGAAGCATAAACTTCAAACTAACTAGTGTAAGTTTATTTGTTAATAAAGTAGACATTGATTCTTGTTCTCGATATATAAATTGGGTTCAGTAAATCAAAAAGGAACTAACTGACGTTTTTTGGAATATTGAGTTAAAGATGGGAACTAGTTCAAAATGTTTCAATTCGATAAAGAGATCCAACTGAAATTCGACATCGTTTCTGTTTAATTTGCACTATTTTCTGTTTGCTCAGCGGGAAAATTCACTAAAAGCCACATTTTTTGTTGCAAAAAAGGAACAAAGTACAGAGTATCCGTTATATAACAAGTTAAGTTAGGATGGGCAGGGCCGGCGCCACCATACAGGCAAAATAGGCAACCGCCTAAGGCGCAAACCATTAGGGGGCGCGTAAATGGAGTATTAAAATTATTTTTATGTACTCTAATAATAATAAATAATAGTAAGTTATACTTTATTTTGAGCAAATACAACTGCTCGTTGTAATTATGTATCGTATTCTATATGATTCGAAAGAGTGGTTGAGCGACTGAGTAAGAAACAGTTCACGTAGAAAAACTTCTGTTGGGATATCTCCATTAGGAAGCTATTTGCTCCACATTGGGAGGGGACATGGATTTATAAAAAAATAAAATATATAATGATCCTGAATTGTTTTTTTCATTATTTCGAAAAAAATGAGACGATGTGGTAAAAAGGGGGCGCGCCAATAGCTTTTGCCTAGGGCGTCAAGTAACCTCGCGCCGGCACTGACGATGGATAACATTTTAACAGAACCAAGTAGATTGAAAACATTTGCATAAAGTATCTAAAAACATGTTCAAACTAAAGCTCAATATCTTCACTTAGCAATTTTGCAGTTGATTCATTTTTGTTCAACTCAACCCAATACATAACTGAGGTTGGAGTTTTTGCTTTGTATTAGACGTAGGAAGAAGACTAGATAAAAAAAAAACAATAGTATCTATAACAATACAACTATTATAATCAGTGGAAAAAAGTTATCTAATTAAATTTTATAATAAAAATGAATTATCACAAAGTATACATGTATTGCTATATAATAACTAAGTTTCTATCAATTCAATCATGGCAAAAAATGAAAATCTTTGGAAACTAAATATGTATTAAAAATAATGTTAAATTTATAAAATATTTTTTCTACGAACAAACGATACATAATATGAAATACCCCAAAGTTTTTTTTAATAACTTGGATATTATTTTTTTTGACACACCGAAAAATATATGAATTTTGAAAGAGAAGTGGGAGATTGAGGGTGAGTTTATTATTTGATCGAAACATATTCAAATATTTTAGGCGTTTACTTATTAACTGCTATGAGTCACGATTGACCAATGAATGCGATTTGTTACCCACTAGCTCCGACCATCCGTCGACGACTTGGCAGTTTCAATTTGTTTGTATTTAATCGATTCTGTGAATATTACTATCATTTTTTATTTTTATTTACACATCGATGTATCAATCTGAATATTACATTATGCATATTTCTCGTAAACTGGATATTATTTATTTATTCTCACTACACTACGGTGACTCGAGATTATTACTTTAGGATTTATATGAGAAAAAGCTTTGCTAACAAACACTCGGCGCTCCAGCCAGAGGAACAAAGGAAAAATACTTCAAAGACTTTGGGCAGGCACTTGTTTACTCCCGAGTTTCCAAATTTGGTATCAAAACCGCATTCCTTCTGCCAACAGTTCTATTTAAAACTGTAACGTGTATGTCCTAGCAATAAAATAAAGCAGCCTACAAGAGAAGCTGCGCAATCCTGAATTTATAACTCCTGCGAATGAAAAAAACAGCGAGCCTTATTTCTTTATTTATTTATAGACACAAACTGTTCTGTTCTCCACGGTCCTTATAATTAATAGGATCATATCTATCATGTTGAGATGTTGATTAAATTCTCTATGAAGACATCGTCAGTAACTATATGTTGAAGTTTTACGATTTTAGTGATAATTACCCTCTATTATCACTTCATTTGAGATTTCGACGGTGCTTTGTGGAATTTCAATATTACATTTGAATCGTTCAAAGTATTTATTTATTTATTGTTAAAAATTAAAATTACAGTACATGAAATAACAGCTGACGCCAATTCGCCATGCACTTGAAAAATATAATAAGACAGAATATAAAATAAAACTACACAGTACATCAAATTCAATATATAAAATCAAGAAATATAATCGTAAAATTTATCAAACAGTTCACAAATACCATCACTAAAAATGTCCACTTCTCTAGGCAATGCGTCGATTAATCGAACGGCCCTTGGAACTGGTGACTCATACCTCCTAAGCGAGGTATAAGTGTTTAGAAATAAAAGTTTTTGCTCATTGTTTCGCCCACGTTTCCCATAAATTGGGAGCATGTAAATTAATAGTCATGAGAATTTCAGGATTATTAACTCGGCCCCGAAGAAGAAGAGAAAAATGCTGAAAGCTTGAAAAAGATCTTCGAGCTTGAAGAGAGTGAAACGATAACATTCCTAAAAGAAATTTGGTGGGGTAGTATTCCTTTAAAGAATTATCAAAGGGGAAGAATTTAATTATGTACATTCACACAGATTTTGTCACTAACGACCCGGGTTTCGCCTTTCGGCATCTTCAGGCGTTCAAGTGCACGGATGATTCAACGATTCAAATTCTCTATTATCATGTTTCGTCCCAACAGAGTGAAAATAAGTAAGAACGTGGAAAAGTATTATTTTAGTTCTACAATACAAATATGATTATATCACGTATATCGACAGCCCAGTTCCATGAAACGATAAGTCAAAATTTTGATATTTTGAGTTATTTGGGTTGTAGGGGTGGGCTGGAGAAGACTAGGGCTAGGAAAAGGGGCTCGCGCGTGCCCCTTGTTCAATTTTATTAAGGCCGGCGAGTATATATCTGCAATTTCTGACTTGTATACTATCTACGACAGCTTCAGTATAAACAGTAATACATTTTTAGCCATTATCATTGATAAGTTTACGGTATATTGCATATTGTTCCATATTAAGTAACAATAGATTTCTTATTTAAGTATTGCATACAGTTGCATAGGAGTCGTAAAAAAATTCACTTGATCCCCAGAACACCGAGAATTGGTTCGAGATTAAGTGATCCCCTTGTTAACTTATTGGCAGCCCGCCGCTGATTATATTCGAATACTTGTCTGCTATAGCTCAACAAAATTAAGACTAAAAAATAATTAGTTTTCTCTCAGCAGATATATGTTTGCATATTGAAATAAATACATAAATCTTCTTTATGTTTCATATACAAAAACTCGTATATATATCATTTTATGGTTTTCTCAATGGTTCAACAAACATTAATTGAATTGAGATAATTGACCAAATAATTCACTAAAAGGTGAGACAAGCAATAATAACCACTTCTTTACACCTCAGTTTAGATCAGCCATACTCAACCTGCGGCCCAGTAAGCCCTCCATCGGTGAGCTAAAAAAAATGAAGTATACCATAAATATGTTGCGGCACACGTAGAGAAGCAAATATCGGAATGCGGTCCGCAGGGAAAAAAGGTTGAGTATGGCTGGTTTAGATGTATCAA
Source organism: Himalopsyche tibetana (assembly GCA_030503985.1). Lineage (NCBI taxonomy): Eukaryota > Metazoa > Arthropoda > Insecta > Trichoptera > Rhyacophilidae > Himalopsyche > Himalopsyche tibetana. Next base: position 28,093,057 of record JAPJYX010000005.1, read on the forward strand.
AACTTTGGTTAGCCATATCTCAAAACTACTAATTTCTAGTTTTGGAACTGGGCCATCGATATGGTTGATAACTTATACGATATTTATTTAGCTATGCATACTGGCTTAGTTAGCTTAGTGTTAACATAAGTTTAAAAATATTTCTGATGATGGCAGAAGCCGAAATATATAATGATATTTGTAGAACTAAAATACTTAGCTATGATATTTTTAGACCAAATAAGTAAAAAAATGGGGCTGATCGATTATCATAGTCACATGAAGACTACCTAAATAGTTTATGTCGCCCAGTACGTGGTACCCACTATAAATTAATGAGTTACATAATACTTAACGTACATGAGATTGAAAACTTTTTTATTTTTGCGCGTATGTCTGTCTTGTTAAACGAACAAGAAAAAAAAGCGATACACATGTGTGTAATGAATGCATTAACTTCATACCATATGTTGGAATATCACCTACTAGGTTTTCTAATTATTTTACTAGCCGTGAACTTTTTTTGATTCGTGCCCTAGAGCTTAATGTTATAATACCAATAAGAAGCTTATCACGACGAAGAATAAGTGTATTTATAGATTAGATCATTTCCAGTATTTATATGGCTTGCTTTCGTTCCAAATTGGTTGTCAATTATCTAACAATCTCAACAAACCTCAAACAATCTTGTAGATTTTTCTCCTGTAAATATTTGATTATTATAATAAACAACAAGTTGAATAATCAAACCTTCGTTGTAAGGGTTTGATTTTTGTCGGGAATCAAACTCCTGCTAAAAGGCGTTCTTAGGTCTTCAAGGTCTTAACTATTTTTTTTGTAATACTAGGTTTTTTCGAAGGGATGGCGGCTAAAATACTTGTTCGTAAATGTTTATTTGAAATGTATAAAAAAGACATTTCTTCGCAGTTAATATGTAAACTTTCAGTCAATTTCAACCGTGCACTTGAACGCCGGGAGTTACCGAAAGGCGAAACCCGGGTAATTTGTGATATAATCTGTGTAAGTGTACATAATTTGAACGATTTAAATTTAATGTAAGCTTTATTTTGAATGTGTCAACCGCTCGCATGTCAAATTGTTAATTTATTGCCGTGTAAATTTGTATAATTAGACCAGGGTTGTGGAGTCGGGTAAAAAAATAAAGACTCCAACACGGTTTTTCAATCATTTCATTTTTACTTACATATCTATATAGTATCAGATCATTTTATGTACTTGAATAATTCTACTAGATTTCACCAATTAATATGATGAATAGAGAAATAATTTTTCAACATCTTTAAATTATTTTTTCCCGATGTTTGAGACATTTTCAGGTCCGTTATAAATATTAGTTTTTTTTACTCTAAGAAAACCTGTTACACGCTGAGATTAGACGAATATTAGTTCCTTGAGCTTTTTCAAAGGTTAGAGGTGAAGGGTAGCTTTTGGGATTTCTCACGGGGTGGTTGATTCCCATGGGGCAGGTCTCGCAGCATCTACTTTCAAAACCAAATATATTATATAATTCTGTGTGACTTTATTTTTAAAATCAATCCATTACACTCTGTTGTATCACAGTAACGTTGATTAATATTAATAAGCAACGTACAATTTTAAAACAATGTTCGGCCGAATAAAAATTGATTATTACATTGTCAATGTAATAATTCCATTTTGAATGAAATTTTTTTAATAAAAAAAAATATTTGATCGAAAAAAACATTTTACTAAAAACACTATTATGGTGACGAACAATGTTCCATTGACACTTATTAATCACAAAAAGCCGTTAAAAAGTAAGAGCATTGCGACTCCGATTCTAACCTTAACCTAAAAACAGGGATGTGAAGTCGGACTGTTTTAATTGGAGTCGTGTTTCAAGCTTAGGTCTGAGTCGGAGTTGTCTTATTTCTTTTACAACTTTAAAGCCTTTCTTAAAACACTTTATTCATTATTTTGTATGCTTAGTAGCATGGAGTGGCGCTACTTTCGTCAGTAGAGAATTGAATACACATTTTTTAAAAAAGACTCGATTCTTGAAATCGTTAATTCTCTTCGAGTCCGACTCCACGGCTCCGAATGCACAACCCCACAAAAAAAAGGATCATGTTAATGCCTCGATTATGTACAAGATTTAGTAACAATTTCAGATCAAGTAAGTACACTATTTTTTTCTTATCACATAGTAAATAAATAAATTCATCTGTAGACTTTCAAATATATATTTTTCACAATGATAACTCGTATCTAGTTATAAACGTATCTTAAATATTTTTATGTTGAATGAACTACCACATCTATCAAATATTTAAGTAAATCTTAGCCAGCGAAGTTGTCTACTTCTCATTTTAAAAATGGCAAAGTTAGAACGATCGAAATGATCACTGACAACTATTTCATTAAACCCAAATTTAATTTATGTAAATTATATGGCGGTTGAAATTGATATAAATACATGACGATTTTTTCAGTAGGTATATTTTTTTGCTACCATTCTACACACTAGTAATAGGTTATCATATTTACTAGTGGCTTAAAAAATATGGTTGGATGTTTAAGTTCACATGAGTCATACGACAGATTTGAGGGATCGAACAGCTTACCAGGTTATCAAAAACTCGGTCCCAAAAGTGCCACAGAAGCACTAAATCAAAATTAATTAAACCTCTAGACGTGTTTTTATATAAGTATTTTTTTTTATTGAACAAAATGTTTCGTTATACCTAGGTAAATATTATAATATCTAAAGTCGAGTATAAACATATTCATATCGTGGGCACCTAATGATAATTTTGGCATTTTAAATATTTCTGTGGGTGACGTTATGATATGCGAAGTGTAAAAAATAAACATATGATTTTGCCGCCGACATTTTGCAAAATGTTCATTCATAATTTTGTATCAAGGGCAGTTCAAATTGAGATCTCAATATAGATCAGCAAACAAATGAACATGAATGTTATATTGACAATTAACTTAACCCTTATTATTTTAATGGAGAGGGTTATACAAGGCTGCGTAGGGCAAACCAACGAATGCGCGGCATAAATAATAATTATACCTTCCAAACTGACTGAATGATCTCGAATTTTTTTTTCATTATTGGCGAAAAAAAACATGAGACGATTTGTTAAAAAGGGGGCGCGCCCATAACCGTTGCATAGGGGAGTGCTTCCCAACCTTGTTCGTGCCACGGCACCCTAAATCTCAAAAAAATAATCTGCGAACCCCCGATATCACATATACATATAAAATGGTCATAAATAAATATTTTTACTTTCTACTGAAAATTTTCGCTGACTAACTAACGAAAACACCTGCGGACCCCAGGTTGGGAAGCACTGGCCTAGGGTGCCAAATAACTTCGCGCTGAACTCATAAATATAAAACTCAATAATATTCTGTTTTTTGTAAGATTAATTGAATACAGAAAAATATTCTATAATAGTAGAGTTTCACTTTAAAACGCATATATTTATAATTGATAAAAAAATTGGTAATTTATTTTAACCCATCGAAGAATATTAAATTTCATAATTACCTTGTATTTTTACGACAGAATTTATTTAACATTGGTCTGAATATATATTGAATGGTCATAATATATGTCGCCTGCTGTGGCCCAGCTGGTTAGAGCTTGGTCTACCGATCACGCAGTTCTGGGATCGATTCCCGGTCAGACCACAGTGAATTTGAAAATTATTCAATTCAAAGTTGTGATCGAAGGCTGTGGGTGTTTGTGATCTCAATTCACATAATTTCCTCTCCTCCCATCCTTCTTAACCTTCAATATCTGGGTGTAGCCATAGCGATTACCCAACCACTAGTCCTGCTCTAGCCTTATACTTCTTTCCCTACTACTCACTTTGAAAAAAGTGAGGTTGAGAGACTGAGTAACAAAAAGTTATCGGAGAAAGAAAAAAACTTCTGTTGAGATACCTCCATTAGGAGGTCATATGCTCTACATTGGGAGCGGACATGGATTTAAAAAAATATATATATCGGTCAATGTAAATAGTCGTAATTTAATTGAAATTTTAAAAAAACCTAACCTTACTTAACCAAAATGATTATAAAATATTCTGACCGAAAATTGATTTAAATTCTGGCCATTTAATTTGTTCTCATTACCTTGGCTGTAATATATAATATTAACGCCTCTTCAAAAACATTTTACGAAAAAGCTTATATTATGAAACTCCTTGGGACAACCAGATGTTTTCGATTCGAAGAACCGATGAGCTTACGAGCTTTTTTCTAGGTTCATGGACACTTTTTGTCATAAGAATAATAATGGGAGACATCGCGAAAAAAAATAAACAGACTCTACTTGTACCACCTACGCACTGTGCGGTGGTTTTTGTCAGCTGGTTATTTATGAATTTAACGGTTTACTTAACCCATGCTTCATGTGATGTAAAAAAACGTTATTGTTTCTTCAACTTCAAACTTCTAGTGGAAATTAAGTTATAGTACATATTATAATATGTTTGGGAATCACTGTTGTAGAGTAATCTTCAGTGTTATGAAGATATTAACTTAATTCACATGTAATTCCGAATTGGAGATAATTAAATATAAAATTACAATAAGGTACATGCATAGCGTTAGATCAAGAATGCATAACAGCATTTCATCTTAAAATTGTAAAGCAGATTCGATCGGATCGAATAAATCGATACTTACTGATAAAAATTTGGAAAAATGGATTTATTTTTGCAGCTTAAGAATTAGATTACAATTTACAAAGATTGCATTAACTTTTAAATCATAAATACAATATGTATTTTTAAATATATCGCAATAAAAACACTTTTTTTGTAAATAATTTTACGCAATCCTATTTTTCTAACATGGTCAAATGTAATTTAAGATTTCGACTGAAAGTGCTTGGTGGAATTTCAATATTAAATTTGAATCGTTCAACATCCGTTGAAGATCCGTTGAACATCCGAGTTTTAGAACATATGGCAGCCTTTAGATTGAAAAAAGACACGTCTACTTTTGCTAATCACTTAATTTCGGAAGGACACGTGTTCAATCAGGAACAAGGGATAAAAATGTTACACCCAAATACGGACAGTCATAAGCTCTTTTTCCAAGAAATTTTAGAAATCAACAAAGCACAGCTGCAAAGTCTTCCGATTTTAAATGAAATATCAAACTTTCCCACATCTCCACTTTTGTACTCTATATAATCATAAAATCATATAATCATAAAACCTTTGCCGACAAACAAATTATATAATTCTTGAAACTACTCACTACTCAAATATGTTGGCATTCCCATAAGCTCATCCTTTTCGCCAGCAATGGCTTTGGACTCAGTGATGCATTTATATCTTATATAAACACGAAACTTTCATTTACTAAACGTCAGTTCAAGTTCATCCGTGCACTTGAATGCCTGAAGATGCCGAAAGGCGAAACCCGGGTCGTTAGTGACAAAATCTGTGAGAATGTACATGGTTTGAACGATTCAAATTTAATGGTCAAATGTAATATAACCTATCGTTCTATCATTTATTTGCATCCACTTCTGACCCTAGCATTTTAAATACACAATGTTTTTAAAAAAGATTGGAAGTTTGTAGTTTTTTTCGAGTACTTCTTCACAACCTTGATTATTTTTGTACGTCTGTTTTACGTTGAACGTCACCCCTCGTACTTTAAATTTCATTTTTTTTGCTGCCCGAAGCCATCAAAAATTGTTTAATGCGGCTCGCTAAAAATAAAAGGTTATGCATGCCTGACGTAGAGTAACCCTCGGTGTAACGAAATCGTTAACTTTTTTCATACTTAATATAATTATAAAATGGAGAAAGTTCATATTGTTAAAAAAAATGAATAACATGCACTACATAACAATGAACTATTATCATAAAAACATCAATGCATGTTTTAGATTAAATTAAAATATTAATCATAAATTAATAACTGCATTTGGTTTTGAAAGTTTTGGCAAATAAATTACGATGCTATATTATGTAAATTTGAAATGATTAAACTCAAAAAGATTTATTTATTTAACCAATTATAATATTTACATTTTACTACCAATTGTTTTCATAAGAGTATGGTATGTTTACATCTTTAAATATCGGGTGGCTACATGATCCCATTGCTTCCGTTTCCTAATTTTGCTTCTTCTTCCAGCCGGTAAAATTCTGTCGTCCTAAACGAACGTCGCGTACTATTCATATGATATTCTTGGCGGAACTGAGGGATGCTGATATGTCATGGAGGAAGAAAAGTAAATTGTGGAGGATATGTAATCATGGAAGTAACGCGTGGCAGTCATATGCTCCACACTGGGAACGAATATAGTCAAAAAAGTAAAAGGACGAGACATACTTTGGGTAAATGGGTTTGGGTTTTGGTTTTGAATAAATGTTGACTTGACAAAGATTAGGTAATATCGGAAACATGTCCGCAGAAAATTCTTAATCAAACATCTTTGCTAATATCATCCTCAAAATCTGGGTAATTATTATATATAAAATTCATTTTTATAATATAGATAACTGATTTACATCGTAATATTTTTTTGAACATAGTGATTTTATATTGGCTAAAATAAATTAATCGCCTCATGGATCTTACGTTGATTATGGCAGTATAATTAATTAAGTGTTTATTTAAAGGATTGCATTAAATTTTAATATAATTATCGATATCAATTAGCGTAAAAATATCTAATTAAAAAAAATAACGATCAATAAATTTATGAAAGTAATAAAACTCACATTAAAAGATGTTTCCTAGATTTAACTACTGCATAATTTGTGCCAGAAAGCGTCAAGATGTTCTTCCTTTACTTTTAATTCCCCTTCATATGCATGAAGAAACCTGCTGTACATAATTCTCGCAGGATTAACAAAAGTAAAAGTAAAAAATGTGAAATATTTTCATTTCTAAGAATAATGTCATTCACGAGTATATTGTACATTAATGGCGCTCTCGGGGGTCGATATTTATAATTGTTTTTTTCTTTGTATTGTAGCGGATGTCAAGTCTGACACACAACTATAGCGAGATATAAAATAATGTGGAGAATTTTTGCATCGGAAATGCGAGAAGCTCAGCTGATTCACAGCTGTTAACAGTGCCAATCTTTCCAACATAAATATGCACGCAATATACATATGTAGGTAGAATTACAAGGACTTTTGACTAAGTGAAAATGATGATTTTCAATAATAATATTTAAGTTAACCCAGCGGTGGGCTGCCAATACGTTAAGAAGAAGACTCGCTTAATCTCGAATGTTTATTTTGTTTAAATTTAACAAGGGGCTCGCTGGCATGGGTCAGATTTAACAGGGGGTTAGCCCTTGCGAGGCCCCTCAGGTCTGCTCCCGAATTAACCAGTAAATAAGTGAATGGTCATGATTCTTTAAAGAAAATTTGAGTATTTTCCTCTTTTACTTTTATTGAAAAAAAAAACGAAAAATGCTAAATGAAAAACTAGACCAGGCGTGGAACCTGCGGCCTTTTGGCTTCTCTGGTGCGGCCTTCTGGCCTATTCTGTAAATGTATGTAAATTCGTAAATTCTTGACATGTTCTGACCGTAAATTCCTATTTCCGGACAAAGATTCCGTAGTCAATGTTTACTGCGGCCTTATGTCGAATGAGAAAAATGAATGCGAACTTTAGAGACGAAAAGGTTCCCCACCCCTGAACTAGACTATGTATTTTCACATATAATTAAATTTAAAGAGGTAAGTAGTAGGGCCTCCAATCCGAGATCCCGTCCAATTTTGTGATCCAGAAATCCGGAATTAGAATACATATTTGAGAAAGTTGCGCAAGGGCGAAAAAAAAGCTCTCAATTTTTTTCAATATGGCAATTCTGCAAATTCCAATGTTTTTGAATTTGGATATCTTGAAAGAACTAAAAATGTGGGTTTTAGAAGTTGACTATTTTTTTTTGGAAAAATCACAGGATTTTAAAATCGCCGAGAAAAAATTTCTCAATCCCAAATTCTGAATTTATACACAATTTTATGGTGGATATTTAATCCCGGGATTGACAATTTTTCCAAAAAAGGTCCAAAATTGAGTGTCCTAGTAGGCATGCGCAGTGTCAACGTCATTGATTTCCGTGACGGATCTCAAGGGTTCGAATTCAAGTACACAGCATTTTTTCAATCTTTAGTTCTCAATCAAGATGCTTCTGATGTTATACATTACCTCCCACTTTTCTAATCCCAAAATAATGAGAAAAAGAGAGCGATTAGCTAACCACTAGTCCGGTCCTACCTCTATCATTTTATCCCTACTCTCTTCGAAAAAGAGATGTTCGCCAACTGAGTAATAAAAAAAACTTATTACTTTTAGGGTGTTCACTGTCAATACTTGGTGGAAACGCATTATATTAATAAAAACACAATATTCCTTTGTAATTCATTCCACTTCCACTGTCAATGTTTAAATATCAGTTGAAAATGCTCACAATGAGCGAAACCGGTCCCGACCTAATTAATAAAGTGGAATGAAGTACAAAGGAATATTGTGTTTTTATTAAGAAAAACTTATGTTAATTAAAGTAAAATTGACTAGAATTTCATATGCTCCACATTGGGAGCAGAAAAGAATAAAAAAATACAGTTTATGTATTAAAACAAATAAGTGTAATATTTGTTGCAAAAGTACGCACTTACGACGTTACTGTGACTACTCCGTGGACCACCAAAATATATTTTTCATTTTTTTTAGATTCTCTACGGTACTTAACGTTGTACCCATCACCTTTAGCTAAGGGTTTACACTTACAGGGTTAATTCCTAATTCCGATTCCAATTTATTCCTGTCCAAAAATGAAAGATAAAAAAATCCTTTTATAAGGGTTTAATTTTCTTTTCATAAGACGCGGTGAACTCCTTGACAACTTTGGATTATTCTCACGGGCCACCGGTTGTCGGCCGCTGGACTCGGCATTTTCAAAGCTCAATGACACTTTCATATATTATATTATTGCGACAGCTCACGCCACAGCACGTCACATGGAAATTAATAATTCAAGAAAACGTAGTTATTAGGAAAATATTATACCTAAAACTATAAAAAGGTACAGAAAATAAAATAAAGATACCCATAAATTAGTACAATTAATATTCAAAAGAATAATTAAGCATATTAAAAAAATATTTTGCATTGAATCATACATTTATAATATTCATAAAATATTCTAATAAGTACATAATAAAAATATATCGATGTAATTAAAATTATGAAATAAAACACCTGCACGTTAGACATAATTTTGAAGCACTGGTAAATTCATTTCTGCCATACGGAATGTTGGAGAATTCAACAAATTTCGAGTTGTATTGACGGACATTTTTTGTCAATTATCATCTCGGATCTAGGACAGACTCAATCTAGGTCCCAGATTCTGGGATGATCTCTATCTGAGGAGATTGACTCTCCTAGTTGAACAAAGTCCATAATGTTAATTTAACTATAATTGAAAGTTTTTTTTATTGTTCCCATAATAAACACTTCACGGTTGAGAAGAGAAATGGCAGGTTTGATACAATTAAATGAATTAAATGTATTCACGTAATTGATAAATCTAATTGCATCGTTTAATTTAAGATTTCGACTGAAGGTACTCGGTGAAATTTCAATATTAAATTTGAATCGTTTAAATTATGTACATTCACACAAGTTTTGTCACTGACGACTAGAGGCTAAAGTTCATCCGACTTCCACTTGAACACCTGAACATCCACTTGAATACCTGAAGATGCCGAGAGGCAAAACCCGGGTCGTTAGCGACAAAACTTGTGTGAATATCAGGGCTGTGGAATCGTGTAAAAAAAAGACGACTCCGACTCCAGCTTTAAAATAATTAACGACTCCGAGGAAATTTTTCAAAAAATTCATTTTAATTTTATATATATCGTATACATACCATTAGATCATCTGTAGTCAGCCAAGCATGAAATGTCAACACTTTTTACTACTTTGTTTGAATACACATTTTTCAAAAAAAAAAATGATCCGCTAATTTTTCACGACTCCGACTCTGGTCAAAATACCGCGACTCCGCGACTCCGACTCCAACTCCGACTCCACAGCCCTGGTGAATAAACATCATTTGAGCGATTTAAATTTTATTCGTATTTGATAGGATATCTTTCACTAAAATGTTGGATTAAGGAAATTGTATAAAGGAAATCATTTTTTTTTATTTAATACATGAACAATATAGGTACGACAAATATAATATGTGAAATTACAAAATAAATGTGGCTTTCTTCATCATGTATGAAAATTAATAAATCATCTTCAATCATTATCCGGTTAATTTAACCAGTGACTAATAAGTGGCTACATATTGGGCTATTTTATAACCATGCTTTCGTATTCAGGATTGTATCAGGAGTGAATGGGATATCACGAAACATTACAAACATACATTCATACAATTCCATAAAACAAGTGAAAAAAGCAAAACCTGTCATTTGCTTTTTCCACTTGTCTGTGTACTGTACCTCCTGGAATTTCATTTCCTTATTAAAAAAATGCTGTTATACAACAACTTTATATATAATTATTAACTGCAAACCGATTTAACATAAATACATTCGTGTCTTTATGGTTACTTTCAAGTTTTTTGAAAACTTATGAATGGGAGAAAGTTCAGTCTGCATTGAATGAAATGGACGGCCGAGATGACTTCTCGATAAATTGCATAATAATGTACTTTATTTCGAACAAAGCGTTGCTCATTTTAATGATATATTATGTATGAAACAAACCAGTCTTGACAACATTGTAACACAAGATTAAATTTTCAATCATGTTCGCTCCAAATAGAGCAGTGGTGCACAAACCGCGGCCCGAAATGGCATTTGTTACGGCCCAAAATAACAAGTACTTATATCTATGGTGAAATTGATGACCGGGAAACGAATTTAATAAATGAATTGTATTTAGACAAGTTTTAGTGCAACATTACATCACATGATTTTATGCAGGGTCTATTTTTTTTAAAAAAAAAAGCGTAATAACGAGTAAATCGGGTAAATAAAGTAACAGTGCCATACAAAAAAATCGCGTAAAATCAAAATCGCGTAAAAAATTACACTTTTACCCTCTGCGGCGAAAGATTTGAAAATTGATAAAATGGCTCTTCGTTTAAAAAGCTTGTGTACCACTGAAATAGAGGATCTCAACAGAAACTGTTTTGCGATAACTGATAGTTATTCTATTGATCAACTTATCTTTTACCGGAAAAGGAAAATAAAGAAGAACGTGGTTAGAAATTAGCGATGATAATCTTAGCAACTTTTTCGAATACAAAACGAGTCCGTCTGGCAAAAAGTGTGTCGTGAATTCGCGGTCGGCAGTAAGAGGGTCCGAAAATTGAACGCGGACTGTAATTGTATACCGTTTTAGGCGGCGAATAATTCCACTCGTCTGATTTGATCGTGAGCCCTTCACGGTGTCCTCTTACCTAAGGTGACCAGGTTTTGAAAGTGCCAAGGAGGAAACTTTTTTTTAGCCCTTCCAGGGATTTAAAATCCTAAATCCCAAAAATTTGCCGATGCCCGCCATTATGCTCTTAATTGTATTGTTTCCTCAAGCCTGCGTAGGAGGACAATTTTCCCTAGATAAGGGCAAAGAAGGACAAGGTTTCCAAAATAAGGTCAATCCTCCTTAAAGAAGGACGTCTGGTCACCTTATCTTACCGTAAGAGTGAGTCTTATTTACCTTTAGAACCTTTATAGATTCAGGAATATGTCGTTACTGAATATTATTTACTTTATTTTTATGTCTTATTATTTAGTTTGTAAATTTTTCATAATTGTTGCTTATCGCTGTTAAAAACAACGTTATAATTTAAAAACGTTTATTGTAGTTTTTATTATCGCAAAAAATCACATATTGTTCAACAGAAAACTAATATGTGTAATGTATCTTCAGTATGACAAATTCGCCATCGTGTTTCAAGTGTTCTGTAATTTAATTAATAAATTTATTTATTTAATGTTCAAGAGTGTTTTTTTAATAAAATATAAAATAATAAACCACAAAACAATTTTTGAATTAAGGTGACGTTTTCGTATTTTGTATTTCTCATAATTTGTCAGTGCTTATTCTTCATAGCAATGTGTGACTTATTGCCAAAATCAAAACTGTAATAAAAAGGTCTACTTTACACAGTAACTAATTTTTCAACAATGACTGACAGACCACGATAAACGCACATTTACTCTTGTATTATGTCACGAAGGTAAGTTTGAGTTTTCTCGAAAGTCATGTAAAAAAGACACTGAATTTCATACAGCTGTTTATACAAATTCAGTCGTAAATAATTTATAGCAAGTACAACAGCACATAAAGATTTTATTTTTAAACCAAAATCAGCTGACATTGCGAAGCCATTGCAATTTTCATTATATTAAATTAATTCCAGAATGAAAATGTGCTGAAAGCCATGAAGTATTAAACGTGTTTAATTAAATGTATGTATGGGCCACGTGAGCTTTCAAAAATTCAATCACGCTAAAATAAATCAATGTTTTTTGTTAAAAAAGTTAATTTGAAAATCGTGCTCAATTTATGAACAAATAATACATTGGTATTTTTGTCATCCATGTCCGCTCCCAATGTGGCGCATATGGCCTCCTAATGGAAGTTTTTTTTTCTACGAGAACAGTTTATTACTCAGTCGCTCATCCTCACTTTTTTTCAATGTGAGTAGTAGGGAAAGAAGGATAAGGCTAGAACAGAACTAGTGGTTAACTAATCGGTATTGCTACACCCAGTTATTAAAGAATCAGAAGGATGAGAGGGGAGGAAATAATATGAATTGACATTGACATCAACAAACGCCCAGTCTTTGATCACATCTTTGAATTGAATAATTCTCAAATTCACTGTGATCTTACCGGGAATCGAACCCAGACCTACGTGATCGGTAGAGCAAGCTTTAACGAACAGGACCACAGCAGGCGACATGTTTAATGCCATATTTTTTTTTATTGAAAGGTTCGTTTATGAAAGTATTTTGTACAGCAGGTATTTCCTTTCGCAGCAAAATCACTTTAAATATAATACATTACGGCCTATGTTTTAAGAATACAAGAAAAAAATGAGTTTGTATACCGATCCCACCTGTATCTACAATTCGTAGAATCGAAGAAAAGACACGAGATTTCTAATATTCGATAAGAAAGGCTATCGTCTGCTCTCTAAACGATGGTCACATTATTCTTTAGTCCCTCGAGGAGCCGGCGGCGCCTGACTCCAGCCGAGAGATGATGAGAAAATTAGACCCTTAGTCTCGGTGAAACTCGCACGAATGGTTTGGTTGCGTTTTTCAACAATTTCTTTTTTTTCTAGCTATTTTGCCAAAATATATAGCCCTCCTAAAAGAGTGTATTGTTCTATACGTGAATTTTATTTGGTAAATGTGAATATATCTTCTTTTGACCAGGTTCATAAAAGTGAAACATTTAGACTTTAGAGCAGGCACGGGCAAACCGCGGCCTGCGAGCAATATTATATTTACGAAAAAGATTCACGTTTTTATTTTTTAACGACTCTTTAAAAAAATATGAAAAATAAATATAATAATCGTATTTTTCGGATCAAAATATATCTGAACAAACATTTTCAATTATGAACCTCTTTACGATCAAACACCACCGATGAACATTTACAAGTAGTTTAAGAATCTCAACTAAAAAAATTAGCACCTAAATTTAAAAAAAAATGATAAAATACGTAAAACAGTTCCATTCTTCTCGTTAGGTTGTTTTTTTTAATGATAATAAATGGTGTACATATAAAAAATGGTATTTTACTTGCTGCCCGTCGCTTATTTTGAAGTCCTGAATTTCGCCCTTCATCCGAAAAGTTTCAGTTAGAGCAAAATCAACTTAAGTATTAGATTCAAATGTTTGCTAGTTTATACCACAGGAATGGCGAACCTATGGCACGCGTGCCCGAGGTGGCACGTTTGAGAATTTGGATGGCACGCGAAAGTTTTTCAGAGTTCAAAAAAAAAAAAAGTTTAAAATATTGATAAAATAATCTTTGGATAATTTATTTATTCTGTTTTATTAATTTTGAAATGTTGTAGTTGTAATTGTTATTTCTAAGCTTGTAAATAAAATTTAGAAAAAAAAACATTTTTTATTTTTTGTATTTTGTTCCTTTTTTTACTGCTTGGGCACGCCACACAATCAAGAAATAATTTTTGAGGATTTTTGGCACGCGGACCCAAAAAGGTTCGCCATCCCTGTTAAAACATTATATGGTTTGGATGATAAAAAAAGTAGGTAAGTACATATAAAAATTAAAATAAATTATAAAAAATAACTTCAAAGGTCGTGCAAATATTTTAAATGTGTTAATTTAACCAAAGGCGAAAAAAATATTTAAATATAATTAAAATGATCTGTTTTGCAATCAGGATTTATTAAGAAGGCAGTAGATACCCGCACCTGGCCAATAGTCCAGTGTTTCGCAGCCTTTTCTCGCGACGGCAAAATTATTTAAAAAATATATATATTTATCGAAATAAAAACAGATTTTCTCTTATAATTGTTGATTTTAAATATTAGGTGGAGGATCGCTGGTTTTGAAAATTTGTTTGAAACGTCAATCTAAAGCGACTCTTGGTCAAAGTCATTACATATCGACTATAAAAACAGTGAACATTATAAGTAATAGCAATCTTAAAAACCAAACACAAAATCGTGCTGAATATTAGAGACTTCCTTAATTATTGTCTAGATCCTAATAAAATGAAGAATAGCCTCCTCCTGCTCATTGAATTTTATATGAATATTTTGTTGGCTAGGTCAAAAAAACCCCATCGCTTGACATTCTGAGACCCCCGCTGTGCTTCATATACGATTAAATTCTGTTCCGTGATATTTCCGAAAAGTAATTATTTTTTAGGTATTGTGCTTAATATACTATTTCGTTATAAAATAAAATGTTGGTTGATTTATAGAAACAAAAGTCATACAGAAAAACGTAAATTACATGCCACAGTAAGATTGTAAATTCATCTAATGTATTTCTTAGCACAAAGTTGTGACGAAAGCTGATTATATAAAACCATCTAACCGTGGCATGTAACTTTTTTATCTGATACCCCTAAGGTGGAAAACTGCATGGCATGTACCATCTACCCAGATATAATATTTTATTAAGTCTTAAGGGTTTGTGGAAGCTTTTGCCTTCTGACCCAAGGGGCCACGAAACGTCAAGCTCGAAGCAAATTCGATAAAAGCTGCAAGCTTTCATACAAACTTTGTATGAAGGTAATTCAATTTTGGTATATGTATGTACTTGAATATTAGGTTACAAGTAAAAAGGTCGCAGGGCGACGCCCTGGCTCATTGTCAGGTGCCAGGTCGGCGACCTGGCCCCACTACAACCACTGGTTGTGACAAAACGTGTAAGGTTGTACAACAATTGAATGATTCAAATTTTATGTAGTTATTTTAAGATTAGTACCGACACTAGATTGTGCTGTTTTGAAGCGGTGTGAAGAAGTGACGGATGCCAATTGTTATCGCGTATGGTTAGCTATTCATTTATGTTGGTTATAAATAAAATTATTGATGGTCAAATGTTTCAGTGTTTATTTTGGTCGACAGGTGGCGCATTAAAAATAAAGCCACGTCCAGCGCCAAGTCGCGGCCGCCCCATCGCGAAAGGCGATCGCTCGCGTGCTCTGCGAATGCCTTCGGGCGACCGTCCGTCCACAGGCGTCTTTTGTGACACAGAGGCGCCGACGGCGGCGGCCTGCCCCGATTTTAATTTCAGGTGGGCCATATGCCGCGCGAAAGCTCCGCTTCAGTTCACGTTCGACAACCTCTAAATATTTTTCGGCGAGCTTTTTTTGCAAACCCTTTTTTGGCGAACTTTTATGAATGAACGGCGCGGAAAGAAGCAAACCGTTTTTTGAATGATGTTTTTAATTTATTATTCCAGCTGACTGAAAACGACGTAGGTAGTTTAGTTTAAATTTTATTGGTCTGGCTTTCTTTGTTTACTCATTCATGGACATTTCGCGAACTGGCGTATTCGTCATCGGATAAAAATAGCTTCAAATAACGCCAATTGACTTCTTATCACAGAATTGGAGAGGACTTGTTTGAATTGCTAAGCACTATCTCTACTCCAGCATCTTATACTTGCTGGAGCTCTGATTAAGGTAAAATAAGAGTTACACGTAAGTCTGCAAAAGTTAAAAATATGGTTAATTTCATTTTTTATTCCATCTTGCAAAATTGCCGACAGCAATCGTCGTTCATTATCTGCCTCTTGTTACTTTAAATTAATATTAGTGCTGAAAATAGCCTCTTAAAATTCATTTGGGTAGTAGACAATCTGGATGTAATTTGGCTCCATAAAGAGTACTAAAAGCTATACGTCACTTGAGTCTGAGTTCAAGCGGATGGTGTCCTTCTGGTCCGTGGCTGAAAATTCCTTAAACCCTGCCAGTTTAAGGTCCTTTTCTACGACCAGGAAGTCTCTTTTGTTGTGTATTATAATCGGAGGGATCTTTTCAGATTTTGTAGCTTTTGTTTTTTCTTCTGCGTTTGAAGCAGTGGGTGTCTGGGGTGTATATGAGGAGTTTGTTGTGGTCGGCGATGTTGAAATGTCCGTTGCTTTGGTGCTTGTTGATGTCGTGTTTTTTTTTTGTGGTATAGAAGCTGTAGAAGAGGGTTGGTTTCTGTTCATTTTCGTTTTTTTTCGCCGCTTTTTTGGTGCGACGGGTTGTAGTAGTTTTGAATGTGTCTATTTTGCTTTCGTCGTCCTCGTCGGATCTCATCTTTCGTTTTAAGAATTTCGAGGCTCGAGTTCGGGGTGCGGGGTTGAGGGTGTCTTCAGATTCGTTGTCTTTTTCATCACATGCCATATCTTCCCAGTTGAGGTCTGGAGTCGGTGCGTTTTTTTCATTTATTATCTTTTTTAGGTAGGTTATTTATCACTATACAGTATTATTTAAGAATTTCTAATAATAATAGTGTTGCAATGATTCAAATATGATATTTTTATTAGATTTAATGGCAAAATCTTTAGTGCTCCGGTTCCGCTCCTGCTCTGCTACAAGGCTCTGATTTTTCTACATTTATTTAAAACATAAACACTCAAACAATATAATTGATATAATCGTTCAATTCTTTCCGCTTTCGTAATTGTCACCATTCATAGACCAGTCACTGGTAAAGTTTCAGAATAAGTGGTTTCGTAGACCTTCCCCTGGATCATAGACAGAGTTCATATTGCAAAAGATATCTACAATCATATAACTAGATGTATCGCTGGTCGATTGGGAAAACTTTTTTTTTTATAAGACACCCATATTACGCGATGACTTACAGTTGAGCTCTCGAGAAGTGAAGTAAGCCAAATAGTAATATGGTAAAACATTTTTCTTGGATTATACAATCACGGCTTAATTTGGTGTTTTGGTGTATTGCATATTTTTATTTTACGGAGCTAACACTATTGCAAAGTGTATTAACTGAGGTAACTTCACTTTTACGATAATTTAAGACAGTGCTTCCCAACCTGGGGTCCGCGAAGATTTTTATTCTTTCATTTTTCTTTTTGATAAAGTATGAAAAAAAAATTCGGGGGTTCGCAGATTATTGTTTTCACAATCGATTTTGAAATCGAGGATTTCGAATTCGTCGGTGAGCTAAAAAAAAACGAGTTACGAAGACAATTGAGGAGGGCCCCGGATTATTATTTTTAGATTTAGGGGGCCGTGGAATGAAAAAGGTTTGGAAGCACATGTAAAATATTTAAACGCATCTCACTCTTTTTTCTAAAATAAAACTTGGCTCACCTTACCTCTCATGGGGCTAATTAATTGTTAATACAAACTAAAAATATTGTGTTGCACTTCAAATTCGCACACCCCTGATTATGTCTGCAACAAGACACGATTCATAATATGCCAACACAAATGCACTAACTAACGTCTCAATTTAGCTCTGTCAAAAACTATTTGTTTTTTCATTTGCAACTTCTTGCGGGAGGTTCGTGTTGTTTTGTTTTTTGTGCAAACTCTTTTACTCTTTTTGCGTTCGTTTTAATCAATTTAGTATAGTGGCAAAAGGTAAAAATAAATTAGCGGTATGTAACCCGAGTTGAGTTTATTCCACATGCTTTGTCAGTGTGATTTATCGAAGAGATTAATTCGACTGAGGACGATGGGACTTCCTCGAAAATGAAGACGTCAAATTTGCACGAGGCAGTTTTGGGTTTCATTTTTGAGACTCTCTAATACGAGCTAAGCTGTAACCAAATACAATAGACTTTATGCCGTATTATACTAATCTGGAATTACTATGTCATTATCGATACTATTCTATGCAATACAACTACCATACGATATTTTAATTTTGATATTTCAATAATTTTTCGATTTATCGTTTTTAAATGGAACCAAATGAACTAAACAATGAGTGTGTACTCGATAATTGTTCTTTTTTTTTATTTTAAAACAATACAACGCCATATGTTTGCATTTTTAAGGGTCTCCATTCATGATCATTCCGAAATTCAAAACCATCGGGTAATAAAACGATTAAATGTGACTTTAATCGTTTGGGTGATGGGAGGATTTTTCGACCTCATTGACGAGAGAAACCCATCATTCCAACGCGTAACCAAATAAAAACACTCTTAATAAGTAAACTGCCGTAGTCTGCATTTTGGCTAATTTTAGTTATGAATGAAGCTTATACAATTTCATGTTTTCCATCGTCGGAGAAAACTGCGGTTTTATTTGAAATATATTTCACGAGACATCCAAAATTTCATTATAGTTTCAAATACAATGACTAGAAATTGCAAATATAGCACTCCAGTAACAACAATATCCGGAATAAGTACAAAAGTGTTCCATTGATTGTTTCAAAATGTCATGATTATTATTTCCAATTGCAAACAAACAGCAATGATGACCTCGGAAATACAAATTATATTAAATTCGCAGAAATCTTTGGAAAAATACATTCTTGCTACTAAATCCTCTTGAAATTCATGCATTTGAGCTCCCGTTTCATTTGAAATCGATATTGATATACATAATTAAACATTATATTAAAGATTTCTGTTTATGACATTATTTAATACAAATTTAAGTCAAATGTGAAACTACTCTGATCGATGAGGTATATAATTAGCTGACTTCTCGATTTTATTTGATTTTCCATTATGATTAAGCATATGTAATCAGCTCGAAGGAATGTTTTGTTCCTTGAAAAAATAATAAATTTTACATACGACAACTCACCTAAATAATAGCGAAAATCGCCAATGTCAACACACTTCAGCAGTCATAAATATGCTATTTTACGTTTTGTTTGGCGCCATTTACATGACTTATTGTTTTTACCTTCCAGGGGTGTACTTAAATAAAATTGGTTATATTAAATATTATGAATATATTATGTGTCGAGTCAAATTTGTTTTAATATTTTTTTAGACAAAAAAATCGATTTATTTTAAGATTATTTATCTTAGCTTGTAGTGTAAGTCCACTGCATTTTTTATAGTAAAGTAGCACATAAGACATTATTATTGGTTTATATTATGTATGGCTCATACATAATATAAACTCATACAGTGTGGGTATAATAAATACCCTAAAAAATAATGAATCACTCTTTTGTTCTTATTCTAAACTTAATCAAAACAGGTTTCAAGATTTCACCGCGAGCATTTTCAACTGTCACAAGTCGAAAATGCTCGTGATGACTTGAACAAGTCCTGATAAAAATAAATTAATTGTGAAATAAGCACAAAATAGTGTTCTGTTATTTTTCAATATAATGCATTTATTTTTCGGTTTACATATGAAAAGGTCATTAAAATTATATTGCACCTGAGGCCCCTCAATTGCTTCATTCGCCACTGGATACATGCATACAAAATGGCGTTTGCATTATAGACTGCATTCTGTAAATACGCTATTTTTGGCGACAATAATTTATTACCATTGGTGTATGAACTAAGTTTCAAAAATATGTAGGTATATTTGTAATGTCAAAATGATAATTACGAAGTCATTATAGTAAGTAGAAATGAAAATATTTTCTGTTGAAATAAAGCTTGAACATAAAAATGTATTTCCTATCAAACTGATATCATATGATTACTAATCACGATTTTTTAAAATTATGTCCGCTCCCAATGTAGAGCATATGGACTCTTTATTTAGTTAATCTCACCTGAAGAGTTTCTTCGAGAACTGTTTGTTGTTCAGTTGCTCGACCACTTTTTTTTCCAAATATAGTAGGGATAGAAAGATAGGCCTATGGTAGGATTAGTGGATAGCTAATCGCTCTCGATACGCCCCGTTTTTTATAATAGTATGAGTGGTAGGGGGAATACGTTCATGCTTTCGTACAGAAATCCATAAGCTGATTGAAAGATCAATCAATAACCCGTGACATCCTTATTCTAAGCCAACGATGTTGACTACTCGACCACGTAGGGTATTATCAGGATCATTATTGGTGTATAATAGTTTTGAACAATAATTTATTGAGTTTCATTTACACTTTATTCAAAAAGCTCTCGTTCATTATTAGTATTGATTTAAATTAACGGAAAGCATTACAACTTTCCGAAAGAAGCATTCGTACTAGTTGGAAATATTGACAGCTGATTAGAGGAGGATAAGAAACTTTGCTATTATTAGAACATCACCCTTAAATATAAAGTTAAATTTCTTGTTAATCGCCATTACACAATAATGTATATTATGACGATAATATACAGCATCGAAATTCAGATCACATTACATGCCATAAAAATGATAACTCGATGAAAATGATTCTCGACCACCAGCCATTATTAACATATATCTGACACTGGAAAAAAACAATGTATTATCCCTGAAGGCTGTTGGTGATACACTGGTCCAATTATCGAGAAGTTTCGGTTAAAACAATTAGAAAAAAACAAAAAGATTTCCACTGGGGTACAATAATGCGCGTTAGGTAGGGTTGTCAAATCTCTTGCAAGTCAAACCGGGACATTTGTTCGATTTGCCAATCAGCGTGACTCGTTTTTTTTTTTAGCTCTTCCTAGGCTTTCGAATCCAATATCCCAAGATTTACTGACTTTCCCAAATAGTCAGCGTGGCTCATAAATTGGAACAGGAGACTTAAAACTGGTGAACGTCCCGATTAATCGGGACGTCTGACAACCCTAGCGTTAGGTGACGTCTGTTCTAGGGTATCCAATCCCGGGATTTCGGGATTGATTTATTTTGAATCCCGGTGAGATTTTCTCACCGAGGAATTTGAAATCCTCAATTTGCTATACTTTTTCCCGGAATCTCACAGAAACTCGTTTTTTTTTTTTTTAGCTCACCGAGGAATTTGAAATCTCCGATTTGGTATACTTTTTCCCAGAATCTCACGAAAACTCGTTTTTTTTTTTTTAGCTCACCGAGGAATTTAAAATCTCCGATTTGCCAATTTCGTGTAAATTTCGAAAATTTGCTCAAAATTTCTCAATCCCGAAATCCCGGGATCGCAGCCATCTCAATCCCGGAATTTCGGGATCAGATAATTGAACGGGATCCCGGGATTGGATGCCCTAGTCTGTTCGTTATACCTTCTGTTGTTTTCATAAGAAATATTATTTGTATGTACTAATTTCACATTATTTTAATAAAGATTGTGACCGGCTTCGTTACACAATATAAAATTAAGTATTTTTTTAAGATTAACTTACTGTTGAACCTTCAATTATTTACTCACAGAATGATTGTATCTTTTTGCATTATGCAAATATTTATTAATATTTATTAATATGTACGTCCAATTCTGATGGAATAGATTTACTAGAACTTGATTATAGAGTACTAGAATTGTATATTTAATATTGTTTTATAATATACTTGCAATTCAAACTACATATTATTTAATTTTAAAAAGTATATACATATACCTACATTTGGACGTGGTGAACTTCCGAACTGTTCGAAATCCTGTCATTCTGCAAAACATTTTGATTTGTTTTGTTTTCTTTGTAATTTTACCATTTCATGATGTGTTTGTGACATCATTTAGTTAAAAAGGGGCAATTTAGAGGTAAGTTATTATCGTTTGACGTCTTCGAATATCCAAATTTCGTCGTCAAACGAACATAATTCACTCGATTTTGACTTTAATGGTCTTGGTTTATAGCATGAGCTGAACTTTTAATGGGAAAATATCATTTTTCGGGCTCGTCAGTGTTCACCATAAAAGGCTCGTATTTTTCCGGTCAGAATTTATATTAAATAGTCATAATATATCGTTCAGTGTGAATAGTCATAATTTAAATGAAATTAAAAAAAAACCTAACCTAACCTAACCAAATTTTTTATAAAATATTATGACAGTATAATATTTTTATTCTGACAAAAAATGAATAAAATTCTGACCATTTAATTTGTTCCCTTTTTATAATGCAAATTGGCATAATAAATGACGATAGATTAGGCCTTTAACTTCGTATCAAGTGTAATAACAGTAAGAAAGGTGCAAAATTCTTTATTAATAGTATTTTAATACATGTGATATCAGTGGTAGGATTAAGGGGCTCGGAGGGGCTTGCAAGAGCCCCTTGCTAATTTAGACTTAAGCTGGCGAGCCCTTTCTAGAATTTAGAAAAAAACATTATTTTGATACGAATCAGAGCCCAACTGCAATTTCTGCCGTATATAAAATCCACGACGGTTATAATATATCGTTTGAAGCATTGAAATTAAGCAAAAATAACAGTAGAAAATTCTGCATTTCTGAAACACCTATCACCTTGTAAGCTCAAATAGACAAGGACATTTTAAAATTATTTCCATTAATTATATTGTTACATAATAAAAGTATAATTTTATGGAAAATTCAATCGGCTTAATAATTATTGAGTACAATTTTATAAGATGAATAATAAAAACACCGCCCCTTATTCAGGACACCGCGAATAGCTTTAAAATAAAGCGAGTCCATTGTTAACTTGTTAGCAAAACACCGGTGATTGATATCCGTATATTTATAAGCCAAAAACTGACGAGAATGTCTAGTTTTATGTTTAAAAAGTATGCAATGATATGAATTTGCTTCGCATTAACATTTACGAATTTTTGCGCATGCATGTTTTTTATATTGTTGAATTATAAAAATATGAAGGTGCCATGTTCATTGTTTAATCAAGGGAATTATCATAATAATTTCACAGAACTAACCTAGTCACAAATTCTTGTGAAAGTAATTATGCATAGCTCTCCACAATCGCTTCCTTGTGACTCGATTTATTGAAGACCTCAGTACAATCATACCCAGACACAAATAAACTTAAAAAAAACACGAAGCTGACCCATTCCCGCTGACATGGCTTCATCATAAATATTATAATTCACTGCTCCGACTCCACATCGAGTCGAATAAACGATACGAGAATTTGTGTCCGTTCCATGAGGTTAAAAATGAAAGTAAAAAATCAAATTCATATTTCTGGTTCAAATGTTATGGGTTGTTAAAAGCGTTTATTTTCTGCTTTTGACTAAAACACTTGCACACAGGGTCGGATCGAGGACTTCTGCGCTTGTGTGCGAGGCGCATTCGGCGCCTCGAATAACTAGATCTAAATGAGAGGATAGAGCTAAATTCTTAGTCGGTACCTATGCGCCTGTGTGCGTCGCACTATTTTCACATACCACAAGCCATGCTTGCACATAACTGAGATTATTGTAGGCATGTCCTCTCCTAAATTTGGAAACTATTCTTCATGGAGATCATCTCAACATAAGTTTTACTACGAGAACTACTAGTGATCTTGTCCAGGGAAATCTACGCTTCTTACCAGAATTGCTTCCCGGGACAATTGAATAAAACGTTCCAACAAATTTGTATAAAGCAGTTTTTATTCAAAGCAAATATGGCTTAAGAATCTTTATAATGTGAGAACATCTATACATTTCTAAACGCAATAAAAAAAAGTTAAAAAAAAGTCTAAATCTTCCTTTTGTTTAATAAAATAAAATATGACCATCGTTTGTACGTGTGACAAATGTTTTTTTAGCAAAAATAACCATAAAATTACTGACCAAATGAATTATTTTTCGTAGGAAATGGTTTCTTCTGCAAAATCAAACGAATCTCTTGTAATAAAAGGCAGTACACACAGTGGTGTAGTGGGGCCAGGTCGACGACCTGGCACCTGAAAATGGCCTGCCACTTTTTTGACTTGTAACGCAATTTTACTTTACAATAATTTTACTTACAATACATATTAATATTCAAAATACTGTTCATAAAATTTAAAAGCATTATATCAAAATTGATCTACCCGACGGATTTTACAAAAATAACAATATATATATGTATACACATGTAACGTATTAAAACTTGTGGGACAAAAAATAGGGAAGCAATCAATGACCGACATGGTAACTATTTATTTACCACTGCACCACTGAGTACACATATTTACAATATAATATTGTCATCTTTTGCAATATGTATTTAACTTTAAAAAATAATCTTGCATGAGATTTGAGTTACCGACAGTGTTTAAAAAATATAGAAATAAAAGAATCGAAAATGTAAATTAAGAATTATTTAGCATCATTGGTTTGTCATTTGAGCGATAAACTCCATGATTTGGACTCACAACTTCTGAATGAAAGTATCAAAAAAATATTGTTATTTATCTAAAATTCACTGCTCATAACCTTGATTTAATTATTAATAGCAGTTACTTTATAATATATAAAAATCAACCTTTAGTATAGAAAAAAATAATAACTAAAAGCAATGGATTTTTTCTAGATGTACATACAATTTATTATTATGTGTTCGTATGTAATTGAAAGGTAATTCCATAAATTTGCCCTAAAAAGACTATTCATACATACAAATATTCGTTTAAATATTTTATCACAGGACTACGGTCTCGAGACTCGAAAATTATCCGGGAGATGTCATTTTCATGTCTCGTGTCCCGGGACTTGAAAGAAGCCGAGATTTTAGAATCCCTATTTGTTACTCAGTTGTTATTATTCGATAGAATGATAGTACAGGTCTTTAGGATCAAAGTTGTTGTGGGAGAGAATTTCAGACATCACAAACATCTTTGCCTTCAATAATAAATCAATTTATGAAATTCTTCTTACAGGGATTTGTACCCGAGAGCATGAAACCTAAGCCTATGACATTGGTTA
This sequence comes from Himalopsyche tibetana, assembly GCA_030503985.1. Lineage (NCBI taxonomy): Eukaryota > Metazoa > Arthropoda > Insecta > Trichoptera > Rhyacophilidae > Himalopsyche > Himalopsyche tibetana. The sequence continues at coordinate 28,118,255 of JAPJYX010000005.1, forward strand.
CTCGATCTACAAAATTATGTTTTAGGTCATAGTTTCTCAACCTTTTTAAGCCCATGGCCCCCTTTTGAGTCTCAGATTTTTCCGTGGCCCCCCTACCCCCCGTAATAAAATTCTCGGGACTCGGAAAAATGAAAAAAAATGTAGGTACATTTATTTTTAAAAAATACAATTTGTTTTTAAAAAAAATATATGTTTACAAAATAGTTTATAACATTACATTTTTTTAAAATCCCCACGTTGTACCCTTCACAGCCCGCTATGGTTCACACTATTCATACGGGGGTGTATTCTGCAGCGTTATTCATGTTAAAAAAAATCCATAAACTTCTTAAAACTAGTTTGCATGCACTGCAGGGTGCAGAATGCTAAATAAAGTAAAATAACGTTATCAAAGGAGTTTTTATGAAATGAATTCAATTCATTTTTCATAAGACGCCGTGAACTCTTAGAATGCTTTTTTATTTTCCCTAGATGCAACTAAGTTGGCATGACCAACAGGACCACCCGATGCGACTGTGGTCGTAAAAGCTTATGCAGTTCTTCCCGTTCGTTGTTCATGTTTGGACATTTTTAAAAAATGCGTGTAGCATCCTGAAGCTATTTACTAATCACCTGACCTGGAAGAGCTTGCCAGTGAAGTGATCATGGCTAGTTATAAATTGGCCTATTCGAAAATTTGGAGTCAAAACGTTAGTTTCCATTCGCATTTTTAAATTTTGAAAGAATTTATAAGATTGCCTGTCCTTAGAATTATTTCCCATCAATTTTACCAAATTCGCATAGCAGCGACTGTAGCAAAACTGTGCACCACAGGGCTTTAAGAATGAAACGTCTGGTCGAGAAGGAGGCAGTCAAAGAATTCTTCTCACATGGGACTTGACACCCATTATGTAGCATAGCTGTTGCGCCTTAAACTTTAATGTAAAGACTATCAATGCACTGTATTATTCGGTAAGAATAATTTTCTGTAAGAGAATAAGGTTACAAACCTTGGATTACGTACTTTACCAGCCACTCCCATGGATTGGGTGCTAGGCTTCAATTACTGAATACCTACTACGCAAGAAGTTTTGGCATGATATGCAGTGGTGTAGGAAGGGGTCCTACCGCCGGGGCAGTACTTGAATTTGCAACGCCATGGAGGACCCTAAGGACACTAGCCGCTAAGCGAAGAGACAAAGCTTTGCCAATGATCAGTTTTGGTCTTTAGTATTGCGTTTTGGTATTTGCACCGAGGATTTTATGAAATTTATTGTTTATTAAGGGTTTTACACAAAGGTCCCATTTTTTACAACCTAATGTTGACGATGAATCGCGCAGGGAATTCAAAAAAAATAGTACATGATTATTTATCAAAGTAAAACTTCAATACTTTCAACAATTGAAACGTTATATCTTTTATTTATAAAAAATCTTAATTACTTGATCAATCGTTACACCTTGAGAGTCTTAAGATTTTTGGCAAAGAGCATTACATTATCTTAACTAATTTTTTCGTCATAAAAAATCTGACACATCGTTTTAGGTTAGTCAATTTGCAAGACAAAATGTTCAATTGGTTGTTTTTTTTATCATCTGCTATCTCATACATACGTCTTGATACTGAACGGAATTGTTCAAAAGAATCACCTGAATAATTGCATTTTCACTCTGAAATTTCAAAATCACAGATTTGGAAATATAATTCGTTTTTCTAGCTTTTGCAATTAATTTGGAAATTTCGTTAGAAACTATTAATTAAACCAGTGTCTAATTTTTCACTGAATACTATAAATCCTATTTTTTTGCTGCGGAAACTCCTTAAAGCTTTTTGAATTATTAAAATGGCTTTTCTTTCATGTCTATGTGTTTTTTGTAAAATGGATAGTAGCATTAGTGAAGTAAAACATATTTAACGCACACAAGTTTCATAATATCATGTGGTGATGAAAGAAATCCGTGGACAAGATTGTCAATACAATATTGTCGACACTTACTTTTGGATTCGGTTTTTATGGTATCCTTAAATATCATTGAAAAAATAGTAAAAAGTATGTATAAATACGTTATTTCTGCTGCAATATATTTGATTTTAATATAAATTTTAGTTCATTATATTTTGAATGGCCGTGGCCCCCCTAAAGTCTGCTGTGGCTCCCCAAAACTGATATTTTCTTCTGTGGCCCCCTTCGAGCATGCTGTGGCCCCCAAGGGGGCCACATGGCCCCCGGTTGAGAAACGCTGTTTTAGGTAATATTTTTTAAACCGGTATCCTACACCAGGGTTTCCCAAACTTATGGTGCAATGGAACACAGATTATTTTTTAATTAGTGGTAAAAATATTTTAAAAAATATATATATGTTATTAAATCACTTATATTTATCAATTAATTATTTTCAAAACATGTTACATGAAAATATGAGTAAATAAATCTTTTGATTATTCAAAATCTCCGCCTGTGCCTAGATTATGGGTGGGGAAACTTTTCATTTCTAAAGGCCACACTCATTTATCTGATTCAACATAAGGCCGCAGTGAGCTTTTTGATCAAAGTGAATATTTTAATCAAGTCAAAAGGTTGCATCAGAGAAGCCAAGAAGCCGCTGGTTCCCGTCTAGTGACCTAGATAATTTACATTTCACACAGTGAAGATTTATCATCACTTAATTTTTAAATGTGTTGCAGCGTATATCCTTGCGTAGACGTCCTCCTTTGAGGAGGATTGGCCTCATTTGGGAAACTTTGTCATCCTCTAAAATTGTATCCTCCTTTGTCCTCCTCTAGGGAAAATTGTCCTCCTGGTCACCTTAATATTACCATTCCAAATTCGCGAAACACCTAATTAAGTCCCACGGAACACCAGTGTTCTGCGGAACATAGTTTGGGATGCCCTGTCCTACACCATTCCGGGACCGTTGGCAGTCCTAATTGTATATGCCACGTATTTACTGATAGAATGTACAATTATTTTCCACGAATGGGCTCTACAGTGTACTATTTGTTAATTAACGATTCAATGCTTCGTTTCCGAAAGTTCAGGAAGAAATGGATGTAGTAGGCAAAGAAAGAGATAGTTGATAAACATTAACATTAAGCCCACTCTTGCATTGAAATGAATATTCTCATACCTGCTGGCTGCCTAAATGATTGACTTGTTCGGCACGTACAACTGAAATTGTTTGACCGAAGGTTCAAAACGTTTTGAGCTTTCTTGGCGTTCGAATAATAATTATAGCCCAAATTTATATGCTTTTTAAAATTTATTAGGTGAAAGTAGTTTCGTACACAATGCTTGTTATTATTACCTACTGGAGTGACTAGTAAAATAAGTAACTATGCTTAAAATTATAGGAACACTAAGCTAAGCTATACTTGTTTGGTAATTCATCGTTTTTCTGGAATTCTTTCTGGAGTATATCTAGCAGTGGCGTACGGCGTACATTATGCAGTTATATGGGTTGGCAATAGGGTATCCAATCCCGGAGCCTTTTTCCAATCCCGGGATTTCGGGATCCCGGGATTGGGGTTTCGGGATCCCGGGCTTGTGATTTTTTTACCGAGAAATTTGAAATCCTCAATTTGTTATACTTTTTCCCAGAATATCGCAAAACTCTTTTTTTTTTTTAGCTCACCGAGGAATTTGAAATCTCCGATTTGGTATACTTTTTCCCAGAATCTCACAGAAACTCGTTTTTTTTTTTTAGCTCACCGAGGAATTTGAAATCTCCGATTTGGTATACTTTTTCCCAGAATCTCACAGAAACTCGTTTTTTTTTTTTTAGCTCACCGAGGAATTTGAAATCTCCGATTTGGTATACTTTTTCCCAGAATCTCACAGAAACTCGTTTTTTTTTTTTAGCTCACCGAGGAATTTGAAATCTCCGATTTGGTATACTTTTTCCCAGAATCTCACACAAACTCGTTTATTTTTTTTTTAGCTCACCGAGGAATTTGAAATCTCCGATTTGGTATACTTTTTCCCAGAATCTCACACAAACTTTTTTTTTTTTTTAGCTCACCGAGGAATTTGAAATCTTCAATTCCAAATTCGTGTAAATTTCGCGAATTTGCTCAAAAATCAATCCCGAAATCCCGGGATCGCGGCCATCTCAATCCCGGGATTTCGGGATCAGAAAATTGAACGGGATCCCGGGATTACGGGATCCCGGTTCTCGGGATTGGATGCCCTAGTTGGCAAGTCGTGCGGCTGGGCACAGCGCTCGCCTTTGCGAATATATAATTTACAAAGTATTACAGCCTAAAAATACACATACTATATCGCTTCATATTATAGATTTTGCAGGCGTATATTCAGGGTGTCCGGTGCACACCTAGCACACGTTCCTGATATCGAGTAAATGACATACTAAATACATGAAATTTTGCCTGGGTAGAAAAGAAAAAATCGACCAACAATCAAATCAGTAATGGTACGTTTTAAAAAAAGACAATATTAATTAACTTCAAATGGAAAGTCGTTAAAGAAGGTGAATCAACATATTTTCACTTGTATTTGATTTTGTTTTATTCTTTTAATCCTGTTTTGATAAAACAGGTTGTATTATATTTAAGGACAGCGGTATATTTGGGGGTTAATACGGTAAATGCACATAAATATCGTTATTAATCTATGTCCACTTCCAATGTGGACCATATGGCCTCCTTATGGTATCTCAACATAAGCTTTTTCTACGATAAAAGTTACTAGTCGCTCAACCTCACTTTTTTCAAAGTGAGTAGTAATATTCTTAGTTTTTTATTTTTTTGTTTGTTTTATATGCTAAAGTCTGAGTGTCACTGTTTATTTGGTTCTAGGTAAAGCAATCCTTACTGTTGTGCATTTTTTTTTAAAAATATTTAATTACATCAATTCATTGAAATATCAATATATCTATTGAGATTTTTGCCTTTGGATTTAGGTCCTTGAATGTGAAGCCGAGCAGAGAGAAAGCCAAAGAACATTCATTGACCGGATGTTTTCTATTTTATTTTACCCACATAAACGTAATTGCAATTGGCACTGATACAATCCAAATTGGGCGACCAACGTTAACTTTTATACCGTTTTTTTGCAGGTTGCAGACGTTGCAGTATTCCTTGAAACCACACTTCATTCACGGGCATCTTAACCGATTCGAAGCGAATTTTGCTGATTGCAATCTTCCATTTGAAGTAACGTGTTGAAAGATGATGTTCTTTGCACAGCCGTCATCGTGCTGCGCTGATTTTAACTATATTCATTATGATGATTTAATCCTGGGTGGTATTGTCACGTTACAAGGGGTGATATCATCGTAGGGTTACCAGATAAAAAAAATGTGATTTGAGGAAAAAATATTCTGAATAAAGTACCTTTGAAATTCAATAAAAGAAACAAAAGCATCATTTATCATTCATTTTTTAATTTAACAAGTCTCCACTTGACAGATATATTTCATAATTATTGTATCTATAAATGCAAAAGGAAAGCTGAAAAATAACATTAATGTTTTTCATTTTATTACCGTTTTATTCATTTAATTTTTATTTTTTTTGATTGAAATAAACCGATTTATTGTAAGAAAATAAGAGTTCGCTGTTTAAGCACGTCATTGGATTCTTGATTATTGTATACAGTAAACTATTAATGAAATATAATACGAAATTTTTCAATTATGTGGTATGTTTTTAAAATTTCATTAAAATAGTTTTTATCAGTAACACGAATGCTTGCAAATAAGTCATTTTTTTTCTTATTAATTTATAGAAGTTTAATTGGAAGATACGCAGGGGTGGGCTCGAAGGAGCTCTTACGATCCCCTAGTTAATTTTGATTAAGGTTAGCGAGCGTCTTGTTAAATTATGAAATAACAATATTCTCAAATGATATCAGTACCTAATTAAAATTTCTAACATATATTATTTAAAGCATTTAATTATAACGTTTGAAACATGGGATTGCGAAGAGAGGAATTGTACCCATTTCTGCGTCAATCTTACGATCTATTGTAGGGATGTACAATTTTAAGGTAGGTATTTAGATATATATTAATAACTATTTAACGCTGAATTACGTATCGTTAAACAATACAAGTATATTAAGTTTGTAAAATTCGATTTTTTTAATAATTATTTTGTTGAATTGTATGTATAAGAGTAATCGAAAAAATCCGCCCTTCCCCAGGCCATAACGAATGACCTCAAATGAGTCCTTTGTTATCGAAATGGCAGCTCAACACTGAAGACATGAACTCCATTTGAATACCACATAAAGAACGTAAAATTGGGTGCTAACAAGGCAATAAATAGTATGGGACATAATATTGATTTTATCCTGACAGAAAACTTGAATGTTTAAAAAAAGATCACCTTTTGTGTCTGATATACGTTTTAAATAAAACGAATTAACAGCAAATGAAAATTAAGTTCATTTTCGTCATGTTCAACGTGAAGAATTTGAGCAGCCTTCTAGTTTTTTTCCGTTCTCATGAGAATAAGCTTAATATAAAAACATTATGACGAAATTCAAGTCTTTTGTCATCGTTTGACTGCGTTACGAAAGCGTTTGTCTAAACGATTTGAAGATTCTTGTCATGGTGCCATGAAGTTAGAGATTATTTTTTTTGTCTTTTTTCTCGTATCGAGAAAGCAGAAATTCGATTACAAGGTTGAATGAAAAGTCAACCAGAAATTTATGGTCAAGTTCGAAAAAATAAGTTGGCTTCAATTATATAATATCTGGTTGCGTCGGTTACAAATCTTTTTTCTAGAGCAGGGGCGAAGAACCTGAAACTTTCTACAACCTTTTTATTTGTAACGAATGGTTAATTTATTTTTGACTTTCAAAAAAATGTAAATATACACAGCGGTAAGCTGCCAATACGTTCAAAATGGGCTCGCTTAATCTCAAAACAATTCTCAGTGTTTTGAGGAAGGAGTGACTTTTCTAATCGCTCCTATGGAATTATATGCAATACTTAAATAAGCAATCGATTGTTACGTAATACACTTATAATATGTAACAATATCCAACCGTAAACTTATCGATGTAAATCGCTAAAAATGTACTATACTTGTGTATACTAAAGCTGCCGTAAATAATATATAAATTAGAAATTGCAGCTATATACGTACTTGATCTGAGAATATTGTTTTCTCTTAAGTTAACAAGGGCTCAACGGCCTTAGTAAAATTCAACAAGTGGCTCGCGCGAGCCCCTATGAGCCCCCTCCAGCCCACCCTTGAATATACATGGATCATTTAACAATGTACAAATTGAATGCTTGAATTGGTGGGTAATGTTAATAAGCCCAATCCTGTCTTAAATTATCGACTTCGTTTTTCGATATCGTTACTGACCATTTATTTATACGAAATTGGATTAACTGCAGTTCAAAAAATATTTAAGTGAGTGGTCAACGTCGCCCTTGAGTCCAACGAGTTGTCTACGGGTTGCAATCCCAGTGCGCCATCTTTTACACATTGATTTTTCAATTAAGTTGTTTTTTTTTTACTTTCATCAAAAAAAATGAGAGACTGTGTGCTTAGTTGTCACAAGAAAACTACTTATTTAAAGCACAAAATAATTTGTGTAACAGGGAAGCAAAATGGATAATTGACAATAGACAGACGAGCCACACTCAGTGGCGTAGCTAGAAATTTTGGGACCCTCATACAAACGTCACACAAGGGGCGCTAACATAATTTGTTATATCGAGTATGTAGATATTTAGGCCCCCCTTTTTGCTGGGCCTTTGTGCATTGTATGACTCTGATATGATGTGGTTACGTCACTGGACACACTATATTCATACTCTAAGTATCAAGCGGGGGACTATGAATGGCTATGCGGTCGACGTCTTGGCCACCTTTTTTTTTACCTTTATTTTCCTACTGAAACTATATGTGACTATAGTAATTGTTAGGGTGGGTACAGAATAACTCTTTATTTCCCTTTCCCGCATGTAAACTAGCTACGTAATGACTTTCTAAGCTGAAGGTTTAGTGTGGAGAAAACAATTAAGAAAAAAAACCCTGATTGGCTTTGAATCATACAAAGTTCAATTCTTACCAAGAATTTCTCGTAATGTTTGCGTAAACTCGGCCACCGCTGCTTTACAGAATGTAACCTAAAACTGTTTTATATTTTTGTAATTTCGTTTGTATGTCTGCTCTTAATGTGGAGCATATGCATTCCTAATGAAGTTTCTTTTAAAACTCATCTTAGAACTACGGACTGCTTAATACTCAAGTCACTTAACCTAACCCTTTTAGGGAGAAAGTAAGAAGAGAAGTATATGGCAAGGACAAGACTGATCATCGAGATAATCGCTTTGCTATGTTATTGGAACAAGGAACGGAAATTTAGACATACAAAGAAAAACTATAATTCTATTGTCAGGTATGAAACTCTTTCCACTGTGATTTTGTCCGATTGGTTTCGCTTCTAGATGCACCAAAATATTACCCGACTGTGGAAAAGAAGAAAGACGTGACACACAGTTTTTTCAAAACAGATGTTTTCGATAATCACAGTGTATACAACAACTTGATTCACGTTCTATCAAAAAATAATGAAAACAGTATCTAAATTTGGCTTTTAAGTAAGAAAAAAGAAAGGCATGCAAAAATTGCGATCATGAAAAAAGGCTTTCAATATTTATTTTTTAAACCATGTCCGCTCCCAATGTGGAGCATATGGACTCCTTATGGAGTTTATCTCAAGAAAAGTGTTTCTACGAGAACTGCTTGTTACTCAGTTGCTCAACCTCTCTTTTTCCAAAGAGAGTAAGGATAGAAGAATAGGGCTAAGACAGGATTAGTGGTAAGCTAATCACTCTCGTTACGCCCCGTTCATAGGATAGGATGAGTGAGAGGGGGGAATTCAAGACATCACATACATCCATGCCTTTAAACAGAAATTCATAAATCGATTGAAAAATCAATTTATAAAACTGTCCGTACCGGGATTCGAACCCGTGACCTCCGTAGCCGAAGCCAACAACGTTGACCACTCGACCACACAGGCGGCAAAATATTAGATACAGTCAATTAAAAAACAAGTTTATCAGTCTCCGTGCACTGCAAGGTTGTGTATATTTCATCATTTGCCTTTGGCCTAAAATCATCAAAAAACGTTTTTTGTATCTCCTGTAAAATTAGTTCTGTGTAGGTTACGTCTTTTCCCCTTTCCACAGTCGATGCATAACATTGTATGATTTTAAGGTGGACACAAGTCTTTATTCTGATGTCCTCAGACATGTGATAATACTTATGAAGAGAATTTGCACTAAATATTTAAGTAATATAATTTAGTTATTATAACTGCGGCATTGTTTTGTTTCAGTGGCTGTGTTATTGCAAACGGTTGTTATTCGACTTAGTTTAAGACGTATAAATCGACCGCTGTGAATTGTTATGTGGCAAATGCTATTATATCGATTGTTTTATAAAGGTGGCCGTATATCAAGGAAAAAGAGGTTCCAGAACATGTCATGGAACAAAAAATTCTTGTGTTCACGCCGTATCTTGAAATATTTCACGTGACCCGAGATAGGTTCCCATGTAAAAGCTCTGGAGAAACATGCATGCACGCGCAGCTATTGACAAACTGTCAAAGTATATTTCGTCATGACTTCATACCAAAGCTAATACGTATGCTGGGATATCTTATTATAATTATAAAAACCAAATACTACTTGCTAGAATATATACGTAGGCAGCACTCGTCGATATAAACTCATCGGGCGTCATTTTAGAGGTCTATTTTCGACTTTGAAACGTCTCCATAAACTGTAAACCATAGGCAATAATAAGTTATATTGGAATTATCTAAGGTACAAGCATAAGCTATCATTATGGATGATAAAATATTGGTATTTTCATTATAGAAAGCTTATAAACATTAATAATTAACATTGCTCGCATTGTTTGTAACTCTCAATAATCCGGGTTAATCCTGGAGAGGCCAAGCAAGTATGATAAAAAAGGTAATTTGAACTGAACTGTTAATTTGTATTTAGATTAAAAATACTATTACACATTTCTAAAGCAGTTAATTTATTTATCTATAATGTTATTAATTATGGAATATTTTCATTTTTGTAAATCCATGCCTGCTCCCGATGTTGAGAATATGAACTTTTTACGGAGGAATCTAAGCAGAGATTTGTACGCGAGAACTGTTTATTAATCAATCACTCAACCTCACTTTTTTCGAAGAGATTAGTTTACATTTACGAATAAACTATAAACAATCAATTTTTAGTTTATTCGTAAAAGCTGCGATAATCGTCTGATGATTCTTCTTAAAGAGGCGAAACCAGGGCTGTGGAATCGGAGTCATGGAGTCGCGGTGTTTTGGCCGAAGTTGTGAAAAATGAGCGACTCGAAGCATTAAAAAATAAATAGTTATGCGTATTCAAACCACAATAGTTGATATTTCATGCTTAGCTAACTAAAGATTATTTGTTACAACTCATACACAGTAAAACCTGTGAATCTCATACAAAATTAGGGATTTGGTTTTTTCCGCGAAAAATGCAAAACTCAGACTTCCCTTAGTTTTGCAAAAAAAAAATATGGACGAAATATTGAGTTACTAAGTGATAAAATGCAAAGCTCGCCAAAATCCAACACATAGACAGTCACCTGGCTATGCGTGTATAGTCTGGCACGTGTTGAATACACAGACACTAGTCAACATTTGACTGTATGCACCGCACAGACGAACACCTTGTAGCAACGGCAATGGAATGCGATAGTTCAATTGGGAGATTTGTGGCGAATATTTCAATCCAGCGCGTAATTCGAGGTTGTGTAATTGGGGGTTTCACTGTATGTATATAAGTTAAAATGTTTTTTTTTAATTTCTTCGGAGTCGGATTCGGAGTCGTTTTTTTATTTTTAAGGTGGAGTCGGAGTCGGAATCGTCTTTTTCAAAACGACTCCACAGCCTTGAGCGAAACACGTTCACAAGTTGTAGCCCAGCAAGTGGAATAACAAAGTTATCAAATCTATTTTTTTATGAATGTTAGAAATGCGTCTTGTAGCACATTAATTTTGTTTGCTACATAGTCGGCCATTTATATTATTTGTGTACGTTGAACTTTATTTATTTTATCATAGTTATGTCACAGAGAGGGCTATTCTACCTCGTCGTTCTATACAGCCTCGCGTTACTGGACCCTCATCTTCTGAGCGAACATTCCAGTCGTTTTTTGCTCTACGGTTTTCTTTTAACCTTTGTTTTTTCGTCTTGGTCTACCACTACCTGACGGCCGCCTCCAGAGAACTGTGCCTCGCTGCGATAACAACGAAGATCCAACGGTCGCACAGGTGAGAAGCAACAAAAAAATTCGAACCGCCTTGTTCTCATCGATTTGCATCTACGTCGTAGGTAAATATATCAATAACGATATTTAATTAAGAAAAACACGTACTAATTTCCACTTTTACTTACCAAGATCAGGACCGGTTTCGCTCACGGCGAACATTATCATTTAGTCGCCTGCTGTGGCTAGGGTTACCAGGTGTCCCGGATTGGTCGGGATTGTCCCGGAATTGGAATCGGTGTCTCGTATCCCGGATGAGTACTAAATTGTCCCGTAAATTTAGAGAAAGCTATTTAACTAACTAATTCCTGGGTTTTTGGATTGGAAAGTCTCGGAAGAGCTTAAAAAAACGAGTCACGCTGGTATTTTGGGCAAATCGGTAAATTCCTGGGTTTTTGGATTCGAAAGTTAGCAAATCGGACAAATGTCCCGGATTGACTTGCAAGAAATCTGGCAACCCTAGCTGTGGCTCAGTTGGTTAGACCTTGCTCTACCAATCACACAGGTCTGGGTTCGATTCCCAGTCAGATCACAGTGAATGTGAGAATTATTCAATTCAATGTTGTGATCAAGGAATTCGTGATGTCAATCCACGTTATTTCTTCTCCTCCCATCCTTCTGATCCTTAATAACTGGGTGTAGCAATAGCGATTAGTCAACCACTAGTCCTAAGCCTCATCATTCTTTCCCTATTACTCACTGAGCCATTTAAAACTCCACTCAAAGCCACTCAAAACCCCCATTTACACTAAAGTCGGGACCGTGTAATTTGGGGAGTGAATCTCGTACAAAATTAGGGATTTTGTTTTTTCCGCGAAAAATGTAAAACTAAGATTTTCATAAGTTTTGCAAAAAAATATACGGAGGAAATATTTAGTTACTAAGTGATAAATCCACCACATAGACAGTCGCCCGGCTACGAAATTGTTTTATATTTAATATAAAACTTTCCATCAAGTTGATCACTTAAATGGTGGCTTCTTACTAACCACATTAAAAGTAATCATCCTGAATAACTAAAAGCCATTCTAAGATTCTGATTTTTTTCCAAATATTGATGGCCTTTTTGTTTTTGTATTAGTGAAGGTTTGAGAGGCGCTGCCTTCGAAGTCATTTAGTACAGCCCTTATATTATTTGCTCTTCATACATCGGTGAAAGAAATATTTCCGACCACAACTATTTCAAAATATTCTTTTCAAGGGTATTTAAAAAGACTGAGGGATGTCTTTTTAACAGACCCCCGAGAATGTGACAGCTAATTGTATATAGAACGCAATACCTTCACTTTCACGGACCTTTGTTTGAATTTCTCTTATAATATATAATATAATACGTCGTGATTGTTCGAGGCCTTTTTTCGTTTTTGTTTTAATATTTTTATTTACTTAGATAAAAGCTTTCTTATAAATAAAAAGATAACTGATGAGAGGTGAAAATCAATTGAGGATATCAATAAATACACGGCATGGTCAGATACAATACAACGCTTCGATGTACCAATGTATTACTGTATATTTCTCATTCACATAATAAAACAATATCTCGTAATTTTCAAAACACAAATTTTACTAGTACTAGGCGAAAGAAATTCTATAGTCACTATTATATCATAAATTCTGTATACTATCAATTAAAAGATTGACGAAAATTAATTAAACATAATTTTTAGCTTATAAACATAAAGCAGCTAGCTGATAGTGTTAGGCCAGATTTTTATTGTAGGTTAAGTAAATTATTAGTTGACAATAAAGATAAAATACATTACTTAAATAAATCCGGGATTTATAGATCGCAATGCTTTTGTTGTACAAAATTTTATATCGGGAAAACAGAAAGGACACTGAATACCAGATTATCAGAACATATGGCAGCTTTCAGATTGAAAAAAGACACGTCTACTTTTGCTAATAACTTAATTTCGGAAAGACACGTGTTCAATCGGGAACAAGGGATAACAATGTTACACCCAAAAACGGACGCTCATAAGCTCTTTTTCGAAGAAATTTTGGAAATAAACAGAGCGCAATTAAACAGCCTTCCGATTTTAAATGAAATACTAAACATGCCGGGATCTCCACTCCTATACCCTATATAAATATAATCATAAAAACTTTTCCGACAAACAAATAAATATAATTCTTAAAACCACTCACTACTCAAATCTGTGGGCATTTCCATGAGCTTATCCTTTTCGCCAGCAATGGCTTTAAGCTCGGTGATACATTTATTTATTATATAAACGCGAAACATTCATTTACTAAGCGATATCAGGAAATTTTGATACAAAACGATCAGTGGACGCTTTGTGTTTTCTTAAATCATATTTTCTGAGGAGTAACACCAAATAACTTCTTGTTGTGTATTATTATGTATAAACAACATATGAAAAAATAACTTTTTCTCTCTATTTTAATTGAATTATAATTTTTGTAAAACTTCGAAAACCGGTTTTCGAACAATATTGATGTTCGAAAACCGGTTTTTTCAAAAGTCGGTTTTTGCATAAGCCCTAGTGCGGACCATCATCTTCTGTGCGCAGTAAATTTTCAGCAAAATAAAAAATGTGCGCAAATATGTAAGTATGATTTCACGCTAGATGTGAAAGATTTGGTGAGTTAAGTATTTAAGCAAAAATAAAGCTTGATGAAACAAACTTCTTTTTACAATATTTCTTAGTGCGGTCTGTGCGGGGATGGAGAAATGTGTGTAGTCACATTTTGGGAAGTGTGCGCGCGCACTCGTGCACACCTTAGCGGGAACATTGAATTCTGTGTTGAGCATAACATTCATCAAATAAGCATAACATTCAAGTCAATTTTGTTTAGTTAGCTTTGGCAAAAAAAAACTATAAATTATTTGACGTTTTTAATATGTGGATCGTTTTTGTTAATCGTAATATGGTTTTTCGCCTTAACCGACGATATCAAAAACTATTGACAAAGTGGTAAAGATGTGAAGTGTTGTTTTATCTTGAGCGGTGTGGCACTAATATAGAATGTTTTGCATTCAATTGCGTGTGAAAACGTACTTCCTTGCTTGTTTTCAAATTCAATGAACGTTACAGGCAAATCAATGCAACGCGATTATTATTATTAAAAAGAAAAATTCGTTCTGAATGAACTGCAGAGAGATGTTTCTTATGTGTAAGTCCATACGTGTGGCAAATCATACAGCAAACACACACTCCTTGTATAATATTTTATGCTCAACATTCTTGGCGCGTTGTTGCTTTGTTCTGTATACATACTGTACGATATTATTTTATTATGAAGTATGTTGTGTTACGGCTCATGATGGTAGACATACACTTTACAACAGCGGCTCTCAAAGCTTATTTAGCATTTTTTGTCAATACTTTTTGAAAACAAATATTTTTCTTTCTTTTGATGTGCATCAGTGTGACCTCCTAATACAATTGAAACCATAACACCCCTTTGTCACAGATAAAAACTACTCCACCCTGCCCGACTGAATGTTAAAATGAATCTTAACTTACCTGCAGATATTATTTTATGTATGGTTGATAAATATTTCGGCTTAGGCATTTATCATAACTATGTTTAAGCTTTCATTAACTTTCATCAGCTATATATGTTACATATATTATACTTGCTTAGAAGATAAACATAACAAATACATCCCTTCTAAGCTAAGTTAGTGTAGGTTTAAAGTGGTTTGTTATTTCATTACCTTATTACAATGGAGTTCTACCAAGTCAATGTCAATTCAATTAATTTTTTATAATTTTATTTCGTCAGCTTTGATTAAGCATCTTATAAGTGTATGAACAACAACATTTCGGGAAAATTTTTATAATTAATACAATGAATTCATTGAAAATTAAATTTTTATCACAGAGGGGCTCGGATACACCAACGCAAGGATATGAAAGCGCCCGTTTCACAACCACCAGTGTTGATTCCCTATACAAATAATAATAATATTGTTATTTTTTTTTTGTTTTAAATCAATATTATGTAATACATATATTATTGCCACATCAAATTCATTACTGCCCTACGTCAGAATAAAGTCATTGATCGAAAATTCTTCTTAAAAACAGTCCAAAACAATAAAAAAATTACATCTTAATTGAAATATTGTTTTATTTACATTTTATTGTGAAGTAAATATAGGGCTGAATGAAATTTAAAAAAGATTCACATCTTCTAAAAAGATGAATTAGTTACCATCGTTTGTCTTTACAAAAACCAAATTTAGTAAATATATCATCCTTTACACAAAAAAGCGAATAAGCTTTCAATATGTGTAAAAAACCCAAACTCGGGAGCTTTATATTTTTTTCTTTTTTAATTTTAAAATACTGAATTTTTTGTTGTTAATGGGTTCTATGATTAACAAGCTTCTGGCGTAAGCTCAGACCTGTATCCGCGCAAAGGGCTAAAATAAAAACAATAAAAAAATCGTAAGGAATTTCATTAATGAATGAAAGTTGGTAAGAAACACCTTGATGTATCGACACGAGAAAACAGTGACGTTCCATGTTTTTTTTTTATATAATATTTTATTTATATAAGTTTTCAAAAAATACAGAATGAATGAGAAAAGCACATGATATTTTGTGATAAATAATTGCGCTTTCAATCAAAGCATCTATGTAATTTTTACTGTAGTCCAAGATAAATTAGGCTAGTTTTTTCTGAAAACGATTCTAAGATTTATGGTATTACACCCAGTTCTCATAACGATATAAAAGTATGATTTATAGGAAAATTAAGTTGTCTGGCTTAGAAAGCGGTAATAATGTGTTAGATTAGTCTAACAATCAGCCTTGGTTAACAAATGAATCTGTGGAATCTATATAAATTATCGAAATATAATCCAAAATTTGATAGGATTTGTTGTCAAATACATTATTTTCTAGAATGTTCTAACTATATAATTAAAAAAATACTGATATGGAGGTGGGTAGAATTGGAAATTTACATATTTTGAATAAGACAGTAGGTTCATCCCCTCCGGGTTTAGTTTCCAGGTTAATTTCTCTCGCTTTAACTTCTTGATTGATGTAAACAATTAGCTCCTAATAATGTTTATAAGTTTTTGATTACAACCAATAACACCAATTGTAACAATGCGATCTGGTAACAACTTTGATATATTTGAAGATGTACATATCTCCAAAATAAAAGATTTTACGCCAATTAGTAATCCTACCATTTGTTTGTTAGTAAATAGTATCAACAGTTATCTTTAGAAATCGTTTACGTTTCAGTAAACTATTAGTTAAATCGGTTTTGTGAATGTTGTTATATGCTACTTGCTTAGTTAGTTTAGTTTAGCATAATTAATTAGCTTATTCGTAAACCTTGCGATGTTCTGTCTGAAAAACGATATCTAATTAATTTAAGATTTCGACTGAAGGTGCTTGGTGAAATTTCAATATTAAATTTGAATCGTTCAAAATCTGTGAGAATGTACATAGTTTGAACGATTCAGATATCTAATTAATGACATAACAAAGTATATCCAATAACTTCAATATTTAATATGAATTTATAATAATTTTAAGTTGAATCTATTGAAAATATCTTTCTTTTAAGAGCAGCAACTGCTTATGTCTCAACTGTTGAAATATCCGAGTGCAGTGTGTTTGATAGTTGATAATCAATAATATACTAAAAGTAAAATATAGTCAAATATAGTAAAAGTAAGAAAGTAAGATTGTCTGAGGATGTCTCTGAAAGAGGCGAAAAACGTGTCACAGTTTGTAGCACAATACGTGGAATAATCTAAGTTATTTTACATTGAAATGAACTTCCACAAAATTACCGCCTAATCCAGGGGTGGGGAACCTTTTATTCTCTAAAGGACACAAAAAAAATCATACCAAAAGCCCAGAAATTTGCGGATTTCCCAAAATTATCAGCGTGGGACCTTTTTTTAGGTCTTTCAAGGATTTTGACAGAATTTCAGAATTGGTCAGAAGGCCGCACCAGGGTAGCTTAAAGGCCGCAGGTTCCCCACGCCTGACCTAATCCATCGAAAGCACAAAAATATACTGTTGTTAATTAATTAAAAGAGTCAAAACTCGCACTTTTTAAATATTAAAAATACAGCCTTAATTTTTTCTATTACTATTTTTAATTTCGCTTATCACATCACTATCGAATTAATTTTTGAAGTATTGGTTGAAGTAATCTCAAATTTTGTAAATAAGTAAGGAAAAGTAATCAAAACATAAAATGTGGAATCGGCAAGATCATAAAATTCAAATATGTAGTTTGGAGAATATGTACGTCTAAAATACATTCCCAATTCCGCGGGGGATTTCTAACATTGGGTTGCCGCGCCATAAATATCGGTTATGGATTTAAAATGGGACTTTGATGTCTGTATTAGTGCACGCAAAAGTGCAATACGAATGTCCAAATCCTAATGCGAAGTAATTGATTTATGGCGTTTGAGTGATTGGAACGGGCGCGATTTTGTAGGGCGGGCAAGTAATAAATAATTGTTAACGGCGAAATTATGTTATTGGTTTATCCCATTCCTCACTTGGTCTTAATCAGTCAATAATATAAACTCGTGACTCTTCAGTATTTTGTTAAGATTACCAACCGAGCCCACATAGTCAATATGGCTAATCAATGGATGCCAAGATAAATAATATGGTGGTTAATGAAGCTAATTCTAGTGTTTCTTACACGTGTACTTGTTTACCAGCACCTTTTATATCTTCAGTCTGTCTGTATATCTAAAGGTACTTGACTGTAATTTTATTAATAAAAATACAATAAAAAATATAAGTAATTATCAGAGTTCCACTGTGGGTTCAGTTTAAAAGAATGATGTACATAATTTTATGTCATCAACAGCTGTCAATTCTTGGCAGAGGACCATAAAACTTCTTTTACATAATGTTTAATAATTAAAAAAATAAATATTTTGTTACGTATTTACATACACCCGATGGACCAGATGAAGGTGTATTCCATCAGCAGTAGAATGTTTTTAGTTCTATGCTTAAAGTATATTGATGTTCCATTCTGTTGAATATTATACAAAGGCGATGGAAACCTTTTTTCTCATCGATTTCTTTTAATTAAATTCTCAATACTAAGTGGAATACATAGTAAAAATGTAAATTAATAAATACGATTACGTGAAAGTACGAACCTTTTTTAAAGATCATAAAGATTATCCCATTTACAGACATTAGGTGATTATTATGAATTATTATTTGATATAGATTTAATTTAAAATTCCGAGTGAAAGTGCTTGATGGAAGTTCAATATTAAATTATGTATATCTACACATGTTTTGTCGTTAACGACCCAAGTTTTGCCTTTCAGCATCTTCAGGCTTTCAAGGGAATAGATGAACTTGAATTGACGTTTATTAAATAAGGTTATTTAATGTGTAAGTAAAAAGCTATTTAAGATGACATGGATTAACTTTACAAATGATTTGATTTTAATTACGTTCAATTAGCTGGGGAAATATTTATTTAAACAAATAGTCGTTGTAGGTTTTTGAAATTAAATGTGATTCGATGACGATTTAACGATTTAAAAAATTACTAGCTGTAAGCCAGTTGCCCTCAACGGGGGGATATTTGTTGCATTTTTAAATACAGTAGTCAGAAAATTTACTGGCGTGAAAAATAAATTGCAAACCTATTTATTGAATAAGCCAGAAAATCCATCTTTCTTGACGTCATCGAAAGGGCGAAATCGCGCGACCATACAAACACTCAAACATACCTTATCGACTATTAATATATATACAACATGAGAATATTACTGATTTTAGTGGTGGGTAATTTTAAGATTAAAATTTATTTTTATCACTGGTAGATTTATAATAATTTTATGAAATTTAATTATATAACTTAGATATAGGGTAAATATGTGGGGCACTTGGAAGATTCACCTGCTCACTTAAAATTGGCAAACAACTGTGCTTTGCTAATTTCTAGAATTTTTTGGTAAAACAACTTATGTTCACTCGCGTTATGGTGTACAATTTTAACTTCTTTCAAGTGGTTGACAGAAGGCGATGTAAATCTAAAGGCTTTCTTTTCTTTAAGATGAGTGTAGTTTTTCTGATTTATAAATTTGCGCAACAATTACGTTGAAATATATAAAACCCAGATTAATCTGTAAAGTTAAATTGTTGTAAAAACTCATTTGGAAAATAGTCGAGATTGAAGATAGAATATTCACACATATCTTATATTTGTAGTGTGAGAGCATTTGTTTGTTTTTTACGATTGTATTTTTCTGAATTGATAAATGCAGATCAAGCTAGAGAAAGTAAAGAATATTTTATAGTAATGTGCATGCAAACTTCTTGCAGAAATTCTAAGCTTTCCCCTTCAACTCATTCTAGACGACAGCTAGGAACTTGTTTTTCAAAGTAAACCTTTCAACGCTAAAAAAATATTACGAAAAGTTTCCGTTAAGAATTTAACAATGAACTGGATTTCATTGGACACCCACTATTGGTATTTGTAAGGGTTGTAATAATTTTCATTACAGCTTTACTTAATTTTAAATAAGTATATCTAATATGTAAGTATGTATTAATATTTCTTATTCATCAAAGATTATTTTCGTGTTTTGCCTTTATAATCTAACCAACAATATAACATTTATTTCCGTCTCTCAATTGAATATGTTAGGGAAGATAACAGATTTGTTTCGGAGAATAAAAAAAATATTGTGCTGTGTCACCAACTGGGTTGAAACAAAATGACTTGCATTTTATTTCAACAATTTATTTATACTTAGCCATTGAAATTTGTTTGTGACAATTTTTAACAATCCATTTTTCTGAATATCTTAAGAATGCTGCGGCCCTATTCTCAGAAATGTTTTCCGGATTCCAGACACTAATGCAGTGGTTCTTAACCAGTGCACCGTGAGCTAGATGCAAGTGCAACGCGGAAGAAATATAAAAGCTAAAAAATCCGCGAAAAAAAAGAAAGCCGAGGAGATTTGGAGTTCTGTTCAAGACGAATACCCAGCTCTTTGCATGAGGACACTGAAACTTGTCACGGTTTTCATCATATGTGTGTGAGCTCGGTTTCTCAACAACTAATATGAAAACTAAGAAACGAGAACCACTTATGAATTTAAACGAAGAATTGAGGGTAGCTATACCAAATATTTCAGAAATCTGCAAAAACTGACAAACTCAGATTTGACATTATGTAATTGATTTTCACATCAAATAATCTCCACTTTATGAAGTGTAATTTAAGTTTTTCCATATATGTACTAAAATATGTAAATCTTTTCATAGATTATTTTTTTTTGTACAACTGTTGTATGATCTATTAAAGTTGATGTCCCGTATTTTTCTTCGTTTTCTACCCGTTTGATTTTGGTGCATCGTATTTTTTTCTTATGCCAAAAAGTAAACCGTGACTTCGAAAATGCTAAGAACCACTGCACTAATGCAACACCTTCACGGTGAACGTTATAATTATGAACTATATTAAATTTTCTCTATTATTTTCTTTTAGGTTGGTAGTCATATTATAATGATGATATGATATCGACTATATTCACTGCTGTTATTAATCGATCTGTTAAACGTCAACCACATTGCTAGTCGATGGCTTAATCTGAGTTATTATCTTGAATTGTGTTTTATTATTCAACATTCAACATAAATGACCGTTCATATTGACGGTAATTACAATTAAAGAGTTATACCGAGTTCATCATCTGAGACGGTTGCAATTAATGATTGCCATAAAGCCATTGTAAAATGTGTGGGTTAGAATAATGCAAGCATAATGAATAAGCGCGAAGTACCGCTACAAGTTACAATCCCTTTAATACGTTTAGTAGGAAAACAGAACTAGTCAGTCGTTAAAACACTCAGCTTGAAAGAATAAAGCGATCCTCGTTGACATAGATTTTGACAGATCGATTGATAACAGCAGTGAACACAGTCGCAATTAATACGTCATTTGAAGGTCAACCAACACGAGCCAGCTACTGTTTCACATGATTTATGTGCGTCAAATGGCTTTTTTTTATCCTTGTCCGCTCTCAATGTGAAGCAATACAAGTTTTTCTACGAGAACTGTTTGTTACTCATTTTTTTTTCAAAGAGAGAAGTCGGGATTGAAGGAAAAGGCTAGGGCAGGACTAGTGGTTAACTAGTCGTTATCGCCACGCTCAGTTATTACAGGATCGGAAGGGTAGGAGAGAAGGAAATTTTAGATATCATAAGCACCCATGCTTCAAACAAAAATCGATAAATCGACGAAAAAAATTGTCCAACTCAATATAAAAAAATGAGCTGTTCCATTAAATTTTCCGGATTTGCGAAATGTTCCATTCTAAAAAAAGTTTGGAAAACCTTGATAAGACTATTAAATTAGACGAACTAGTCAATATGTAGACACAGTAACATTCAATACCCCAGAGGAAAAATGTATACATATAGAGCAGAGAGAAAAAAATTATTCCGTTCATGCGACGGTGTTGCATATTGGTGACAGGTCACTTCTACATCTGAGAGGGAACTGATGGTGTACACCAGTGTTCTTCTACCTTTTTACATCCGCGGACCGGTAAAAATTGGAAAAATATCTCGCGGACCGGCGTCAACCAACATCACTCAATAAGTTTGTAGGGTGACATATAGATCGCACCACTACTTATTGACAAATCCATATTATGATTTTTAGGAAGTACCAACCATCAAATAATACGTGTCAAAATTTCACAATTAACGTTTAGTTCATAAGTTACAGTAGTTTTAGTGACGCTACTTTTGTAATTTTCATAACAATGGAAAAATCTGAATTTCGTGTGTTGATAAAGCATTGCTTTTTAATGAAAAAAAAGGACCGTTGAAGCTAAGCAATGGCTTGACAAGTGTCATTCGGAGTCTGTTACATCGAGACAAATGGTAGAGATGTGGTTTGCTGATTTCTGGATGCTCATTTTATGATTTCTGAACTAGGCATTCTGGTCACCCAAATTCGGCAGTTGTTCCAGAAAACATAACAAGGCCATAAAATAATTTAATAATAATAAATAATAAACAATTTGCCGATCGTAAATTGAAGTTGCGTGAGAAAGCTGACACTTTAAAGACAGTTCATTTAACATTTTGCATCAACATCGAGGATATAATCAAGTCGAAAATTTTTCGAAACACCATGTGAATGAGTTTTCATGCGCGAATCGAACGTTTCTAGCCGATTACCTTATCCGATTCGTTCTTATTGATTCGTATCACTGCATACCGATAACGAATGGTTTACGGTTCAAACAAAATTAAATTTTCTACATTCCTTTATCTTCTTATTCTGCATGCTATTTGCACAACAGTGTTGCCAGATAGGCAAACAAGTTTTAGTAAAAAGTTGAATTATCTTGGAATATCAAAAGCTTAAATAAAACATTCTGAAAACAAATAAGATCGTTTTTCATATAAATATCGATAAATTTATTAATGAATGAACTAATCAGTTTTTCTTTATTTCTATCTGATTGTTATAGCATTTTTAATGTATGGGTTAATCATATCATATCCCTAATTTCAAACTATGACATGTCAATTCCAGAATGCCATATTCTGAGATAATTGGATTTGGATAATATGATTCTTTTTAAAAAATATATGATTTTGGTTCCTTGTCATGTCACCATAGTTAGTACCTTGTAACACCCTAATAATGATAATATCATAGCATGTACGGTGGAACCTCTCATAACGAGCACCTTTTATAACGAGTAATTCGCATAACGAGCAAAACAGATTGTGAGAAAAATGCTCCCTTAACGAGCGACATTTCGCATAACGAGTGACACAGAAAGAGACGTCACTCACCTGTGAGTGTCCACTCTAATACCATGGAACTGGGTGGATGACAACGATATTGATGAGCTTGCAGAAGAGCACAGTCAAGGGATGACCACCGAGGAGCTTATGAAGTTGTTTTTCACAGCAAGAAAATATGGAGGAGAGTTTGTTAGTGGGGAAGGAGAAAGTTGCAGATCAACAGTCTTCTGGCCCAAAAAGAGAAATTATAAAAGCATGGGAAACTGTTGCATCGTATATTGAGAAGCATCACTCTACTAAAGAGGTGGCTATGGGTTTTAAAAATGTATTCAATGACAATGCTGTGTCACATTTTGACCAAATTTTGAAGCGTCGGCAAAAACGAATGTCCTTAGACAGCTTTCTAGTAAAAAAGTATTAATTATTTGTCATAAATAATAAACTATCATTCCAGGTTGTTACGTTTACAATTTATAAGTATGTAATTTTATTTTAATTAACGTTAAAAATATTAAAATTGTTTTTATTTTCGGCTTGGAGCGCATTATTGTATTTTATATTGTTTTATACGGGAAAAATTGTTTTGCATAACGAGTTTTTCACATAACGAGTAAGACCCTGGAATGAATTAAACTCGTTATGAGAAGTGGTTCCCGGTAAATTGCTCGAATGGAAATTGCTCGAATAACAAGATAATCAATTTGTTTTCGATTGCTCTGTCCGTTTGTTCTGTCTCAGCCCTAGTCTTCTATGTTTTCTGGAAATATATAGAAACAGTTTGAGTAACTAATTAATAAGCAGTTCTCGTAGAAACACTTCTGTTGAGATAAACTCCATTAAAAGATCATATGTTCCGCATTTGGAGCGAACACGGTTAAAATAAATACTTACGAAAATTATTTTTATATTTCACTCTCTAAACAAGTGTCGCACAAGATAAAAATGAAATTCGTAGAAAAAGTCGTGAAAAATCGTTTAAATAACCACGCAATTCGAATAATTTGTAATTCGAGCAATTTACCGGCTCCCATGAGAGGTTCCACTGTATTTTGATTTTACCTAGCACGGTTATCTGACCAAAAATGTTTATTATTATTTCCATTCCTTCATTCTCTTTTTAGGTACTGATATAGAAAGCTACCAATTAAAATTAGAACCCTTTTTTGCACCAACTAATTAATTTTGATAAAGTCAATAATGATTCATCGAAATTTTCTAGACTCAACGCGTTAAATTGTTGACTAATTGTTTGAGACTAGGGGCGCGATATGTCGCTTAATATTGTGAATTATTTGTAAAAAAAACTTCATATTGTATCATCACGAATTATAACCATTGAAATATGTACAAGAATGGTAGAATAGTATGACTTTTATTTCCGGTTTTCACTTCTTTCCACACGATGTATTTTGCACCAATCGCTTCTTACGAAAGAGTGGCCATAAATTTGTGGTACTTTTCCGACATAGATTTGAACACTAATTAAAGTAAATTATGTATATTTTGTATTATAATCCATATATCCGTTTAACACATCTAATACCTTTTTGTTTGTAACACCTTTGTTAGTGTTTCTTGTTTTGTTTGATTGACTCTGTATCAATATATTATAAATTCTTTCGTCAGTTAAAAACGCTCGTAATAAGTGGAACAGGTCCTGGCCAGTGTTCCCTCTAAGCTGTGCGCGCATATACATTACACCTGAGCGCACAAAAGTTACACCAGTTATACATACCACAAGCAGAATAAACTAATTGACATTATATAGTGTTGTTAATTATTATCATTATTAAAAAATACCGTTGCGCATTACCTACTCAAAGGTCTAAATATCGTTATGTGGTGCACAATTTTTTTAATTTCTTTTTAAAGTTGCACAGCCAATATCATTTGCGCACATAACCATTGGAAAATTAGAGGGAACATTGGTCCTGACTCCTGACTAGGGTTTCCAGGTGTTCCGGGTTGGCCGGAATTGTTCTGGGATTGGAATCGCTGTCCCGTATCCCGAATGAGTACTATATTGTCCTGAAAATTTGAGCAAATGCTGAAAATTGATAAGATTTTTACGAGTTTTGGAGATAATCTGGGGAAAGGGACTGAAAATTAATCAATCCCGGATTACAAAAAGGCTTCGGGATTGGATACCCTAATTCCTGGGTTTTTGGATTCGAAAGTCAGCAAATCGGACAAATGTCCCGGATTCACTTTCAAGAAATCTGGTAAGCCAACTCCTGACCCTAATAGATAAATATGACACAAGTATAAATGAGTGTTTTTTACAAATATATTTTATACGCCATCGAATTTTTCTTTCAATAAAAATTACACCATTTGCAAGCGTTGTTCTGGCGTGAAATGACAAACTAAACTGAGTACAATTAAGGTGTCAGTTGTCAAATTTTCTGTCGCTTGAAAAAGTGTTGCTAATTTGAAGTAAAAACCCCTTAAAAACAGTCTACACTAGTATTTATTTAAGTTTGTTAAAGTTTTTATAAATTTGCATTGTACTACAAAGGTGTAACAAAAAAAATATTAACGAAGTAAAATTAAATCGAGCAACGTTATGCTAGATTTTTGTGTTTATACAATAGTCACTTGGTCCCCCTATTAAATCAGTGAAACTACTTCCTTTTAACCAGTTCCTCGGAATCGGCATTTCTTGCAGAGCATTGATGATCTGGAGAGTGGGAATACTGCAGGGAACTTTGCTCGAGGGAGAAATTCCCAATTGTTTTGCCCGCTAAATCGATTCAGCATTCCCACACTTTCAACATGCCATTTTTACTTCTACACTAGGGTTCATTTATTGGTTATTATTTAGCTCTTAAATTTGGCACTTTTTCACCCTCATTTAAAAAAATAATAATTTAAAGTTGCATTGACGCTAATACAAATAAATTTGAAATTGAACAAAAAATGCATACCAACATCATTTGTCATTTCCAACACAAGTATAATATTTTGAATATTTATTTGTACCTACTTTGGAGAAATAATTGTTTATAACAAATTTTAAATGTTCTTAAAAGCATTATATTTTTGGAGGTAAAACACTTTTTTTACAATTTTTTTACACGATCACAATTCATTATTTATAACGTTCCAGCTTAAACGACGGGCTTAGACTGCTATGGCTTAGCTCATAGCAGGCCACTTTGTTTTCAACAGTTTCAAAGGGGAAATGAATTTTAATTTTTGTAAAGTCTGTTTTTAAAAAAAAGGTCCGTAGCGCAGTGGTCAACGTCGCAGGCTTACGTGACGAATTAGTATGTATTTTTTTTTCAATCTTCTTCGGATATTTGTAATGTCTAAAAATTTCCTCCCTACCATCCAATCCTAAAATAACAGGTTGTACTGAGAGCGATTAGCCTGGCCTTACTAGAGTATTCAATTCCGGACCCTTTTCGTGATCCCGGGATTGACAATTATTTCAACTCCCGGGATCCCGGAATCTCGATATTGAACATTCAACATAATCTCGGGATCCGGGATTAAAACTATTTTGCTTTCTCATCATTGCAAAATCGAAGCATTATCAACTGATGAAAAATAATACGAGTTGATGTCGCGTGGATCTGTAGGGCAGTACTACCCAGAAAAAATCATACGACGGCCCACTAAATCTGAAAAAATAATCCGTGGCCCCCCTCAATACAAAACATGTTCTGCGGCGGCCCCCGATTTGGGAAACACTGTCGTTAGGGACAGTATCGGATAGATAGTCACGGTCAAACAAGGAATTATGATTTTGATAATATCCTCCATTAATATACATACTTACATATGTTAGTCGTGCACGATAACCGAGTTGCATAATTGAAAAACATTGAACTTTCCTTTTCGATTAAATTATTAATGCAATGAAAAAAGCGATAAATTATCCGTTGTTAATATTGAAACTTGAAATTACGTTTCAAAATAATTATGTTTGACTCGATTAAAAACGTTTGAGCATTGAAACTGTAATTCATTTAAAATGATTTGCCGCTATAATACGTTCAATTACTCATGTCAGTTGATTTTGATTTTACAAATACAACGCCATTTCCACTTTTTTTTTTAAATGTTTTATTTTTATTATAATTCTTCGTAAAAGTTTTTAAAAATACATTTGTAATTCAAAATATGTTATAATTGGATTCTTTTCTAGTCTTAATTAAAGCTGTTTTTGACATACGTTGTAGATTGTAGATTGATTAAGCAGGAGTAGTATGTAAGGGAGTACATACTTTCTTGAATACATTGACAACTCGACATATCGTTTTTTGGGTTCCATGAATAAACAAATCATGATAAAACAGAACACGAGAATATAGTACATAGACAATTCAGAACACAATCAATTTTTAGTTGAATGATACCTGTTTCTTCTTAACTATTTATAGGAAAAATATTATAGATTAACAGGTAATAATTTCATAACAGTGTGTAATAACGTGCGCTTTACTTTATCAGTCAATGACGACTATTATAATCGTCGAATATAAGTGTATTTACGACAATTTCAGTTTGAAAGTGTTATTGATATGCAAGATTGCTGTTTTATTTATTGTATCTAATACGACATAGAGATTACTAATTGATTGTAAAGCATATCAATACTAGTATTTTCTAAAAATATATAGTACGTTTTGTGATGTTCTGTTTTTTCATGTTCTGTTTTATCCGGTTACCCGTTTTTTGCGTACCTAAATTAGGATAATCATTCAGTTTCAGTATGCAACAGCAATATAAATATGGTTTCTATAAATTGGGGATAAGAAATCTTTTCATGATGAAAGGCCGTATTCATTGACTGAAATCGAATAAGCTCACATTCAAGAAACCGGGGCTGTGGTGTCAGGTAAAAAAGAAGAATTCGACTCCGGTTTTAAATAAAAAATCAACTCCGACTTCGAATTTATTTTTTCAAATATTTCTGATTGACTTACATATTTGTATGCCATCAAAACATTCTAGTTATTAAAATCAGGGATCTGGAGCAACCATTTTTTAGTAGCTCCGCTCCAACGCCGCTCCAACGCCGCTCCGACACCTAAATACTTGCTTTAATGAGGTAGACCACGCAGAAATATAAAAAGTAAAGTTATGCATCACTTTTCAGGTTTGCCTTCGTATCAAATGATACCAGGGTTAAAAAAACCATCAAATATTTAATTTATCATAAATTGAAAAAACATTTAAAAACACGTTTAATTTAAAATTTTTGAATAAAACTAAAATATATATATATCGGAGCAGTGGTACGCAAAAAAATTCCGTACTCCAGCCAAAAACTTGTTGCTCTACTGCTCCGATATGCGCTCCCTAATTAAAATAGATTCTAGTAGATTTTGCCAATCAATATGATAACTAGTGATTTTTCAATATCTTCAAATATTTTTTTCCGGTTTTTCTGACGACTACTCCGACTCAACTTCTCTGCAAGAAACTTAAATTAGATAAAACTAAGTATGTATGAAAATATGTCGACTGTGAAAAGGAAAAGGACGTAAGCCACACATATCAAATTTTACAGAAGGCACAAAAAACGTGTTTTGATGATTTTGGGCCATATGCAAATTATGAATTATACAAACCTTGAAGTGTACGGAAACTTCTGAGCTGGTGTTTAATTGACATAATCTAATATTAATTACAGAAATTGTCTAGGAAAAACCTTTATTTCAGTTTTTTTTGGTTTCATTTTTTTACAAGCTCATCTTTTTCAAACTTAAAACTAAATTTAGATACTAATTCGGCATTTGCAGCTTGCATCCTTTTGATAGAACGTGTATCAAGTTGTATACATACTTATTATTGATTAAACGCTGTTTTGGAAAAACTGTGGGTTACATCCTTTTTCCTTTCCACAGTCGATATGTAAATTTACTGTTAATAATGAAAACAATTAAATAAAAAGTATTATCATTTGTACATTTAAAAAATAATGAAATGCCTTGAGGAAACGAACGGACTGCGAAATACCAGAGATAAATTCAACTTGATCACGGACGATCAGTTTTGGCGCAGCCTCTCGCCGGTGAGAGGAGGGAAACAGGGGTAGTGGTGGAGGACTAAAGGTGAAACAAGCAGAGGGAATCTTGTCCTGGTGCAGTCTGCAAGGTGGGGCGGCAGGGGGGGGCAAGGCCGGCCCTCTAATTATCCCCGCGCCGCTTCGAAAGTGGACCCGCTGCGTGTCACACACTTCATCTCGTATGGTGACCGATTGAGCGGCGACATGCTAAAAACAAAAATATAATTGAATCGCAAAATGAAGGCATCGCCGATCGCACTGTTGTTACCGCTAACCGGTCAGCCCGTAAGGGTTACCCAATGACTTCACTTCCGCCTTCTGTGAAATAATCAAGTAAAATATAATATTATCACATATCTGTTTGCAACGTTGGACAGATGCAAAGGTGAAAAATGAGAGTTACTCTTTTTTACAGTCAATTTTAATTGATAAAGACAATTTCAAGATTTCTTAAATTGAATGTGTGACTTCTGAATATTTTTATGTAAAATAATCAGGGCTGTGGAGTCGGAGTCGGAGTAGCGGAGTCGCGGTATTTTGGCCGGAGTCAGAGTCGGAGTCGTGAAAAATGAACGGCTCGATTTTTTTTTTGAAAAATATAATTAATGATGTGTATTCAACCGAAATAGTCCAAAGTGTTGACATTTCATGCTTGTCTGACTAAAGATGATCTGATGGTATACATACATATAAGTTAAAATTATATTTTAGAAAAAATTCGTCGGAGTCGGAGTCTTCCTTTTTTTACAGGACTCCACAGCCCTGGTTTTTCTACATTCCGTCGCATCGTCGCGGGGTTAACAGCGTATTCTGCGTACCAGGGATTCTTGATCGATTGAAAAATTAATTTATAAAATTGTCCGTACTGGTACTCGAATCCGTGACTTCCTTAACCGAAGCTTAACACTCGACCACATAGGCGGCAATGTCAATAATATCACGCAAAGTGTTTAAATGCTCTGTAAAATAACTAATATCAAAGTTCAAAATTCACGTTGGTATGTTTGAAGTGAACTGTAATGTAATAAATATTAACAAGCTCTTTATTAGATTTTAGCGGTTAGACTTTTTGCACTAAGTGTTTCACCTCTGACCTGAACTACCTGCGCCGTATAATGATGATGGTTCAACATAACGGTTATAAAGGTTCCCTGCTGCACAAAGATTGAAAGCGCATAATTCGAAACAGGTTATTTTTTGCACTACAGGAAAGGTCGGGTCTATTATAATACTTTTGCATTCACAATGTGATATTTTTTTTTGCGAACGGATTAAAAAAGGTGCCAAAGTCTAGCAACTGAAAAGTAACGGTTTATTTTTTCGCAGAATTTCAAACAGGTAATTATCATGTAATAATATATGACGAGACAAACCCACGTCATGTTTATAAATAGTAGTGCTGCAAAGAACTATGGTGGACCGGTTTTTCTTCTTAGCAAATTCGAACCGTATGGATTGTAGAGTAAATTTTATAATAAATAAAATAATTATTCTTGACTAAGTTAAAAATAATATTGCGTTGAAAATAATTCAATAATTTAGTAAAAGTTATTTGTTATCAAAATGCTATTGAACTTTAATTGCTCATTTTTTTCAAGGGCCGTAAATAATCATCAACAATGTGTACCAGTAGATCACACAGGGTGACTTGGAAAAACATAATGAATCAGACACAATACATGATGAACTGTAATTCTAGTTTAAAAACAAATTAATCCTGTTATTTATTTTATTGTGAAGTTGAACGATAATTATTACTCCAATAGTTCTAGTAATTCTACTCAAGTTTTAACTGATAATCCTTAGTGAGAAAAAAATATATTATGCCTAAAAATAAAACCCTTTTTGTAGTGATTCAGGAATGCTTTCGCTTATTACTAATCATAAATAATTATATTTCGTTTCAACCATCTCAACTTCCAGTGCATATTGACTATTTATGGAATATTTCAACAAAATTATGTTAACGAGAACTGACTGTAAGCTAATCATTCACTACATATTTTTTAAGGATTTTACAGGAGGGTGGGTGAAAATAAATAAATAAAATATATAAAGCATTTGGATACTAACATTGATAATTAACGTAAGTGTAAATTCGTGGATTCAGCTATGGGCTGACTAGGACAAGACTAGTAGTTCACTATTCTCTCTCGTTTTGTCCCGTTAATTTTAAGATTGGAAGGTTGGTAGCGAGTTTTAGATACCTGATATTGTTTCGTTTTATAACATTAATTTATGAGTGTCGCGGTACTCGGTACATTTAATTCATAATATACATAAGATAGGGATAAACACAGTAGCGGACTATCCTATAAGCAAATGAGGCGCGCGCTTGGGTCTCCAAATTTTAGGGGTCTAAAAAATAGATTATATTATAAAACCCATCTACTTTTTGTTCAGATTTCTATATATTTTTACAATTTTAAATGGATTTTTCTGACATTTTTATGTTATGAGAAAAACAGGACCTCCAAATTTTATTGCGTCTGGGGCCTCTCGTGTGCTAAATCTGACACTGAAACAGCCAACGGTTTTCAAAGTGAAGTAAAAATAAAATTTTACAAAAATGTAATTGAAACATAAAAATGGCAATAAAAAAAAGTGCCTGAACGCCGTTACAACGCGTGGAATAGCAAAAACTCGGTATACATTATATATCATTATTTTGTCAAAAATGTATATAATGCATTATCTTTTTTAATCTTACTGTTGTTTGTTGTACTATTATAATATAATATGATGTACTTTTGTACACATGCTGCCAGTAATGGTTTTAATGAACCGATGAGTATACAGATTGTTAAGTAGATTTGGTTGACACGAGTATGACCTGAATTTTGATCTGAACGCTAGTCTAGTGTAATCAGCTGTGTAAAACCTTTTGAACCTCACGAATTTACATTTTGAATATCGCAGAACAAAAATAAATATCGATGATTTTGTTTTTGAAAAATAAAAGTGTTCGTTTGTACTGATCAAAAATTAAAAATTCGTATCTGATCCCGATATGGAGCATCTGGTCATGTTATGGATGTATCTCAGCAGATTTTTTTTCTACGAAAACAATTTTTTTACTTTTCTTCTATAATCTTCTCTTTTTGAAGAAGGAATTAGACAAGACTGGAGTGGAAAACCCGAAGGAAATAATTTAAAGATATGGAAAAATTATTAGTCTAAACATCATTTTGTTTGGTGAAATCGCCTAGAACCTATCACAGTAATTAGAATGATGTGATGGTGTACAGATATCAACTGTGGAAAGGAAAAAGGACGTAACCCACAGTTATTTCAAAACAGGCTTTTTTCGATTATCGCAATGTATCTAACTTGAAACACGTTCTTTCAAAAGGATGCGAGCTACAAATGCCGAATTAGTATCTAAATTTAGCTTTTAAGTCTGAAAAAGATGACCTTGTAAAAAATTAAAACCAAGAAAAAAGACTGAAATAAAGGTCTTTCCTGGATATTTTTTTCAGTTAATATTATGTTATGTCAACTAAACACCAGTTGAAAAGTCTACGTGCACTTCAAGGTTGTGTATAATTTATAATTTGCATATGGCCCATAATCATCAAAACACGTTTTTTGCGCCTCCTGTAAAATTTGATATGTGTGGGTTACGTCATTTTTCCTTTCCGTGGTCGATATGTTAGTAACATGGAAGTACATATATTACAAAATCAATTCGGAGTCGTTTTTTCATTTAAAGCCGGAGTCGGAGTTAAAGTCGAATTTCTTACCCGAGCACATTTGTAATACGCAGGAACATATCTCTAAATACTAAGTTACTACATAATCAAAACAACTATTACTTTCATGAACATTATTTTTTGGCTTAAACTGTATCCGCTTTCAATGTAGAGCGTATCGATGTTAATTTTCTACAATCACGTAATTCAATTATTGTCAGTTTTGAGTTCTTTGCTTAAGAAGAAGAGGGTGGCATGGATGGAAACGTCTTTGGTTTCATCCTTATTTACTTGACTTGATACTGAGAAATAAATCATTCCGGTGGTGTTTTATAGCGGTAGAAAGCGATAGCTGTAAAATAAAGTACGTTTATGTGCCTCGATAATACTTGTACTTTTTGAGACACGAGGTTGTAGAAAATTACCGACGGCATGGTAAATTCAGCGGACATGGTTAAAAAATATGTTACCGAAAAAAAGAAATTCGTTGATCGCAGGTTGGCGACCGCTGATATTGATGATAGGTCATATATTATGGAGATACCATTTTCCCAAAGGTTTAATTATTACTAATAATGTTTCTGGTATAATTATTTCGTAAGCGTAAAAAATATAATAACAACACTGCACTTGACATGATTTTTAATGTGCTTGTGTTTTTGTGTGTCACTCAGTTGTTATTGCCAGATGCGTTTTTTTATGTTATCAACAATAAAACATAATATCGACCCGTAAAAGGGAAAAAATCGTAACCGACAATTTATAAATTTTACAGTTTTTTAAAAAAAAATTGAGTTCGAAAAGGAATTCTTTAAGTGCGGTTAGTAAACACAAATATATGCTCAATGCCTATTTTGATATTGTAATCACATTGTATGAGTTCCTTAGATCAGCGTTTCTCGACCGGGGTCAGCGTGGAACAAACGATAACAAGTCAAAATTCACAAGTCTTAAAAAGATCAGGCGAATGAGATAACGCTCCGAACATTTTGACACTGACGCCTCGGCTCGCGAGCCACATGCGACTCTTTGGCCCCTTGAATGTGGCTTTTCCACAAAACACCACATATGTGCCTACAATGCGACTGGATCTTCGTGTCCCACGCGCAGAAGTCGGTTTTCGGACTTAATCAACCACTTCCCCGGTGAATTATTTTTGCAAAAATGTTCAAAAAAATCTATTTTTATTTTCTTTTAATTTGAAGAATATAAATAATATTTTTTTTTTAACCCTCAAAGTTTATTTTTTTTATTAAAGATTTTCCTCCTGAATTTTTATTTAAAATATCGTGAAATTTTATGAACCACGTATTTGTGTGAACGCCGAAAACCGAACAACGATTTTAAAATGTTTATATGGGCGCGCTTCGGTTTTTTTTTTAATTTAATTTTTTTTTATTTTTATTTTCAAAAAAAATATTTGACATTACAGCTTACGCCAATGCGTCAAATACTTTTAAGTTGAAAGATCACATGAGATAAACTCAAGGAGAATTGACTTCACAAACACCCATGTCTTAGATCTCAAATTAAAATTGAAAAAAATCCAATTTTGACATTGACCTTACCGGGATTCGAACCTAGACCCACCTGGTCGGTAAAGCAAGCTCTAACCAACTAGACCACAGCGGGCGATAGTGTTATCACACGCATTTGCGTGAGCGCCAAAATTGGAACACTTTTTTTACACGTATTCGTGTGAACGCCGGGAAAGTGGTTCTAATCAAGTAAATAACAATGTAGATAGATACCTATACAGTTTAAATTTAAAAAAAAATGGCTCTCAGTTGATAAATTATTTTGCCGACCACTGCCTTAGCGATATTGAACAATTGGCTTAAAACGCAATTTACCGAATTATGTCGCTTAAGTTCTTTTACCGATTATGGGTCGATATAATATTAAATATTGCTTTTTTTTTTGAGCGTTTGTTCAATTCGGTTACAGTGGAAACGGGTTTGAATCTTGGAACGGAGGCGGTTTTAATACCTTCATATTTTTCAATTAATTTATGGATATGTCGTTCAATGTTTTGGATTTCATTTTCTCCCACCCGTCTTGTCTTTAAAACGTTGCATTTAGAAAGGAATACTCTTTCTATCTATACTCCTGAATCTAATCCAACTGATTAGCAAACCAGCTCTCGTTAGCCTCTCCGTTCTTATGATTAGAGAAGTTTTGGCAAGGTCAATATTAAATTCGATTCAAATCCCAAAATGCCGATACCAGATTCGTTAAAGAAAAACTTATGGAAGTGCAAAAAAAAATAAAAATCGATTGTCAAAAATAAGTCACCGAAGAAAATAGTTAAGGACAATAGAAAATTTAAATTAACTTTGATTATTCCACGTATTGTGTTACTAGCTGTGACACGTGCTTCGCCTCTTTCAGAGGCATCTTCAGACTTACTATCGCAAAGTTTGCTTAACTAATGAAGCAAGATTGATTCTAACATTTTAAAATTATGAAATTACAAAATGGAGTTTGGGTTTTTTCCCTTTTAAGGGGAGCAAGGAGGGGGGTGTAGAATCGAAATAAAGCAAACAAATAATGATACTAATTAGTTGCAATCAATCAGATTGGTATTTTTCGTTTTTAAGGGAAGCAAGGAGGGGATTATAAAATCGAAACAAAGCAAACAAATATAATCATACTACTAATGACTTTAAACATTACAAACTATTAAACTAATGAGCTGCAATCAATCAAATAGGTTGCTGATTACTCTATTAATTGGTAACAATGTAAGTAATGGCGAACCACTTGTCCTATTAAGAATATTATTTGATAATATTTCTTTTTTGTTAAGAGTTTTATTAATTTCTAAAAATTCTAAACTATTCATCATTAAACCCTTTTTATTTACTCTATACTGGAGTATTTCTAAATTACTTATCTGATTAAAATTATGATTATTTTCTATCAAATGATTGGCAAACTCAGAAAAATTGTTACTTTTTAGACATCTTATATGTTCTTCTATATAACACAATACGTGGAATAATCAAAGTTAATTTAAATTTTCTATTAAAATGAACCTTCACAAAGTTACCGCCGAAACCATCGAAAGTATAGTTAAGGACCGTTATAACATCAGTTGTGATTGTGAGAGCAGCTGATTGCCAACTTTTATCGGAAGGTATTGTTAATTTTTTTCTGATACGACTTTAATGCTCTGAAGACTTCGAATACAGGTTAATAGCACAACGGTTGATCTGTTTTGAAGATGAAAGCTCAACATAAGGGGAGGAATTGGCGTAACAGCCCCATTTGATTGACTCATTGAGACCCTTAACTATAATATAGTTTTTATGCGGTATACATTCTATACCTTGTAGCAGAATGTATATAATGAATTTGAATTATAATTTACGAACGAATTTTCAGTATGCATTGTATTGAATTGTTGAAAATAATTAATATAAATATTATAAAATAAATAATTAACTCGATTAACTCTCGCGGCTCGGAGACTAGAAAAATACTTCTCTGCCGATGGGGATCGTTCAGGAACCCCAGTGGTTTCCTCATTATTGGCATTATTCTTATGAATTTCAATAAAATATCTCTCTGTATCATTCCTCATACATTTTTTTATATAAAAATCCGTGGTTTTTTAATATATAATCATATTTAAAGTTACGCGTAAAAAAGACGTCATCCCAGCACACATATGAAATTGCAACTGACGAGTTTAGTCCAGCTATCTTACGAACGATCGCTCATCGCAGGCGCTTATCGCGTTATCGCGTATTTATATAAACTACAAAAGGTCCAAAAAACTATGATATAAGAATACCTTAATTATAAACTTTGTATCACCCATATTAAAATAGATATTTAAGAAAATGTGGGTATTGGGGTCGCATTTCTTGAGCTTAGAACCGGAAAAGTTAACAATCATGTTCTGCGCTAAAAGGATATAGATATTACCCCTGTCATTGCAAGTAGTGAACAATTAAAAAAATATATAAAAATATTCCTAATAAGATTAATATGGATAAAAGCAATGTATTTATATTTAAAAAAAATCATAAGAAGAATGGTAAGTGTATATATAGATCAGGCGTGGGAACCTGCGGCCTTTTGGCTACTCTGGTGCGGCCTTCTGGCCAATTCTGTATATCTGTAAATTGATGTAAATTCATATATTCCTGACATGTTCTGACCGTGAATTCCTGTTTCCGGACAAAGATTTTCTAGTCCAGGGTTTCTCAAACTTATTGTGCAATGGAACACTTCGCAAATCTGGAAATGTTACCGGAACACAGCTTGTTTTTTTAGGTCAGCTAATTTATAATAGTAAACATAATAATGAAATATTTGTCTTACATCACTTATTATTTACTGATTAATTATTTTTAAAATATGTCACATAGAAATATGAGTAAACAAATTTCAGTGGTCAAAAATCTCCGCATGTACTTGGATATTTGACGTTTTAAACATCAGTGAAGATTTTCCATTACTCGATTTTTAATTTAAAGTAGAAGATGCTTACATGTGTTGCTGCGTATATTACCATTGAAATTTTTTTTGGAACACCCATTTAGGTCCCGCGGAACATAGTTTGGGAAGCCCTGCTCTAGTCAATGTTTACTGCGGCCTTATGTTGAATCAGAAAAATGAATACGGCCTTTAGAGAAGGAAAGATTCCTTACCTCTGGTATAGATATTTTGCACCTTTTGTCGTCGTCAGAATTATTGTGTGAATTAATAATTATATTTTGTAAATATGTATTGTGAAACTATATAAAATATATCAGTCAAAATGAAGATCTATCAAGTGGGTGCAATTCAATCAATATGTATATGTATTTGTATTGTTAACATAATATACTGTAAATGAATGTAATATCATGTCAATGATGATACAAAATAATATTTTGTTAAATTAATCTCTCGAGAGAATTTACAGAATCTTCTACACTCAAAGAGTTAAAAGTTCAAAGCTTATTGGGGAATCGCAATAGTTATTATTTATGATTATTTCCTGTTTGATTAGACACCATTGTTGGAGGGTACTGAAAAATATTTCTTTTACAATTCTCTGATTTTAAGCTTTATTTATGCATGGGAAAAAAATGAACCGGATTGCAAAAAGCTTGCAAGAGATTTTTCATTGTTATTTTAAAAGGATAAAAAAGGGGAAAGATTTTGCACTAGAGTATTCATTACGTGGTGTGTTTTGACTCAGCTGCCAATTCCACAAATACAGTAAAACCCCATTTACACTTAAGTCGAGACAGTGTAATTCGGGGTAGTGTAATTGGGGGTGTGAATTCCATACAAAATTAGGGATTTGGTTTTTTCCGCAAAAAATGCAAAACTAAAAATATTGACGAAATATTTAGTTACCAAGTAATAAAATCTAAAGGGCGCCAAAATCACACACATAGACAGTCGCCCGCTATACTTGTATAGCTTGGCACGTGTTGAATACACAGACGCTAGCCAAAATTTGGCACAGACGACCATCTCATAGTAACGACAATGAAATGCGACCGTGCAATTGGGGGATTTGCGGCGAGTATTTAAAGCCAGCGCGTAATTAGGGTTAGTGTAATAGGGGGTTCCAATGCACTTCGATTCGAATCTATACTGTGACGTCTACTTGAGCGTGGAAAGCTTGCTATATTACAACAAAATTAAAGATCTAAAGATTTTTTTACCAAATTTTAACTTTAATGGGTCGAATGGATATAATGTAATTTTTCCA
Source organism: Himalopsyche tibetana (assembly GCA_030503985.1). Taxonomy (NCBI): domain Eukaryota; kingdom Metazoa; phylum Arthropoda; class Insecta; order Trichoptera; family Rhyacophilidae; genus Himalopsyche; species Himalopsyche tibetana. The sequence goes on from JAPJYX010000005.1 coordinate 28,156,754, forward strand.
TTGATAATCATATTTCATTTACTGCCTGACTAGGTATGATGACACGTGTTTAACTTCACGTCTTCTTTGCAAGGAAAAATAATAGCACTGAAACAACAACACTGTAACAATATAAAATCAGACTCACAATTTGCAATCCTTTGAGTCTCATGACATGGGTTTATGTTTAGAGCGAACCGTTTTGCATCTTTGTCATAAGGGTTATAAACTAAATTTATTAGAACAACTTGAAATTAATAGGCATAAACAAAACATCTTAAATGAACAAACGATTATTAATCCATCACCGTTGTTAAAACCCCTAATGTAATCAATAATAAATATTGGTATAATTTATCCTAATTTACTTTGAAAAATCCCGTATTGCTTATTGTTTTTCGAAACAATAAAGCCATATATAATAAATTTAATGTAATGTAATTAATAATAAATATCAGTTTAATTTTATCCTAATTAATGTTTTAAGAAATAAACCCAGATTGTTAATCGTTCTTTGAAACACTAGAATCACATTTAATAAGTGTAATATTGTAATTATAATTAGGATGTTAGAGTGAATAACCTAATGCATTGTGTATTTCTTCAGAGCCAGTATATATAGCTGAGCAAAATATAAGTTTAAAGATAGTTCTGACGATGGCGAAAGCCAAAATAGCTATCAACGCATACAAATTATTAAAAACTGTAGAGCTAAAATACTTTGAAATTTTTAATCTGTTACAATGCAGTTCTTCCAACTAAATGCCAAATCAATTAATAATAGCACTGCCTTATTCCTATTGTACGTAAAGGGACTCACGGTTATGCTCACTTCAGTGCTGCTTTACGGCTACAAGTCATTTTTAAATGCCTTCGATTAATACAAGGGACTCGGTGGCTTGACTTTGTCAGGAGTCCGGAGGTGAGAGTGTGGACTCAACACCCCACTATTACTTCCATTTATATGCTAAGCATAGAGAGCAAATATGGCTTTAAAAAAATCTTACTTTTACAATAAGAAACAATTTGAACTTATCGCCTATTAAATTTGAATCGTTCAAATAATGTACATTCACACAGTTAGTTCAAGTGGATCTGTGCACTTGAACGCCTGAAGATGCCGAAAGGCGAAACCCGTGTCGTTAGTGACAAAATCTGTGTAAATGTACATAGTTGGAACGATTTAAATTTAATATTGAAATTCCACCAAGCACCTTCAGTCGAAATCTTAAACTTATTGTTTAAGATTTTAAAACAATTCTGAAATGCTTCTTATATACGTTAAATACGCGTCACTCCTGGTAACGATGGGAAAAACTGTTTGTCAACCTAAATTAAATATCGACTGTGGAAAGGAAAAAGGACGTAACCGACACATATAACATTTTACAGGAGGCGCAAAAAACGTGTTTTGATGATTTTGGGTCAAATTCAAATTATGTATTATACACAACGTTGAAGTGCACGGAGACTTCCAAGCTGGTGTTTTATTGACACAATCAAATATCAATTAAAGAAATTGTCTAGGAAAAACTTTTATTTCAGTCATTTTTCTTGGTTTTATTTTTTTACAATGTCATCTTTTTCAAACTTAAAAGCTGATGTTAGATACTAATTCGGCATTTGCAGCTTGTATCCTTTTGATAAATGTGTATCAAGTTTGATACATTGTGATTATCGAAAAAAACTGTGGGTTACGTCATTTTTCCTTTCCAAAGGCGATATGATAAAATGTTTAATTTCTATTGAAAATGAAATTCTACAAAGTTACCGCCTTACTCCATCTAAAATTGCATTTATTTTATATCTCTATCCCTCACTGCAATCCCCTATAATGCAAATACAGAGGAACCCCCAATTACACTACTCCGATTTACGCGCTGGCTTGAAATATTGGCCGCAAATCCCCCAATTGAACGGTCGCGAACGAGACGGCCGTCTGTGCGGTGCATACAGTAAAATGTTGGCTAGCGTCTGTGTATTCAACTGTGTGCTAGATTTTGCGCGCGCTTTGAATTTTATCACTTAGTTACTAAATATTTCGTCCATATTTAATATTTTTTTGCAAAACGAAGGGAAGGGAAAATCCCTATTTTTTATGAGATTCACTTCCCCAATTACACTACTCCAAATTACACGGTCCCGACTTTAGTGTAAATAGCGGTTTTACTGTACTCTTTGTTTGAGCTTTGACGTAGCTTATGGTTTGCTCAAATAGTGTCTATGAAAAATAAAATCTGATATAACAATGCTTAATGCAACCATTATTACTTTTTAAATGACGGTTTAACTAAATTTACCTGCCATTTCTACGACTACCGGATCTAAAAAAAATCCATACGGCATAGGACCCTTGTGATTTTTTTGACATGTACTAAAATGTATGTGGGAAAATAGATTCGAATTAAGAATTCGAAGTGAGGGGTTTTGGTTACTTTTAACCCTTAACAGTATGTGAATAGTACTATTGTAACCTTTGGCCTTTTTAACGTTTTCCAGAGGTTTAATGACACGGCCTTTGCCCTTTTGATGCTCAATATGCAACTGCCAACTATATAATTATAAATAGGGTCAAATAAAACATGTTGTATAACGAACCTTTAGAACCTTTTTGAGTTTGTAAATAAGCGTAATGTCAAGAAGATTATATTAAAGACATTATTTTTTAGGGTAGCAATAATAGGTTTTACATGTCGTAACGTTTAAATCGTTTTCGCATGCAGTTAGATGTCATAAAAAAATGATAAAAGATAATATGATCATTTTATAATATTAAATTACTTAAGTGTATGTTAACTTCGTTATGAAACTCGAATTTTACTACAATCAAGTTTTTGCATTCTTGAATGATTTTTTTACATGAATATATATTATTTATTATGTGTTTTAAAAACTATTCAAATTGAAGTACGTCGAGGGAGAGAAAGGAACGTTTGTATTATGTACAACAGGGTTTTCCAATCTATGTTCCGGGGAACACTGTTGTTAAATAAAACTTAAATAGGTGTTCCGCGAACACCCCACATAACTTAAAAGCCATTATTTTTTTATTTTTTCCAAAAACAAGTAATTATGATTCCTTGGTTTTGAATCCATTTTTCGTAACAGCAATTTGATCAGTGATTCTGATATAAATTACTTATTGGTGAGTCTGTTAGAAGAATTCCCAAATGTGTCATTCTCACATTTGGGTGTAACATAAGTTATTATATTTTTACTTTTGTTTTGTACAATCCATTTTTTCTTTTTTTGCTGCAACGAAGTCAAAATGCAGTAACAGACTCGACGTCGCACCATTTTAAAATCACAAGTGTTTTATTAACATTTTGATTGTATTTATACCAGGTATTATGAATTAATTATAAGACAAAAAAATAAGCCAAGTCGCGAGCCAATACTACAAGGTCCTATGTGAAAATTTGACGAAACAGAAGTAACAATAAATGAAAATTTCAAAGGCTGCGCGGACCGATCAAATATTAATCGAATAACTGTCTTGTAGTGCGCGCCAACCCGGAAAGAGTGCGCGGGGGCTTCCCAACTGTTACTGCTTACAGGGAACGTTGGTAACAATGCGGCAGTCTTCCAAATACCATTATTGGTATACATACATTGTTATTTTTGATTCGTCAACATGTTTCACATATAACCTTTTTGTACTCGGGTCGCGAAGTGTTCTGGTAAAATTTGCGAAGTGTTCCTCTGCAGAAAAAGTTCTGGAAACCCTGATGTCTGATGTACAGTATGCATAAAAAAAACACAAATTTTGAATGATTTTTCGGAATGGAGACGACATGCACTCAAAATCAGTAGCGGATATTACTTTTAAATTAGATCCTTTATTAAAGTACCGCAATCAAATGGGAAACACCAATCATAAATATAATCATTTGAATCTTTTATGAAGTGGTTGTTATCTGCACATAAAACAGTTAGCTAAATTCTTGGATGACATTGTAATGCAAGAATGTAATATATTACTGTGATAATAGGCCTATTGATAAAAACATTTTCGAAGTACGGGCTTGAGCTTCCTTTTAGTGTGATTAGATATGTGACAGTAGTTTCCTGTATTCCTTTATTTCTAGATCCTTGACGTCATCAGCGAATTAATTAAAGCCGTCTTTTTACTGCAGGAAATTTGATCTAACCTTATCTTGTTATTTCGCGTAGACATTCATCTTTTCTTATTATTCGTGCAATCTTACTATTTTCGATTCATGATCATTTTGCGGCCGGCAAGTGGTTCTTTGACTTTAATCCACGCTTGATCCATTCCATGAAAAATCTTCCCGATAATATGGCTGTCTCTACCCTTATTTCGTAAGCAGATTGACGAATTGTATTTTAGCCTTCTATTTAGTATTTATTTCGTGCTCTTAAATTTAATAGTTTGGGTATTCATACATACATTCATATCCTGTTGCTTTGTTCCAATATATGTCCGTGCTGCCAATTATCATTGTCACTTTATTTTTGAAAGAGCAATTTTACGATTTTAAATATCCGGATATTTATTTGGCCGTCCTTGAACCCCGTGTAGACCCCAGCGATACACAATCTTATTTGATCGACCTGACAAAAAAAATACAATCTTTCATACTTAAGTCATTATCGCTAATTTTGGAGATAGTCAGATTCGGAAAAGAACCCAACAATTCTTGTTTCAAAGCATCAGGCGGGATACGATGAACGGTTATGTGTTTGACGTCTAGGTCACCGCTGCTGTAGAATATCTTCAATACCTTCTGTTGGCTCGTCCTTGCCCTAATAAACCACAATAATTAAAAGAAATTGATTGATCCCAATCTCTTTAAATATGTCTTGTGACTAACGTTCCCTCTAAGCCGAAGGCTTAGCTTCACGGAAATTTCAAAGGCTGTGCGGACCGATCAAATGTGAATTGAATTAATTGTCTTTTGGTGCGCGCCAACCCGGAATGAGTGCGCGGGGGCTTCCCAACTTCCCACTTCCCAACGCGGCCGCGCACGCCCGTAGCTTAGGAAGAACGTTGCTTGTGACCCTGCAGAGTAAATATATGTTAAGCTTAGAAGAAAAATCATATTATTTTGGTAATGTATAGGCTATCGGATGTATGTTTTTTTATGGCCTTATTAAAAATAATATGCTTCAATTAAGGACAAATTTGGGGTTCAAGAAAGTATGCATTTATGAATTATTTATCGGAATGTGCATGTGATTGAAGAATGTAATAAATAATACCATTTATTATCGTTTACGTAATATTACTTATTCTAACAATGCTGAACTTTGAATGAAAAAGATAACTTTGTTAACATTCCCTGAATGGTCATAATATTCACAATGTTTTTAGTACGAAAAGTTATCGCAAATTTAACCCAATAACAAGCCATTCAGACAATGTCAAAGGATTTGTGTTGAAATCGGAAAGAATTATTATTATCATTATGAATGACATTACAACTTTAAAACTGTTTTTAATATGTTAAAATGCTTTAAAATAATAAAAATACGTTCAAGAAAATAAGGCGAAGTGTATGTTAAGACGTAAGCAACGCAACATAGAATTGGCATGTGCGACGAGCGTATGCTGCGACAGCTTCATTACGCAAGTGACATAATAAGTGATACCAAATGACCTACAATAACTATTTTAATGTCGTTTAAGAGTAGTCTACATAAGTAGTATCGAAATAAAGTTTTCCGCACTTGACCATTAGCTTCTCGGTTATTTCCGCAGCAAAATCAAAAAACACAAAATTCACGTAGGAATCTGTGCTGGCTCTACAACGGAGCGTTGGAATCTATGCTGTCCTGCCCTACCTAAAGGCTGTACATACTTGAGTACCTAGAATGCTGGCTGCACGCTGCCTCTCTCTGATGTAGACAGATCAGATTTTCTTTTCCAAGACAAATATTGTTTAAAATATTTACTGCGCTTTGTAATTTTTACTTGATTTTTTTAGCAGATCATTATTTTCTTCTTGCATTTATCGTCACATCACACGCATTTTTAAAAATATTTGAATAAAGTCGTTTACACATATGTACATATATCGACTGTGGAAAGGAAAAAGACGTAACCCAGACATAGACAATTTTACAGGAGGTACAAAAAACGTGTTTTGATGATTTTCGGAAATTATGAAATAAACACAACCTTGAAGTGCACTGAGACTTCTAAACTGGTGTTTAATTGACATAATCTAATATTAATTTAAGAATTTTTCTGGGTTTCAATTTTCACAAGCCCATCTTTTTTCAAACTTAAAAGGGACTAATAAACTTAGATACTAATACGGCACTTTCAGCTTACATCCTTTTGATAGAACGTGTATCAAATTAGATACATTGTGATTATCGAAAAATAGTTGTTTTGGGAAAACTGAGGGTTACGTCCTTTTTCATTTCCACAATTGATGTGTAAACCTAATCTTGCTCACTCAATTGTAAAAGTAAATTAAATCACTGACAGTTTAAATTAAAACATCCATAATACGAAAAAAATCACGAAGAAATAAAATACATATTATATTTATAAAAGAATTTTTAAAATCTGACGATTAAAATACATTCTTGATGAACAGTTATTATTTTGAAGGTATTTGAACATTATTTTGTTTTATTAATTTAATTTTATGATATGCAAATTTTCAATATTTAAAATTCTTTATAATAATTCTTAAAATCGACATTTCCGTATAAAATTAAAATTTTGTCATTTTACTGGACATGTGGATCCAACAAACATATTCAAGTATTACCTTTTACTTTGAAAATGGTTTTTTTTCGCCTGGACGACCACGAAACTATTGTAAGTATTTACATTTTAATATACATATTGAGAAGCATTGCTTTTACAGAAAAAGATCAGCTGTTTTGAAGAATTGTTTTATCGCACATGTCAAAGTATGCAATCGTTAAATTGACAGTGCTACATAACCGCATACCAACGTGTTGATAACTTCTACCTCATAATAATTATAACATATCCTCCTGATTTAAAAAAATATCATTAATATAAATAAATTCTACAGTCGTCACAGTGAGAGTGGGAACACCTAGTACTATCAATGTGTGCGGATGAAACAATGATAATTATTATGGAATTATGGATGTAGGATGGCAGTTATTATTTAACTATAACATGCTTTTTTTAAGGTAACCATTGATATGTTTACAGTAATGACGGTAGTTAGATTAAACATCATAGAAATGATTATTCAGAACAGGTGACAAATCATCAAAAATCGACAAAACTTTAAGTCAAAAATTGTATATTTTAAGTTGTGAATGTTATGATTTATGAATGAAGATCGATTGATTTAAACACAGTCTATCGTCTGAAAAAACAAACTCACTCATATTACGTTTATTTATTTCGATATTTTAAGAAGTAGGTAATTCCTACGAACTAAGTAAATTTACTAGCAGAAACACAAGTAAACTATAACTAGTAACTTTTGTGCTTTTGTGCTGTACCGATTTCTAACTTTTATAGCTCTTTCAAGATGGTTAGACGACTAGACATTTTGATCAATTTATTGTTGTTTACGGTGAGTTGACCAGGTTTTGAAAATGTCAAATGAGGACCCTTTTTTTAGCTCTTTCGGGGATTTAAAATCCTTAATCACAGAAATTTGCGGATTTACTCAAATAATTAGCGTAATACATACTTTTAAGCTCGCGCCTTATGTCAAAGGTTTACTTTTCTCGTTCACCAAATTTGATTAAAGGCGGACAAGGAGGACAATTTTCCCTAGAGGAGGACAAAGGAAGACAAAGTTTCCAAAAAGAGGACAATCCTTCTCAAAGGAGGATGGCTGGTCACCTTATTTACGGTCATAATATTTACATTGACAAATTAATAAATTTAATAATTATAATTATTAATTTTTTTTTAAACCATGTCCGCTCCCAATGTGGAGCATATGGACTCCTAATGGAGTTTATCTCAACAGAAGTGTTTCTACGAGAACTGCTTGTTACTCAGTTGCTCAACCTCTCTTTTTCCAAAGAGAGTAAGGATAGAAGGATGGGGCTAAGACAGGATTAGTGGTAAGCTAATCGCTCTCAATACGCCCCGTTCATAGGATATGGGTAGGTGAGAGGGGGGAATTCAAGACATCACATACATCCATGCCTTTGAACAGAAATTCATAAATCAATTGAAAAATCAATTTATAAAACTGACCGTACCGGTATTTGAACCCGGGCCCTCCGTAGCCGAAGCCAACAACGTTGATAACTCGACCACACAAGCGGCTTAATTAATTATAATTATTAATTTAATTAATAAATATTCAATAAAAGTTAATGAAATAATATTTAAAAAATAATAATAGCAGTTTGATTAGATATTTGACAAAGATAAAACAAACTATAATTTATTATGTTTATTGTAAAGGTATAAAAATTATGCAAAATTGAGAAAATGAAAAAGCAAAATGATAATCAAATCGCGACCCGAGAAGTATGTTACAAAGTTTTAAGTGTAGATTTCTGGAGAAACAAAAGTAGCAACCAGGGCTGTGGAGTCGTGTAAAAAAAGACTCCAGCTTTACAATAATTAATGACCCCGACTCCGAGGATTTTTTTCAATAATTTTATTTCAACTTATACATATGTATACCATTATATCATCTTTAGTCAGCCAAGCATGAAATGTAAACACTTTTGACTATTTTGTTTGATTACACATTATTAAACATATTTTTCAAAAAAAAAATCGAGCCGCTCATTTTTCACGACTCTGACTTCGGCCAAAATACTGCGACTCCGCGACTCCGACTCCACAGCCCTGGTAACAACTGATACAATTAGTGGTACTTGGAAGACTATTTCATTGGTTTTTTTTTTCAACATGCTTTTTCATTTAAAACATTGTATTTCTTGGGTCGCAAAACATATTAATTTAATGCAATCCTTATTTGTCCTTTTAATTAGTATGTAGTTGTTTTTTTAGAAAATTTACGGTACGTATGTATTTTGATACGGTGATCGATTCTTGTTCCGAAGAACTTAGTTACGCCACTGGTTAAATGCTTTCTAATAACGGTAAAGATCATTATCTAGACACTTAACCCAAACTTGAAGAAAGCACTTGAATATAAGAATCTTATCAATATATTCGAAAATGATGTAATCAGCTGTGAAGAAATAACGGTTATATCGTTATACGATACAAAAAAGAGATAGATATAAAATATATTTGCTTACATTTTTTTGGTATTCATTGAAAAATGTATAGCCAGAAACGTTGTCATCACTAAGGCAAAAAAAAACTTTTCCGTTCAGTCATTAAGTCGAATCATTGAAAACCCTGTAATTAAAAGCTTTGTTGCATTTAAGGTACACTACAGAAGTAAGCTGCCAATACGCTAGCATGAGGCTAGCCATAGCAGTCTTAAGTATAGGGGGCTTTGGGTTAGCATATTTTAAAAGTTATGTACGGTGTCATGGGGAAGAGGTGGATTTTCATGATGAATACCTTAATAAATGATACGCAATCGTATGTTATTTAACCGTTTGAATACCGCGCAAATAAATCATTAATATGTCCCAGAGATACTGCGTATTTTTGAGAAAAATAATTTTGCCTAATATACACTCGAATTCGATATTTTAAAAACCTATATTGACTCAGTATAGATTGCACTACACATATTCATCAAAATATTGCTTATATTCTATTAGAATACCAAGTATTTGATTTTTTTAAATGTCTTGGACATCCGTGTTCGCTTGCATATGTTCCGGACACCGGTGTCCGCTTGGGATCCAAGTGGTTAATAAAAGCCAATTGTGGCCGATTTTTCTCAAGAGTGTTATGTTAAATATGTATTTTTTTCTTCACGTGGAATATTAACAATTTTAAGCGCATCTTAGATTTTAAGAAACATCAAATAAATATGAATTAAATTCAAGAAAATAACTGTCTCTGAATGGACTCGATGGGTATTGCGGTAATTATTTTACACTAGGAGACTGGTTGAGTGTTTATACATGCAGGAATCTCTTGTTATTCACAGTCGATTCTCAGTGGAAAGACATTATATATTTTTTCATATATTGTCACCACATAGTTCCTCCAAGATTATTTACCCCTCGCCAGTCTCTTTGCTTCCTCCCACGTCACCCCAGCGTCCTGTAGTTCCGCTGAGTACATCCCGAGGGTAGTCATCAGTGGTCTTCCACGTTTTCGGGATCCATCAGGTTGGTAAAAGAGACAGGCAGGGTTCAGACACTCTTGGGGCATCCGCAGCACATCTCCAAGCCAGGTCTATCACCGCTTCTTTATTTTGGACGTAATAAGAGGCTGGTTAGTCAGGTTAGTTATTCTTAGTGGTCCTCATAAATAATGTGGAATTTTTACAAAAGGTATTTTGTTTTTTTAATTGAATATTATGTATTTGATATGGTGTCTTCTTTGCCATCAGCGTATCAGCGCATGAGATTTTTGTACAGAAATAAAATTGAGTCAAATAGAATTGTTGAAAATATGAATTGAAAAAAGCTTTTTAGAATTTCGATTCAATTATCGTTCTATTTACAAAAAAACGGATTTCATAGTGGATTATTTTTTTTCTACCTTATTTTATTTATATTTATCAGTTTTTTGAGCACTCTGTACTTTTGAGCATTTACTCTAATTATGTATGTATTGGTAATAAATCATTTTTTATTTACATACATCAAATATTATAGTCTAGATAATTTTTAAATCTTATAAGTGTTAGTGTGCAAATATTAAAAATAAATATATTGTATTAAAAATAACACTCCACTCCTGTTGACACTTGTAAACTTAGAATTTACACTGTAAATTATGGAGGTCTTTCGATGATAAAATATATCGTAATTACTTATGGAATGATAACCATACATTTACGCCGTTTTACATTTTTTATTATCAAAGCACACCTTTATATAATTATTTACAATCGTATTGCATTTTCTTATCAATAACTAAATACGTTATCATTTGCCGTGTAGGGTTGTCACACTGCTAACCTTTTTTACGGTACTCAAAATGATAAATATTTCCGGATATTTTTTTTTATACATTTCCTTTCTATATAAAATATTTTTAGATTAAACTTAGCCGAATATGCTGTTGAGTGTTTGTCATATTCGGTTGCAGTGTATACGGGCTCGAATCTACCCGAATCTACGATAGTACCACCCATACTAGCCTTAAATAAATTTGCTTACAGCTAGTCCTTTTTTTTATTCATTATATATGTTCATATTCATTTTATATCATTAATGTCTTGAAAAATAATGGTTTTGTGGACTGAATATTAACCAGTTCTCACATAACGACATCTGTCGAGGTGCTTCAGTTGGAACCCCAATTTATATTTTTTTTGAATACATGATTATTTAACATTTTTTTTGTATTTCTGGACTCTGGAAAAAGATGATAAATGAAGGATGCTAGAAAGGTACACCAGGATTTAATTATATGTATAGTATAAAATATTTTTTCTAGGAAATGATATTATTTTTTGAATTTGTTATTTCAATAAAAATAAGCCTGGTATCATTTACCAACTGAATCTAGTAAATTAAAAAACAACTATTGGCGTGGTTCGCATTTTGCGCAGGAAAGTGAAAGATTGGCTTTAGCTCCAAACATTAATATAAGCATAATATTTTTTTCAAAAGTTACACATACACGAACGAATTAAAGAATTTGGCTGCAGTTCTTACGTGTTCCAATCCTCGTTAAGACGGATGGATTTATGGATTCTGTTCGAGAGAATGAATGCCAGTTATGTCTAAAATTCCTTCTCACTTATCCAATCATTAAAACGGCCATACCCAAAGTGATAAGTTAACAACTAGTCATCTACTAGGCATATAATTTTATTTACAATTCCACACTCTCTTAAAAAAACTCAGTAACAATTTTGTTCTAGTAAGTAGTTAAAAATTGTTGAGAATAATTATCCAATAAGCTTTATTAGAAGTTGATTTCGTATTTTTCGTTCCAATGTGACTATTATTAAAGTGACGTTCTCCTTTGAGGAGTATTGTCCCCCTTTAATCAAATTTCAATCATGTAGGATTTGAAATCCCCGGAAGAGCTAAAAAAAAAGGTCCCACGCTGATTAATTGGGGAAATCCGCAAATTTGTGTCCTCCTTTGATGATTTCAAAACCTGGTCACCTTACTATTATGTAACATAATAATGATGAATCTTCAGAATTGGTGAAGTTAATAATAAAATAAAGAAGTTTGTCGAAATGTATCTATAAAGAACACCGCAGTGCATTTCCGCTTCTTTCACCCAAGGCTGACTGAAGAATCGTGACAAGTTTTCATTCTTGGAAAATTTGAGCAAATTTATGACTTAACGACATCTTTTGGGATACTGCGTATTAGTGTATGTAATGTGCGAGTCTTTGGCAGAGGTTGTCAACCATACTGTTTAATATTGTAAACTCCACATCCGGAAAAAAAATCGATTCCACGACTCCAGACTCCGACTCCACAACACTATTTATAAATTGCTCAAAATAATTCATTTTAAGATAGATAGAGTAGGGTTTATGAATGTATTAAAAATCTCATGACTAACAGTTATTCTCACAAAACGTCAATTAGACATTTTTAAACGGTTAAGAAATGATTAACTTTGTAGGAAACCCGGTAAATAAAACATCATAGGTGTTATTTTGATAATAAGAAATTGAACCATAAAGAATTGGATAGTAAAATTTAAGAGGCTTATTATTTTAACAAAAAATATATTTAAATCAGTTTCTGCAAAACGCAATATTTATTACTAACAAACGATCCCCAGATAATCCTTACGGAAGATGCCAAAATATCGATCGAAAAAAAAACTCGAAAACATAATAATGTACGATGCTCACTTAATTGACAATAATTGGAATTCAAAATAATTGTTTACCTAATGTTATCTTATATCATGCTCCGATCTCTGTTATATCGAAATATACAATTTTCATACATTATCTAAATTTTAGTACATCTATATGAAATGAATATAAAAAAATGTTTTTAGCCACTGTTATCCATCACATTTTACAGCTGTCATTTTGTGCAAAGAGTTTTCGAAATTCGAACTGACCTTATTGTAGGCGGGCGCTAAACGCTATACAAAAAAATATTTGTGTAAATTTATTGTCCTCCCATTGGTCCATTGAGTTCCATTCAAAGTTTAAATTCGTTTCGGATGTTCAAAATGTCATTTAGTTAGCGCCCCCTTGTCATATCCTGTTAGCCTAATACAATGACGTTATCTTATTATTGTTTGGTCGAAGTTTCTTTGAAAAATAAATGTAAACAATGAATGGCAAAAAACATCCCTTTTTTATAGTTTTACTGTAACATTAAATGCTAACTTACAAATTATACAATAGTAACCTTTCAAATCTTAAAGCATTTTTTGTGATAAATAACATTAAAAACTATGAACTATGCAAAATAATATTTTTATATGCCTGCGGATGCCACACAAGAATCTGAACCCTGTCTGTCTTTTTTACAAACCGGATGGATCCCGCCATCGTGGATGTCCGTACTGGGACTCGAATCTGTGACCTTTGTAACCGAAGTCAACGACGTTGATCACTCGACCACACAGTCATTCTTACTTTTACAAAACTAGAATAACAAAGATATACAAATATTATTTATTTTTTTTTACATTTATTTGTCACAACAAAAAAAATGCTACAAGATTTCGAAGGTTCCCATTGTATAATTTGTCGCAGCATATTAAATTTCATTTGAATCGTTCAAATTATGTACATTCACACAAGATTTTCCATTAACGACCCGGGTTTCACCTTTCAACATATTCAAGCGTTCAAGTGCACGGATGAACTTGAACTGACAGTTCAAGTCAGTTCTAGTTCATCCGTGCACTTGAACGCATGAAGATGCCGAAAGGCGAATCCCGAGTACTTATTCACAAAACTTGTGTGAATGTACATAATTTAAAACGATTCAAATTCAATTTCCAAGCACCTTCAGTCGAAATCTTAAATTAAATTTAATTGATTTTATTAAATGAAATTTTCTCATAACAATTACACTTACTATTTCTGACCCTAAGCCAGGCAACAGTATTTGAACATAAAATTGGATAGGTTAGCACTAATTGAAAATGTTTACCTTTTTTCAATGTTTTATTTTACAAAAGATGTAAGTATTGAATTAGCAACAAAGTAAAAATGCTATAACTTATTCATTGTAACAAAAGATGCATGACTATGGCGTCTCCCAGGTGATTTTAAAAAGAGTTTTCAATACATGGCTGGTTTCTCTTACCAAGAACTTGCAGACACGGTCAATTGTGTACAGAATATTACACTCATTAGGTATTTTGAGTTCTGGAAATAGGCGTTCAATACTAAAACTATATTATGGTTCTTTCTATAAATGATAATTATAATATTTTCCGATCGCTAAGCCAAGTTGCAACGTGTAAGCGTTATTGAACTTCTATCTCAGGGGCAGTGGCGGCCGGTCAATGTGGCATTGTAAAATAAAGTAAAATAAAATGTTCTAAAATATTTATTACAGTCAATAAAATACATGAAGAATTTAAAATGAGTGAATGTTACAAATGATATGTTTGAATATTATTTTATGAAATATAACCGCCCCTGCATATACAAAGGGTGCATTGATCCAATGCCACATTTACCGGACGCTACTGCTCAGGGGTGGGGAACCTTTTCATTTATAAAGGCCACATTCATTTATCTGATTATACATAAGGCCGCAGTAAAAAAAAACGTTGACACCAACCCGCTTTTTTTCAACTGTCGAACATATAATGGGTTGATTACGTTCTTTTTTCAAACGGTTGCGTATAATTTTTTGATCAAAGTGATTATTTTTTTCAAGGAGAAAGGTCGCATCAGAGTAACCAGAAGGCCGAAGGTCGCCTGCTGTGGTCCAGTTAATTAAAGCTTGCTCTACCGATCAAGCAAGTCTGGGTTCGATTCCCGGTCAGATCACAGTGCATTTGAGAATTATTCAATTAAAATTTATGATCGAAGACTGGGTGTTTGTGATGTCAATTCGCAACATTTTCCTCTCCTCCCACCCTTCTGATCTTTTAATAACTGGGTGTAGCAATAGAGATTAGTCAACCACTAGCCCTGTTCTAGCCTTCTTTCCATACTACTCGCTTTTGAAAAAAAGTGAGGTTGAGCGACTGAGTAAAAAACAGTTCTCGTAGAAAAAACTTATATTTAGATACCTCTATTAGGAGGACATATGCTCCACATTGGCAGAGGACATGGTTAAAAAATAAAAAATAAAATATTTAAGACGATACTATGCATTTTCTATGTGGGCCGATTTGAAAAGAAAAATGATGATTCACTAAGCGTAACAATGATTTAATTATATTAAATTGTGAAGTGAATACGATGTAAAACTGTGATATTTTACGAATCTAATGCTTTTCTGTCATAATTTGTCAAACAACGAGATTATTTGATTACTTTTTTTGTTTTGAACATATGAGTTAGAACGTTTTTGACATGGGTATTTAGTTAGTAATTTTGTAATCATGCCAACAATCTATCTATAAAAATAATTTCTTATCGTTTAAAAATCTTCGTGGTATATGTTATATATAACGTTATTTACTCTACTATCAATGTAGACGTATTAGCTATATTTTTTATCAAACAAATAAATAACAGCTTAAGCAGATTAGGATTACTGGCGAAGCAAAAATAATATCTGATAGTGTTAGTAATGCCAGGGTTAAGAAAATACTGACGGTTATGTGATAGTTGCATATTATATTCATGAACAATTAGTAAATAATTTTCTGTACTAATATTTGTGTAATTATAATTAATGAGTGACAAAACAGGTGGTAGGGTATAAAATTTTAACGATTTAATTGATAAAATTTCAGTATTTGTCAGTTGATATGGTCTACATCTGGGTTTCTCAACCAGGGTCCACAGCATGTTCTAACAGGGCCACAAAGAAAAAAATATTTTAGGGGAGCCACAGCAAAGTTTAGGGGGGCCACGGGTAGGGTATCCAATCCCGGAGCCTTTTTCCAATCCCGGGATTTCGAGATTGATTAATTTTCAATCCCGAAATCCCGCGATCGCGGCCATGTCAATCAATGGGATTTCGGGATCAGAAAATTGAACGGGATCCCGGGGTTGGATGCCCTAGCCACGGACACCCTAAATACAACATAAGTTGGCGCATTTTACATTCGAAAAAAGCATTGAATTCATAAGATTCTAAGAAAACTGCTTCATTTGGATAAGCGAGCTTTTTTCCTGATACTGATTCGGGATTCTGAAATAATTGTGTCCCGAGTGTAAAACAATTATTGAGTACGGGTATTCATATTGGGGCCACGGAAAATATGAGACTCTAAAAGGGTCGCGGGCTCAAAAAGGTTAAAAGTATTTGTCAAAAAATTGGCATTACAGCTAGTGCCAGCGAATCAAATATATTGTTATGCGTACAATGTAAAATCATACGAAATTGAAAACAATAAAATTTACCTTAATTTCAATTGAATTCAGATCCACCTGATAACTAGGGAAAACAATAGTCAACTCGACCAGTGCTTCCTAACCTTTTTCATGCCACGGACCCCTAAATTAGAAAACAATGATCTGCGAATCCCCGATTTTTTTTATTTCACATGTTCAATATTTTATCACAAAGAATGTTAAATGAATGAAAACTTTCGCGGACTCGGACTCCAGGTTGGGAAACACTGAACTAGACCGCAGAATGTGATAACTGGGTAGATGTAGCGCTAATGGTGTTATTAAAAGGTGTCCTTTTTATTATTAAGTTCGCCTCGGTATAAAAATATATTTCTGAGTGCCAACATTTCATTTTTTACAAATGAAAATTCTCACAAAAGAAATGTCAAAAAATCTATTTTTATATTCACTATAGGTACACGTTATTATTGTTTATAACATCGGCGTTATGTTTAAACCAAAGCAACGGATGGGCACAAGCTTAGCAGAATATATTCTATGAAATCGAATTCATAAACTGTATTATTTCTTTCTATACGTCTTCACACCCCCCTCGGCGCAAACGAGAATATAATGAATTGAGACGGAGTAACTCTTGTGGTTGTTTATAATAAAAACATTATTTTAGTGAGAATTTCACCCCTCAAAATATGTTCATAGATGTGCAACCCTTGTCGATACAATCGCAGCAAGTTGCTATCTCGATGAGCGTGACAGATTTATGACTTTTAAGATAAACAAGAATTTCGGCTAAGGAAATTGTACCGCTAACTGCAGAAAAACAATAAATTTTATGAGATAGTCTTCAATAGATTTCAAAGCTACTTTTTAAAATATTTTGGTAATACGTGAATCTTAGGAAATTAAATATTATATTCGGTCCGTGGTCGAGTTTAGGCTTATAATTCCAGAACGCGCAGTTTCATAAATTGATTTTTCAAATGTTTTATTGATTTTTGTTTGAATGCAAGGATAAAATCCGAGTCCAAAAATGCAACGTGGCAGAAGCGATAAGCTATTCACCAGTCCTGCTAAAGGCTGTGGAGACGTTACAAAATAAAAGGACTCCGACTCCGATTCCGACATCTTCTCTAAATTCGGTGTAAAAAATAGTGTCTCTATTTCCTGCCTTGAAATGGTCAACATTTATTAAATCTTTTTACTTTTTTCTTGTACATTGCCATTATCAGTGGCGAAGTGGTAATTAAATAGGTACCAGGTCGGTCATTGATTTCTTCCCTATTTTTTTTGTTTTTTTTTTATATCCGTCTGAAGTTAAAAAAATACCACAAGTTTTAACAATAAAATCAATAAAAAAACGATTTTTGATATATGTATGTATTTGAAAATTAAGTTACAAGTCGAAAAGGTGGCAGGGCGCCTAGCTCATTTTCAGGTGCCAGATCGCCGACCTGGACCGACCTGGCCCCACTACACCACTGGTCATTATGTCACCAGTCAATACTATGAATAGGTTAATATGTATATACAAATATATTTAACTTACTAATACTGTATGTACTTACTAGAGGTATGCACGGACCGGGGCCAGGCCCTCGGGCCCCTACTCTACCCTAGCGGGCCGGGTTCGGGCGGGTAAGCGCAATTGAGATTCGGGCTCGGGTAAGGAATTTATTTCTTCAGAAAAATATTTCAGACTATGTACGTGTCATAAGTCAGCCATGATAATTTTAATTATTACGAGTTAGATTTACCAATCTTAAATTGTTCTGTAAAAAACGGGGTTTTTCCGGGCTGAGGTGTATAAATCTGAGCTTCGGGTCGGGTTCGGGTAACAAGTGTGGTATCACGGTATATGGTCTATCACGGTATATGGTATATGGTATGACCGGGTAATTTTGTAAAATTTCGGCCCGTGCAGACCTCTAGTACTTACTGATTAAAACTTCTTAGGTGAACGGGGAGAGGGGTGTGAATTCCTCATAGCAGTATTTTTAATCATTATCTTGAAAAAAATTGAAAAACTCTTCTGCGATTTTTGTAATCTTACAAAAAACTATTTATTCTTTGCATGTGTTAAGATCTTTAGTATGTTTTTACACTTCGTAGCATGCATTTCTACAAGGTACTCTAATCGAAAAACGAGACGTTGAGCAACTGACTAACATGCAGTTTTCGTAGAAAAAAATCTTGATTAGCGGACATAGATTTTTTTAATAGCATGGAGTAGTGCCACCTTCACTTAAGCGACTTGCATACACAAAAAATAACTAGTCGTAAGTTTTTTCCGACTCCGGTAAAAACAGTCCAAATCCACGACTCCACAGCCTACTTACTCTATTTGAAAAATAATGGTTGAAAAACTGACTAAGTAACAATGTGTTTTTAAAGAAACAATTTGTGGACAACTGTAATTGAAATAATGTTGGTAGATATACCCAATTCTTTTTCTTCAACGTGGCTTCATTCATAAACAGAAAACTTAGAATTGTAGAATAAGTACTTTATTAGTCATTTTTAAATATATTACAGAATATTAGTTGACTAAATGTGCACATATGGTTGTTTTACAGCAGGGGTATCAAATATAATATGGTTTGCGACAAGCGTCGCCGTTTTACTACTGAGAAATTATATCGATATTCATCAAAAACCATTGAAGGAATATCAAAAAAATATATAATCTATAGGTTTTTTGTAATAAATCACTGTCTTTAAAAGAAATCTTCACCTAAGAATCATCTGTTTAAGATTTTTATTTTTAGTTGTCATATTTTCTGAGTAAGGTAAATATTGCTACCATTTGAAATAAATTACATACCAAATTTTATTTTATTTTGAATACATTGCATTGGCAAAAAATACAAGATTAGTCAACTGTTGTTTAGTCATCAGTGATGAGACACCTTATTTTGTAGCGGGTCAAAACCGACAATTTAATAATCCGTACGGGCACCACCACTAAAAACCCAAAAAATTGTAAAAAGTAGTTTGGTAGCAGTGAAAATAAGAATTCTGTATAACTAAAAAGCGTTAAAATGTGTATAGGCTTCTGCCTATATGCGTATAGATACGCAACTCATAGTTCAAAATATTCAAACAACCGATAATATACAATTACAGGGATGGGAGTCATTAAGAAATAAGACGACTCCGACTGACATTCGACTTCAAACTTGATACAAGACTTCACTTTTAGGGTTTTCACTGTCAATACTTGGCGGAAAGGCATCATATTAAAAAAAACGAAATACTCTTTGTACTTATTTCCACTTTTATTTATCAAGATCAAGAACCAGTTTCGCTTAAGGCGAGCTCAGTTGACAATGCTGGCCATGAGAAATTTATTCACACACTTCAATTATTATAATTAGGCTTAATAGCATGCAATGGCGCCACTTTTGAAGAGCGAATTAAATATATTTTTTTTCAAAACTACTCGAAGATATTACTTTTTTTTGTGGATGTACGACCCAGGCTAAAACAGTCTGACTCCAGAACCCTTGTTTACCAATTTATTAAAAAAAACAGATTGAATAACTAAGTAAAAAGCAGTTCTAGTCAGCGGTGGGTTGCCAAAATATTAACAAAGGGCTCGGTTAATCTGAGAGCTATTCGCGGTGTTCCGGAGAAGGGGTGGATTTTTTATCACCTTTACATGACTATTCGCAATATAATATGAAAGCGATCGAATGTTACTTTAAATTCATTTTTTATATAATATATTTAAAAAAAAACTGAAGGTAACTTTTAGTAAGCATCCGAAATACATGTATTTTACGAGAAATTTCCAAATGCAACAGTCTTTTGTTTCATATTACATGTAAACCATATACCGCAATTGCTGTTGATCCGAGAACATTTTTTAACTTCAACAAGTGGCTCGCCGGCCTTGATAAAATTCATTAAGGGGCTCGCTCGAGCCCCTCCGAGCCCACCCCTAGTTCTAGTAGAATACAAATATATTTAGATATGTTCCATATGCTCCACATTTGCAGCGTAAAAGAATGTTCATGAAGCAGCCGTAATTTCAGTAATGATGCCCTCGCTTTGAATTAGTTGAACAGGCATGTGTGTATATGAAGTCTCAGATCTATTTATGAATGGCCTATTTTTTCATGCAGTGTCTGCGAAACAAGTGTGTTCGGGTCAATGTGGGAAGTGAGTTTTGCGCGCGGTGGGGTCTCGCTCTCAGCTCTCGTCATGACGAGAAAAAAAGGTTCACAGGTCACACTGTAGTCGGCGCTAGACACTCTTCGCAAAGATATCCTTCGTCACAGTCTATCTAGGTGCTTCCCAAAGCGTGAATTGAATTACAATATAGTTATATTTAATTATATAGAAGTGTAGGAGATGTGATGTCACTGGAAAAGAGTAAATACCAGGGCTGTGGAGTCGTGTAAAAAAAAGACGGCTTCGACTCGAAGAAAGTTTTCAATTATTCCATTTTCACTTATATATCGACTGTGGAAAGGAAAACGACGTAACCCACAAATAACAATTTTTTCACACAAAACGTTTTTTGATGATTTTGAGCTAAAGGCTATACACAGCCTCGAAGTGCATTTTGTTATCGGATAAGAAGAATTTTCAGTAGATTTCGTTTTAATATTCACTTTTAAAAAAATGATTCATAACTCTGTACATGTACTATAATTTTTAGAAAACTAATATTTAATAGATTGTCACAAACCATATAATAAGTCTTAATAAAAGCAGATATACTTAGCACACTTAATATTTTGTAGCACATGGGTGTCCAATCGGTAGATCGCGATCGACCGGTCGATCCTGAAAGCTTCCTTGAATTTCGAAAAAATATATGATCTAAATATAAAATATACAAAGATTAAATTATTTTGTAAGCACATACATATCTAATGATATGTATTTCGATAAGTTT
Source organism: Himalopsyche tibetana (assembly GCA_030503985.1). NCBI lineage: Eukaryota > Metazoa > Arthropoda > Insecta > Trichoptera > Rhyacophilidae > Himalopsyche > Himalopsyche tibetana. The sequence goes on from JAPJYX010000005.1 coordinate 28,178,102, forward strand.
TAGGAAGGGAAAAATCCGAAATAAATAAATTTCTTTTGAGAATCATGTTAGAAGTCGATCGCGAGAAAACTTAAGGTTGAAAAGTCGTTCCCAGAGCAAAAAAAGTTGGGCACCCTTGTTGTTGCTTGTAATCTATGAAATATTATTATTTATTGTACATTACTATTGTCTTTATATAATATAAATGATTATGGAATATCGAAATACCGGTATTGATATATTCGTCCGCTATTCCAATCCCTAGAAAGAATGTAAGCTATTAAAAAACCAAAAATAATTGCAGTCAGCTTTCCCTTAGTATGTATTGGGAACCTTTAAATTAATATTCAAAGTATTGTGATTTATTTGTGTCGAGAATCGTGGGACTTTTACGAAATCTTGCCACTGATTTATCTTAACACCATGTTTAAAAATCCACTCATCATTTCTAATGATCCAGAAATAATTCTGCGTCCCAAATTCAAAAAGGACCGATCGAAAATTCTCAGAATTGCGGCGTCAAGATATTTCTCAATGAATTAATTTGTTTACGCTAAAAGCATTTAACATACAGTCTGGTGGTAGATTGTGGACTTTGTTTCATTTTTTTTTTGTAGGAAATAGAAGACTAGGCTTCCTGTCTAAAAAAGATACACATTTTGAACATACGATGGCTGTGATAATAATTATGAACAAAAAAAAAACTACTTATAAATCTTAACCTAATGTAAAAATTATCGGAAGTAAATTTTGTACACAGTGGAAGCTTATTTTGATAGAAAGAATTGTTTGTTAAAAAAATGAGTAAAAGTAAACTAATATATAAAAAATGAATGTTTGTTTGTTGTTATTAAACATGACCAAGTGTTTCTAAGAACGATAACTGGTATGGTCATTGATTTCTTCCTTATTTTTTATATCCATCCGAAGTTAAAAAAACCACACGCTTTAACAATTAAATCAATAAAAAAAACGCGCAGTAACATACAAGTACATACATATATAAAAACAGTATTTTGAATATATGTATGTACTTGTAAATTAAGTTACAAATCAAAAAGTGGCAGGGCGGCGCCCTGGCTCACTTTCAGATGCCAGGTCGCCGACCTGGCCCCACTACACCACTGACTATGTGGTTATTCAAGGTAAGTTTGTTTAAAATAAGCTGGTATTTGTTATACGTTACATTAGGGGTTATAGTGACGGTGATGGATTAATGTTTGTTTGATTGGACAATAGATTCCCTTCAAGTTAATACCAATTCAACCAATAAGTTTTCATTAGTTTGTGTTAAAAGAAAAATCATGCATAAAAGTATTCGGTTAAATATTTTTTCACGTTTTTTTTATAATACACGGTCTCATTTTTGATGAGATTTTCATATTTCAAATATCGGGACTTGAAAAAGGCTGATACTTCAGAATCCCTTGTATCGTCTGATATCGTATAGTAACTTTAATTGTACATTTTCGGTGAAAGATGACAAGGCACGCAAGCTGAGTGGCAACGCTTTCTAACCAAACCACATTCTAGTGTCCACTCTTTACCCACTCTGAAACGAAAACGAAAACTTGAGGTCAGAAAACATTTTTTAACTCGTACAAAACAAATTCCTGCTCTATAGACATAAATCATATTTAATATAAATATATTTATATATTATACTAGCCGTTTAAGAAAAAAAGTGTTTGTATCAGGGCTATGGAGTCGCGTGAAAAAAGGACGACTCTGACTCCAGCTTTAAAATAATTGACGACTCCGCTTTAAAAATAATTAACGACCCCGACTCCGAGGAAATTTTTCAATAATTTCATTTAAACTTATATATCTATATATATACCATCAGATCATCTTTAGTCTGCCAAGCATGAAATGTAAACACTTTTGACTATTTTGTTTAAATACACATCATTAAATATATATTTTCAAAAAAAAATCGAGCCGCTCATTTTTCACGACTCCGACTCCACAGCCCTGGTTTGTATTTCAATTGTGTTTACTGAAGTACATGTTTTATTTTTCTGTCTGTTTGACGTTTGCTGCCGATTGTCTATGGTACGACACACGCGCCACATACTGTAAGTTAATTGTACTATAACCTTCGCCCGAGTGCAAGCATACGTTGTCAAAATGAACAGTATGGGAGATATACAAACATTGATTTGTATATATAATACCTACTCTAAGCTAATTTAACTATGCCTATAACCTTCCCGGAAGTGCGAGCAAAAAGTTTTATTGCAATCGGATGAGCGGTGTGGCAACGCATAAAGTACGAACAAACAGACATTCATTTTTATATATCAGATTATAAAAATTAAAAAATAATTACCATTTCATAGAAAATAGTTAAATATATGTAAAGCCGATGAAAAAAAATACAACTCATTCGAGATAAACTCGAGGAGAAGAGACATTACAAACAACCGTGTCTAAGATCTCAAATCTCAATATAAAGCGGTCCATATGGATTCCGAGGTGCAGCGACGACTGTTGTGAATATCGGTGCCATGCGCAAAACAACGGAGTACCTATAAAACATATAAATTTGATAAAAAGGCCTTGATTGTACGTATACCGAAATGATCGCTAGAGAAAAGCTCTTACCAACTAGATCAGTGTTCCCCAACCTTTTTACACCTGCGTACCGATAAAAAAGTAAAAAAAATCGCGGACCACTAATTCAGAGCCGCATTATTGATGCCTACTTTTCACTAGAAAGATATTATACTAATCATAAATATTACTATATAATATAGGTGTTTTAGTGCGTTTTTTAAATTAGCATGCGTACTTAATTTGCACTTTTACCCACAATTAGTTGGGTATATAATTTATAGATATTGAAAAAAATACAAACTTGGATAAAGGATATAATTTGAAATGACGTTTTCTTGACACGTGTTTAAATTCATACCATATCGGTTCCCAGCTTCACCACGTTTTTTGGGTATTTCAATTCCCATTATTTTTAAGTTCCTTGGTGCCGCATCATCCTACCAATCATTATTATTTAACAATAAGTCAAAATACAAGTAAACGAGCAGACGAAAAAGGATCCTATATTTAATATTTTTGCATGGCGAATTTCTTGAAATTTGGCAAACTGTTTACGGTCCGGTGAAAAGTCTCTGCGGACCACCGGTTGGGTAACACTGATCTAGATCACACGGAGTGAAGATTATTTGATTTCTGGGTGAAGTCGGGTGGTAAAACTTGTTACGCAGATAAGAATATATGCATATTTTTCAATATAAACTGATAATGCACAAACAACTCCACTTAATTGCCATATGCTTGTATGAATTGCATCACAACATTTCAAACATAAAAGTCTTCTTCCCTGGGAAGTGGTTCACTGTCTAATTCCCGATTCCCGACCTAATTCAATAGACATGTTAATATTGCAGCCAACTGAATCAATGTGATATTCTTTTCGCTCTTTTACGAACATCCAAGTAAATACCTTTTTCCATAACTTTATCCTAAGTGAAGATTCACAATGTCTGGTGCTAAAAGCTATGAATGACGTATGATAATGTAAACGACACGAAAGGATCTGGTTTCTTTGAAAGGTCCGAACCCGACTGTTATATATTTGTCAATATTGATATTAGCAGATATATATTATTTCCCTTTGGACCGACAGCCGAACAAGGCAAAGAACCTGTACCTACATATATTATTTTTGTGATATCCAAGTTAATAGAACAACGAACATCATATAACTACATCCAATGCGACAATATGACATTCTGAACATCTTAGTTTTGAGAATATTACAGTTTAATGTTTGGAAAAATCTAATATATTTTTTATTACATACATACAGTTAATTTCTGATTGGTATGTTTGTATATCGGGTCGGGACTTATGGCGCAGCGGTTAGCGTTGTTGGCTTCCGTGCCATATCTCACGGGTTCGAGCCCCAGTACGATCAGCATTTTTTCATTCGATTTCTGTTCAAAGGCATGGGTGTTTGTGATGTCTAAAAATTCTCTCCTACCCTTCCGATAATTAAATAACTGGGCGTAGCGATAGCGACTAGTTAACTACTAGTCCTGTTCTAGCCTGATCCTTCTTTCCCTACTGCTCTCCTTGTAAAAAGAGAGGTTGAGCAACTGAGTAACAAACTGTTCTCTTATCAGTTTTCAGATATCTCCATTGGGAGGCCATATGATCTACATTGGGAGCGGTCATGTATTAAATAAATTCGTATTTTATATGTTGTACTACACTCAAAGTTCCCTCTAAGCTGCGTGCACGCGCGGCCGCGCATTTAGGGTTGGTGCGCACTCCAATACAACAATTCAAATAATATTTTTTAAATTGGAAATACCCTAATTGATCGAAATAAATTAGAAATTGAACATTTAGATAATTCAACGAGGATTAAATTATTAAGGGGTTAAAGAAATAAATTAATAAAAATACGTATGTATGTACGTATATATATATTTTTTAATGCGTTGATTATATATTCATAATAACGTATATGCAAAAATGACATTAATATTATTCTAAATAATTCCAAAGAAGTCTCTCAGACTACAGCGGGAACGTTTATTGTAAAGTAACAACACTTAATTAATATCTTTCTGTGTGTCAAATTAAACTATCGAAAAATATATATATTTATTTATGTATGTATCTTGTGTAAGCATGAAAATATTTTTATGTATAAAAAATATATTAATTCGTTTTAGTTTTGAGTAATCTTTCAAATTTGTCGCCCGTGAAAAAAGTAGATGGTGTTAATTTTTGTAAACATTCCAAGTGATATAATAAATTGTAAGGTACCAATAAAAACGACAAATTCAGCAATTTTCAATCCAAGAAAGAGTAAAACATTGTTCCGATTCACCTTCCAGACACATTGATTAACTGTTGAATAAAACGACCGTGTAATTCCATTTTTAACAATCGTTCCTATTCCAGTTTAAGGTTTTTTCAGCGTAGACACAGATAAAACCGGTTCGGCTCCACCGGATATCGGTGATAACTCAAACAAAAAATTGATGTCGACAGAGTAAATAAGTACATTTTTTATTGGCCTCCCTATATCTGAGCTGGGATCCTTCGCCAGGATCCGATTGGGATTTTTAATGGAACAACAAATTATAATGATGTGTTTATCTGTTTTTTTTTGCTTATGAAAAAAAGGGTTGAAAATTCCTAAGGGATGTGTCCCACGATATTAAATTGACAGAAGTTTTTTGAGCGAGAAAATTAATGATTTGCCTAAGCTGGGGATTTATATGGGCCGTTTTAATGTTGATACTAAGAAATAGAGCACTCAGAAAGCTATTGGTTGAATCTAGTCTTATACAGAATTGTATATCTTATACGTTCATCTGGTTTTTTTCTTGTCACAAATGATTCATTTAAGACAGACGAATCACTTTTCAGGTTTAAGTTTGTATTCCCACTGTATACGACACTGTTGGTGGCAATTCTAAAAACAAATTAAATGAGTTGAAATCAAAATGATTAATTAAAACCTCGATACAATCTACATTGGATTCAATAGGAATTGCGAGTAAGCTTGAAAAATATTGTTTTAAACAATTTTCTGTTTTGTAATCATTTTTTAATCACACAACCACAGAGGTTTTAACGCGCGACTACTGATGTGCTCACAGAAAACAAGTCATTATTATTTAAAAAATGTGAAAGTATTAAATAAAACTGTGTTTTATTTTTATGAATATAATGCTTCTTCACTTATAAATTTAATTGAACATCTTAAAAGTTGCAATTTCTCGTTAAAATATTTTATTATTAACTAGCCGGTTCCCGGTAAGCGTTGCAATGCCACTCAAAGAAAGAAAGTGTTTGTGTTTTAATTTTGTTTATTGAAGTGCATGTTTGACGCTTGCTGCCGATTGTCTAACTCTATGGTACGACACACGCGCCACATACTGCAAGTGCATTGTACTATAACTTCCGCGCAAGTGCAAGCATACGTTGTCAAAATAAGCTGTATGGCAGACATACAAAAATTGATTTTTATATATAAGACCTACTGCAAGTTGATTTTACTATGCCTATAACCTTCTCAGAAGTGCAAGCAAAAAGTTTGTCAAAGTTTTATAGCAATCGGATGAGCGGTGTGGCAACGCATAAAATACGAACAAACAAACATTAATATATAAATTCGTTGAAATAATGTAACATAGTGAAATGTTTTATTTTTATTTTTACAATTCATCCCTTGGTCTGCTTTCTATTAAGAATAAAAATTATATTTATGTTTAGAAATACAAATAACTTCGTAATCTATTCTTTCCGGTGTGAAATTTCTGGAGATTCTTTTGCAGGCGCCGACCTTATTGATAAAAAAAATGTATTTTTCTCTTCGGCCTCCAGCCTTTCCTACCTACGAATGAAGAAAGTAGCTGATGATTGATTCATAACACGAACAATTTACACCATGTAATTGTCTACGTTGTCAATGAGCATTATTTAATTTGATATATCAAATATAATTAGTTTTTTTTTTTAAATATTGAATACGAAAAATAAATTTAATAACAATTTAAAAATAAATGTTAGGAAAACCGATAATTTACGTGAAATACTAATATAATACCGGCTACGTGGTCGAGTGTCAACGTTATTGACTTAAATCAGTGCTTCCCAACCTTTTTCATACCACGGACCCCTAAATCTGAAAACAATATTCTGCGGACTCCCGAATTTTTTTTCATACATTATCACAAACAATTTTGAAAGAATGAAATTTTTCGCGGACGCCAGGTTGGGAAGCACTCACTTAGAGCACGGATTCGAATCCCAGTACGGAAAGTTTCTATAGATTGATTTTAAAATCGATTTATAGATTTCTGTTCGAAGGCATGGATGTACGTGATGTCTTAAATTACCCCACCCACCCATCGTATCCTAAAAAACGGGGCGTAACTAACCAATTGTTTATTTTGTTACTATGTTCACTCTCAATGTGGAGCATGTGGACTCCTACTGGAGTTTATCTCAACAGAAGAGTCTCTACGACAACGCCGTGTTATTCAGTTGCCTAACCGCTCTTACAGAGTAGGGAAAGAAGGATAAGGCTAAGACACTACTAATGGTTAACTAACTGCTCTTGCTACGTCCAGTTATTAAAAGTAATGGAAAGGTGGGAGGGAATTTTTAGACAACACAAAAACCTGTACCTTGAACAGAGATCGAAAAATACTGTTTGTATTGGGACCAGTGGTCCTTCTAAGACAAGAGGTTAGATGCGCGGGCCAATCAAATATTAATTGGATAGTCGTCTTGGTTCTCAAACTGCTGTGCGTTTGCACGGTCGCGCAGCTTAGAGGGAACGTTGACTGAGACTCGAATCCGTGAGAACCGGCACGGAAGACATCAACGCTAACCGCTGCGCCATAGGACTCGGTTGCCTAAAATTTATGTGGGTCAATCCCGCAACATATAACTTTAATTTCGAGAAAAACACAAAAATTATCGCATTTAATTCTCATTGTATTTTAATACCGAAAGCCCAACAATAACTATGCCACGTGCCATAAATAAAGTTGGTAATAAAGTCTTCTTTTAATGATAAATGTAATAATTTTCGGCAAAAAGTGTTGTCATCTAATATGGCTCGCACGGCTCCGCGGTGAAGTTGTAAATAAAATAATTACAAATGCCACCCGCATGTTCCGGATGTGTATTTAGAAACCCCGAGCGAATATTATTATTGTTGCGAAAAAAACAGAACGGGGTTGTTACAGGTCTCTCTGCACAGGAAGAGCTATGACGGGTTGCAAAAACAAATGAATTAATTGTAATTATTATATTAAATATTTAAAACTATGTATTATGTTAGTTAAATTATATAAAAAAATTGTATCACGGTATATTTTATAACACGGTTACTTTGCAACATCAATAAAATAAAGTACTTTACATCAGTGCTTCCCAACCTTTTTCATGTCACGGACCCCTAAATCTGAAAACTATTATCTGCGGACCCCCGATTTTTTTTAATTTCACATGTTCATACTTTATCACAAATAATGAAAATTTTCCCGCGGATCCCAGGTTGGGAATCACTGCTTTGCATGGTCGGTAAACTATACTATGTAGAAAATGATAGAATGAAAATTTTGAAAAAAAAACCTGCGGATTCCAAGTTGGGAAGCACTGCATTACACGGTTTACACGGTCACAGAATACTGAGAATTGCTTTGATAGTTAGCGAGCCCCTTGTTAACGTATTGGCAGCACAACGGTGCTTGTTGTGCTTTTTTACAATATAAATGGACAGAGCGTCGCAATTCGTTATGTGGATGTCTCAATTAGGCGAATATTTAAGTGTGTAGTTTACCTCGCATGTACAGTTTCTAGAACGTTTGAAGTTGAAATGTTGCAGTACATAGACCAATTTGATATTTTCAAAATTAGTTTTGTCAATTTTAAAGAATTATGAAAACACACTTTTCAGTTCTAATGGAAAACGCTTTTTCCCTAAACAAAGATAAATTCAGTATAGTTTTGAACTTTTTTTTTTATAATGCAATCAAAAGAAATTATTGCCCTTCTCTGGCAATATTAAATTTATGTTTAGTAAAAATATCTTACAGAAAAATGGAAGTAATCGAAAATGACAATAACTAACTAACGACACCTTTTGCGGGGCTGTATATATAAGAAAGATCTCAATTATTATTATTATATTTTTTTGGAAATCTTGTTTAAAAATGATATATCAAATTTCTATTCACATAATAAATCATTTCATTAGTATTTTTTCCATTCTAAAATGATATTTTCTTGAACTATTGGATATTTATAAAAAAAGAATTATACTTATATTTAAAATAATTAAACGAACTAAGCTCATGTTTGGTAAATTGAAAAAAAAAACTATATCTGTTTCCATAGTGATCCATCAGTTCGGTCACGTGCCGGGGTCTTCCGGTCATTGGGACCCAATTATTGTTACGGATTCCCAAATAACAATATTTTTATACGCACTAATAGTTTGAGATACTGGGCTTCGTCATGCGATGATTGTTTTCATTGTATTGTCCCATTTATTTTACTTGCATACCTATTAATGTTAACCGGGCAAGACAGAATATGATAAAACATAGCATGGCAAAACAGAACATGTTTAAACATAATAATGACAGAATATAACAGATGAGAAGAAAGGATAAGGCTGGAATAGTAATTAATAGCTAATCCCTCTTGTTACGCCCCTCATATGGGAGGGAATTATTTAGACATCACAAACACTCATGCCTTCGAACAGTCAAATAATCTATTGAAAAAAGTGCGTTCGTAGTGTTCGTACTGTGACTTGAACCCATGAAAACAATCATGAAAGACAATAACATTGAAAACTGCACTACCGACCCAAAAATATATAACAATTTTTTTTCCATATAAGCTCCCTATACGGAGTATACGGTCACCAAAAAGTTCCTCTAAGATTCTCTATCCCCCGCTAGTCTCCTTGCTTCCTCCCAGTTCATCACAGCGTTCCGTAGCTCCGCTGAGTACATTCTGTGGATGGTCATCAGTGGCCTTCCACAACGTCGGGATACATCTGGTCGGTAGAAGAGGCAGGCAGGGTTCAGACTCTCTTGAGGCATCCTCAGCACGTGTCCAAGCCAGGTCCATCGCCGCTTCTTTATTTTGGACGTAATAAGAAACTGGTTAGTCCGCTCTCTAATCTCCGTGTTCCTGACAAAGTCAGACCACCTCACTCCTAGAATTCGCCGCAGGCATCTGTTTTCGAAGCACATAATACTAAATATATTATATTAAATTTATTATCGAGAAAATATGTTTTAAAAACGTATTGTAAATAATAATTAAATTAATAAATAAATTTAACCCTATTTGATAAGTATAATAAATTAAATACTTAATATTTACACACCAATTAAAGTACTTTATAATTTTTATTTACCGAAATGCATTTATATTCCTTCCAAATGCCAGTTGTGTATGTTAGATAATTATTCTAATTGGTATTTTTAGCCTAGCAATAAAAGTTTTCTTAAGAGATTATAAGGATCAGAGTTTAAGTTCATGCAGGGTTAATATCAAGTATAGATTATTGTACGATAACTATTAACTGGTCATGGGAGTTTGTGATGTCTTGACTGCTCGACTAACTCCACTTAAATAATGATTAAAAATTTCTGGTGCATTGTCGATTTACTGTGGAGTCGAATAATTGAAGGTTTGAAAATAGCAAAATAGATTATTAATTTAAAAAATAGTCTTGATATGTTTGTCGCTATCGCACCATCACCAGAACCACTTTTTAAATTTTATTTACAATTGATTTTTTTTCACCATTTATAATAATATTTTTATTTTTATTTGAGAAAACAATAAAACCATTATTATAAGCCAATGCAATTTTAAATAGGACAGTTGGCTCACAACTAAAATAAATATTTCCCATGGGGTTTCCCCCTTCTTAAACATGTAATTAATTTTGTAATTACATGGTATTTTTATTAATAGTCGCGTTCAGTAGAAAGAAAACATCCCAAACTCCATTGTTGAGAAATATAACAAATGTTCACTTTATAGAGCAGTGCTTCCAACCTGGAGGCCACGGCCCCTCGTGGGGGGGGGGGGGCGTAGAATTTGTTGCGAAGGCCACGAAAATATTCAATATAAAGTACAAATATTTTTCCACATAACATATTTAAGGTACGCATATATTTAAGTCTGTTAAATCAGTGCTTTGGGGCCGCCGCGGGATGCGGGATTGAGAAATTCGGAGCAAATTCCTAAAATTGATCATTTCAGCAAAGCAAATCGAGGATTTTGAATTCGTCGGTGAGCTAAAAAAATCGAGTTACGGAGACAATCTGAAAGGCTCCGGGATTGGATACCCTACGCAGAACATGTTTTGTATTGAGGAGGGCCGCGGATTATTTTTTTAAGAATAAGGAGGCCGTGGAATTAAAAAGGTTGGGAAGCACTGCAAAAAAGTAAGACTGAATGCGCTTCTTAAAAGAGGTGAAATACGTTTCACAACAAGGGTTGTGGAATCGGAGTCCAACAAATAAACTGATAACTTGGAGTTCTTTTAAAAAAAGAGTCTCCACTGCATCCTACTAAGTCTAAAAAAATAATTAAAGTAAATTCCTTTCAAGGAGTGAATATATATATATACGTACTGACTTTTTTTAGCATAACAGTTGTGTGAATTTTTCCTATGAATATTTATAATGCATATACGCTCACAATCAAACACTACATTGTTGTGTTAAAAGTACGTCCGTACTCCTTTACAGAAAAATGACACCGACTTACATACACATACGTCCATACTCCTCTTATGGGTCTAAAGACGAAGCTAAGGTCGAAGTCACCTTATTGCTTGACGCCTCCACAGCCCTGCTCACTACTTGTCACATAATCACTGGAATAATAAAGATATAAATTTTAATTTCATAATAAAAATAAATTTCTACTAAGTAACCACCGAATCCATCGAAAATATTAAGCCTGCTGTATTATGTTAAAATATATTCTTTCGACGTTTGAAATAAAAATTGATTGTATAGTATTTTTTAAATGCTATATTTCAATAGTTCCGTCAAAAAAACGTTGAAAATCAGACATAGCAACGAAAATTAATTATTACTTGTTATATTTTTGCAGTAAATGATAAATGATATTATCTTTTTACGAACAAGTTTTTTTACTTAGTTGGTTTTATTATATAAAAACAGGGCTGTGAATTTCAAAGCGAATTATCACTCCAACTCCGATTTTAGCAATAATTCAAAAAAGGAGCATGGATCCAATATGGAGCATGTGGCATTCTAATGAAGGTGTCTCGACTGAAAGTCTTATACGAGAACTGCTTTTTTACTAAGTAGTGACTTCGCCCACGTAGAACGTACATGGCTTAATGAGAACTGGGGATATCTACACATACCAATAATATATATTTTTTATATTTATTATGAAGCATATCAATCAAAAAGGTTTCTTTAAAAATTATTCATCATTTAGTTGCTAAATTAATAGTTCAGAAAAGTGTAAGAATGGAACTAGTAGTTAGCTAATCGCTCTCGCTACGTCCTATTTTTATGATCAGATGGGTGGAGGATTAAAATATTTATACATAAATATTTTTATTTTTGATATAAAATAAATTGCTAAGCTAAGCTGTGACACGTGTTGTTTCGCCTCTTTCAGAGGCATCCTCAGACAGATTTACTTTCACAAATGCTTGCTTAAGTACGAAAGAATTTAATTTTTTTATTTGTGTGACATTAATGATAATATAACGGACTAAGCAGCTTTTTATTAAGTCCAAAGTGAATAAGCGATGATTGAACTATGCTACGGATGCCTCAAGAAACGAGGGTGGATCCCACTGTCGTGTAAGGCCACTGATGACCATCATTCATCAATAGGATGTACTCAGCGGAGCTACGTGACGCTTGGACGACATGGGAGGAAGCAATAAGAGTGGCTGGGGACTCTATGTGGTGGTCATATGCTCCGACTAGAGAGCGGATATGGTTTAACAAAAGATTTTACTCGATTCATTATTTTATTTATCATTCTGCACACTGTAGTGCATGCAACCAAATCTTGAGAAATATCTTCTCGGGACATCCCTGCCAAATCTTTGAACACGACTAACGTTGTTACGCAACGGAATGCACTCTGTAACAAGAGTGTGAACCTGTAGCGGGTGGTAGTGGGTAGAACTTTGATTACCCTAAGGAATTTAAAAAAATAAAAAAAAAGGAGTTGGAATCAATCGATTCGAGTTGAGTCTCTTATCCGATTTCACAACCCTGATAATTTTCCACTGGGTGATCGCATATTTTAAAGCAAATTGTGGTAAAACTGTGTAGATTAGATTTAATTAAAATAATTATACTGCGAGGATAGGAGCATGCCAGATAGTTCTTTAAAAATTATCACCGGATGCTGCGATACTCAAGGACGTGATATCAGGTGAAAAGGTAGGATTTAATAAATTGTTGGCAATTTTTGTACAATTAAAAATTATTCAACCATGAACATTAGATATTATGCGAACTTGAATAACTTGTGTGCTTCTATTGTATTATTAATTAAGATTTGACAGTTTAAATATTAAATAAATATTTAATTTTATGCTGGTTTTCATTTCTTATCTTACAAGAAGAAGTAATTACTAAGTGGTAAGCATTCGTTCAATATGGTCGATGCGTAAGATGCTCAAAGAGAGAGAAAGTGTATGTGGTACTATGCACTTAAAATTCACTTGCTTGTAAAACAATAAGTAAACAACTTTTATGCTGGCCATTCACTTGGGAACAAATGACCCTGAACATCTACGACATCTCTCGGGAACAATGTCCCATTTTCTTGAACACAAGAGGGGCCACAGATACGTCACCCGATGAGGTTATGTTGGTCAGTGTTGCGTCCGAACGAACGCTATTTGATTTTATTAGATGCAAACAATGCGCGTAAAGTTAATTACTAATGTTGATAAGCTTCTTACAATGAAAATACAATTATTTAATCATTCATAATGAGAGCTTATACACCATAGACAATATACTATAAACCATAGAGTAATATAACTTATGAAAATGCTTTTAAGGTGTTTACTGTCAATACTTGGTGGAAAGGCATTATAATAAAAATAATAAAAGATTTTTAGTACTTTTTCCACATAAAATTTATTAGATCAGGACCGGTTTCGCTCATCAGTTGATAATGCTCGAGATGAGCGAAACCGGTCCTGATATAATAAATTTTATGTGGAAAAAGTACTAAAAATCTTTTATTATTTTTATTATGAAAATGAGTTTATTTTTACAGCTCCTACCATAAGGATACATTTCAAAGTCGAAAATAAATCTCTAAAATTACGCCAGATGAGTTTATGATGATCACTGCTGTCTAAGTATATATTTTCGCAAAATATATTGATGAAATAAAATAATATGACTATGACAGTACCGTACAGTGAGCATGCTCCCAGACCGTTAACATGGGAAACTATCTCGGGTCACTTGAAATGTTCCACGATATTACGTGAACACCTACATTTTGTGTTTCAGGACATGTTCTGGAATATTTTTTTTCCCTAGTGCAGGGTTTCCCAAACTATGTTCCGTGGGACCTAAATAGGTGTTCCGAGAAAATTTGGAATGGTAACATACGCTGCAACAAATTTAATCATCTTCTACTTCGTATCAATAATCGAGTGATAGTAAATCTCCAGTAATGTTAAAAACGTCAAATATCTAGGTACAGGCGGAGATTTTTAATCACTATATACTTTGTTTACTCATATTTTTATGTAATATGTTTCAATACATAATAAGTGGTTTAATAACTTATATTTTTACAATTAAGTATTTCGACTGAAGGTGCTTGATGGAATTTCAATATCAAATTTGAATTGTTTGAATTTTGTACTTTTCCAAGAGTTTTGTCGCTAACGACCCGGGTTTAACCTTTCGGCATCTTCATGCATTCCAAGTGCACGGATGTACTTGAACTGAGTCAGTTAATATTTTTACTTTTCAAGAATTACCCGACCTAAAAAAAAAGCTGTGTTCCGGTAAAATTTCAAGATTTGACAAGTGTTCCGTTGAATTTTCCGAACTTGCAAAGTGTTCCATCCCAGAATATGTTCGGGAAACCCTGCCCTAGTGAATGGTGGCTGTTAGCGTACACACACTCTCTCTCTTGGCAGTGACAGTGTGTGTGAGCGATGCTTTGCAGATTGACAAATCAATACAAATGAATTGTTGTAATAATAATGAGTGTTACAGGTATTATTATTCTTTCGTAGGAAATCATAATTGTTGTTACACAAAAACAAAAATGCTTCTTTTCTATATTTTACGAAGGTCAGGAGTCAGGAAGTTTGATGGATTTGTGTTTTCATAGAATCGGGAGAAAACATGACCGCGCATAATCAGTGAATAATTCACGGAAGTTCCAGTAAAAGCTTACGGTACCGTTGAAAGCATGGTGGTCTACACAAATCCATGGATGATGGCTCAATAATACAGCTGTATTGACAAGCATTTCCTTTGGGCTTACATAACAATAACACAAACACAGTGCATTGAAAAGGTTCATGTTCGCATTGCAATGTGAACTTTCTGAGAAAAAAGCTCACTACCGACGATTATTATTGTGCTTTAAAGTTTATAATCCGAGCTTTATCTACTACATTCCACAATTCATTCATGGTTTTATATTCATTCATTTTTATTTTGAGAGAATTTTTCCGCGTTATGTTTTGTGCTACGATAGACAATAAAGAAAAAATGGAGTACATTGAACACGCAATGAAAAAGAAGTAATATTATAATTTTGGGTTTGTTTTTTGAAAAATAAATTTCCGCTATAAAATTGAAACTAAAGGGGCAATACTTTTTTATTCAAGACCTAATACATATTAATGATTCAACTAGGGTTGTCAACTTTTCTGTTACGATTCCGGGAGAAATAGCACAAAACTGAACATTATCATATATCCGAATAAGGGACAATCCTGGCAAATCCGGGACGGTTGGCAACTCTAGGATCGTTGATCTAAAATACACTGTTGAGTGTATTTTAGAATGACATATTTTTTAAATTCTAGCTGTCACTAGGCCCTTTCAACAATACTAGGATAACGTTTTATAATACCATCAAATCAGAGTCAATAATATTATTACTAAAGAATTAGATACACTTTATTGTAGAACGCCATCTGTGTTCGGAAACCAAAAAACCATGCCAGTTTGCCAGGTCGATCGAAAAATGATTACCAACCTCACAATCACTTAAAATAGAAATAGTTGCATAGACTGTTTAGTAGTAGTTATGAATAATCGTAAAGATTTAATTTATTGTCTATAAGAAGTATACGAAATAAACAAAGTAAGCACAATATATATATATATATGAATATGGGTAATAACATGGGTATTATTTCTTTTCAAGAAAGATACGAAGACAAAACGAAGACAGCATTTATCTATTGATTTATCGACTTCTGTTCGAAGGCATGGGAGTTTGTGGTGTCTAAAAACACCATCTCACCCTTTCGATCCTTCAACAATTAGTTCTGTCCTAGCCTTATCCCTACTACTCTTTTTTTTTAAAAAAGAGGCTGAGCGACTGAGTAACAGTTTTCGTAGAAAAAAACATCTGTTGAGATACCTCCATTAGGAGGCCATATGCTCCACATTTGGAGCAGACATGAATTTAAAAAAAATGATAATATTTTTGCTTATAGCTTATATTGTTCTTATCATATTTAAAGATTTGTTTGAAATACTAAAAGCGCATACATTATTTCTTCCTCGAGCGATGAAGTGAGCCAACTAGTAAAATTTTGCTTGGTGCTTTGGTGGATTGCATATTTTTATTTTACGGATATAACACTATTGCAATGTGTATTAACTGAGTTTACTTCACTTCTACGATACTTCAAATATTTTAAGCGGATCTAACTTATTTTTTTCTTTAATTAATATCTCTTGGGTCACTTCAAATATAATGGGATCATATTGACTGTGGAAAGGAAAAAGGATGTAGCCCACAGTTTTTTCAAAACAGCTTTTTTTTTATAATCGCAATGTATCAAACTTGATACACGTTCTATCAAAAGAATGCAAGCTGGAAATGCCGAATTAGTATCAAAATTTAGCCTTTTAGTTTAAAAACATTGACCTTGTAATAAAATTAAAACCAAGAAAAAAGACTGAAATAAATGTTTTTCCTAGACAATTTCTTTAATTAATATTAGATTATGTCAATTAAACATCAGTTTAGAAGTCTCCGTGCACTTCAAGGTTGTGTATAATCAAAGCCCCCTATAGTGAAAGCCATGCTATGGAGCTGAAAACAGGTACTTTTTTCAGATAAGCGGGCCGGCGTCATAATTTTCAAAGTAATATCACATCATTATGAAGCCATTTGTTTCTGATATGTTGTAGGAAATACATATTTATATTGTAATTATATATCTTTTCAATTACATATTTTTCAAAATAAGAAAAAATCACATTTTCTAAGGTTTTTGAAGACAAATCTCGGAGAACAAAAGCAAACAAAGAAAGCAAATCATTTTATTAAAAATATTTTTTTTACAATATTTCAATACAGAATATGAGGTTGAGGTGAGGTGCACACTGGTTCGTTACTCAATCTTTCCATAGGATTTCTCAAGTCATATCAGTAATCAAAAATCAGTAAATCAAACTAGGGTAGCACATTTCACTTCATTATTTTTTTAAATATTATTATTGATTACATCATCATTTACTTGGTATATTGCCATTATTATATGATAAGACGCAGCATTTATTTCATAATATCACAATAGGCGTTAAAATCTTATATAATATAATATGGATTCCGCTTGTTACTGTTGTTTTGTGTTATTTATAATCAATATTTTACATAACTGTCATATTTAATAGTGGGAAGTTAAAGTTTATTTGTTTTACCACACATCGCATTTCTTGCCATTCGCTATATTTCTTACAATCATTACTTAATTTGCATATATGACTCTTCCGATGTATCGTAAATTGTAAATTAATAACACCAAAGAATCACAGAATATCCATACAAGAAATCTTTCAAACATACATGTTATATTCAACGAAAAATAAGCTCATAAATTAGAATTTAGAGTTGATCTACGTATAGCCGCCATACGATTTGTTAGGAGCGGCTGGGATTTAACGGCCCGGTCTTTTTTGCTGCTTTTTCTACGACACTGCTTGGAACTTAAGACTGCTATGGTATAATTCATAATTTGCATATGGCCAAAAATAATCAAAACACGTTTTTTGCGCCTCATGTAAAATTTGATATCTGTGGGTAACATCCTTTTTTCTTTCCACAGCCGATATGAACTCCTACTTTGGGGATGAAAATTAATAAAAATGACGTTTTTATTTAATTTTATTTGATAGAGACGACAGAATGATCCAAGTGGAAAAGATTGATTTAAGATTTTCACATCTCTAAATATATGAGCTAAATCCCACGAGAAGGTCAAAGTATTTCAAAATTTCTTGAAATACAAGTAAAAAAATATATTATTCTACTATAGTGGAACAAAAGGTAGGTGGGGTGGGATCGTGTGAGCGCGTGGAGCGGTTTTAGTCCAAGAAGACTATTCAATGGGAAAGCCGTTTCATGCAGAAGTACACGTCGAGTCTTAAGAGCTAACCATGTGGGATTAGTGCTTTATTTGTATTGATAGCCGATTGCCGAGCCGCTACTGGCTGTGGGAAAATGGAATCAGCAACTTTTGGCATTCGAAATAAAAACAATATTATATAAAAATATATTTTTTACCATGACTCCTAATGGAGCATATCTCAACAGAAGTTTTTCTCACTCAGTTGCTCAACCTCTCTTTTTTCCAAAGAGAGTAGAAATAGAAGGCTAGGACTAGGAGAGAACTAGTGGTTAGCTAATACGCAGCTCTCGATACGCCCCGTTCACAGGGTAAGATGGCTGGGAGGGGGGAATTCAAGACATCACATTTTTACATCCATACCTTAAAAATTCATAAATCGATTAAAAAATCAATTTATAAAACTGTCCGTACTGGGATTCGGACCCGTGACCTTCGTAGCCGAAGCCAACGACGTTGACCACTCGACCACACAGACGGCATAGAAAGACAAATGAGTATAAATTAATGCCAGGAACACGGATATTAGAGAGCGGACTAACCAGCCTCTGTGAAAGAAAAAGTGACGATGGACATGGCTTGAACATGTGCTGCGGTTGTCCCAAGATATTCTGAAGGCTGTCCATATTTAACACTTGATTACCAAAACGTCTAAAATAGGATCAAGGAGCGACATGGTACAATGTCACCCCAGGCAAATATGTGTACAATTTTAATTGCATTTATAGAGGTATCGATGTAGATTACAATACATAACAGCTATCAGCAAGATATTATTAGTATTTAGCGAAAGGTTGAAATAAGAAAAAAATTGCAATGTGAATGTACCTTATGGTAACTTGGAGGTTAATAAATGTGAAGTTAATACAAAAGATTGTTTTATTTAAAATAAATGTAGAATTAGTACAAAAGAGTTTTTGAAAATAATTTGTTGTTGAGGATTGTTTTTTTAAACATTAATCAAACAATATACATACCTTATATCATATCATTTTAGATCACTTTGTTCTAATTTCCCAAATTATAATTATGTTTGAAATTACTATTAGGCACCACTTTAACTGTATTAATAATAGGGTAAAATTTCCCTATTATAATGGAGTTCTACCAAGTAAATGCCAAATCAATAAATAAATTAACTGTATTACTCTTTGATGTTCTCTGTAATAGCATGCAAGAGGTGTTAAGATTTATAATTTGTGTAAGCTTAGAGTACCTTATTCATAGTTCATACTGTAATTTGTAAACTCTTTTCACTGCCAATGGTTTATTATTACTTTTTAATTAAATTTGTTTTTTTATAAATAGCACTGTTAAATTATATTTCTATATATCAGTTGACAATTTTCACCGTGAACAAAACCTGTCCCAATCTTGATAAATAAAAAGTGAAAATAAATAC
Organism: Himalopsyche tibetana; assembly: GCA_030503985.1. Classification (NCBI taxonomy): domain Eukaryota; kingdom Metazoa; phylum Arthropoda; class Insecta; order Trichoptera; family Rhyacophilidae; genus Himalopsyche; species Himalopsyche tibetana. Next base: position 28,197,652 of record JAPJYX010000005.1, read on the forward strand.
AAAAGAATATTGTGTTTTTCTTAATATAATACCTTAAAAGTGATCATGGAATATGTATTGAAATTGTTGTCAATCTGTTTATTCGTGGGTACCTTCCATCATTTTATAGTTCAATAGGCCAAAGCTAGCGCCTTCAATAGTTCAATACAACAATAATGAACAACGTACGCCTCAGTGGAAAATGAGCAATGGAAACATTCAAAGGTATTTTTATTGTAGTTGTTTTTTTTTTATCGAACCACCCATTGATAAAATTTGTTTTCGTTAAACCTGTGTATAGGTGTTTGGCGCACTTGGAAAAAAAACGTTACAACAATATCGGAGTTTAACGGAAATCGCATTCCGATAAAATTATCTCACAGGAAAGTGTGTGGTGAGCAATACTTGGTATATATACATATCGACTGTGGAAAGGAAAAAGCATGTAACCCACACATAGCAAATTTTACAGGAGGCACAAAAAACGTGTTTTGATGATTTTGGCCCATATGCAAATTATGAAATATTCACAACCTTGAAGTGCACGGATAATTCTAAACTGGTGTTTGATTGACGTAAACTAATAATGATTTAATAAATTATTTAAGAGTTACCCATTTTACTGTTTGCAAGTTTGACAGGCCCAACTTTTTTCAAACTTAAAAGCTAAATTTAGATACCAATTCGGCATTTGCAGCTTACGTCCTTTTGATAGAACGTGTATCATGTTTGATACATTGTGATATCGAAAAAAACTGTTTTGAAAAAACGGTGGGCTACATCCTTTTTCCTTTCCAGGGTCGATTTATTCATTCATATAAATGAATTAGCTACCGATGAAGTCACCAAGCTTCCAAATGTTTTATCTGTTTTTTTAAATAATAATGACGACTATGTTAATATAATTTACGATGATCAAACGTGTATTAGTCAATAACAAATGACATTTGAGTTTTTTTTGTTATGTGCGGTAATTGACTGAAAAAACTATGTACTATCTCATATCGCCCGCTGTGGTCTAGTCTAGTCGGTAAGAGCTTGGCTTTATCGATCGGGTAGGTCTAGGTTCGATTCCCGGTATGCTATGTGATAAAAAATATATCCGATGAAAGCACAAAACGTGCACTGATGTCGAGAATACTGAGTTTTAAGACAGTTTTTATTATAGAAGTGCTGTTTTGCGAAAACTGTTGGTAACTCAGTCGCTCAAACTCTAGTTAATTTAGAATAATCTGGATTCTGAGCAATGGGCTTAGAATATACTAATAAGCTAATATCTCTCGCTAAAATTGGACGTTTGAGATGGAAATTTAGAAATCAATGTCATCATGTCTTTTTATAAAAATCCGTAGCCGCCATTTTAAATCTTACTTAAGTAACGTTTTATAACGAGGTTATCCTCATAATATCGTAAATATATTTTAATTTCATTATTTAGTTATTATATTATCAAAAATTGTCTTGAGTACTTGTGCTCAGTATTATATGCAATGCAATCACAAATAAGCATATATTTAATTAAATTGGATAACTTTGTTATTCTACTCCGACTCCGGCCAAAACACCACGACTCCAACTCCGACTCCACACTTTGAATTAATATGTAATTAACACTATTAGTGTTTGTATTTTAACCCCTATCTGCGTCCAGTAGAAAGGAAAAAAATCCCCAACCCTTTTTATAATATATATGTTAATAATACGAATCAATTTTTAGTTTATTCACAAATAACTTTACGATAGTTTGGATGAAGATATTTCTGAAGAAGGCGAATCACGTGTTACAATTTGTTACACAAATGAACTTTCACAAAGTTACAACCCGAAAAAATAACAATTGAGCATATTCTCACAATCCTACTTGTAAATAATACAATTGCAAGTTTAGTGATTTTAGTTTGTACTGAATATATAATAACTGATAAAGACATGGACCCACGTATACGCATATCCTAAAACAAGAAGTACGTGATCTTTTCATTCATGCATGCATAGCTAACTCAATGGCGACTAGGTTGACAAAACAGCTTCTAAACATTTTTTCGTCAACAAATTTTATTTCAAAAACATTGGATGATGTCAAAACATCAACAGAAGTATTTTTAACAATATTTGGTTGATATTTATTTATCGACTCGTTATATTCGCTAAAACATTGGTAAATCATATTGTTATATTATAATTATTGCTATTTGGTTGATCAATCTCTCTTTATAAGAAAAGGGAAAGACAAAATGGAATATGGAAATACTAGTTGTAACTTTGTTGCTCTTGATACCACACGTTTTTTTTAAAAATTGGATGATTGATAGTAGGCTTAAGTACTAGAATTAAAATAATTTAAATGTGGTAGAGTTGTATCCAGTGCTTTAAAAATAAAGGGTGCTAAACTTCAATTTTGGGATTGCGAACCGATTATGCCGTATTTTTTGTTTTATTTAAAAACTTCTATCACTTCTTCTACTAAAATCTAAAAACTTCTAGGAATTTTAGTATTTCAAACAAATCTATAAATATTATAAGAACAATATAAAATATAAGCAAAAATATTGTCGTATATTTATTTTCATACTTTATAGAAAGGCACCGAAAAAAAATATGTTTGAGAGCTCTGTTTTACTCCAGACAAAGCAAATATAGTCAAACAGCATATGTTTTAATAGGCGTTGGAATGTCTACTCTTTGAGTTTGGCTAGGTCTGGGATGAGGAATTCAAGGTGTTAGTGTTTGCGATGTCTTCCAGGAATTTTCTCCTGATGATAATAAAAACCGGAGACCTTTATTCCTGCTGCTTGCTCAGATACCGCCCGCCACTGGGACAGGACTTCTTTGTTTGGCCATCATAATAACATTGATATACTAATAGGCTTTTGTGGCTTCACGACTACGTGGCCTCAGAGGTGCGAGAATCTGAATTATGATATCATCGCCAGTCGAGGAAAATTCTGTATTCTATAAAAACGGTTTATGATTTTTGTATACATGACAATTGCGCATATAACGACTATGCACAAAATTATAGGTACATATCGCACCCCTAGTTTAAGACTAAAATAAAAAAAATGACATTTTGAGATAATACTGCAGAAAGGTTAAGAATATATTTATTTAAGTCTAAATGAATAAATGTTGCGGAAAGAGATTTTAATAAAATTGTCAGTTTTCGATACTCTTATATTTACATACGTACATTTATTTCTTATATAAACACGAAACATTCATTTACTAAGCCTTAGTTCAAGTTCATCCGTGCACTTGAAAGCCTGAAGATGCCGAAAGACGAAACCCGGGTCGTTAGTGACAAAATCTGTGAGAATGTACATAGTTTGAACGATTCAAATTTAATATTGAAGTTTCCCCAAGCACCTTCAGTCGAAATCTTAATTTAAAAAAAAAGTGTATGTTTTCTTTTTCTGCCTGTTTGACGTTTGCTGCCGATTGTCTATGGTACGACACACGCACCACCTATGGTAAATTAATTGTACTATGACCATCGCGCAAGTGCAAGCATAGGTTGTCGAAATGATTTGCATGGCAGACATACAAACATTGATTTTTATATATAAGACCTACTGTAAGTTAATTTTAATATGCCTATAACCTTCCCGAAAGTGTAAGCAAAAAGTTTGTCAAAGTTTTTGTTTTATTGCAGTCGGATGAGCGGTGTACGATCAAGCATTCATTTTTATATATTAGATTATAAACTGGTAACCATGTCATCTAAATTATAGGCAAGTTATTCGGAGACTTTACATTGAGATGGAGTTGATAGAGGAAGAGGCGCCTGGCAGGCATCCTCTGTATTGCATTAATAATAATTCAAATATTTATTCACTACGACAAAAGTCTGGTAAGCAAATAGTTGTCCGTTCACACGACTCTCAGAATAATAAGCAAGGATGTGTATTTCTCATATCGCGTGAACAATAATATCTTTCATTTCCTTTCCTGGAATCATTTCCTAAGATATAAATGCCATAGCAATAAAACGTTGCTTGTTTGTCAACTAATCCACGACTCCTTTGCTAGATAGCTGTGCATATAAATTATTTATTACCTTAATCCTTGTGATTTAAATATGCCCCGTTTAACATGTACAAGATATGAAGTATGTAACGTCTTTCCTCGACCATAAATAAGTCGCCATCAATTATAAAACGCACCCTTATTTTTAAAATACCAATAATACCGGCATCGTAAAAACTTTGTACCAACTGAAAAGAAATCCGATTACAATAATATTATTAATTCACATTGCAAAAATTATTCGATCCCGATTGAACATTCGAAGTGAAATGTACCTGGTCATATATTTCTTTCAGCTTATAAGATACCAAAATGAAAATTTCACCATTTTTGAGAATGTGAAACTAAATGTTCCTCTAATTTAAGATTTCGACTGAAGGTGCTTGGTGGAATTACAATATTAAATTTGAATCGTTCAAGCTATGTACATTCTCACAAATTCACACAAATTGCACTTGAATGCCTGAAGATGCCGAAAGGCGAAAGCCGGGTCGTTAGTGACAAAATTTGTGAGAATGTACATAGTTTGAACGATTCAAATTTAAATGTTACTCATTTTATTTTGGGAAATCGTGGACATGAATTGTTTGTTCTCCTAATGTGTAGAACCAGCCTGTCAATGGCAATGTCACTGGGGAGAGCTTTAACGGGTTGTAACATTATTGCTTCGGATGCTGACATATTCCACGTGAACGTGGGTGAGATTATATATATTATGTATTAAAGTAGAGTTTGTCAGAGCTTACTCAGTTGACTTCATTGCCAATTGTTTTTGCTACTGCTTTTAATATTTAATTGTATAGCATTTTTTCTTCATTGTAAAAGTCTTAAATTTATAATTTGTCAATCTTGTGCATTCTTAATAAAATAAAATAAATTAAAATGGCAAATAAATGCTTAAAAAAGAGTGAATAGATTTTTAGGTTTTTTTTAAAAGTATCCCATCATTTTGTATGTGCTAAATTCTCAATACATATAGTTTTTACGCGATATTTTTTATTCCTGAATTCATCCAATGATTTATTATATCGACTGTGGAATGAAAAAAGGATGTAACCTTTTTCAAAACAGCTTTTTTACAATAATCACATTGTATGACGCTTGATACACGTTCTATCAAAAGGACGCAAGCTGAAAATGCCAAATTAATATTTAAATTTAGTTTTTAAGTTTGAAAAAGATGACCTTGTAAAAAATTAAACCGAAAAAAAGACTGAAATAAAGGTTTTTCCTGGATAGTTTCTTTAATTAATATTAGATTTAGTCAATTAAACACCAGCTTAGAAGTCTCTGTGCAATTCAATGTTGTGTATAATTCATAATTTGCATATGGCCCAAAATCATCAAAACACGTTTTTTGTGTCTCCTGTAAAATTTGATACGTGTGGGTTACGTCCTTTTTCCTTTCCACAGTCGATATGGTCTCGTATTTGGAGTGGGTTATTCAAACATAATCATTATTTAGTTCACAACTTAAGAAAAATCGAAATATACATATTTTTAAATGCTCTAGAAAATTCAAGAAAGATTTTTAACAGATTTAAATTTCAAACATACTATTCAGCGGAGTGAAATCAGATTCCCTCCATAAAATTTGTTCATCGTCTACCTGCTTTTACATCTTGAATAAAGAACCGACTCATCAAGAGGTGCGATTTAATGATTTCGGTATTTATGAGAGATCATTTCCTTTTTTTAATTGCTGGTCGAATTCCTTTGAATGGACTATCCTTGATCTCAAGATGAGCTGATTGATCTTTCGTTGAAAAGAATAGATATTCTAAAAAACAAACAAAGGAGACGCATGTTCTTGTTTACTATCAAGATTTTGTATGAAAGCCATCCGAATTTTATCTGAAACTAAAGTATCACTCCGTATTCAACTAAAAATACAATCATTAAAGATTTTGACTGAATGTGTTTGGTGGAATTTTAATATTAAATTTGAATCGTTCTTGCATGTTGTGTGAATATTGTGCGTCGAAACTTGTGTGAATGTACATAATTTGAACGATTCAAATTTAACATTACAACTTTTTATACTCAACACTTTTTTAACACGGTACATACTTTCCACAAAAAAAAAATCGTGTAGAAAGTGTTATAATTTATAAAAAAATAATGATTAGTTAACTGAATTTTAAAAAATCCTATTATTTGAAAAAAATAACAAAATTGCAATGTAAATAGATAATAATGTAAATTACACAAGATTCAAAAGTGTTTCCTCCGTAAAATAAAAATAAGCAATCCATCAAAACACCGAATAAAGAATTCCACGAAAAAAGTTTAACCATTTTACTAGTTGGCTCACTTCACCTCTCGAGGGCCAATATACAATGCTTATTTTTTTTTCTTATGCTTTCTAAAAAACAGGACATATTAAAAAAAGGAATGGTTGGCTGGCCGAATATTTTTGTTTTCAAAATTGTCCCTATGACGAAAAAAATTGTTTACACCTGTTCTAAAAAGAGGACGCTTGGTTACCCCATATAGAATCCATCTAAATATGAAATAAAATCTTTCTTTAAAAATTGTACGCACATATATCTGAATAGATATAATTATTAAATGTGCGTTTAGGTCGTTCAACCTATCCTAGACACTTTTTACATTCATCATAGACATAGACCAACGCAAAGAATTTGCTATGGGGTAAACTGCTTGCAGTCCAAATAAATATTTCATATTTCAACAGAGTAAAAAAATTAAGCCAGTTAGAATATTTAGGAAATAATGTTTTTATTCAAATATTTGTAATACATTGTGCCAGCCACTAGCGATGCATCAAACTGTTTGATTTAATAATATGCATATCTTTGATTGATTAGTCGGTAACGTTGTGGAATTTTATTTTTAATTTAAAATTAAATTGGACAACTTTGTTATTCCACTTGTTGTGCTACAACTTGTGATATGTGCTTCGCTTCTTTAAGGTTCATTATCAGACTGTCGTTACGTTAACAAATAAACTAAAAATATTGATACTTGACGTAGAGAGTGTAAGATACAAACATTGATTAAAAACTAATTTCTTACATTATGAACCACGGACGCCTGTTAAAGCAGTCCGACCTAACAAGGCCTCTGACGAGAACTGGTCGTTAGTTCAGCCCAGTTGCTCAACCTATTTTTTTTAGAAGAGAGTAGAAATCAAAGAATAAGGGAAAGGACAGGACTGGTATAGATGTACCAGTATAACTTGACTGCCCGCGAGGGCGCCACCATCGCATCATTAACGTTTCCATAGTCAACACGTCATAGGGCGACAATTTTAGTTCTGAGTTCTGCCACAGTCAAGTTAAAATGGTACATCTCTAGTCAACTAATCGCTTTTTCTACGCCTCGTTCTTTTAGGAATAAAAGTATGGGACAGAGTTTTCGGATATCAGAAAAACGTACGCTTTCGAATGGAAATCAAAAATCGATTGAAAAAAATGGGTTCCGTACTGAGATTCGTGAAATACGTGTCGAAAGCAAACGACGCTGACTACTGCGTCACAACAAGTAAAACTACATAAAGTCTTTACTTCTGGGTTATTTTTAATGGATTTTGGAATACTGTTTTTATTAGTTTTTTAAAATATTTTAATATCACAATATACATCGACTGTGGGAAGGAAAAATTACTTAACCCACACAAATACAATTTTACAGGAGGCACAAAAAACGTGTTTTGATGATTTTGGGACATATGCAAATTATGAATTATACACAACATTGAAATGAACGGAGACTTCTAAACTGGTGTTTAATTGAAATATTTTAATATTGATCAAAGAAATTGTCTAGGAAAAGCATTTATTTCAGTCTTTTTTCATGGTTTTATTTTTTTTTACAAGCTCATCTTTTTCAAACTTAAAAGCTAAATTTAAATATTAATTCGGCATTTTCAGCTTGCGTCCTTTTGATAGAACGGTTATAATGTTTTACATATTGTGATTATCGATAAAATCTGTTTTGAAAAAACTGTAAGTTACGTCCTTTTTCCTTTTCAAAGTCGAATATATTAATATTCTGTCCTGTTAATAAATAGGGCTTTTAAATACGGGTTGGACTTCGGAAACTAGGTTTTAAGAAAGTCGGTTTTTGTAAAAGCCCTGGTAGTAATTATTTGAGTTGCAATGTTCCGTGAAAAAATAAATCGTCAAAGATGTGGTAAGACAATAATTTTTACATATTATTTGACTTGATAATTTGTTGTATTGTTGAAATTTGGTGACTTTAAAGGCGCGAGCCATTATTTTATTCGACTGACAACACACTCCTATCTTTATTTGCTCTGATGTCTCCGCATTCCGGACTAAATGCCTCTTCTAGTGCAAGTAAATAGTGACACCACTCTGAAGCAGTGGTATGACGTAATTGTTAGTAATTAAATAATTTCGTATCTTCATAACTGATCATAACGACTTATCTTGAAACAATTATTTGTTGTCAATCTTTTAAATGTTTTAATTACACTCTAATCTATCGATTGTATTACAGACGCGTGAACAGCAGCGAATTCGTAAAATTTGTGTTAATTAAAAAGGTACTACTTCCTTGTTTGACGCCAGGTGGTGAAACCTTTCCATATAATATGTCACATTACACGAAATATGATCATTCGTCTCGTTTTTAAGTAGTCTAACTTGTTGTCCCCAAGCAGAGCCTAAAATGGTCCGTTTTCTTAAGGACGGAAACCTAATTAACAATTCAAAATCGCGATAAATCAAAAAGCTACATTATAAGCAAGATTCAGAAGTATGTGTTGAGTAATTCCTTTATTATAACTAAGTAAAAAAATGCACTAGAACACTTGGAATCTTTCGTTATTTTCATTAATAAATGAAGAAATATTCGTTTTCTTGAATAGTGTGTATTCAAGTAAGCAGTCGATGTCCCGTTTTGAGGGAACAATGAATGGTCACGTTACGATAATGGCCGCGTAACTAACGCCTTGAAGTCGGATGTTCGAGAACACAAAAAGGGCAGTTATTAATGTTATTTTGATATTTTGAATTCGGTTGATTGACATCTCATCTGGACATGGAGGTGCGCCTACGACCGTTGAATTTTTCAGTGCCTGGCGTCAAGCAAGGAAATACCATTAAAAATAGGATAATTTAAGTTCTATTGTAGTAACTTTGAATATGATATATTTATATTAGATTAAGCCTTTTTATTGTTATTTGTCTCGCCTGCACTGGTCTAGAACGGTCGTGCTCTCTAACCATTATTATTTGGAACAAAATAAACAATAAAAGCTGCGTGGTGTGATAGAGGAGGTGGTATGTGGGCATGTAGGGGTTGGCGCGTTGTTCACAGATCACAGGTATGTACGACCGAGCGGGATTTTAAAGGGTTATTATTTGGCGGCAAAACTACCCGCTCGCGTCAGCCGGGAAACAAAAGCTCCGTGGCTTAATATTAAAACATTGATAGAATCAATAAATTTAAAATTGTATATTAATTGTTCTTATCTATAGAGATGACAATATAATTATTCGGCGATTAAGATAGGTCGTTGACTTTATTAATGCCATTCGCATTACCTATGTTAAGTTTCGAAATTATCATTATATAACATGTTATGAAATTTCGTAATATACCTTCCGTGAATAATCTTCAAACTCCATGTCACATTCTTTTATCAATTAAATATCGACCCGTAACAAGCAGAAAATAATAACTGACAATTAATATTTTTTTACCTGAGGCTTTTTTAAAAAATTATATTCGGTAACCGACTAAGCAGCCTCTTATTACGTCCAAAATAAAAAAAAAACGACGATGGACCTGGCTTGGACATGTGCTGCAGACGCCCCGAGAGCGTCTAATGCTGGCCATTGACATGCGCCAAAAATCTTATTTTCTCATTGAATGTTCAGCTCATGCTATAAATCCAGACCATTAAAGTAAAAATCGAGTGAATTATGTTCGTTGACGAGCAAACCCAATATCCAAACGCGCAGATCGCCACTTACCTAAAAAAGCCCTGCTCGTTTCTTCTACCAACCAGATAGATTTTGACAAAATAAATTCTTGTATGATTTTATATTAACTCGCTCTCCATATGATGCAATGAACTCTTTGGAAGCCACGTTATCAATTGTTATATACGTCACTGACTGAAATTCGTTTTCAAATTTTTTTTATAGCAAGTCTTAGCATTTGTTTTACATAGTAAGTTTCTGCAGTATTTAAAACCTACCAGTTCCGTCCACCAAATCCTCAGTATTTGCCTCCCAAACCACAATATCTCAAAGACATCGATAGTCTTTTGTTCCGTATAATAATAAGTTTCTTTATATAATAAAAATTGTGTTAATTAAAAAACAAAAAAAAATCAGAGGCGTACTGCGATACTTGGAATATAGGGCTGAAATAAAAATGTACCTGTTCTTCGAGCAAAGGGTTCAGCTACCGCCCGCCCCTCATTTTTTTGTATAACGGACATGAATACTTTTATCTCATAATAGCCGGTTCGTCTGAAAAATCATCTTATTTTTTAACGCATATCTCATTCATAATTATTCCTTACAGATTCTTTACCTTCATTAATGAACTGCCTGCTACTACATCTATTAAGGGTAAGTGTATAGGCGCTGTTTGCCATTGGGGATGTCAAACGGATATTTTTATTTCAACGCGGTAAATTACAGTTTATATTTGTCTTGATTTATCTATCTACCTTTTACCCCTTTAATATAAAACCGTGAAATATGAATATACTTTTATTCAAATTTTGTAAACATTGTTAGTCAACTTCGTTATGCGGTTTTATATTACCAAATGTTAAAAAGAATTCAAAAAGTTTTTTTAATCCATGCCCTCTTATAATGCGATGCATATGGTCTTCTAATGGAGATATTTTTTAATAGAAAATTTAAATTAACTTTGATTATTCCACGTATTGTGTTACTAACTTTGACACGTGTTTCGCCTCTTTCAGGGGCACCTTCAGACTTACTATCGCAAAATTTGCTTAAGTAATGAAGCAAGATTGATTCTAACATTTTAAAATTATGAAATTACAAAATGGAGTTTTTGGGTTTTTTTTTCCTTTTAAGAGGAATCTTGCTTCATTACTTAAGCAAACTTTGCGATAGTAAGTCTGAAGATGCTTCTGAATGAGGCGAAACACGTGTCACAGTTAGTAACACAATAAGTGGAATAATCAAAGTTAATTTAAATTTTCTATTAAAATGAACTTCCACAAAGTTACCGCCAAAACCATCGAAAGTATGAGATATTTTTTTATACTAGTACTGATTTTTGCTCAATATATCGTTTTTCAAGAGAAATCAGTTGAAAATTCTCGCAATGAGCGAAACCGGTCCTGACCTTTTAAATAATGTGGAATAAAGTATATAGGAATATTGTGTTTTTATTAATATAATGCCTTTCCACCAAGTAATGACAGTGAACACCCTAAAAGAGATTAGATAGGGTTTGGAAAGGACTAGTAGTTAGCTAATCGCTCTCACTGCGGCTCACTATTTTAGGATTGAAAGTATGTGACGAAATTTTTGACTAACATCCATGCCTTCTGACAAAAAATTATATATAGTTCAAAAAATGCTGTTCGTACTGGGGTTCGAATCCGCGTGGAAGGCAACAACTTTTGTTTACCAATGCGCTACGGATCCTACATAAAAAAGAACTTGTACATAATTGATACTTTTTGAAAATCTTAATTGCTTAAATTTTTTCTCTAACGATCCGCGAATGACCTATTGGCATCTGAAGTCGTTTAAGTGCACGAATAAACTTGAGCTAACGTGAAGTACTGAATTGATATGAATATTTCATCAAGCATCTTTCGTCGAAATATTGAATTATATATATCTACATATTTTTAGTTAATCCGTTTTCGGATAGGACAATCAAATTTAATCTAAGACGTAAATAGTACAATAGCCTTAATTAAGTATTTCGACTGAGGGTGCTTGATGGAATTTCAATATCAAATTTGAATTGTTTGAATTTTGTACTTTTCCATGAGTTTTGTCGCTAACGACCCGGGTTTCGCCTTTCGGCATCTTCAGGCATTCCAAGTGCACGGATGTACTTGAACTGACGCGTAGTAAACAGTTTGTATCGTTTATAAACAAAAATATAAGTAGATCACTAAGTTAAAAGGCTATTAAAATGTAAATTAGCGAAAATTGAATGTATACAATTTTCAATGGATTAAGTTGGTTTGTTATTATGGGGATTTTTTGAAAATATTAATGACCAGATAATAACATAGGAATGTTTAAAATAAATCTAGGTTTTTATCCGACCTATTATTAATGAGTTGATTTGTTTTTAAGCCTTCGAATTAATATTTAATGATAGCAAGTGCTTGAATTATTAATAAAATGACAATTATTTAAAAGGGGTACAACAATGGAGAATTTGGTAGATAATATTGCTCGTTTAAAATTGGCAAACTGTTGAGCTGAGCTCGATTAATCTCTAAGATTTCTTGGTAAAATAATTTAAACTCGCCCCTGTTAGTATGAGTACAATAGCCATTCAATGTGATATTCCAATATGATTCTAATACAAAAATGTCAAACGTTTATGAACCAAAAAAAACCGGAATGCTTAATATTAAAGATGTATCTTTATAAAGATATTTTTGCAAATCCTAACCCTGATGATGCAATTAGGGTTTCGATGTCTGGTAAAAAGACAACGAATTTAACTCCGGCTTTAAATTAAAAACTGACACCAACTTCGAATTGATTTTTTCGATCATTTTTGTTTATCTCACATAATACCGTCAGAATATATTCTTTAGTCAACCTAGCATGCAGTGGACTGTTTAAATACATGTAATTAAATATTTTTTAAGAAATCCCGGTCTGAAGTCTCCGGAAAAACAGGACTCTCAACTCCATAGCCCTAGTTGCAATGTGATATGATAGTAAAGTCAAAAGAACATAATTTCAATGTAACACAATATTACAACACTTCTTTTTCATCTTCGTTTCCAATGTGAAGCACATCTCAAGAAAAGTTTTTCTACGACAACTGCTTGTAACTTGATTGTTAATTGATTGGTTGTCAAAAATAATTGAGACGAAAACCCTTTATTCGTCGTCTGTTGTTTAGTCGATAAGAACATTTTCCCTAGCGATCAGGCTGGTCTGGGTTCTAAACAGAGTAAAGCAAAGACCAAGAACAAGGGTGTTTTTGATATATCTTCTCATCGAGTTTATTTCGTAAGATTTTCATAAAAAAAATATTTGACGCGTTGCCATTAGTTGTAATGCCAAAAATTAAAAGATGGATAGGGCTAGCAGAGGGGTCGGCAACCTATTAAATCGGAAGAGCCAAAAGTTACAATTTACAAAAATTCCCAGTTTTTAAAGAGCCACTAAAATTTTTCGTTTCAATATTATACCATTTACTTATATGCACATATGTATATACATATATAGTTATATATATATCGTGTATTGTGTATCGTGTATTCCCTGAATATCGTGTATTTAATGTAAAATGTTGATTTAAAATAAACGCCTTAAAATAAGGAATAATATTTATTCATTTAAAAACACAAATATAGATACAACTGTAATTACATCAATGGGAGCATTGGTTTGGCATGTCTTTTGAAAGTTCGATTTTTATACACGCGATTTAATAATATGCGATTGCCAGGATTATAATTATTACATTAAGCGGGATACCTGATTATTTTTCTTGATTATTTAAAAAAAACTACGTCTACTATTCATTTCACTTATTTTAAGAATTTGCACAAAATAAAAAAACTAATGCTAAAACATTACAAGATAATTAATTGCCTGAATTTTTTTATTTAAATAAAGCTGCACGTTAAGGGTGACAATCTCTATTTATTTTTATTCATCAAACGACAAAATATGTAAATTTCCAGCGTTTTTAATACTAAAATATGTAGTATACTTTAGAGCTGTATTATGATTTATTCCTGGATCCCCATTTTTTTTTATTATTTAAATAAATAATTACCTATAGTCAAAAATGATATACCGTTTATTTCAATTCGATACCATTAAAAATAAAGAAGTTATTGATTTTTAGCCACAACTGAACTCCCCGGGCCTACTGGCGACGGTGGCTGTTTGGGAGGGAAATGTAATGCAATTGGCTCACTGGACATGTTAAGCGTAGCGATTTGTAATTAACGATTATGAAAATTGAAGCTATCGAGAAATTAGGCACATAAAAATATATTTTCTTTTTTTAAGGGTAAATTTTAAATTTTTTAAATAATTTTAAAGGGTAAATATTTTTTTTTCATATGGAACTGGAGAGCCGCAACTTTACATAGAAAGAGCCGCGGGTTGCCGACCCCTGGGCTAGGACAATACTAGCGTTTAGCTTACCTATTAAGGTTCGAATGTGTAAAAAGAAATTTACATATCATGGACATCCATGCGTACACAAATCGGATCTGTCGCTGACCACTTAGCTACATGTCTAGCCTTGATCTTAATATCGACTGTGGAAATGAAAAAGGACGTAACCCACACATATCAAATATTATAGGAGGCGAAAAGATGTATTTTAATGATTTTGGGCCATATGAAATTTATGAATTATACACACCTGGAAGTGGACGGAGACTTCTAAACTGGTGTTTAATTGACATTATCTAATATTAATTAAATACATTGTATATGAAAAACTTTTTTTTCAGTCTTTTTTCTTGGTTTTAATTTTTTAACGACATCTTTTTCAAATATAAAAGCTAAATTTAGATACTAATTCGGCATTTGCAGCTTGCATCCTTTAACATTTTGATATAACGTGTATCAAGTTTAATATGTTGTGATTATCGCAAGAGACCTGTTTTGAAAAGACTGTGGGCTACTTCCTTTTTCCTTTCCAAAGTCGATGTGTATATTTCATTTAGCGTTACGTTGAAAAGATTTTCAGTTTTAATATTCCGTCTTAAAAATACAAATGGGTTCTGAGACAAAATTTATTTGAGACACACTGATATAAGGTAATAAAATATATTTTAATAATGTAATAAATTTATAAAAACCAACATTTATTTTATTTTGACCCACAGCCATTGCCTGTAATTTATACACATAACTAATATTTGATAAAATTCCATATCTTTCCACAGACCGTTTCACAATAAATTATGTTTTTCAAATGCAATAACGACCGTGACAAAATATTTTAATTTTATTGTGTTATTATGTGCAACGCCACGTCTTCGAGACCGAAACGTGAATGAATGCTGCTGGGGGCCAGAACCTTTCGGGTTGTTTTCTCGAGAAATATGATCTCGAGTACCGAGAAACGCGATCATGTAAGTAGCAGAAAAAATAAGCTCAAAACATGTTGCACTTTTATGGTGTTTTAAAGATTTTGAATAGCTACCATAAATTACATACTTTTATTTTTCGTCGGTCTGTGTTTGTTAGAGACAAAGTTAGTTTTTAGAAATTGCTAGAATAAAGGGGTGGGCTAGAACAAAAATGGCTGTTTTGCAACAAAGGACTTCGATGAAATACTCAAAGGAAAAGTAAAAGATTAGTATGGGTAAATTCAACAAAAAAACCAACTTATTCTACCAAACCAATAGCAATGCATTAACTCTACTTAAGCTAATCTTAAGATAAGCTCACTTAATTACTTTACTATTACTAAATAAATAAATCCGGATTAACATTCATTATTTATTAACATATTAACAACTGTACATATTTTGTAAGCCATGTCAGCTACCCATTTTTAGCACGTGGCCTCTTATTAGTGGTATTTCGACAGAAGTTTTTTTCTACGAAAACTGTTTGTTACTCAGTCGCTGAACTTCTCTTTATATCAAAGAGTAGTAGTGATATAAGGATAAGGCTAGGACAGGACAAGTGGTTGACTTTTTGCTTTTTGCTAAAAAAATCAGAATTCAAAAAATCGATCGAAAAAATTCTGTTCGTACTGGGATTTTAACCCGTGAGGTGTGGCACGGAAGCCCTCAACGTCAACCGATGCGCCATAGGAACCGACATTTTTTAAACAATTATTAATAATGGAAAATGTGAAAGTATGGTTGAAACTACTGATTACTAAGATTTTCTGTTTTTTGTTTGATTAAGGTTAAATGAAAATAAATTTATATTATTTATAGTCCTTACGTAAAATTAATTAAAATTCAATACATTATGTACAAATTTATTTTGTATGAAGAATCACCGAACGGATGTCCATATTGTTTTTATTGAAGGACTAACGTACCCTTAGTTATAATTCCATTATTTTTAAATTGTTTTGCCTTGTAAGGGGCTTGAAATGCCAACTTTCTATTGAACGTATGGTTCAAAAGAGCCCTTCTACATTGTCATCCGTTGATACGATTTTGGTATTGAAAATATTTTGTTGACGCGCCTCGTAAAAAAATATATGTACATACTTAATAATTTAATCGTCATTGTCTTTAATTGCTTCGTTTTCTATGAAACTAAAAGTATCGCATTTATAAGCTTTTTTTTATAAGCTTATAAATGCACCTTTTAGTATTTCTAAGCAATGTTCTGCGCATTATTTCGTATTAAGAAAAACACAATATTCCTTTGCACTTATTTCCCCACTTTTATTAACCAATATCAGGACCCGTTTCGCTCATCAGTTGATAATGCTTGCCATGAGCGAAACCTGTCCTGATCTTGGTAGATAAAAGTGGAAATAAGTACAAAAGAATATTGTGTTTTTCTTGATATAATACCTTTCCACCAAGTATTGACAGTGAACACCCTAAAAGTGATTGTTTCATATTGTCAAAAAATAAACTATTATAGTAACCACAATAATTCCTTTGTCCACTTAAATGCTTTTTTGAATGAGTTTTTTCACGAAATTAATAATATTAATTTAGGTTTTATCTTTTTATATCATTTCCCTTTTGTAAGTTTTTTATATGAATAAAAAACTGAATACAATAATTAGTGTCATTCTTTATATTAAGTCAGAGAATATAATTAAGTGGTTCTTTAATATGGTTATTTTCGAAAAAAATGGCTAGTAAATGAATAGTCTAAAATTCTAAGAAAGTGTTATAATTTTTAATTTTCTGATGTCTATTTATTTGACATGATGCTTTTCCATTTCATTAATTTCCCGTTGTAATAACTGACAATATAAGAAAATGTTGAAATAATAAAGTTAAAATATTCATCATTAATATCGGGGCGTTCTTGTCGTGCATTAAAAGCGGCAGCGCATTTACAGCGGTGCCTTACACAGCATGCACAGGGCCAACATATCCACAGACCATTTTTGGCGGAGTCGTGAGATGCGCATTGTTGTCTTTAAGATCGTCTGGGAGAAGGCGCCCAAAGCTGTGGTCCTTCGTAGAATTTCGACCCATTTCAAGGGAGCATTCAATTAAGAATAAAAGTTTAGTGACATCCTAAACACTTTGGCTTGTTTCCGAGCCGACATCTTCACAATTGATGGGCCGTTAATGCGTACAGAAAAGCTTCCTTTGGATTTCTAAGGGCGATACACGATTAATAATGGTAATAATTAATAATCTTGCACCTTTCTTATCAAACGTACAATAGGGTAGCTATTTATTTGTCCCTAGAGCAGGTGAATATTAGCGTTTGTGTTGAATTTTATAGAACAATTTTTATGGTATATTTTTTAGAAGTCAATGTTTTGTATTGTTGTGCAAAATAAAGAAAAAATAAGTAATAAATTCAGTCAGTATGATAATTTTGTATTAATATAGTATTAGATAATTTAAAAAAAATACGTGGGTATAATCCTACTTGGTGGGTTTTACGGAGCAGCAGTTAGTTTGGTTGGCTTCGTTAATTTATGAATGCGCATTGCTTTACCCAAATTACAATAAACTCAACAATTTATAATAACTTTATCGATTAATTCTTATTTTATTAATGCACTGCCTATTTGTCTGATGAGCACAATATTTATTTATTTCTCTTAAATATGTGCGTGAATACGTGTTGTCAACTTAAAACCAACCAAATCTAAGCCGACACATAATTGAAAACCATCACTAGTTAGGGGTGGCTGGAGGGTGCTCGTGCGAGCCCGTTGTTAAATTAGACTTAGAATGGTGAGCCTCTACTTAAATTCGGGAAAACAATATTCTTAGGTCAATACGTTGTATATTGTATAAATGAGATTTTTAATTAAATTTAAGAACGCAGCTATGTACATTCATCGTTCCTGACAAAAACATATAATATATATTAATCTACGACGGTTAAAGTATAACAATTCCAAACATATGTATAATTGGAGCGAAAATTATAGAACCTAGTTCTGTGTCAATCTTGGAACTCTTCACTTTTGCTATCTAATGTAAGTAAAGACATTTTTTCAACTATTTTATTACTGTACATTATGTATTTTTTTTTCATATAACGTAGTAACATTCGACAGCTTTGAGATTAAGTGAGCACTTGCAAATGTATTGGCAGCCCACCGCTGTAATATAGTTAAAATCAAATGTTATAGTACAACGTGATAACTTTTCAAAAGTTAATAACTGTTAGTGAGATATTTTTGTGATAAGTAACCATTTTATATCAATAAGATAAATCAAACAAGACCTTTTTAACATACGCATTTTATGCAGTATTCATTTAGGTTGTTTTATTCTATTTGTTTATTGTTCGATTTAACATTATAATATACAAGGCTCTCAACCAGTGGGAGGAAAACTGTGACCTTTTGGCTACTCTGATGCGGCCTTTTGATTTGATTGCAAATTTCTGGCTTTTAGAAATTCCATGATATCAAAATCGCCGACCAAAAATTTTAGTGTTCAACCCTTGTGTCAACGTTTTCTTTACTGCAGCCTTATGTTGAATCAGATAAATGAATGTGGTCTTTAGAAGTTAAAATGTTCCCCGCCCGTGCTCTCAACCGTTTCATCGTTCACCGTGCAGCTAAAATGATTTCTACCGTCAACGGTGAAAAGACAGAGACACGTGTGCATTTTGCCTAAATAAACTCGACCATTATGAAATTTGCATTGATTTGGTTTCGCGCTGGCGGGATGAATTACGGCCAAATGATCCCGCATGAATCCAAACGAAAACTGACAAGAGATGGATAGAAAAAATAATAATAGGGATACTGGTAAGGTTTCACTGCACATGATGGGTCAGCAAAATTCGACGAGAAAAAATACGTAAAGTTTTTGCTGTATGGGGTTTCCTTTACTGCAAAGCGTTGGGAATGTTTATAATATCCATCCGAATCATTGAATTTTGATAATACTTCATAACACTGAAACCTGCAAACATGACGAAATTAATTTAATATAAAAAAATATTTGACATAATAGCTAATGCCAATGCGCAAAATATGTGTAAGTTTTAAGATCATATGAGAACAGGGGTGGGCTGGAGGGGGCTCGGAAGGACTCACGCGAGCCCCTAATTTTTACCAAGACCGGCGAGCCCCCTTTTAATTTAAAAAAAAACAATATTCTCAAATTAAATTATTATATAACTGCATTTTCTGACTTATATATTATCTGCGACAGATTCAGTATACATAGTAGTACATTTTTACATTGTACATTGATAACTTTACTGCAAATTGCATATTTTAGATGTATTAAGTAACAATCGATTGCTTATTTAAGTATTGCATATAACTGCATAGGAGTGATAAAAAAAATCTCTCCTTACCCAGAACACCGAGAATTGCTTAGAGATTAAGCGAGTACTTTGTTAACGCATTGGCAGCCCACCGTTGTATGAGAATTTTTGTATGTCACTCGAGATCATCTCGTAGATAATTTGACTTCACAAACACTCAAGTCTTATGTCTCATATTTCTAATTGAAAAAAAAAATGATATTGACCTTAAACGGAATCGAACCCAGACCCGCCTGATCGGTAGAGAAACCTCGAAACGACTCCCCTCGACTGAACCATACCATAGCATGCGAGCATATTTTATATAAAGATAGAACGAAAAACCATTCGCCAATTTGTTTTTACATTTAAATGTGAAATGTGATATGAGGAGACATGATTTGCAATACATAATACATACTTCGTTCAAACATTACCCGTAGATAGTTATCGACAAAAACAATGATGTACACATTCCATGGAATGCTTTTGAAACCCGTGTCTTTAAATGCCATACTGATGGGTACTATCAAATTACGCAAAGCTTTCCATGTTTTTGAAAACTAAATACCCACTACAGGTAGTTATATTCGAAGCCGAACACCTCCGGGTGAAATTAACCATACTAAAGATAAGGGTTTCCCAAACTTATTGTGCAATGGAACACTCTGCAAATCTGGAAATTTTACCGGAACACAGCTCTTTTTAAGTTGGGTAATTCATAATTGTAAAAATATAATGAAAAATATATGTTATTAAATCACTTAGTATTTACTTATTAATTATTTTTAAAACATGTTATATAGAAATATGAGTAAGCAAAGCTCTTGGTGATTGAAAATCTCCGCCTATAACTAGATATTTGACCTTTTAAACATCAGTGGAGATTTACTATCAGTCGATTTTTAATATAAAATAGAAGATATTTAAATGTGTTACAGAGTGTATTAGCATTATACATTTTCGCGGAAAACCTATTTAGGTCCCACGGAACATAGTTTGGAAATTCCTGCTATAGATCAGCACCCGGCAACCTTTGCCATGACACGCGAAAGGATTTTTGGTGGTAAGCCTTGAAAATTACTTCAAACTATGAACCAAATATTGAGACGTTGGCTTCCAAAGTTGAACCTCAAAAGAGTCACTAGTTTTAAATATTTATTTTTTTCATGATGTTTTTATGTAGTGTAAATTATTATAGTCAAATTAAAGATGAAACATATTCTTATTAGTAACCAATTAGAAATTTTAACCAATTAGGATAAAAACAATTGGTAGGCCGGATCCGCTGTTAGAGTCTAATAACTGATATTATTAAAAACATTCAAATATGACTTAATACCATAAAATATCTATGCTGAAATGGCTAATGTTGAGCTAAACACTGTTGCTATTATCTATAATATCGTCGATAGTTTTGTGGAAATTCAAATGGAAAAATCTTACGATAAAGTTGCCAGTTGTTTATAAAATGTATTGATTACAAAAATTGACGTACTTACACTGTGTACACCAGGGGTCACCAAAATTTTCGAGAAACGGGCCGCATGATTTTGTTAAAGAATAGTGGTGGGTTGGGCAAAAAACATTCTTGACGGAATCCTATAAGAATTTTTTAAAATCCGTAATCTTTATATGTAAAATATAGATAAAACATCGGGGGCCAATTTGGAGGACCGTAGTTTGGTAAACGCTTGTGAACACTTCATGCTCGTTTAACAAGGGTGAAACGTTCCATGTAAAACAGTTAGGGCTGTGGAGTCGTGTAAAAAAACGGCGACTCCGACTCCAGCTGTAAAATAAAAAAAAACGACTCCGACTCCAAGATTCTTTTTCAATAATTTAATTTTAACTTGTGTATATGTATTCCATCAGATCATCTTTAGTCAGGCAAGCATGTTATGTGGACACTTTGAACTGTTTTGTTTGAATACACATCATAAAATATATTTGTCAAAGAATTTTCGAGCCGCTCAATTTTGACGACTCCGACTCTGGCAAAAATACCGCGACTTCACGGCTCCGACTCCAACTCCGACTCCACAGCCCTGAAAACAGTCGTGGTAAAAAAGTGGCACAGTCTTTTTGATTAAAAAGATTTGTCATTACGTAGCTAGGGCTTCCAATCAACCGGACTTTCCAACTAACCGGTTTTGGTTTTTTTCTGGCAATAAAACCGGTTAACCGGCTTAAACCGAAACATAACGTATTTTGATTAGGCAGATACCTGCCTTAAAATTTTTTTGTGGAAAATTTAAAATTTTTGTCATAAATACTCCAATTTTAATAAAAATCGATATTTATCTTATAGATGGAACACAGAAGACATTATACATATATATACAACAATGACAATCAAATGTGGAAAAATATTTTATGATAAAATAAGTGAAATAAAAAAATAGAACTTGATAATAAAACTCATCAAAAGAAAGATGTTTAAATAAATGCATTTATTTTTTTAAGAATATTAACTAGACAGGACATCCAATGCTTAGACAAAAATATAGTAGATATTAGCTTATATTATGTCTCCACTCCCACTTTGAAGCATGACTCAAACAATTATTTGTTAACGAGAACTGCTTGTTACTCAGTTGTTGTTGTTGTTGCAAATTGTTTCCGCTACTACGCAGTAAATTCATTGTAAAATATTTTTATTTTTGAAAAAAAAATGAAAAATAAGAAAACGAGTATTTTTGATAAAACGCGGTTAACCGAGTGAAATAAACCGGTTTTCGGTTTTTTTGAAATCATGCAATAAACCGGTTAACCGGTTTCGGTTTAAACCGGTTTGGAAGCCCTACGTAGGACTCTACTGCAGTCAAACTCATCAGTCATGCGTGCAGTCAATCATTTGGGAAACTCTGGTTTATAGTGTTTATACCACCCAAGAGTGTTTGAATGGATTGAGTGCTTTTTGGGGAAAATTAAGAAAAATGAGAGAGAAAACAATGAAATAAGCATCAATTTAAAATTTTATAAGAAAAGTGGATTGACAGAAAAATGTAATATGTGTGTAACGGGTGTGTAAATAAATTCTAATTGTGTATTTTTGTTTGAATTGCGACGAATTGATACATCATGTCTTCTTGTGATGGGTATTTTTGTTAGTATTTAAAAATACCTATTCTCTGATATAACGAATAATATTAACAACGAGCAAATTCAGTCCGTCCCATCTTCCTCGTAATAACCAAGTTCGAGTGTATATCGAACCTGTTTAAAAATAAGTCGCACAAAAACGGAAAAAAGGTGAACTATTCAATAGACCCCCGATTTATTGGTAACCCACACATTTTACAGGAGGCAAATGGTTTTGATGAAATATACACAACCTGGAAGTGCACGGAGACTTCTAAGCTGGTGTTTAATTGACATAATCTAATATTTATTAAAGAAATTGCATAGAAAAAACCTTTTTTTCGGTCTTTTTCCTTGGTTTCAATTGTCACAAGCTCATCGTTTTTCAAACTTAAAAGCTAAATTTCGATACTAATTCGGCATTTTCATCTTACATCCTTTTGATAGAACGTGTATCAAGTTTGATACATTCTGATTATCGAAAAAATCTGTTTTTAAAAACTGTGGGCTACGTCCTTTTTCCTTTCCACAGTCGATATATATGCGTCAACTTATAAGATCGTGGTTCCACTGTATAAACACGTATGGAGTTTTTAATCAAATTTATATTTCCGTAGAAATGAGTTATCTTGGTTTTAATTATTTCAACATACATGGCTCAACGCGTCGGCTATTTCAAAATATTTATGCCGTAAAACTTTTAATTAGTCAAACCACTAATACCAAATTGGTAAATTAATATCATTTCATTCCAATTTCCGGTACTATAAAGTATTGGCTAATGTAACTCGCTTTCTTACAAGACAATATACTAATCCAGTAATTTACGGTAAGTTTATAGCTTAAAATTAAGCCACAATATAGAGTAATATGGCATCGATGAAATTATTGTTTTTTTAATCGTCTAAAAATTTTCAGAAGTCAAAGATGCAATTTTCCTAGAGGGTCCCGGTCTTAATAAATAAATTCATATCATACAATCAGCGGCATAGCTACAAGCAACGTTCCCTCTAAGCTGCGGGCGCGCGCGGCCGCGCAGCGGTTGGGAAGCCCCCGCGCTCTCATTCCGGGCTGGCGCGCACTACAAGACAGTTATATTCAATTAATATTTGATCCGCCCGCGCAGCCTTTGAAATTTCCGCGCAGCTAACCTCTTTTCTTAGAGGAAGCATTGGCCACGAGTCATGCAATCAGGGTTGCCAGATTTCTAAAAATACAGATCGGGACATTCACCATTTTGAAGACTTTTATACATGTTGTATACGTCGGGATTATAGCGGGACTCGGGACAGTCCTGCTCAAATAGGGACGCCTGGCAACCCTGCATGCAATCCAAATTTTCACACACACTCAACTGTTTTTTTACACTGTTTTGAAATAACACGGTCCACTAAAAATTACTGATACTTTATTTTAACACGAATTATTTGTTTTACTTATTTCCTCCATTTCGTTCTTTTTGGTGTCTAGAAATCTGTATACGACAGCCTATTTCAAATAATTCTGTTATTAAGTGTAGATATAGGGATAACATATTATTTAGAAATACATACTGGCTTTCGGTTAAAAGGGCTACCGCGCCAGCTATTCAAACAAAACATTTGAAATATTTCTTGATGTATGTATATACAGGCAGCTTCTTCAGTTTGAGTTTTCACTAAACATAAGTAAACAATACATATTCAAATTATGGCATTCTTGTCTCATCATCACTGTGGAATTGCCTGTGGTCTGCTTGTTGACTGAAGTAGTTAACACGAAAGTATTCTGTTGTAAAATGAACGTCCAAGTCAAACGAAAGCTTTCAAAGAACTCTGTATTTCGATAAAAAAAATGTTTATGAAAGAGAAGACATACTATGATATAGAGAGAAATTCTTAGTAAATAAAAACGATCAATGAAAATTATGTTAGGGCGAAAAACGAATTTTAACCTTTGATTCCATGAATCAAAGTTTGGCCGTTTTATATATGATCACCTCAGTGACCCAGTTCGTTAGATCTTGCTCTAACGATCACGCAGGTCTGGGTTTGATTCCCGGTCAGATCACAATGAATTTGAGAATTATTCAATTCAATGTTGTGATCGAAGACTGTGTGTTTGTGATGTCAGTTCACATTATTTCCTCTCCTCCCATTCTTCTGATCCTTTAATAACTGGGTGTAGCAATAGCGATTAGTCAACCACTAGTCCTGTTCTAGCCTTGTCTTTCTTTCCCTACTACTCACTTTGTACTCACTAAGTGAAGTTGAGCTACTGAGTAACAAACAGTTATTGTAGAAAAAAACTTCTGATGAGATATGCTTTACATTGGGAGCGGACATAGATAATATATATAAATATATTTGTGTACAAAAAGAGAAATGCATTATGTGACAAAATGAAAAATCTCGTACTTTTCGAAAGAGCTGAAACAAGATTTGCATTTGTACTTAAATTAGTGAAATTATAAAAAAAACTGATGAATAACAAACAGCCAGCTTTATTGACATTTTTAAATCACACGGGAAAAGACATCACGATTACGCATACCATGAAGATCTCTGATGATGAATTCATAATAAATAATGTAGATATTTGTTGAGACTTAAACCTGAAACTATCTGATGGCTAGTCTAAAGATCTCACAACTCGACTATACAGGTCAAAAGACGTTGCTTGTAACGAATCTATTTTAAATACGCAGAAGTAATTACTTATTTTAATTCATAAATGTGAAAGATAGAGAGGTTAAGCAACTGAGCAGCTCTCGTAAAAAAAAATGTTGAGATAAGTTCTATTCGGAATCTATATACATATATTATATTGGGAACGGAAATGGTAGCTAAACAAAATATATGTATTATTTAAAAATAGTGTGGAGTGAATAATAAATTCTGTTAGGTATATTATTTTATGTCTGATACATTGTACTAAGCAGGACCGGCTCGAAGATTTTTGTGCCTGTGTACGAGGCGCCTCGCAAAACTAGAACTAACTTAGAGCAGTGTTCCCCAACCTTTTTATACCTGCGGACCGGTAAAAATAGGAAAAAAAAAATCGCGGACCACTAATAATTAAATAAAAATGGTTTTTTTATATAATATTTTTTAAATCTTATATTGTTACAAATAGACATAACTATACAACTGTTTTCATTTGATAATGCTCGCAATGAGCGAAACCGGTCCTGATATTTTAAATAAAGTGGAATAAAGTACAAAGGAGTATTGTGTTTTTTATTAATATAATGCCTTTCCACAGTGAACACCCTAAAAGTGAAAACAATTATGTATTATGAATTATTTGTATATTTAGGTAGGGTTTTGCATCTGACTTCACTATCGAATAACAAATATTTATGACTGTCGATTCTGAAAAAACCAGCGACCATAGTGTCGCACACAGAATAGGTATCCGCAATAAACTAAACTTTACAAATTTGAAGCCGGATTTTAGAAGTGTGAGTAATAACCGCATAAAAATGGCCAAGAAACAAAATACGGAGCCGCATTATTGATGTCTTCTTATTTAACAATAACTAAAAATACAAGAAAACGTGAAGGCGATAAAAATCATATATATTTAATATTTTTGCATGGTAAATTTCTTGAAATTTAGCATACTGTTTACGAAAGTCTCTGCGGCCCAGCACTGGGCCGCGGACTTAGAGGATACTGCTAAAATGTAAGTGCGGCGCCTGTGTGCATGTGTGCGCCGCGCACTTTGTACACGCCACCAGCCGGCCCTGGCACTAAGTACTAACATACAATCAAGCGAGGGCGTGGGAATCGAGCTCAGTACTTCTAGTGCGATGCGGATAAAACCCACGCAGTCACATAGCTGCAAAAAGCTTTATGGGGCTGCAACAAAGCTCTCAGTAAAAGTCGTGTTCGGATGAAACATATCTTTGAAGCATCATGCAAACTGTAAATGTACATATATCAATCTCATTAAATGATTTTTATTGACTTCATGATTAATTCTTAGCTTTTGATAGTTCGTGTAGAAGAGTGCTTCTTAACAGGGGTAACGTTTTAGAAATCTGTGGAGCATCTGCGATCTGGGGTGGCGAAGGGGAGTTAAAACTTGGCACTCTGAGTGGCAGATCTCAACATAGCATAATTGTTATGATATCAATATTCAATCAGTCATAACTGTCAATCCTTAGCAAAAGATTAGCAAATTTATCTTCTTCGCGTCAATGAGTCGTATAGTGTCAAATTGTGGTTAATGGCAAGATATTATTTTATATATCGACTGTGGAAAGCAAAACGGACGTAACCCTCACAAAGTAAATTTTACAGGAGGCACAAAAACGTGTTTTAATAATTTTGGGGCATATGCAAATTATGAAATATAGCCACATCAAAATTTTTCATGTACGGCGGGTCAAACGTTAAATACCATTATTAGATATTTCAAAGTCATTTATCTTCAATATTAAATTAAATTTGATAACTTTGTTATTCCAGTTCTTGTGGAATAAACTGTGATACGTGTTTCAACTCTTTGAAAAAAATCGCTAGGTTAACGAATAAGCTTTAAATTTTATTTCATATTAAAAATGACTTTCCACGAAGTACCGCCGAATCCATGAATAATATTACTTTTTATCGTAAAAATAGAGTTTCATCATAAAATAGTAAGAGTTTATCAGTAAACGGTAACTTAAATGTGCCGTACACAAATTCTCATCGGGCCGTAGCTTATTCAAGCCTGTTTAAAATGATATTTAGCTGTCTATGATAAAAATAAGCCAATTACGTCCACATTATCAAATTTTATTATTCATTCTTTGCTAATCTGATAGAGGGATTTTGAGAGACTGAATTAAATCAGTTATCATTAAACACATTCAGTTTTGATACTTAATTCGTTGTCTATTATATGTATCCCCAAGGGTTGGGAAGATACATATTTTAAAAGTTTGTTATGACTTTCATATTTGGTCGCAAACTTAAATAAACAATAATAATTAAATTTGGTTTTCCGATAAACAACATTGTATTACGAACCACCAGGAAACGCTGTTGGTGAGCACAGTTGCAATATTATCACCGTCACATAAATAAAGCGGCACCGAAAAGGTTAAAAGAGGAAGGTGGAATGAACAAAAACATTGAATTGTAGTTGCCATAAAACAAGAGATACGGATTAAGATCACTTCGATAGAATTATTTGAAACCGTGTGAAGAAAAACAAAACTATTACAATTCAGAACAAGTAAAAGAAAATAAAAATGGGGTAGATTTTTTTACTCAACTTTACCTAACTTAAGCCAGACTAAATATATTAGGCTAAAAAATAGATAAGTCAAAACATGTTTTTCTAATTTTTACCTTGCTCAATGTTCTGTTATGTCACTGTCCGGTTATCAATTATAATAAATATTTTTATTTATTTTTCCTTATATAAGGAAATTTTAAAATTTAATATAGAATGGCAACAATCTGTTGAATGTACTTTGATATACAATAATTAATTTCAGCGGCGATAATATTCCAAAGTCTACAAAATTTTGGTATAAATGTATATTAATATAAATTATTTAGAAACAAATAAAAGAAAGTGAGAAACGAGTGTTTATCACATATAGTTATCGAAACCAGCTAACAACCATTTTTTTTATTATTAAATTTACAATATTACAAATATGAATAAGATAAGGAAATTAAATGTGACATTTTTAATTTTTAAGCTACTGTTTTTTTTAGTATCATTTAAATATTATATTTCACTCACTATAGCGAATTCTAGCGCAGTGACTGTATCTTATACTTTTATTTACCCGTGGAAGTTGCTCAGATTCCTCGAACTCATTTCATTCATAACATAAAAACAGACAAAGACAGTTTGATACAAAATCATCAGTTGAAACGAGACAGCGATATTGAACTTAAATGGGTTATCTAAAAAAGATAAAAAAAAACTTAAAAAGGTCTAAGGTTTTTTTTTGTAATACGTGTGGTAAGTGTTTAAAAACGCGTGTTCTATCAACTCAAAGGCGCTTTTACGAGCATAAATTTCCCGCGTTGAAAACATTAGGCTGGAATTTCCCATGACCATAATTGATTGTAATTCAATTATATTTATAGAAAATTTTGTGCGATTCAAGCGACTAATCGATATCAGTGTTTATTTTGTAGTACATGTATTCATTTTTTTTAAATAATTAAACATTCGTAATAAGTTTTACTGATTGCATTTTTTTTAATTGTCTGAGTTTACTAATTCTGTACATGGCAAGTAAACTGCGCTATGTCAATTCTGGTCAAATTGAGATATTGACATAGAGAAGTATACCTTGCGACGCTTTTTCCAGTAATATTTTATAAGAATATAATATAACAAGATATTGTAAGATACAAATAGTAGAACACTAATTTGTCTTCTTGAAATATATTCATTGCTGCTTTATTTATTTTAACAGCAATAAATATCTTGTAATGGAAAGTTTTTTAAAACAAATAATAAGCCTATTTTAATTCCAAACATGTAGCCAAGTGGTCAATGTCAAGTCTTCGATTTCGGTGTTTGAATCTGAAAACAGGCAGCATAATAAATAAGATCTATGGATTTGTATATTCCTCACCTATCTGCTCCAAAATATAACGTAGAAAGAGATTTAACTCTGCTCTAACCCCATCCTTCTATCCTTACTTTTCAGTTATCACGGATTAACGGGTTTGATTCCTAGTTCATCAATAAGTTTTTTTCTCAGTCGATGTGTGTTTGAAGTCATGGATTTCTGTTATTTTTCAATTCCTTTCTGATTATCATCCGATCCTAAATCGTAGCTAACCACTGGTTCTTGCACCATTCTCTTACGCGTTATATTTTGTATTAGTGATTGCTTTAATTATCGTGAACACATCAAAACCAAATAACATATGTTACTTAAAAAAATATTTGTCAACAACTGGTATTTTAATGTTAGTTGATGTTTAATTATGGGTTAAGTAAATCAATATTGATTATTAACCCGTTTACACCAGTAAAAAAGACTCCTTAATTTACATTCCTCACAAAATTATAAAGCAATCATTTTATCTTATAAATTATTACCCTTTTTTGAGCGCGGCAAGATCTTTGCGGATATGAAGGTACGCCCCCGAGGATAGCTCTTCGCTACAGTAAACTGGAAGCAAAAATATGATACATTTAAAAACAATAAAAAAATATATTAATTCAGCAGTCAATTTTTAATTGAATCAAAATTGATAGCAAATGTAAGTTAATGTATTTAAAAGAGTTCCACTATAATAAATAAAATATAGTTAAGTATTTAGTTCCGTAAAAAATATGCGATAAAATTGCAATCAAATTACGCCATCGTTTATAATGCATTACCATCCTGCTAATAGGGATGCCACTGGGAAGATCTTTAACAATGTTTAAAAGAATCAATTTGTATGTTCATGTGGACGTGAGTAGGACATCCAATCCCAAAGCCTTTTTTCAATCCCGGGATTGGGATTTGCTCACCGAGGAATTTGAAATCCTCAATTCGCTATACTTTTTCCCCGGATTATCTCCAAAGCTCGTTTTTTTTTTTTAGCTCACCGAGGAATTTGAAAACCTCGATTTGGTATACTTTTTCCTAGATTGTCACAGAACCTTGTTTTTTTTTTTAACTCACCGAGGAATTTGAAAACCTCGATTTGGTATACTTTTTCCCAGATTATCACAAAACCTCGTTTTTTCTTTTTTTTTTAGCTCACCGAGGAATCTGAAATTCTCGATTTGCCAATTTCGTGTCAATTTTCGGGATTTGCTAAAAATTTCTCAATCCCGAAATCCCGGGATTGCAGCCGTATCAATCCCGGGATTTCGGGATCAGAAAATTGAATGGGATCCCGGGATTGCATGCCCAAGGCGTGAGTGATTTCAGAGAAGTACTATTTTTAATGTGTTAAATATACTTTGTCGGAGCTCACTCGGATGACTGCCATGTCTCATTTTTTTACTATTATGATACTAGATTACATATTTATTTATTTTTCTAACAAATAAATGAGTAATGTGGTCAAAGTTCCCTCTAAGACGAAGGGTTAACTGCGCGGAAAATTTAAAAGCTGAGCAGGCCAATTCAAATGTGCGCGGAAAAATTCTATGATTTCTGTTATGTATTATACGTTCTATAAAATTTATTTTGTGTTTGGATAGTTGTATTTTAGTGCGCGCATATTCAGGAGTGCAGTGCTCATTTTCTACTATATACGATCCGCCCCTTGTTCAATATCAAATTTAAATTTGACATCTTGGACATGGGTGTCTAGAAAATATCTCCTCGAATTAATTTCGAGTCACATATCCATCTCATGTACTTAATAATATTTGGCGTATAGGCAATTATTGACAGTAATGCCAAATATTTCATATAAAGTTAAAAATATAGTATAATAATAGTTCTGATTAGATATATTACCGTTGATGTGGAACAAAGTGTGATAAACGTTTTTGAGAAAAGCTTTCAGGATAAGGTAAATTGCTTATCTATCATCTGGAGGACGGCCACTTTGGACAGAGAGGCGTGGAGAGAGTTGTTGGAAGTAACCTGGACCCTCCTCGTGTTGTCACGCTCCTGATGATGATAAAGGCTTTACGGAATAATAAAAAGTCTGTCTGCCTTTTTTACGACGTGATATAACTCGCACAAGGGTCTTTTACGTATTTAGTGCAGCATTAACAGAAAGCTTGTGCGATGCAACCCTCATTGTACTAAACTTTTTGGACCTCTCGGTAGAGGTAGCAAATGCATGTTAACTCTTTTTCTTAACATCCGTCCTATCCAGGGGTGTGCTTGCAGGGGCTCGCACAATCCCTTTCTTAAAATTAAACAAAACAATGTTCTCAGATCAAATTGGTACCTAGCTGCAATTTCTGTAGATAGTTTAAATGTATTTTTAAACATTAAAAAATGTTGCTTTATTTTAAAATTAATTGATGTCGGGTGCATAATAAAAGAAATTTATCTGTCTTTGCACAATCTAAAAATGCTTCAAAATATTTTTTTTGATATGTATTGCTTCCAGATGTTCTAATATGCTCAACGTTACTCTTTTGTAAACGATGATTTGACTGACTATTCATTATATTTCACACGTGTACATTTTCTTCTTTTACTCACTTTGAAACAAGCGAGCCCCTTGTTAGCGTATTGGCAGCCCGCTGAGTCTTAGATTATTTATAGTAAGGGTCCAAAAAATTATTCATTGAAGGGACAGTTTTTTTAATCAAAAATATTTTACAGGCCATAATTTTTCTTAAAAATATTTTCTGTTTGAGGAAAACATAAGACAAAAAATATTTCATTTTGTATATGTATTTATATATTTTTAATTAATTATTCATTATTATTAATACTTTTTTCATTATGTGATTTAATTGAGGAATTGTTTGCTTGAAACTTAATATAGGCTTAAATTTGAGGAGTCCATACGCAGAATAGATCCGAGATGGTTGCCTGTTATCGGCACAACAAAAAGTCACGAGGGACATAATTGGCCAGCAGGACACAGTTTGTGAACCCCTGTTTTAAAACGACAAATAAAAAATAACAATATATGCAGGTAATGGCTGTAGAAAATGTCTATCTATACTTAGGTGGCGGCCATATGAGAAATAGCATTTTTTATGCAGACGAACTGTAAAAATATGCATGCATCATTATTGCATACATGCAAGTAGGTATGCATGCAAGTATTAAATGTTGTAGTGCAATTTCGGTGCACATAATGAGCCTTGTTAGTTTTGAGATAACCTCAATTTTACCAAATCTAATATTAAAGAACTCCTTGCCGCCACACCACCTTCCAAATTCAAAACTCGAAATGCTCCCGCCTTTTTTATTATTTTTTCTGAAAGCCATTTTATTTTTATTGCTTGTTTTTGATTCAGCATGCAGGGGCTTTCAAGCGCTATTAAAATAATATTACAAAAAAGTTTTCTATTGACAACCGTGTCGTATGGGACCTACATCAACTCATGAAATTTATTTTGAAAAAGGGTAGGGGTAGTGGATTGAAAAGATTAGTAATAAATGTTTTCAATCCCTTGCCATTTCAAATGAAAATGGTTGAATCAATTTTGACTTCGTTTAACTTCTTTATAAGAAAAAGAGTTTTTTTAGCTTATTACTTATCTGGTTCAACATTATTTGAAGCTATTATTTGCAAACCTGGCTCATTCCAAAATTGTTGAAACATGAACCATGAATGTAATTTAGTAGGTAAAAATAAATTTGAAAGTATTTTTGGAAACCAGTCTCAAACATGGCTTGAAAACATACAAATTATCATTCCAAAACTATCACTGGTTGAGATTTAAAACGTGAGAGTTTTAAATGTTTTTTTCCAGTTTTCTGCAATCAAAGACCCCTGTTGGTACACCGAGAAATAACTATCGACGTAAAGTTTTTTCTTAGGCAACTTATCACATATAACAAATATCTGGTTGAGTACATCAAACACCAGCCTATAAGACTTTGTTACTTTAAGGTTGTCTATTTAATATTTTGTTTTTATCCCAAAATTATTCAAGAACGTTTTTTGTGCCTGTAGTGAATTTTGTTCTGTGTGGGTAACGCCTTTTTGCTTTTCTAAAGTCGACGTGTTTTTGTCATGGCTGTGGAGTCGGAGTCAGGAGTCGTAAGGTTAGGTTTTTTAATCGTAGTTAGTAGAAAGAGAGACAACGACCGATTAAAAAATAAAATAATGATGTGCATTCAAACCATAAGAGTCCATAGTGTTGCCTTTGCATGATAAGCCGAGTAAAGATGATCTGATGGTATACATATATAAGTTAATTTAATATATAAGTTAAACGCACATTATTGAAAAATCAATTCGTTTTTAGCCCAACTCCACAGACTTGTTTTTTTTGTAGGTATATTAATACGTTTTTCTTTTTAAATATTTTCATCTGAAGTAATATTTTTGCGGTATGAGAGTATCGTCACATGTTAATAAATCTTAGCCAAGACATTGTTTTAATATTGTATTTTCATCGCAACACATATAAATACGTCACGACTCACGACACTAGGTACCCGAAATATTTAATAAACAGGCATTAAATATAAAGTTTAAGTAAAGATATAATACTTTTTCAATATTGAAGATGACAACCTCTGTAAAGCATAACAATATGTTGTCTTTTTTATATAATAATGTGTTATATTTGTGTGCGTAAAGCTTTAGAGCGCCACATTCCTGTGGTCTGAAAGCGACTCTTTGTCCCTACGGGAAGGATGTCGAAAGAAAATTGATTTTTCTTCCACATACATCTTACGTTTGTTTGAAAACTTATTTGCATAATTGTAATATGTTTCATATATAAGTAATACAAAAAAACAGAATTTAGTACTTACCTATCTTGAATAATTAATGATTTACTTGTTTCATGTTTTGTTAAACAAATTGGGGTTAAGAATAAAGTTTCACCCTGATTTATTTATTTTAATTTCTGTTTCAATACAGCACACATGCTGTTACCAATGCGTTCTGCATTCAATACTTATCTACAGTAAAGTAAATATCAAAAGAACAAAAAGAGAAACAATATATTACAATAATATTTGTATAGATAGATAGTAATTTTAATAGGACAAATAATATGAAAAACAATAAAAATGCAAAGCGTATGGATTAATATATCCACACCTAGGCAATGGATGGTCGTTAATATGAGACACCCTTGCAACGGGTGTCTCATATTAACATAAGACAACAAAATAATGTAAAATAGTAAAAATATACAAAAATCTGAATAAAAAGGGCTATAAAATATAAGCCATTTTTGAAGCCCCTAAGATTCGAAGGCCCCAAGTGCGCACATCTTTCGCTTATAGAATAATCCGTCACTTGAATTAAGAATGATAAAGTT
This sequence comes from Himalopsyche tibetana, assembly GCA_030503985.1. Classification (NCBI taxonomy): domain Eukaryota; kingdom Metazoa; phylum Arthropoda; class Insecta; order Trichoptera; family Rhyacophilidae; genus Himalopsyche; species Himalopsyche tibetana. The sequence goes on from JAPJYX010000005.1 coordinate 28,232,211, forward strand.
GTAATATTATTAACGTGCATTGATTTTTTTTTATTTCATATTATTCTTGAAAAAGTATTTATAACCTTAAATCGTTTAATATAGTCTAAATTTACTCTAAAACTCTATCTCGGTCAATTTCATCATAATCTCTTAAGCGATTAGTGGTTTGTTCAATATATTGCCATATTTCCATTTTTATTGATGCTCAGTATTTCATGAATCGACCACAAAAGTGGAAATATTCATCCAGACTATTATAGGCTTTCACCGTAAAGGCAGGCATTTTGCGGTCTATTGGCTTAAAGATACGGCAATGTTTACCAAATAGTTAAAATTAAAAGTATTGATCATTTTTAAAAAAAAAAATCAGATGAAGGCATTTATTTTTTATTGTATAAAGTTTATTTAAATGAGTTAAAAATGAATTAGTCAGGTAACTTGACTCTTTCTTCCTTTCTACGATAGTCCAACTCAGTGCTTCTAAACCGGTGCACCGCGGAGCACAAGTTCACCGCAAAAAATCCGTCTCGAATTAAGGCATTAAATAATTATTTCGGTGGTTCGCTCCGCTGTGATTTCAAAAAGGTTAAGAACCACTGGTCTAACTCTTACTTATGCATTCCAAATAATATTAGTACGGCAGGGACTTTTATGAGGGACTGGACATAAATCGCTTTCATCGCCAGAAATTTCTTGACACTTCCAGGTCTAATGAATAAGGATACAGTGAATCTTTTTGTTTGTTGTTACTGTCTTCCCGTTTCTGTATTTTTGTTTTCTGGGAATCGTTTTATAGCAAATAATTCGCGTAAAAATATGGTATCTTTTTAGTGGAATGAGTTATTTCAAAACCGTGTAAAACCGAGTTAAGTGTGTGTAGATCAGTGGTACCCAAAGTGATTCCTACGGGCCCCAGGTGTCCTTGAGGATGTTGAGGGGGTCCGCGAAAGAATACATATGAACCTATTCCTGACACCTTTTTCATTATCATGAATGTTAAAATAAATAAAATGTTAACGATTTTTACGTCTTCGCTAGTAAAATATAATTATAGTACATAAGAAAACAAGTACATAATGACAGTCATGGATTTAGTCATCGAACATAAATAATCTAATATCATCCGATTCGCACATTTCAATGGAATACAATTTGTTTTGTATTTTAAAACAAAATTCATAATTTTAAAAATACTACATTAATGTCGTTTTTTTAAACTTTTAATTTTAACATCACCATTCAAGCCATCTATATATTAATAGTCGATAAGGTCCGTACGTCCATCCGTCCGTCCGGTGTCCCCGATTTCACACCTTCCAGTCTCCACTTTTTTATTCATACTAAATCTATATATTAATAGTCGATAAAATAATCACTCGCTTTTCACTTTTCACAAATGTGTGCGTACTGATGTCCTCGAGTCTTTTTCTTCTTCTACGAAATGTATTTGTTTGCGTACTTAAAATAAAATAAATAAAATTAAATTAAATTAAATTAAATTAAATTAAATAAAATTAAATAAAATTAAATTAAATTAAATTAAATTAAACTAAATAAAATTAAACACAATGCAACAAAAATCTCACGTTGCTGGGCAACGGGCTTACAGCTAGTTAAAATTAAAGTTATTATTTCACTTGGGGGTCCATGTTCAGATTTTTGCTTTGAGAGGGGTCCATGAGCAGACATAGTTTGGGAACCACTGGTGTAGATGAATTGGATGACTCTATGAAGTGGCTACGCCGCTACAATGTATAAGAAACCAGCGTATAGACAAAAGAAAATCGTTCCCGAATATCTTCTTGGGAATTTGACATACCATTCCTCCCTATCCTTGGTAATTTATTTACGTTAACAAGATACAAAACATTTTATAAATGTTGTCCATAATACATATTGATTACTTTCATACCATTTAATAACTAAATTTCTAAACATGGCCGGTGAAAAAAAATGAAGAATGCTATGTTTGGTATCCCGCGTGGAAGTTTTGTTAAAAATATGATGTATAGTTTTCTGGAAGTAAAAAAATGTAGGGTCCGTTGGATTATAATAATATGCTATTGTTAGGCGCTAGTTGCTACTCATCGTGGCCGTTCTATCAATGAAAGGCAAAGTTTGTATACCCAAAAGGATAAGATGCCTTCCCTTATCAACTTATTGATCAGTAATTCAGTTATAAAAGAAACTATTTGAGCTCATCAAAGTAGATGCGCATAAACACTTACTTAGCAATAGTTCAGCAAAGTAGGCGCAGTAAAAATCAGGGGTTTGTTGGAAGGGGCTCGGAGGGGCTCACACGAGCCCCTCCGAGCCTTTGATTACTACGTACTTGCAAATTCTGTACATAGTCATCAGTTGAAAATGCTCGCAATGAGCGAAACCGGTCCTGACCTAATTAATAAAGTGGAATGAAGTACAAAGAAATATTGTGTTTTTACGAATTCTGTATATAGCTTAAATATGAAACATGAGACATTGATGCATTTCGAAATGTTTCATGAAACGCATTCATTTCAATTCCATAATAAAATATATCTAGTCGCTTTTTTGTCGGGTCTATGGCACAGTGGTCAACGCCGTTGGTTTCCATGCCAGACCTTACGGGTTGGTTTGAATCCCAGTGCGAACAACATTTTTTTTCAACCGATTTATCGATTTCAAACCCCTCAACGTTCTAATACTGTACTAGAGGCTGTAGCTAGAGTGATACGCCAACTACAAGTCTTGTCCTAGCCTTATCCACCCTACTCCTACAGTCCTGTTCTAGCCTTATCCATCATATTCCTACTCTCTTCGATACAAAATAAAAGTTGAGCAACTGAGTAACAAGTTGTTTTCTTAAAATTAAATTTGATACATTAGTATCGATTATTCGCAAACCTTACGATGTTAAATCTAATGATGCTTCTCAAAGAGGCGAAACATGTATCACACTTTGTAACACAAAGTTATCAAATTTAAGCCTAGTTATTAACATAATTTAGCTTTAATGTATTAAAAAAGGAGGGCCTATCAAATTTGCGACCAGGTAAATAAATATAAATCTTATAAATAAAATGTTCTTTAAATCGACCAGCTGAATTCCTCACACTACAATGGCTACACAGCTTACGTTGTAACACCCATATCATATCTCGTTATCATAGTAATAATTTTATGATAAAGTATACCGCTACATTTTTTTATGAAAGGGTTGGCGCTAACTTCAGACGGGTAGCTTTATTTTGTTACCCTTTTATTTATGCAAATTAATAAATCCCGCTGAGTAGATAATAATTTCACAGTGACAAGTTAAAATATAGACCGATTTCAAATTGTTATTATTCGGCGTAGATTCAAAAGATAAAGCGCTCCTTTCAAAATTACTGGACCGAGAAAAATGTATTTTTTTCTTTGTTTGAATAGAATCTTTCTTACTTCAAAGTGGAACACGTGAACTTCCATAGAAAAAATAAGTGGAAATATTAAAAAATGAATGATTTTTAATGAAGTCTTAAAATAAACAAATCGTATGCTTACATACGTCCCATACCGGGCGTATAGATATTGTAGTCATTACAATTATTTTATTTTATGAGAGTGTATTGAGATTTCTACAACTTGTGTTAAATACATCAATAAGTCAATGGATACACTAATACGAATTTAATTTTGTTAATTTGCCGCCTGTGTGGTCGAGTGGTCAATGTCGTTGGCTTCGGTTACGGAGGTCCCGGGTTCGAATCCCGGTACGGGCAGTTTTATAAATTGATTTTTAATCGATTTATGAATTTCTGTTCGAAGGCATGGACGTATGTGATGTCCTGAATTCCCCCCCCCCCCCCCCCCTTCCACCCATCCTATCCTATTAACGCAGCGATTAGCTAACTACTAGTCCTGCCCTATCCTTCTATTCCTACTCTTTTTGGAAAAAGAGAGGTTGAGCAACTGAGTAACAAGCAGTTCTCGTAGAAACACATATGTTGAGATAAACTTCATTAGGAGTCCATATGCTGCACATTGGGAGCGGACATGGTTGAAAAAAATATTTCCCACTGAAATTAACCATTTGATTGACGCGGCATATCAAGTTTTGACATCTCAGTAAAAACCTAAAAGACATTTTTTTGTATGTATTTATATGACATTATTCATCGCAGAAATATTTTAACCCTTAAATGCATGGTGTCATAGATATGCAACACATTGTATTTAAATTATCTACTTTGAGTAAAAATCTGTGTTTACCTTTTATTATTATACCCAATGTTAAGATATATATTTACTCTTCGAATTGTTTCAATCACATCTGTCTCGAGTCTTGCCAAACCATTATAATCTTCATTCAAACAGAGCGAACTTGAGTTTTGGCAGGCATTGATTTTCAACCTTTTTTAATACAAATTTCACAATAAAAAAACATGGTTCATCATAGTAGCATTTGTAGTTTGATTGTGTATTCTAAGAGTTAACTTTTTATAAACTGCATGAAAATCATGTTTTATGTGAGTGAGTTTTAAGAATAGTAAGTGTTTATGGATAAAAATATATAAAAAAAACGATCGAAATTTTTTTTACACATTTACTTTTGAATAAAAAAAAATCATGCATTTAGGGTTAAATTATTCCCGTTTCAATGTAGGGCCCAGTTTTTAATAAAATGTAGGCACATACGTAATATGTTGCTCATTGTTTTTCATTTTCCAGTATATTACCAGTTAGGTAATGGCGAACTTATTTACCGTTTAAAGGTAATCAAAATTTGCAAGCACTTGTTCCAATGTTGATCGGTTGGTGACCACTGTGTTTGAAGTTGATTCAATTTCCTGTGAAAGTATAAAAAATTGAAAGTAAAAGTTTTCCAGAAAAAAAATCAATAACTTTCATTAATAATTGAGATATAATGATACGGATAAGCCAATCTTGTAAAGATGTTGACGTATTAAAAATAAAAAAAATGATTTTTAATAATAATTCTATATCAATCATTAAAAATGTATCTTAAATATTAAAATAAAAGTAATAAAGAAAATACCGGGCTATGACTCAAAATCCGATTTGCATTTTTCCGGCATTATAAAATTGTCAAAAATTCTTTCTCAGCGATGTATATTATAGAATTCAATAAAAATATTCTGAGATAATATCTAGCAAGATGACAACATTCATACGATGTCATCCAGAGATACATAGTAAGATAAAACAGACACTTACATAACTCAAAATTCGCTATCGGGATCCCACCAAATTGTGCGTAACCGTTTTTTATTCGCAGAATCCATTCAAGCAGTCTTGCCAACAGACAAACGACGTTGAAACCAGAAAAAGTCCCATGGGAAAATTTGAAACTTATGTGAACATCAATGGCAATATGGTGGAATGTTTACAAATAGGTAGAATATACATAGATAAGTGGCAAAGAAACCTGATTCCATTACCTAATTTCGCTCAATGACGTTGGTGATAGATATTTTGATTTATCCACTAATTAGCTTCAAAATACTTTTCTTTGCCTTTCGGGAATATAATATAGCACATTAAATAAAGAGGTTCTGCGTTAAGGTGTCTGATAAATCATAAAGATATTTGGGTTGAGAAATAATTAAAAAAAACATTTACGATATTTAGTAGAATAAAATGAATCGAGAATAACTCAGATTATGGTTTTTCCCATCATTATTTTCCAACTGATACTATGGTATATGTGACGTTTTCGAACGGTCTTTCGTAAGATTGGTTACTTTCTACTTTCATTTCTATGCATTTCGCGTGTTATGCGTTTTTTAGCATCCAAACGCATCTCACTCATATAGGTCCTAATAGTTAACAAAGAGTTTTCTTTACGTGACTACTATTTTAGTTCAACTGCTCTCTTCATAGAGTTCGAGAATGTGAAGGCTTGGGAAACAACGGTGGCAGTTTTAATATAACTTAATTAATAATCTTAAAAGGTATAGATAAAACTTCTAAAATATATATATAATATTCTTAAACGTATCATCTTCCACTTTTAATATAATTTATATATTTTTGTTAAATCCGCTTAATAGCTGCCGCGTTTGTTACACAGGATTACATTAACTGCCGCTTTTGTTACAAGCTCGATTTTAAAGACATTTGACGTATTATCATGTGTGGAATTGCCATCTCCAAACAACGACATACTATCTTTGTCATGGTCGACAAAACATGGTGACTGCTGTCTTTGTTTTTAGAGCTCATATAAAATATGTGTGAAATGTAATAATTGCTAACGCTTTATTTTCTGGTTTGGAAATATGATGAAAACATTCATACCTTTCGACAACAATTGTTAAAAACGATACATTCAGGGATTAAAACTTTTGACTACACAACTGAGTCGGGTGAGAGTCTAATAGGCTACATGGAAAATTTGAATCTAAAAAAGGAAAAAATAACCGTAGTTTTAACACCTTTTTGGCAGTCTAAGACAACGCCTTAGGCATTTTCAGATTCCCATAAAATGGTGAAAATATTTTAACAAAAAAAAAACCAATCCTGACCGCGAGGCCAGTTTTTGTGTACCTACTATTTAAAACGCAATGTTATTATAAAATACGCATTTTCCAGCGAATTACGTTTGTCGGTTAAAGAAATAGATAGTTATAAAAATAATTATTATTACTAAAGTTAATGATTATAATCATAGAGGACGGTATGAGATTGACAAATGGTTTCCGCCACCACTGGCCGAACAAAAAACACCCTTGTGTTAAACCGAAATAAATTCAAATCAAAGCACAACCCCCAGGCGGTCACGGAGGCATGCAACGTGACACTACTTGCTTTATTATATGTTTTACGTTTTTTTTTGTGATACGTAGAATTCCACTTGACCGGAAAAAGGCATAACGATTATATAGAAAAAATAAACCCAAAAAATAGTTTCTACCAATGTATACAGCAACTCGATAATATTATCTTTAAACTATTAGTGTAAGTGAATAAATATTCTTGGCTCAATTCTTCATAAATTAACTGTTTACTATTTGAACTCTTCTTTTTAATCTTACTATATTATATAACATGATTCATATTTTTTTGTAATAAATAAAATTGCGTTAGACCGGAATAAGGCTAAACATTAAAAAAATCTAAAAATAAATGTATTACGTTTGACTATCCTAAACAGCAAGACGCTGATATTATCTCTTAAATATTACTTTTTTTGAATATTTTTAGCACAATGCTTTATAAATTAGATTTAAAAAACACATTATTTCTATATCTTTCCAAATGATTTAACATATTATGATTTCTGCATTTAAATCTGATTTTTAATCAGAATATCGACTACTGACATTTATTTTTTTATAAAAAATGAGTCTACGACACATTCATGTTAAATTTATGCTGTTTTGTTATGAATTTAAGTAAGTAAGATAAAATAATTAAAATTATAATTTATTTTAAATATGTACATACGTTAACTCAATTAATGTATCCATTGCAGGGCCCGAAGCGAGCAACCTGTCGAAGTCGACCGGTCTGCTATAAGTAATTTGACACCCTCCTAACGCCGACCAATGGAATGCGCAGGTATTTATCGACTATTGACTGAAATCTTTCGTCAGATATACAGCGACCGATGTATCTAGTCGATTGTGGAATAATTGATAAATATCTGAATGATCTCCTACCCTTATCAAAGCAGCTTTATTTGTAGTTAACTTATTAAATAAGTATTTATTTGCTCTTTTTGAATTACTGATGACTTTGAGAAAATTTTGCCATCATCTATTATCAGTTTTACAATTTATACGTTACAATTCAAAACATTGATTGATTAGCCTGTAAGTAAGCTTAACACCGTTTTAGACGTTTTTTAGGACCCAGATTTTTTTTTTAAATCATAACCATTAACACATAGGTTCCCAACCTTTTTGTTACCCCTTTTTATAAAAGCCATGTGACTAGGCGACCCCCCGAGGAATTTGAAATCCTCGATTTGCTATACTTTTTCGTTATTTTGTTGTAACAAATCCAAAAGGAAAAAGGTGGCGACCCCCCTGAAAACCCTTCGCGACCCCCAGGTTGGGAACCCGTGCATTAACAAATACTTAAAAATTTTACTTACAACAATTCTGAAAAATATTGTTGAAATTGTAGTAAGCCAGATTGTGGATTAATCAGTCATCGTGGATTTGTTTACTATTAGCTCAGTTAAGTTCTTAATATAGTAATTAAAAAGTGAATTTAATACCGGACTACAACTAACGGTCGTCTTATAACTTTAACATTTTTTTCTATCGCACCTACTAGCATTCATTCTTCAAAATATAAGATGAACCAACTGATTTGCTTATAGGGTTGCATATATAAAAGAATATTAGAATATTTAATTTTATTAATTATTTATCTACTTATATCAGATTGCAATCCACGAATTATATTATATTTCATGCAGAGCTATTCTAAAATTTAGAGTCTAGACACCAATACTAAAGTGGTTTCAACAGTTGGAATAACTTAAATGAAATAAATGAGTCAATGTTCATTGCTGTTATAGTCGATCTGTCGAACGGCAACGATTTACAAAATTTTGTTTCATTTTTTCAAGTTTTTTTATGTCCATAAAAAATCACGTACACTCACTTTATTTATGCCACTTGACGAGCCTGCGTTTATTTTGACAGTTTGTTTTAAAACAACTTCTTTCTTAAGCACTTTTATATGTCAAATAAATCATAAAATATCGATTATAACAACAGTGAACATAGCCGTAAGAATTACATTTAAGTTATACCAAATACTAAAATCATGCTGACGATGACAAAGCCGCCTTAATTATAACCTAGTATTATAGATCGTAATAAATTTGAGAATGGTTCTGTTTGTTCTGCACCATCAAGACTGGGTTCCGGTTCTTCCCAAATTCTTCAACTGTTGATGATGTCAACAGAAGTGTAACAAGACAAATCCGAGTATATCTAATCGAGATAATTCAGCTCAACAAAGACCTATCATTAGATTTTTAGCATTTCTGCTTCCACAATTTAAACATGAGTAATCTTTTTTATCAAATGAAATCTGTTTAATACAAAGCAATAATAAATAAATTAACATACAAGTCTCGCAAAAAAAATGTCTCCACAATTAATTAGATATTCGAATATATGCGGCTCTTTTTTGATATCCGGACATTGAATATTTGATCAATTATTCGAATATTATTAATGTGCAATAAATCAAACGACTGGGCTAGTAAAAATGTCATTCGCTGTCAAATATTTTTTTACACAATCTATTTTGTTTATTTAAACGTCATAATATACTAATTCAAGTCACATGGTGGCATATAGTGTATCGACTTTGGAAAGGAAAAAGGACGTAACTCATACATCAAATTTTACAGGAGGCGCAAAAAACGTGCTTTGATGATTTTGGACAATATGCAAATTATGAATTATACACAACCTTGAAGAGCACGGAGACTTCTAATGTGGTGTTTAATTGACATATTATATTTTTTTAAAGAACATGTCTGGGAAAAACCTTTATTTCAGTCTTTTTTCTTGGTTTTAATTTTTTACAATGTCATCTTTTTCAAACTTAAAAGCTAAATTAACCATGCTAATTCGGCATTTGCACCTTGAATCCTTTTGATAGAACGTGTATCAAGTTTGATACATTTTGATTATCGAAAAAAACCTGTTTTGAAAAAACTCTGGGTTACATCCTTTTTCCTTTCCACAGTCGATATGCTAACAGTCTCACCGAAAATATATACATAGGTTTTTGTGGAGCGTAGGTATCTACCATGTAAAAAAACGATTTGAATGTGCTTGCTTAAGTAAAGGATTATTACTGTAATTTGGTAACTGGCCTTATATTTATATAAAGGCGTCCGAAGAAGAAGAACTACTAAATAAATTAAAATATATTGTTGTAAGAGGTCATCTGCTGAGTATTTTATAGCTTTTTACTGTTTATTAAATAAATACAAATTAATTCAAGTTTAATATAAAAATACGTTTCATCCCTTGATTATTCACCCCTCGTTGAATATAGTGGAGATTTTTTTTTATTCCATCCCAAACACGGGTGGTAGTATTAAGGACCGAAACATATTCATTCCATTATTCTCCTTCTAGGAAAAGCGGTAAGAGTATTGAAAAAATCCAAAAATTTACATACGATTCGTCACCGTTCTTTTATTCATTTAATCTTTAAACGACAAACGACGAACTTTAAATCATTTTTTTAATTAAAATTGATAACTTTGTTATTTCAATGGTTGTGCTATTAATTGAAATGCTTAGGGTGACAAGAGAAAAAACTACAAAATAATTTTTGCCTTAGTAATTTTGTGTTTAAGACATGTTAAACGGAAACAATATACAGTTAAAAGATTAAAGGTTTGGTTGTGTAAACAAAATGTTTTGAAAACATATAAATAGTAGCAACATATATATTATATATATATTATAATACTGTATCAAATAAATAGTACATTATTAAATAGACAATAAATATACACATTTTTATAGTTTCGTTCATGTCTATTTGAGAACCGTATTTAGACTAACACTACTGTAAGGTTATTTATTCATGAAGTAAACATTGATTATTTTGAATTCTTAGCTATATACAAAAAGCATAGTTCTTGTTAAGATATAATAATATATTTTTAAAAAAACATCTGTACCTGGTACGGAAAAAACCCACGTGAAATAAACTTAAAAGTGGCGAATTTCTAATAATGTCTTTATTGATTTACCAGAGTTCTACACTGCTCATTTTTATTCCTTTATTTATAACGCGATTAAGTATTTTAACATTTAAAAAAATAAAAATTTTGACCGTTTACCAATAATCTGAAAAATTATTACTGTTGAACCATGTAATGTTTTTACCTACGTGCCCTGCAAATAGATCTTGGCAGATCATGCATCTTCCTCATCAACGCCTTGAAAAATCAAAAGGAGAGTTATCTTCTATGTAAGCATGCAGGTCGCTTTGACCTTTTGCTATCCTAAATGTGATGTTCATCGATTAAATTTTGAGTTTTTTTATTAAAAAAAAAAAAACAGTTGGTAATGCTTTCATCCTTTGCACTCATACAATCATATCAATTCTGTTCAAATTAATTATTTTAAAGTCCTTGTATGTATATACCGAAGTGACAGCGGAGAAACTTAAAAATAATAATACTCTTAACCGACGAATCTTCCGTGAACCACGTAACCATGAGTGTCAGTGCATCAAGATGGTGCCGAAATTCCCATAGCTGAAGATGGATGACCGTTTTTTTTTACGCCAAGGTCTTTGCCTTGAAGTTTTCCGAATGGCGCCACATTTTACAATATATTGGTCTGAAAGGCTACAGGGGATGATTTTTGATATCTTAGGGTAGGTATTTAACCCAATAATAGTCTGCAAAAACATTTGTTTAAACATTAATTCAATTATTACAATGATCAAACATTACCGATCTTTTTAATATCACATAATAAGACAAATATTACTGTGTATTTAAGTTTGTTCCAATATGCCCAAACCCAAAGTAAAAATCAATGATAGGGTGAATGTATTATATTATACTATATAAAGCTCATACAGTGTTTAGAGTATCGCCTCAAGGGGAAAGATTAGTTATGATAGGAGACCTTGTTTACTGATATCCATTTATACATTATACCAAAGGAATTTCATTGAGGAAAACTAACAACTTTTATAATAGTTAGCAAATATTTTAGTAAATAAAAACACTTTTCATTACAGATCAAATATAAAGATATTATTTTTTATTATAAAATAATGATTCAAATATACATACTCGAAAATTCTACGAGAATAATATCTTGATAGCTAAATTCCTGCTTCATCGGATTGGCCAATGGCGTCATGCCAAATTAGGTATTATCTAAATTGGGATAATTATTGCAGAACAAAACACTTTGCTATTTTTTTGTATATCATGTATGTTGTCATGTATGTTGTCATGTCTCTCGATGGTAGTGTATTGAATGGTCATCTGGCTATTGCTGAGGGTTTTGCTATGTATTTTAAATCAGTTTACTCTAAAACTCCATCAAAATACATCCCTTTCCAATCGGAGTCAGTACATTCTTCTTGGCCTACTCTTGATATCAATAATCTTAATGTGTCCGATATGCGGTATGCCTTCTCTCGTCTTTACCCAAAAGCTTCAGTGGGTCCTGATGGTATTCCCCCATGGTTGCTTAAAGGCTGCAAATCTATTTTAAGTACACCTCTATTGTATCTTTTCAATTTAAGTTTAAGTACCTTCACTTTTCCTAAATGCTGGAGCTTGACTCGCATAAGACCAGTCCACAAAAAAGGCTCTCTCTCTGAAATCACAAATTTTCGTCCAGTAGCAATTTTATCAGCACCGGCTAAACTTTTTGAATCTATTATACATAGGTATATTTATATGCATGTTGATTGTCAATTAACTGATTCTCAACATGGTTTTAGATCAGCACGTTCAACTACAACCAATCTAATTGTGTATACTGATTATATTTCGCAATCTTTGGATTCTAACTGTCAGGTTGATGCTATTTATACGGATATTTCTAAAGCATTTGACCGTGTTGACCATGATATTCTCTTGGATAAATTGAGTGCTGTAGGATGCTCAAACAGGATGATTAGTTTTTTTGTTTCCTATTTGTCAGATCGACGCCAATATGTTGATTACGCTGGGTGCATATCAAACGTCTTTCCAACATATTCCGGGGTTCCTCAAGGATCTAATCTTGGCCCAATTTTATTTCTTATTTTTATTAACGATATTATAGAATGTATACGTGGAATAAAGTATCTGCTCTTTGCTGATGATTTAAAACTGTTTTTACGTATCAGTAATGAGTCTGACTGTACTATTCTGCAACAAAATATGAATAATATTTTAAATTGGTCTATAAAAAACAAACTCGACTTCAACAGTTCAAAATGTTTTTGTATTTCCTTCTCTCGCTCAAGATTACCCATCACATATAACTATGTGATATCTAATGATGCTTTAAAGCGTTTGTCTGAAGTTGTTGATCTTGGTATAAGATTTGACTCCTCTTTCACCTTTCATTCACATATAACTTCTATTGCACTGCGTGCAAGCAAACTTCTTGGGTTTATTGTTAGACAAAGCAAACCATTTGAAAACCCAACTGTGTTTCGGACGCTTTATGTTTCTTTGGTCTTAAGTAAGCTTGAATATGGATCCATCATTTGGAGCCCATATGAAAGTTCATACAAGCTGAAATTGGAGAGAATCCATAAGAAATTTCTAAGATATTATTATTTCAAAAAATTTAAATTCTTCCCCTTTGATAATTCCTTAAAGGAATACTACCCCACCAAATTTCTTTTAGGAATGTTATCATTTCACTCACTTGAAGCTCGAAGATCGTTTTCAAGCTTAAAGCATTTTTCTCTTCTTCTTCGGGGCCGAGTTAATAATCCTGAAATTCTCATGACTATTAATTTACATGCTCCCAATTTATTCTTACGTGGGCGAAACAATGAGCAAAAACTTTTATTTCTAAAAACTTATACCTCGCTTAGGAGGTATGAGTCACCAGTTCCAAGGGCCGTTCGACTAATCAACGCATTGCCTAGAGAAGTGGACATTTTTGGTGATGGTATTTGTGAACTGTTTGATAAATTTTTCTTTTGTATTTCTTGATTTTTTATGTTGAATTTGATGTACTGTGTATTTTTATTTTATATTTTGTCTTATTACATTTTTCAAGTGCATGGCGAATTGGCGTCAGCTGTTATGTCATGTACTGTAATTTTGATTTTTAACAATAAATAAAAAATAAATATTATATTAAATTTTATAGAAAAAATATTTTGATGAGAATTGTATATTTGGTATACTTTGCGTGTTATGATTTTGTTTTTTTGTGTACTTAAAAGACAATTTAAAAATTAGTGACGTAATTATTTTATTTTCAGAGTTTTAATTTACTATAAATTTACAGTAAATATATATATTTTAAATATAATGTAGTCAAAAAAACGAATGCCATTCCTTCGTGGGTTACCAGGGATGACGGCGAAAAATAGCACGTCTACTCGCAGTGGAAATTCCTGAATGCAGTGATGCGTAACATTATTTGAAATAAATTAATCTTGTTAGAAAATAACATATAAATAATGTGAATATTTTAAGCAGTGAACTTGAATTGTTCCTGTGAATCCTGCTCCAAATATTAAGATTGTTAAGTCCGTGTTATTTTTTAACGTCATATCCGTACCATACTGTGAGTAAATGGCCACCACACGATACCTCCAATACTGCCTGTCTCTCTCCAGTCTCCTTACTCCCTTCCAGATCATTCCAACGTACCGTCACCCCGCCGAGTATATCATATAGATTGTGACGTTCAAGTACATCTTTTTTTTTTGAATATTGGATGCATAAAAGGCTGGTTAATTCGAAAAAGGTAATAATGTATTTATATTTTAAATCTATGTCCACTCCCAGTGTAAAGTATATAGCTTCCTAATTGAGGTATCTCAACAGTAGTTTTTTAACGAGAACTTTTTGTTATTCAGTCACTCAAACTCTCTTTATCAAAGAGAGTAAGAAGAATGGATAGAAGCATAGAGCTAAGACATGATTAGTTGATAACTAATCGCTCTCGCAACGCTTGGTTATTGAAGAATCGGAAGGTGGGAGGAAATTTTTAGACATTACAAACACCCATGCCTTCAAACAGAAATCGATAAATCGATTGAAAAAATGCTGTTCGTACTGGCACTCGAACCCGTGAGATCCGGCACGGAAGCCAAATAATAAATTCCTACATAAAATCAATGGTTTAATTTCTATTTTGTATCGGAATCGTGTTAAAAGTATCCGAGAGCAATGCTCGACCTAGATATGGAGAAAAATAAATTAAAACCCATTCGAAAATGTTTATTATAACTACTCTTAAACTGAAAACATAAAGACCGCCCATTTGTGTGAAGGAAAAAAATACACCTTGTCGAATTCCATGACACTCGCTATTTATGTATATCTATCTAACGACTAGATCTAGTTGTTTGATCTGGCGTCGTTAATATGAATGTAATATTGCCGTTTCTATTAGGGGTGCAATTTTCTTTTAGGGCAGCACATTTCTAATTGGCCAAGAATTGGGTTAAGGTTGCATCGTTACATAGTTTATTACGGGGGGTTGGGGTTAGCCCCGTTGGTAAAGCAAACCTCAGAATTGCCAGTGCGTGGTCAGGAATCCAAATAGTATTATGTTTTCCGCTTGAGTTATTGCCCTTACCTTTTCCGGGGAGTGCGTAATTATTTATGTTTCTTGCTACGAACCATTTTGTGATTCTAGCGAATTCTTCTGAGTTTTATAGACTGTGTTCGGCCATTTAAAATTAATTTACAGACTGCCAAAACAACCATAAAAATAACTTACAAGACGATAAACTCGGGATGGGTTGTTATTACTTAATTTTATTGTTCAAATTAGTCCCGTAAATTTGAACTATGCTTATTAACCGCTTTATAAAAAAAAACTTGCCGATGCCGTGGCTGATTGTCATATTTAGTTTGCCACTGGTTTGAGTCTCGTTTTCGGATAATTTCAGAAATAAATTTATTGATGATACATTGCGTTTTTTTAATCCATGTCCGCACCCAATGTGGAGCATATGGCCTCCTAATGGAAGTATCACAACAGAAGTTTTTTCTACGAAAACTGTTTGTTACTTAGTCGCTCAACCTCACTGTTTTCAAAGCGAGTAGTAGGGAAGGAATGATAATGTTAAAACAGGACTGGTGGTTAACTAATCGCCATTGCTACAACCAGTTGTTAGAGGATCAGAAGGATGGGAGGTGAGGAAATAATGTGAATCGACATCACAAACACCCAGTCTTAGATCACAACTTTGAATTGAATAATTTTCAAATTCACTGTGATCTATCCGGGAATCGAACCCAGACCTGCGTGATCGTGATAGTGTTGTACATATTGTGACTTGAGCCTGCAAGATAAGACACGGTAACCAACGCCGTTGACGACTGCACCACGGACCCTACAATTTTTGCTTAAATTTACAATTTAGATAATATAATAGATCAGGGTTTCCCAAACTATGGTACTACTAGAAACTAAATAGGTGTTTCGCGAACAGTTGGATGGTGATCTACGCTGCAACAGATTTAAACATCTTCTACTTCATATTCAAAATCGATGAATGATGATGAATCTCCATTGATTTTTAAAACCTCAAATATCTAGGTACAAGCTGAGATCTTGAATCACTAACAGCTTTATTTGTATGTAATTTTTTTAAAAAATAATTAATCAATAAATAATAAGTGATTTGACAACATTTTTTTTTCAATACTTTCAATATATTGAATTACCCGACCTAAAAAATAAGCTATGCTCCGGTAACATTTCCAGATTTCTGGAGTTTTCCATATAACTCAATAAGTCTGGGAAGCCCTGATTTAGATAATATAATAGATAGCTAACAAAATACAAAGTAAAAGATCCCGATATGCAAGCCAGTGGATTTTGGCTAAAATTCTAGATGAAATAAAAAAAATATTATTTAATGTTTTCAACACAAACTAGTGTTTGTCTTGGAAAATTTGTAAGTGTGTTATCGATTATATTGACAGTCATCATAGTATGACATTTCTGCGTTTCACCAGTATCAAATATGAAAACATTAAATATGAAATTATTATAATGACAAAACGAACTTATCATATTTATGTTTTTCATCGAGTTACGACCGTGTGAAATGCCGCTAAATTTTAATTGGCTCTCAGTTTTATTGTAAAAATTCCCATTTGCCAATCTTGTTAATGAATATTTAAGAAATATGTTTAATCTCATTAAATTTTTCATACATAGTTTACTTTTATTGTAGCTTCATTTTGATTACAGATAAGTTGTTATTTATTTTTAAGAGATCTCAAATATTTAATTTGTTGCTAATTTAATTCAATTTATTTATTATTTGTATGATAATCTATCAATTCTTTTGTATATCCTGTATGAATTAATTTTTATCAGGCACAATTATTTCTCGCAGTGAGACTTGGGGTGGGTTGGAGGGGCTCGAGCATTTTTTTTATTAAAGGCGAGCCTTTTATCATATAAAGAAAAAAAAACAATATTGAATTTCAAATCGGTACTAAACTCTAAATTCTGAAATGTATAATGTTATCTACGACGGTTTTATTAGCATATTTGAAACATATAATTTTAGCTAGCTTAGAATAGTAACTACCTATTTCTTTGTCAATCTTAGAAACTCTTCACTCTTCCATTTTGACGTAGGTAAGAACTTTTTTTTACAAAATGATATAATTTATTTTACAAGCATATAAATTAATATCTAATACGTTCAATTGTATAAGAGTGACAACAAAAATCCGCCATTTTCTGGCACACATCGATCTCATTGTTAACGTATTGGCGGCCCACCTCTTGTTACGGTCATTATACAAAGTTGTAGACTAGAACAAAAACATTTTTTATTGAAAAAAGATGGAATCAAGACACACCATGTAATCTAAATTTTAAATACATAGTTCTCGTATTGTCATTTCAACACACCGAGGGTTTCGAATCAATCAAGGGATGTTGAAGCTCGCAGTTAAGGTTACTTTATCATTGATCAAAGTTTTCAAAGTTTTGACTTATCATGGGACGTGAAAATATGATCAGGTTCTTGTAAGTCGTGGCAAGGTCAGTCAAAGTAGATAAGCCGACACGAAAAACTGAATGAATCTCCCTGCATTGTTATGTCGACTTACTTTAAGCCATTATGATATAACAGATATAACGAAATTGTAATTAAAATCGTAGCATTCTGAGATGGGCCCAATCCCGGAAACCTTCTGTGATCTTTTTAAACAAAAACATACCCGACCTAACTCCAACGAGTGCCGGGAATTGGATGACTTAACAAAGGCGTCAATCTCCGAGTTTCCAAAGTTGCAAATCATTCGGAGGTTTTAGGAATTCAAAACGTCATTTTTGTGTGGATATTATATGTGAGAGGAATGAAGGTAAGAAGTAGGCGGCAAATCTCTTGTATTATTGTATATTGTGTCTTAGGGCCAGGGGCGAATCGAAGTGTTTTTAGGCCACATGACATTTCTTTCAAGGTGACAACATTTATTACGAAAATAATAATAATTCATTAATATTTTTTTACACTGTATAATTTTACGCTAATCTAATATTGTGAAGATGTTGATATGTGAGTTTTATAGGCCCCACTACCCCTTTTGTGATGACAACTACTGGCAGACATTTAAAAGCTTAGCTCAGGCGTGGGGAACCTATGACCTCAAGGCTGCATGCGGCCTTTTGGATACATGGGTGCGGCTTTCTGGCCAATTCTGTAATTAAGTAAATTTATGTAAATTCTGACCGTAAATTCCTGTTTCCGTTCAAAGATTCTCTAGTCAATTTTTACTGCAGCCTTATGTCGAATCAGAAAAATTAATGCAGCCTTTAGAGAAGAAAAGGTTCCCCATCCCTGGTTTAGCCTAATCAATTGTGTTTAAAAAAATTATTATGTAACTAGTTATATCGATTGTTTTTATTGTTTATGACCGTAAATGGCAGCACTGTTTTTTCTAAACCCGAAACGATTTTCGTTTTTTCTTTCTTGCCTTTGGGACGCGAACCGGACACAACGTGTGTCAGCGTCTCCCGGTGCTGGAACCTGGTTCCAGTGGTCTTTAATTTTAAATTCACTTGTGGCTTTTTTCTCTTTGTGGTTTCGTGCGATACGTGATTCATAGAACGGCGCATCGGAAAGCTCGCTGTCCGAGATCTTTTTCAATCTACGACGATGATACAATTAATTTTTGGTTGTATATATCGACTGTGGAAAGGAAAAAGGACTTAACCCACAGTTTCTTCAAAACAGGTTTTTTTCGATAATCACAATGTATCAAACTTGATACACGTTCTATCAAAAGGATGCAAGCTGCAAATGCCGAATTAGTATCTAAATTTAGCTTTTAAGTTTGAAAAAATGACCTTGTAAAAAACTAAAACCAAGAAAAAAGACTGAAATAAAGGTTTTTCCTAGACAAATTCTTTAATTAATATTAGATTATGTCAATTAAACACCAGTTTAGAAGTCTACGTGCACTTCAGGGTTGTGTATAATTCATAATATGCATATGTCACAAAATCATCAAAACACGTTTTTAGCGCCTCCTGTAAAATTTGATATGTGTGGGTTAAGTCCTTTTTCCTTTCCACAGTCGATATGTTTTCTTAACTTCTATAACTTTGTTTGTGCATGCCGGGTATTAATGGTGTTGTAGTAATCAACGTTCCCTCTAATTTTTCTATTGTGTGTGCGGACCATCAACTTCTGTGAGTAGTAAATTCTTAGAAAAATATAAAATGTGTGCAAATATATAAATTTGGTGAAACATACTTATTTTTACAATATTTCTTTGTGCGGCCTTGTGCGGGGATGGAAATATGTGTGCGGGCACATTCTGGCACACGCGCACACCTTAGCGGGAACATTGGTAGTAATGTTGATTCTGTTTGTTAATAATTATGTGATTTTAAATAAAATGTTTGCAAGTTCCTAATTTGTTCAAGTGCACGAATGTACTTGAACTGGAGAGCAGCAGTGTGTATCGTTTGTATACATACATAAAGGTGAATCGCTCAGTTTAATTATTGTTAACCTAATTGATATGACTTTGGCTCGTGCACTTGAAAAAACCTGAAGATGCCAAAAGGCGAAACCCGGATCGTTATCAACAAAACCTATGGAAGAGTACAGAATCAAAATGATTCAAATTTGATATTGAAGTTCCATCAAGCACCTTCAGTCGAAGTTCTAAAATAAGAATTAAATGAATCCATTATTTTATCTTGCTTTTGCAACTGACATTGAAACATTGTGATTTGTGATATTGCCAATCCACCTCGATACGGTTCTGCCACCAACCAATCGATTTTTGATTAAATTGATTTATTCTTTGGTACTGACCCGGCATGGGAGCTTATTTTTATTGCACCGACAGTTAACGAGAAGAGAGGGAACTTTTAAAATTCTTGTTTTTGTGATCACGTTGCGCGATCTTTTTCGAAAGCAGCATGCTCTCATACAGCTTTAAATAGATGTAACCAACGCGGATGCTGTAAAAAAACTCAAATTGCTGTTAGCACGGTGAGAAATCTAGTTTTAATGTTTCAAACTGTGCATACAAATTATTAAAGAACCCTATTAAATGTCTAGGAATGAATGATAAACAGAATATTTATGTAAACTTACATTCATATTATGTGGGTACCCCTTAGTGTTTATCAAAATGAGTTACACGTGTTTCTTGTTTATTAAAGACACCGCCAAATGAAAATGTATTTTTTCGTAAAGAAATTAATGAATATTGGTCCTATTTTTTTGCAAACCGGCACACTTTTTGAACATATAACTACTCAAATAATTGACAATCAAGCGGTATTTATCAAAGATATAAATACACATTGTTTTCTACAAAACAACTAAAAATACTTAACAAAAACATCAATGCGCAATATAGCGGATTATGGTGCATGAGCTTAATCGATTTCACAACGCTTATTTTAGCGAGCATTTCGCACACTTAGAACAACACTGCAATTATTCCTGCAAATTACACCATTCTTGAGAATGTGAATCTAAATGTTCCTGATTATTTTTGAGAAATCGTGTACATGAATTGTTTGTTTTCCCA
Source organism: Himalopsyche tibetana (assembly GCA_030503985.1). Taxonomy (NCBI): domain Eukaryota; kingdom Metazoa; phylum Arthropoda; class Insecta; order Trichoptera; family Rhyacophilidae; genus Himalopsyche; species Himalopsyche tibetana. The sequence goes on from JAPJYX010000005.1 coordinate 28,252,903, forward strand.
AAGTGTAGAACCAGCGTTCCAATGGGGATGCCACTGAGGAGAGCCTTAATGGTGTTCAACAATATTCCTTCGGATGTCGACATATTCTACGTAGACGTAAGTGAGTTCCGACGAATACTATTTTTTATGTATTAAAGTAGAGTTCGTCGGAGCTTACTCAGTTGACTTCCTTGTCATTTTTTTCTACTGCTTTTAATATTAAATTGTACTATTTTTTTTTCTTCATTGTAAAAGTTTTGAATTTATAATTTGTCAACCTTGTGCAATGTGAATTAAATATATAAATAATAAATAAGTTATTCCGAATGTAATTAATGTTTTGAGTAAATTGTTTTCATAAATCGTCAAGTGTTTACTACTTTTGTCAATTCTTCATTTCGGTATGAATTAAAACTTAACTGGACAAAACCACCTAGATAGTGAGTGGGGCTGCATTTCTAAACAGAGCAATTTTCACTATAAACCGACCATTTCTGATACAGATTCTGAACAGGTAAGTTAGGTTTTAAGAAATAGGTAAAATTCGCATTTTCATTTAAATGGTAGGTATATATTATTTTCTTTAAAAATAGGAAATCATGTAGGCAGACTATGTTGACTTTCAACATACCCAGTGTAAAATTTGAGCATGCATTTCGGTTCTAAAAACAGTTTTTTTGCTATAATACATTATTTAACTATTTCCTACGACAATACAATACATTATTGCTTTTTGATTTCATTAAATGTAAGAGTACATGTAATAATAATGAACGTACTTGTTTATACTACGCTACTTACGTGTAACTACGTTTTTTGAAAATAATAGATTACATTTTAAAACAGGGGCTTGATTTGTCAGTCACAGCTGAAAGCCTACGTTTTTCGATTTGTGGTAGTGTTGTCCAAGAAGTGTGATGTAATAATATACTAAGTAATACAATTTGTTCTCAAAAATTTCTTATTAAATCCTGTTTACCATGATTTAATATTATATGAATTCAACGTTGGCTAAATAATCACAAATGAGTTTATGCATTCCACAGCAATTAAGTTTTAATAGATCGCTGTCTAGTCAAATAAGTCTATATTCAAAAACAAAACTCACTCAAGTCATTAATATTTCAAAGGCGTTATCGTAAAAAACGGCCTGGGGCAACAAGAGGGTAGAAGCGTGATAACTATCTCATTTCAGAATAAATTGTTATTAAAGATCACACCTTGGTTCTACGTGATTTAAGGAGGTGGTTTTTTGTTGTATACATAGTTAAAATATTCAATTACTTTTAACCTTCTAAAGTCTAAGCCAGGCCAGGGATGTGGGGTAATTTAAACAAAGTTATCACTGTTATTATCGTTACATATATTATACACATAATTATAACATCAATAAACGTTTTAATATATAGATATAAGAATTTATTTTCCATTTATATTTCTTCTTTCAGTATCTTCTTTTTTTTATGCTATTGTTTGCATTGCATTGCGATTGGGGAAAGGAAAAAGGACGTAACACACACATATCAAATATTACAGGAGGCACAAAAAACGTGTTTTGATGATTTTCGGCCATATGAAAATTATGAATTATACACAACCTTGTTAACCTAAGTTGGTGTTTAATTGACATCATCTAATATTAATAAAAAACGTGTTTTGATAATTTCCGGACATACGAAGTGCACGGAGACTTTTAAACTGATGTTTAATTGACATACTCTAATATTAATTTAAGAAATTGTCTAGGAAAAACCTTTTTTTCAGTCTTTTTTCTTCGTTTCGATTTTCACAAGCCCATCTTTATTCAAACTTAAAAGCTAAATTTAGATACTAATTCGGCATTTGCAGCTTATACCCTTTTGATAGAACGTGTATCAAGTTTGATACATTGTGATTCATTAAATATATTTTTTTTAAAAAAATCAAGCCGCTCATTTTTCACGACTCCGACTCCGGCCAAAATACCGCGACTCCACAGTTCTGAATACTATTTTTGACTTTAATATCTTTTTTTCAAGTTTATAAACAGTCACGTAAATCAAAATAGTTTTACTATATTTTCAAAACGTTTTTAACTTCAATCTGCTTGTAATTGTATATAAACCTCTCATTGCGTAATGATATTTAATAAAATTGGCAGCAGCGACTATACTAGGATAAAATCATCAAGACGCCAACCAATGATCCATCGATACGGCCGCATTCTTGTTCCCCCACTCTCCACAAAAACATATGACCGAGCACAGGTAAAAGCTACCCTATTGGCTGAATAAATTTTTGACAGTACCTTTGTGTTTTTATCGGGCAGGCTTTCGCGGAGGGTGGCGGGGAGAGGGAGGCGCGCGCCGTTCCCACGCCGCCCTAGCGGTCGACTGCGCAACTTGTAGAATGCGGCGGCTGACATTTTGCGCCAAAACGCAGCAGGTAGTTGCGGGTACGCCGCTATGGTATGCCAGCGGGAAAGCTTAGATAAAGCTTCAAGCTTTCACTCGCCTTAAAATTTTCTTTGTTGCCCTTTTTATAATTATTTATTACGTCCCATATTTTCCGTTTGATTATTTAAATCATAACCCTTTCTTTCTTTTTGATCAACTTGAATAACCTTATTTAACAAAAATTACCATAAGGACTGTAAAACAAAATATGACTTAATTTAATGATGAGTTACGGAGTAGGATTGATGTGTAGTCAAATGTCGTGGCCTATAAGCAGCAGTGTAGTGGGGCAGGGGCGCTTGGGGTCGGCGCTCCCACATATTGTTCTAGAGTTTTGGAAATTTTGATCGCAAACAGATTTTTAAAAGTCTTAAACACGACTATCCCGACCAAATTTTTCGACAGTTGTTTTTATCAATTTAAAAATCATATTTATCTTGTCGTTTAAACGAAAAAGCAAAATGTTTAAAATTCTCGCTTAAGATTATTTCATAACGTAGTTCAACTACATGTTACGTTTTTTGGCACCTCGATAAAAAACGCCAAACCAAATGCGCCGGAACCAGGGCCCGACAAAAGCGCCGACGGAAAATAAAAATAAATCAAGTCTTTTTTTGTTTTTTAAATTGAATCAGTATATAACTTATTGGAACAATATGGACAAGAACAAGATTACGTTGAAATTTAAATGCAAAGAATCAGATGACGTTTCAGAAGACCAATTGCGCCAAAGCGTAAATATATAAAATTAAACAAAAGACTATAAGAGTTATTGCCATTATATTGAAGTATTTCTAATTTATTTAAGAAAGCTAGCACATAATATTGAAAATATATTTTACTTGAATGTATGTTTGTTTATTTGTTGTCTTTATTTCTATTTTGTTTCATTTAAAATATAATATCATGTAAAAAAATTCTTACTTGTTTTAAACGTAGGCGTTTATGTCGCGGCGCTTTTATATTGACGCATTTGTCGCGGCTCTTTTGGTTCCGGCGCTTTTGTCGGGATACCACGTTTTCTGTGTAGTGTTCAAGGTGTGAACATTCTTCTAAGGATCAAGTCAGGAATCAAAATCTATAAATTAATAGTCGATAAGATACGTTTGAGTGTTTGTTTGTATGGTCGCGCGATTTCGCCTTTTCGATGACGTCAAGAAAAACGGTCCCCTGCCCCGCTGTCGCCATTTTTTTATTCATACTAAAGACATATTTTTTGTTTGTTTGTATGGTCGCGATTTTGCCTTTTCGATGACGTCAAGTAAAATGTAACAAAAATCTCTCCCGTTGAACGCAACGGGCTTACAGCAACTTAACCGCAACAGCACCGGTGTGTCGCATACCTAACTTAACCACACACGCTACCCACCAGTGTGTTCTTATTATTACGACATCAATAAATATTGTTTAGAGTTTGCATCATTGAAAAGGGGTCAGACATCTCTTAAGGACTCACAAAATGTGAATTAAGTTTTCCTTTATTAGTTTTTAGAAAATTGCTAGCTTACAGGACAAAAAACTTTATTTTTTTCTAGCTGTTAACGGGTTAATACTCGATGTAGAAAAAAAATGTTATAATAATTATTTAATAGTAATGGTATGAAAAATTACAAACAATTTGAATGAGTGTTCTCTTAAGCACAAAGGCTGTTTATAGTAGTAGCTGGCCATACAGGTATGTTATAATATGGCAGACGTAGAGGCTTTCTTGCAATCTTAGTCACTGGAGATTTGCGAGAGTTCGCATGCACTCCTCAGAGCTTACAGCCTCTCAGCTGATCGCAACACCACAACAGAGAGGCTCTGTAAAACACAAGCTCAGCTTTCTCCGTCCAGCTGAGATCTTGAATGTGTTTTCATTATCATTATTTAAGAACTGTCAGACGTTATTTTAACGAACGAAAACAACGTTGGCAATCTTTTACAACATAATATAAAGATAATTCTATATGATCAGATAAAATATTTACTTTAGAAGAAGTTGGAAAGCTTTATGTAACAAAGATATTTAAGAAATACATATCTATAGAATTGAATATTTTTTTTTTTATCCACATCTTTCTTGGCAGCAAATTATTTAGGTAAAGGTGGGCTGGATGGTGTTCGGAGAGATTTGGAAGCCCCTTATTAAACTGAGAAAAACAATTCTCTCTGATCTTTGCGTTTTGTAATGTATAAATATGCACTGTAATTAAATTTTAGTAAATTTGGTGATTCTAGCGTATTGTATATTAATTTACGACGGCTTAAGTCAGCGCTGTCCAACTGGTGGCCAGCGAAACGTTTTTTGCGGCCCGCGAGCTGTACATTTTACATAATGTTTTAAACTTACTTTTAATTTGCCTATACTCTTTGGCCCCCGAAATTTTTGCTAAAGGAAAAATGGCCCGCGCTAAAAAAAAGTTGGACAGCGCTAGTTTAAGTATAACGTCGAAAACATAGAATTGGATCAAAAATATAACCTAACTTTGAATTCTGGAATACTTCACTCTTGCAGTAGTATATTTATTGTAGGGAAATATATTTATCAGGTATTGATATTAATGATTGTATGAGAGTACATTAAAATTGTTACGTAATATAACTATATACAGTAACACTTAAGTTTTTATAATTATTGCGTATAATTCTATAAGAGTAATAAAAAATCCCCAAAACACCGCGAATAACTTCTTGTTAAGGTATTGGCAGTCCACCGCTGAGGTAGGGTGGTAGTAAATAGTTTCATAAGCAACGTATAACATAAGATACTTATGTAACATTATTTTTTGTAATAAATATATATTGAGTCATAAACGGAAGTGAAGTTTAATTAACGATTTGTATGAAACATGATGTTTTTTATACTTTTTAATATAAATAAGCCACTGAAGTCGTTACTAAATTATTTTGGAATAATATTAGTAGTTTAATAAGTATAAGAAGTATAGAAAAATCTTAACAATTTGATGGTTAAGTATATTAGAAATTATTAAGACCATTTTCAAGACATTACAGATTTTTAGATGTCCTAATCGCGTCCATATTTTGTACGCAGAAATAGTTTTATAATTCAGTTTTCGTCAAGTACGGATTTTATTTTAGTGTGGTTAATTTTAAAAGCAAAATGATAACAAAAAAATCATTGAGAATAGAAAATTACAAAAGACGTACCTAATTAAAATTGTCCAGTATTTTAATTATATCGAAGAAAAAATCTTATCTAATTTTTCTCTTCTGGATTGTTCCCTAGTACAAGTTAGAGTCTTTCCAATCTCAAATCATGGATTATCTTATCTGACTTGCAGCGGAAGTTTTGAACTCATCCAGTTGAGTAATATAATATGTTTTTGAAATAAAAATAAAAAGCATAATGTATTAAATATTGTTATTTAATTTTTTGTAGTCAAGTGGTCAACATCGTTGGCTTCTGTTACGGAGGTCATGGGCTCGAGTCCCAGTATGGACAGTTTTATAAATTGATCTTTCAATCGATTTATGAATTTCTGTTCGAAGGCATGGATGTATGTGATGTCTGGAATTTCTCCCTCGCACCCATCCTATCCTATAAACGGGGCGTAACGAGAGCGATTAGTTAACCACTAGTCCTGTACTAGCCCCATCCTTATATTCCTACTCTCTTTGGAAAAAAGAGGTTGAGCAACTGAGTAGCAAACAGTTCTCGTAGAAACACTTCTGTTGAGATAAACTCCATTAGGAGTCCATAAGTTTCACAGTGGGAGTGGACATGGTAAAAAAATATATATATTCATACTAAGGAATGGTAATTGTAGAGTATAGCTGGTCATGGATTATTACGGCAAAAAACTTCACAAACTAAGCTAAAAACAACGCCACGATTTAAAGTTATTTTTTGAGAGCTTAATAATTGCGTTAAAACCACACATTATTACGAAGAACACTGATAAATTATGCGAAATACGAAATATTTTTCAGTACATCGTCTCTGTTTTCCAAATGTCTTGATTGTCTCGATTGATAACTTGCTAACTGCATCGACAATTGTTGGCTAAGTATAGAGTAACGAAAAAATAAACTAATTAATTCACCTGAGTCGTATATGCATGTTAATTCAAACGATTGATTCTACGTATAATATATGAAGAGTAATCTTTTTACAGGTACCTATATTTAATTCTTAAAAAATCTGACTGCAGACGATATCCACTTTTGAAAAACACAAACAACCACTTACAACAAGCGCACGATTTTCTGAATTCGCAAGGTCGTTAAGTTATTTCAACAATTATTATTACAGAAAGCGATGAAAAAAGTAAGCAAAACAACCAACTTTTGGATGTCTCACATTTAAGTATTAAATTATCAAAAAAGAATTACATCGTGAATGTTGAAAGATTGCATTTTTGTGGTTGAATTTTCACCGCAGTAAGTGAACTATCATAAATGTAAAAACCTACATATATTTTTACTATACAGAATATGAAAAAGTTCATTTAAAAAGGACACGAAGGTTTCATCAATGAAAATAAATATACTTACACCAGTAAACTACTTTTAATTCATTTGTAAGGTCAATAGCTATGCACACAGTAACACAGAGCAATTATTGAAGAAAATCATCTTCCAATACCCATATGGTGCAATATGTTTAGTGATTTATTAACTCACATTAACTCTTATCTATTACGGCACTAAAATAATTAATTTATATATGAAATAATATTAAGTTTTGTAGTAGGGTGGGGGCGCGCGGAGTCCTTACTCACACACTATTTTCTAGATTATTCGGAAATGTCCATCGAAAATATCAAATTTAAGGTCATTGGACGTATACAAATATTGAAGATGTAATGAGATGTTTGTAATAACGAGAGTTAAAGTCATTTGAAATAACCAGCGGTGGGCTGCCAATACATTAACAAGGGGCTCGCTTAATCTCCAAAAAATTCTCGGTGTTCCGGGGAAGGAGTGAATTTTTTAATACTCCTATATATTTAAATAAGCAATCGATTGTTACTTATAACACTTATAATATGTAACAATATGCAATTTACCGTAAACTAATCAATGTAAATGGCTAAAAATGTACTACATATTGTGTATACTGAAGCTGTCGTAGAAAATATAAATATATATGTCAGAAATTGCAGTTATGTACTAATTTGATCTGATAATATTGCTTTCTCCAAAATTAACAAGGGGCTCGCCGGCCTTCGTCAAATTTACCAAGGGGCTCGCACGAGCCCCTCCGAGCCCCCTCCAGCCCACCCCTGAAAATAATTATAATACAATGAATACAAGATAGTTAATAAATTAATGATAAAGACTAAACAACAATGGGTAAAATTATCTAAATAGTTTATCAACTATTATCATTTCATTCATTGAATTGGCATTTACTTGGTAGAACCACATTGTAATTATGTGAAAAAGAATTGACTTAAGTCATGTTAATATATCGAATGTGGAAAGGAAAAAGGACGTAACCCACACATAGCAAATTATACAGGATGCACAAAAAACGTGTTTTGATGACTTTGGGCTATATGCAAATTATGAAATATACACAACCTTAAAGTACATTTAAAGTAGACTTTTAAATTGTGTATCTCTTCTATGCCAGTACTTATAGTCAGTGGCGTAGGAAGGGGTCCCACCGCCCAGGGCGTTTTTTGAATTTGCCGCCCCCCCCCCTCAATAATTCCTCCACTTAAAAATTACTTTTTTTAGCTATGATATTATCCTACAGATAGATTATTTTTTTTTATTCATAAATATTATTTCTTTAAAAATATTACATTTTGTTATTTTTTAGATTTGTTTCAGGGCAGGAACTTTTTTTAATGTGTCAAAAAAATATTATTCAATCGTCTTTTTTATTATGTTTGGAGGAAAGGTGGCAAATTATTGCTATTATTATAAGTATTCATTTTACAAATAAGTAAACGAATTTAAAGTTGTAAGTTAATTCATAACGTAAAATATCAGATTTTATTTTGTAAACATATCGTTTGAAAATATAGTGAAAGTGATATTGCTTACACTGGTTTTGTATACATATCCATCTTTATTTCCAAATTATTTTTAATTTTTTGTTCATTTTCGAAAATGCCGCCCACAGAAATGTGCCGCCCCCTCCACTCCCTCCTTGCTACGCCACTGCTTATAGTTGAGTAAACGTAGTTTTAAATGTAGTTCTGATGAAGGCATACGCCGAAATAGCTATCAACTAAATATATATATATATATTTGTAGAACTAAATACTTTTCGCATTATTATCATTTCATATTGAAATAAGATTTCTGTGCGGCTAAGAGAACGAAAAGCAGCCGAAAATATTTGATTTCTAGAAGTAATAATATACTATAACAAGTGGATGCTAATTTAAAAACCAATTAGGATCAAAATAAATCAACCTGTCATATGCCATGTGTCGTTATACCACTCCTGTAATTCAATACACAGACCACTGATGCAAAATCATCCCAGAAGCGTGTGATCTTGTGAACTATTTCCTGGCGTCTGTTTTTTTAGGACTTCGGCTGTTTTGTCAAAAGAAATTATTGGGGAGAAATATCTTCCGAAATAATCAGTAGTTTCACTAATAATGGACATTAGTGAAAGATTTATTTTTTGACATGTACACTTATACGATTCCTGTTGAGATATAGGATATAGCGGAGTAGCTGACAGAAACCGTCAAACATAATAATTATAAAAGACTATACATACTAAGTATACATACAAAATTTATTTCCGACTAGTTAACAACTTTAAATGAGTTTTTACTATGTGACAAGATATAAAATATTTAAAATACAATAAAATTTTAGTAAGTACTGACAGGAACATATAATAAAAAATAGTATTTGATGAAGGTAAAAATGTCCTTTTAAAAAAAAATACATTTCATATACACCACTTTTTTATTGTTTCAATGAATGCAATAAAAAAATACTTTTGTTTAGAAATACAGAAGAATTAACGTTTGTAATACATTTATCTGGACTTTTAAATGAGGGTATTACTTGCAAACATGGCTTATTCTAAAATGGTTAAAAATTGAAACTTGAATTTCGTTTTTAAAAACAATGTTCATTTTAAAAATATTTTTGTCTTACACAGGGGTGGGCTGGAGGGGGCTCGCGCGAGCCCCTTGCTAAATTTCAGCGCGGCCGGCGAGTCCCTTGTTAAGATAGGAAAATCATTCGTCTTAGATCAAATCAGCACCTAACTGCAATTTCTGTAGATGGTTAAATTTTATTATGAAACAAGACTTAGTAAGCCCCTTCATTTTATCATTCAGCGCTGTGGGCTTCTGTGTCGGACATCATGGGTTCGAGTAAATCACTAGTCTTGTCTTAGCCTTAACATTCTATTCCTACTACTCTCTTTGAAGAGAGAGGTTGAGCGACTAAGTGACAAACAGTTCTCATAGAAAAAAAACTTTTGTTGAGATACCTTCATTAGAAAACCATATGCTCCACATTGGGAGCAAAAATGGATACAAATAAATGGATAATATTGACCGAGCCCCTTGTTAAGATATTGGCAGCCCGCCGCTGGTCTTACATTACTTTGGAATGATATTTTGAACGTTGTCAAGTCATGCTTGAGACTGATTTCTAAAAACACTTTCAAACTTTATTTCTATATACTAAATTACATTCATGTTTCAACAACTTTGGAATGAGCCGGGTTCGCAAGTAATATTCTCAAATCGAAGTGATGAGATGTGAATTCTAGGATCGAAACATGCATACAATATATAGCGCATACTGTTATAGCCATTAGCCACCTTTTTGTCTTGTATATAAATTAAATATTCCAATCAACACAACATAAAAGTCCTTAAAGTACCTACACGACTTTTTATTCATTGTAATTCAATTTTTGGTTGAATATTTTTTTAATGTTATTTGGAATATTTACTAATTTAATAAACATGTGTTAGCGGATATATATGTCAATACAAGTATATATTATAATATAAATACTTTGTCTCAATTTTTTATGAAAGAATTTATTCAAGAAATTAGAAGTCCAGACAGGTTGTATAGTCAGTCCAAGGATACGTTTCGTAACCGGTAAAGAAAGCAATTCTTCAAAAGTTCGTCGTCATGTAATATAACTAAATGACATAAAAATACAGCATTGAAAATTCGGTTTATAAAAACTGCTTTATATGATGATATTGATCATGGAAGCCGAATTTTAACGTTATAAGGCTTCCTATTGAGTATACATATTTTGCAAAGAATAGTTTTTAAACCCTAAATCGGTTGTTTTAATCAATTTAATGACGTGTATCTAAAGGCATTGGTGTGGATTGGTTGTGTTATTATAACATGTATAATATTGATATTCACAACCAATGCTCCCTAACCTAAGACAAGAGGTTATCTGCGCGGAAATTTCAAAATCTGCGAGGACCGATCAAATATTAATTGAATCAACTGTCTTGTAGTGCGCGTCAACCCGGAATGAGTGCGCGGGGCTTCACAAATGCTGCGCGGCCGCGCGAGCGCGCAACTTAGAGGGAACGTTGTTCACAACTCTTACAACTATCATTCCTCTTCTAATGTTTTTTTCCCTAGCCTCACTGCATAAGAGACGTTGAGAAACTGATTTTAAATCACTTATTTTTATTGGAAAGTTCTTCAATAAATTAATGTACATATGTATTTTATGTTCAAAGCTTATTCTTACTGAATATAAGCCGTTGAACAATTGATTTCCAATCATTTATCGTAGAACATTTTATAGTAAAAAAATCATTAGAATTCTATATGGTGGACTTAGGACAGCAGGATCGGACAGCAGGACAAAAATGTCACTTAGGAGAGCAGGACAAAAATGCGTGTTTTGAGTTAAGCTTGGTTTTGGCAAAGTCATTATTATATTTAACAGAGAAACAAAGCTATATCTCGTAGATATAGTATATCTCGTAGATAGAGTATATCTACAAATGCAGTTATAATGTTAATAGCGCAAAGATATATCGTCTGTTATAATTGAGTGAACTTAAAACTTTCTTTTTGTAGATAGACTTTTGTAATCTTAAGCCCTCTATATTATTCTTCATATACGAAAGTCAATTGAACAACTGATTTCCAATCATTTATCTTTAAGCATTTTTGAATGAAATGTTCTATAATAAATCAACATACTTCATTGTCAAAGCTTACGAGACTTAAAAGTAAAATTATGGTATTACAGATTTTCTTAAATATTTCGAAACGTGTGATATCACATTGTGAAGAAAGTGAAAAATATACTCGGGACTCTTGTCTCTTTCTTTCAGAAAACTCTTCAAAAACTTTGGAAGACCCAGTCGTAAACTGAAATCAAAGCATTCCATTGTGACGTGTTGATATACCGACATACTAGTTATTTTATAAGAATTAAATTAAATTAAATTACTAATGGACGACTTGTGTGAGTATTTATTCATATCGTATTCTCAAATAAAACAACCCGCATTCCATTCTGAACGCACCGGGAGAGCGGCGACGTCAATGCAAGCATCATTTGTAAGGAAATCGCGCGGGAAAACTGTACCAAGCTACGCCATATTAGAAAGATTGTGGAGAGAAATAGATGATTGTACCTGTCTCATCTTTATTTAAAAAAAAACACAACGGTAGATGCAGCAACTCTGTCGGATCTTACAGTAAAGTAAAATATTTGAATAAACAGCTGTTAGGCAATCGACGTCATTGAATGCATCATTTGTAAGGAAATCGGGCGGGAAAACCACGTCAACGTACGCCATATTGGAATAGCCGTTGCCCGTTGCCCGTTGCCCGTTGATACAAATATATAATAGATAAAATTTTAATAAATTTTCGATTTAACTAGACCAAACATTGATACCATTAATATTATAATATAACATGTGACTGAAACATTACACGTAAGAACGCCATATTAGAAAACTCACAGACAAAGAGAAGTACTTGACAGCGCCTCTATCGGGGCTTGGGATAAATTATTTGAAATACAAGTGGAACTATGGACAGGTATTGTTATGATGCCTTATAAAAAGGCGGGAAAATCACAACAAAAGAATGTGATATTACGAATTCTGTAGTTTAAATCAAAGTGTGTTCTAGTGATAAAAATGGGCATACAATATATATTATTTTTTTGTACAATTCCACATTTTTGTATTAAAAATCAGGACTGATTTCGAGTCTCATTTCAAGCGTTATTAACTAATGAATGTATAAAACGATAACAGGTAGCGGTGGGCTGCCAAAATGTTAACAATGGGCTCGGTTAACCTGAGAGATATTCGCGGTGTTCCAAATAAGGGGTGGATTTTTTTATCACTCTTAAGATTCGAAATAATTATGAAATCAATTGAATGTTACGTTATTATTATGTAAAAGTATACTGCTATCAAATTTGAAAAAAAACATGATGTCTTTTAGTATGCACCCGAAATAAATGTATTTTACGAGAAATTTCCAAATGTAACAAAGTCTTTTGTTTTATAATACATAAACAATTTACAGCAATAACTGTTGATCTGAGAATATTTTTTTTTACTTTAACAAGGGGCTCGCCGGCCTTAGTAAAATTTAACAAAATGCTACCTAACAACATATATATCGACTGTGGAAATGAAAAAGGACGTAACCCACACATATCGAATTTTACAGGAGGGACAAAAAACGTGTTTTGATGATTTTGGGTCATATGCAAATTATGAATTATAAACAACCTTAAAGTGCACGGAGACTTCTAATCTGTTGTTTAATTGACATAATCTAATATAAATTAAAGAGATTGTCAAATTTGAATTGTTTGAATTTTGTACTTTTCCATGAGTTTTGTCGCTAACGACCCGGGTTTTGTCTTTCGGCATCTTCAGGCATTCCAAGTGCACGGATGTACTTGAACTGACATTCAGTTCAAGTTCAAGACGAAACCCGGGTCGTTAGCGACAAAACTCATGGAAAAGTACAAAATTCAAACAATTCAAATTTGATATTGAAATTCCATCAAGCACCCTCAGTCGAAATACTTAATTAAAGAGATTGCCTTAGAAAAACCTTTATTTCAGTATTTTTCTTGGTTTCAATTTTCACAAGCTCATCTTTTTTCAAACATACAAGCTAAATTTAGATACTAATTCGGCATTTGCAGCTTACAACCTTTTGATAGAACATGTATAAATATTGATACATTGTGACTATCGAGAAAAAAATGGTGGGTAACGTTCTTTTTCTTTTCCACAGTCGTTATATATATTATGTGCTCAGTTGTTGCAATGATGGCGGATTTCATTCACAAAAAAAGCAATGCGTCAAGTAACAATTTCGAAATCGTTTGTTGCGTTATATGTACACATAGCCCGCAAGATTGTTTTGCTTTTATAATCGTTTTACTTTTTTAATATTCATCTTGAATGGACATGCGCAGTTGCTCGCACATTGTATAGGATGACCAAAATATATTTCATGTCGCTTAGACAAATATTGAATGGTTTTCTTCAGAGCCGGCGCTATACATTTGGCCGCCCCATGTATAAGTGAATTTTCCACCCTAGTTAAAGCAAGCCGGCTGCGTAGTTGAGTGGTCAGCGTCGTTGGCTTATATAATCTTAAAATGATGGCAAATCAATTATAACGCTATTTTTCTTTTACAGATAAAAGGTCTGAAAAAAAAAAGTTATATATTATTATAAGTATTTCATTGTTTTGCGAAATCCGTTTAATAACTGCCGTGTTTGCTATACAGTACTAAGTAAAATGTCGCTTTTGCAACAAACTCCATTTTTATTCGCATTTAATGGCACATTTTTAAACATAGTCACCGAATATAACACTAGCACTGCAATGCAATGTTATTTTTCAAGCAAATTTTTATGTTTATTATAATCGTATTTAAGATTAACAGTTTACCGCAAAATATGTATCAATACGTTTTAAATTTAGTATATTTTAAGTGATGTCTTGAATTCCTCCTCCCACCCATACTATACCACGATCGAGGCGTATAGAGAGCGATTAGCTAACCTCTAGTCCTGTTTTAGCCTTTTCCTTCTATTCCTACTCTCTTTGGAAAAAGAGAGGTTGAGCAATTGAGTAACAAGCAGTTCTCGTAGAAACACTTCTGTTGAGATAAACTCCATTAGGAGTACATATGCTCCATATTGGGAGCGGACATGGTAAAAAAAATAATAAAGCTATAATAGTTTGATCTTAAAAATGGATGGACATCCTATTCATACATTACCACACTGGTAAAGCTTGGTGTTGCCCACCACAAATCATTAAAAGGGTTAAGTAACGACATACCTTCGAGTATGGTCACTAAATTGGTTGTTAACTTACATTATTACTTTTGAAACTATGTTAAACGAATTTTATGAAAATCATAATAATACCCAATGACCACACAATGCCATTACAATACAGCTTCTATAATATATCTCCTGTCTCCCTATCTGCTATTTATTACCATGGTTGTTGACTCAGTTGCTCTTTAGGGATGGAAGGTTCTTGGAAAAAGGGTCGTGAAAATTCCTCTTCTTAATCTTTTGCAAATGTGCGTATAGAAATCGGATAAGATTTGTTGAAAATCTGGTTTATTAATCATTGATCCATTACGAGTGAAACGTAGAAATGATCTACTTTTAAATCGCAATTTGATGGTAGAAAAGTCAAAAGTGGTATTTTTTGTTGCATCCTGTTTACTGGTATAGCATGGGTGGGAGAAACGAAATATTACAGAGATCTTCCACATTCTTTGTTTATCATAATTACAAGTTACAGCGTTACAGCAGCAAACAAATGCTTTTACATTTGATAATGGCTGCTATAATTGAAACTGGTCCTGATAATAAATAAATAATAAGTTAAGCGTTGAAAATAGATAATTAAATTACATAAGGCAGTACCGGCGCTAGACATTTGGCCGCCCCACATAAAAAGGTATTTTACCACTCTACTTATAAATTCCCTTAGGCGCCTAAATATTTGGCCGCATCTCCAGATTTACCGCTACAGGTGGTCTCCTGCTCCGTTTGTACGTTGCGCTGGCACTGATATGAGGTATATTAAATTACTATTCTCAAACTGAAGAAGTTTGCGGAAATTTTCTGGAAGCCATAGTATTCAATCAAAGTCTATATATTTTTTGAGTTTACTTCATAAACTTCCCGATGTTTTATTTCAGTTTAGACATTTTACTTTAAAATTTAATGGCCAGTATCCTTTAAGTGCTCGGCATCCACTGACATCGTGTAGTGTGCCAAACAGAGGGTGGAAACAAACCCTTTTTTTGGTGGCTATGATACTTACATTACTTGTAATTTATTTTAGAGCGAGTTTCATTTATAGTGAGAAATTTATACTATTGTTCATGACGTTAAACCCCAAGAATGAATCCCCACTAATAAAAGTCATTAAGACCAATACCGTTTGTATAAACTGGACGTTAACAGGTAGGTATAAATGAAATAAAACCAATCGCTCTATTATCACGAAAAAGTTTATTTAATAACTTGCAATCACCGAATTAATTACATACAATATTTAACAGACATTTTTTTTAATTAGTACAATACACAATAACCATTTTTAATACCTAGCCTGGTCACTCGATTTTATAAATGTTAAGAAAATTGATGTTAAACTCTGCGCGCAGAACAAAATGAATTTTAATTTTTGTCGAAATGGAAAAATGTCAGTTCTTTCATCTCGGACGAAAAACCACAAAAGAAAAAAAGCTGCAAGTGAATTTACAACTAGAGGTCTCTGGAAACAAGTTCCAGAGACCGGGAAGTGTCCCCCACCACACGTTGTGTTCGGTTCGTGTCCCAAAGTTATATTATGTATCCAATTAATATTAAAATGAAAAAAGAAAAGCATTTTTAAAATATTGTTTTTGACTCGTTATTTTCACCATTAATTATATCAAACAAAATTTCCATCAGCATATCTTCATCCATTATATGCCTCTTCGCACTTAATAATAATTTAAGTGCTGAAATTAACGCTTGAGTAGAGGTCACTAGATGCGACTCGACTCCCTCTTGATTTTGTAAAACAGGATAAATATGTATTTTTACGATACGAGAAATTTGTTTGGTGTACCTGTCATGGTCGTGACTTGAAGCAATTACATTATTGACGTGTTAAAGAGCTTCCCGTTTTTATTTAAGACAGTATAAGATCATAGATTCAAAATAATGTATTTTTTAACACTTAAAACGGAGCCGTAGGAAAAGGCATTCAATATACATATAATACTTATTTAGCGCTTACTAGGGCATCCAGTCCCGGGACTTCGGGATTGAGAAATTTTGAGCAAATCCCGAAAATTGACACGAAATTGGCAAATCAAGAATTTCATATTCCTCGGTGAGCTAAAAAAAAACGAGGTTTTGTGATAATCTGGGAAAAAGTATAGCGAATTGAGGATTTCAAATTCCTCCGTGAGAAAATCCTAATCCTGGGATCGCGGGATTGAAAATGAATCAATCCCAAAATCCTGGGATTGGAAAAAGGCTTCGGGATTGGATACCCTAGCGCTTACTGCTGAAATTTACAGGTAAAGTAAAAACGAAAACAGTGAGGTTTTCAGGTGATTCAGTATTATTAAGACTGCTGAGGGGGTCCGTGACAAATTAAAAATCATTTGGGGGTGCGTGAACAACGTCAGGGGGTCCACGGAAGAATAAATATTTTTAAAAAAGAGAGTTTGAGCGACTGACAAACAGTTCTCGCAGAAAAACATCTGTTAACCTTTTCAGTACCGCGATGTTTTAAGCTAAGAAAATTCACTCACATACCAACCGCATGTTTTTAATAATTTTTGGATAGTTTTAAAAAATAGGACTGAATTTATGAATATTAAAAGTTTACTGATAAAATGATATATATATGTAGTTTATTATTTTCAATTTACATTCGTGGTCTTCAGTGACCTTATGGTATTCACGCCTCCATTAGAAGGCCATATGCTCCACATTGGAAGCAGACATGGATAAAAAAAATACCATTCAAGGCATAAACTTTATTACTTCACTTGGGGGTCCACGGTCAGGTTTTTTTTTTTTTTGCTTTAAAAGGGGTCCACGAGCATAATAAGTTTGGGAATCACTGTTTTAAGCAATCGAATATGCAAATACAGCTGTGTATTGATAAAGTGAAGTATACATATTGCTGGGAACAAAAGTCAAAGTATATTTTTTATGACAACTTTCCCGTTCTCAAATGGCCAGTATTTGGACAAACAACCGTTGCCTTATGAATGAGGTCCAAGTGTCAATCAGGTCAGATTATTGTGATGAATAAATGTTGCATACATGCAACAGTCGCGAAAATATATTTTGCACAATAAAGGGATTGCAAATATAATTTATTTTTGATGTAACCGCAAACAAAACGCGATATAATAAGAGACTTTTGTTCCCGCCATGCGGGTGGTACTTTAAAATTTGAAGGTTCCGTCTCCTCTATGAGTTGTTGCCGACAATTTTTTTATCAGTGCAGTACAGGGAATGGGTATTTTAATTTGCCTATTTATCGCTATGCCTGTTTCCATTATCTACACCAGGGTTTCCCAAACTTATTGCGCAATGAAACACTTTGCAAATCTGGAAATGTTTCCGGAACACAGTTTTTTTTGGTCGGGTTATTCATAATTGTAAAAATATCAAAAAATATATATCAGTTATTAGTTGATTATTTTTAAAACAGTTTTACATAAAAATATGAGTAAGCTAATTTCAGTGATTCAAAATCTCCGCCTGTAGTTAGATATTTGACGATTTAAACATTAGTGGAGATTTACCATCACTCGATTTTTAATATGAAGTAGAAGATGTTTAAATGTGTTGCAGAGTATATTACCAGACAAATATTTGCGGAACACTTATTTAGGTCCCACGGAACACCAGTGTTCCACGAAACATAGTTTGGGAAACCCTGATCTACGCAAAGCCACTAATTCTATAGCACAGGTGGGAAACGCCTCTTAATCTTATTTCCTGTGTAAGATAACTCATTACCGGTATCTGGAATAATTGTATTGTAATTCTACAAAGCATATTAAACGAATAATATAAAATTAAATTTGTCTACTTTCTTACTTCGCATTTTGTGTTACAAATTGTGACACGTGTTTCGCCTCTTTCAGGAGCATCCTCAGAGAGCACATCGAAAAGTTTACGAAAATTTAAAAACATGTTCGAATTTCAGGGTTTCTCAACGGGGGACGCTGTGGCCCCTGGAAGGGGGGGGGGTGTTTTCCGAAATCCCTAAATTGCTTTGATTTTGGATTCGAAATTCTTGGAAGAGCTAAAAAACAAAAGACAAACCAATGGTATGGGGACACAGAAAAATAAATTCACTCAAAAGGGGTTAACTCCGAAAATTCTAAAAATGTTCATTTTTAACCCTTTATTATTTACTAGATTAAGAATTTTAGCGTTTGTAAATAACATATAACTTGGCTGTCATTATCAAACGAGTTTTACTTATTTTTCTGTGGCAAACCCTAATTCACTTTTTAAATTCATTTGACAGTGAATTGACGTGCAACATTACTTGGATATTATTAATTTTCATCCATATTATTGTGATAATTTAAAAAAATATTTTTGAGATCTAAAAAGGGCCTGTGGACTTCGTTTTCAAAATTACATATTTTAAAAAAATGCGATTATCAATAAATTTCTATTAACCTTTGCCAATTTGTCTTTTTTATTATACAAGATAACACAGGTTGCACTATTATTTTTATTTGGCCGCATCCAGATATGTTCTTATCGTTACTTATGACTTATATTAAAAAGCCCTTTAGGGCAAAATGTACGCTCGTGTCTGTTATTTATATGTGAATCGGTCAACCCGCGGAACAATTTCGTCGACCGCAGTAATGTTACTTGAAAAGAAGAACGCTCATTGATTCTGCACTTTATTGCTGACATGAAGATCCTTGCAACTGTCGAATTTATGGACACTTAAAATTGCGCCAGACTCACGGGCCGACTTTGAATTTTCAAACACCAGAGACAATAATTAATTTGATGGTTGCGGCGAGCACATAATGAAACCCAATCTTTTACGAACACGGATTCCATGCTGCTCCACATAGTCGCGTCGCATTACAATGTCTTCAATGATTGAACATTCACCTTCAACCCCCATTATTAAAATACTTCGTTTGTAACAATGTCCGCTACCCATATGGAGCATTTTATGCAGCCATTTATTCGTATCCCTATTTTTAATATTCATAAAAAAACTTACGTCTAAAAAACTCTATAAGGAGTCCATCAGTCATATTCTCAGACGTATTAGTGTCACGTGACAAAGCGTCATTGACCGATTGTTTGGCTGAGCAATTTTTTTCACCGAGTAAGTGTATGGGTATACGCATATGGGAATTTTTAAGCGATTCGGTTTATTTTCACGAACGTTTCATTCGATTCAATAGCACTCGTCAAACGCCTGTTCAAACCCGTGATTTGAGTCAAATTTGAGAGCGTGCTACAGGTGGTGGAAAACGAAACGGTTTTACTCGCTCACTTGAAACACTCGTCAGATCACTCGGCTAAATATAGCGGGTTCACTCTCGCGAGTACTCGGTAGACCTAAATGACGTATAGCAGAGCCCGGTCATTCAAATTCAACATCTTTAAGCCGAACCCAGGATTTTATTCTTCCAGTTCATGTGATGAAAAGTCATGTGATAGCTGTCGTTCTTCCTGTATTATGATATAAGTCTTTATTCAGCACAAACCTAATAAGCTTGCTTAGGGCAACAAAAGCACAACGTAATTTCTACTTTTATTGCATTATTAAAATAAGCACAGTAAGTACTAATATAATCAAATAACTCCTAAATATATTTTTGATTTCGTAGAAAGTTCTGGATAAATGATTTATCAATTCAAAATAAGCCGGGGTTGAAATTCAAACCTAAAGCTACGAGTTTAAGGAAATATTGTAATCCTGAAACTGGTTTTTTAAAAAGTAGGTTTTTGTATAAGCTCTAATAATCTGATTTATGATTGATAATAAAAATAATTTTGGAATCGTTGATAAATCAATAGTATACGTTAAAAATCTATCGTTTTTTAATAGTAATCTATTTTTAAGGAGTCATCTTTTTTCCCTATAATAAAATGTTTTACGATGCATTAAGCATGGAATTCGATCCTTGTAAAGCGTTAACATTTTAATGATAAAGTTCATCCGCGTCCTTTTGAATGATCATCGTTTTAAGCAGTAGTTTTGAAATGAAAAATTTCACCTTCAGTACAAAGAATTCTACAGTGTGAAAAATGATACCGACTTCTAAAAATATCAATTTGGATAGCTCCAGATCAAGAGCCGGAATCAAAGCAGCCGCGACATTACCGCCAAATCAAATCCGCACGGAACAGTTCTCTGCAATACCACCCGGACAAATCCACCTGGACAAAACCGTTTGGACATGACCAAGACAAATTGCACACTTAAAACAAGAACAGGATCACATGAAAATAAAAATCTATATATTAATAGCCGATAATGTCCGTCTGAGTGTAAGGACGTCCTCGACCTTCCAGTCTCCACTTTTTTAAATAAAATAAAATCTATAATAATCACTTTTTACTTTTCACTTTTCACAAATGTGTGCGTACTGATGTCATCGGGTCTTTTTCTTCTTTTACGAAATTTATTTGTTAGCGTATTTGAAAATTATTTGAATAAAATATATATACTACGAAAAATGATTGTTAGCAAACGTGAACATTATTCCAAAAATTCAATAATTTGCAATTTAAAAACTGCAGGGCTGTCGATATATGCGCCGAGGTCGATTTATGGTACTATGAAAAATGATTGTTAGCAAACTTGAACATTATTCCAAAGATTTAATAATTTACGAAATTTCTGCTACTACGAAAAATGGTTGTTAGCAAACTTGAACATTAATCCAAATATTAAATAATTTACAATTAAAAAACTGCAGGGCTGTCGATATATGCGCAAAATTAAATAATTTACGAAATTTCTGCTCCTACGAAAAATGGTTGTTAGCAAACTTGAACATTATTCCAAAAATTCAATAATTTACGAAATTTCTGCTACTACGAAAAATGGTTGTTAGCAAACTTGAACATTATTCCAAAAATTCAATAATTTACGAAATTTCTGCTACTACGAAAAATGGTTGTTAGCAAACTTGAACATTATTCCAAAAATTCAATAATTTACGAAATTTCTGCTACTACGAAAAATGGTTGTTAGCAAACTTCAACATTATTCCAAAAATTCGATAATTTACCAAATTTCTGCTACTACGAAAAATGGTTGTTAAACTTTATTCCAAAAATTGAATATTTTACGAAATTTATGCTATTACGAAAAATGGTTGTTAGCAAACTTAAACATTATTCCAAATATTATATAATTTACGAAATTTATGCTACTACGAAAAATGGTTGTTAGCAAACTTAAACATTATTCTAAAAATTAAATAATTTACGAAATTTCTGCTACTACGAAAAATGGTTGTTAGCAAACTTGAACATTATTCCAAATATTAAATAATTTACGAAATTTCTGCTCCTACGAAAAATGGTTGATAGCAAACTTGAACATTATTCCAAAGATTTAATAATTTACGAAATTTCTGCTACTACGAAAAATGATTGTTAGCAAACTTGAACATTATTCCAAATATTAAATAATTTACAATTAAAAAACTGCAGGGCTGTCGATATATGCGCAAAATTAAATAATTTACGAAATTTCTGCTCCTACGAAAAATGGTTGTTAGCAAACTTGGACATTATTCCAAATATTAAATAATTTACGAAATTTCTGCTCCAACGAAAAATGGTTGTTAGCAAACTTGAACATTATTCCAAAAATTCAATAATTTACGAAATTTCTGCTACTACGAAAAATGGTTGTTAGCAAACTTCAACATTATTCCAAAAATTCAATAATTTACGAAATTTCTGCTACTACGAAAAATGGTTGTTAGCAAACTTGAACATTATTCCAAATATTAAATAATTTACAATTAAAAAACTGCAGGGCTGTCGATATATGCGCAAAATTAAATAATTTACGAAATTTCTGCTCCTACGAAAAATGGTTGTTAGCAAACTTGGACATTATTCCAAATATTAAATAATTTACGAAATTTCTGCTCCAACGAAAAATGGTTGTTAGCAAACTTGAACATTATTCCAAAAATTCAATAATTTACGAAATTTCTGCTACTACGAAAAATGGTTGTTAGCAAACTTCAACATTATTCCAAAAATTAAATAATTTACGAAATTTCTGCTACTACGAAAAATGGTTGTTAGCAAACTTGAACATTATTCCAAATATTAAATAATTTACGAAATTTCTGCTCCAACGAAAAATGGTTGTTAGCAAACTTGAACATTATTCCAAAAATTCAATAATTTACGAAATTTCTGCTACTACGAAAAATGGTTGTTAGCAAACTTCAACATTATTCCAAAAATTAAATAATTTACGAAATTTCTGCTACTACGAAAAATGGTTGTTAGCAAACTTGAACATTATTCCAAATATTAAATAATTTACAATTAAAAAACTGCAGGGCTGTCGATATATGCGCAAAATTAAATAATTTACGAAATTTCTGCTCCTACGAAAAATGGTTGTTAGCAAACTTGGACATTATTCCAAATATTAAATAATTTACGAAATTTCTGCTCCAACGAAAAATGGTTGTTAGCAAACTTGAACATTATTCCAAAAATTCAATAATTTACGAAATTTCTGCTACTACGAAAAATGGTTGTTAGCAAACTTCAACATTATTCCAAAAATTCAATAATTTACGAAATTTCTGCTACTACGAAAAATGGTTGTTAAACTTTATTCCAAAAATTGAATATTTTACGAAATTTATGCTATTACGAAAAATGGTTGTTAGCAAACTTAAACATTATTCCAAATATTAAATAATTTACGAAATTTCTGCTCCTACGAAAAATGGTTGTTAGCAAACTTGGACATTATTCCAAAAATTAAATAATTTACGAAATTTCTGCTACTACGAAAAATGGTTGTTAGCAAACTTGGACATTATTCCAAAAATTCAATAATTTACGAAATTTCTGCTCCTACGAAAAATGGTTGTTAGCAAACTTGAACATTATTCCAAAAATTCAATAATTTACGAAATTTCTGCTACTACGAAAAATGGTTGTTAGCAAACTTAAACTTTATTCCAAAAATTGAATATTTTACGAAATTTATGCTACTACGAAAAATGGTTGTTAGCAAACTTGAACATTATTTCAAATATTAAATAATTTACGAAATTTATGCTACTACGAAAAATGGTTGTTAGCAAACTTAAACTTTATTCCAAAAATTCAATAATTTACGAAATTTCGGCTACTACGAAAAATGGTTGTTAGCAAACTTAAACTTTATACCAAAAATTGAATATTTTACGAAATTTATGCTACTACGAAAAATGGTTGTTAGCAAACTTAAAAATTATTCCAAAAATTAAATATTTTACGAAATTTCTGCTCCTACGAAAAATGGTTGTTAGCAAACTTGAACATTATTCCAAAAATTCAATAATTTACGAAATTCCTGCTACTACGAAAAATGGTTGTTAGCAAACTTGAACATTATTCCAAAAATTCAATAATTTACGAAATTTCTGCTACTACGAAAAATGGTTGTTAGCAAACTTAAACTTTATTCCAAAAATTCAATAATTTACGAAATTTCGACTACTACGAAAAATGGTTGTTAGCAAACTTAAACTTTTTTCCAAAAATTGAATATTTTACGAAATTTATGCTACTACGAAAAATGGTTGTTAGCAAACTTGAACATTATTCCAAATATTAAATAATTTACGAAATTTCTGCTCCTACGAAAAATGGTTGTTAGCAAACTTGAACATTATTCCAAAAATTCAATAATTTACGAAATTTCTGCTACTACGAAAAATGGTTGTTAGCAAACTTAAACTTTATTCCAAAAATTCAATAATTTACGAAATTTCGGCTACTACGAAAAATGGTTGTTAGCAAACTTAAACTTTATTCCAAAAATTGAATATTTTACGAAATTTATGCTACTACGAAAAATGGTTGTTAGCAAACTTAAAAATTATTAAAAAATTAAATATTTTACGAAATTTATGCTACTACGAAAAATGGTTGTTAGCAAACTTTTTTTTTATTCCAAAAATTCAATAATTCACGAAATTTCAGCTCCTACGAAAAATGGTTGTTAGCAAACTTAAACTTTTTTCCAAAAATTGAATATTTTACGAAATTTATGCTACTACGAAAAATGGTTGTTAGCAAACTTGAACATTATTCCAAATATTAAATAATTTACGAAATTTCTGCTCCTACGAAAAATGGTTGTTAGCAAACTTGAACATTATTCCAAAAATTCAATAATTTACGAAATTTCTGCTACTACGAAAAATGGTTGTTAGCAAACTTAAACTTTATTCCAAAAATTCAATAATTTACGAAATTTCGGCTACTACGAAAAATGGTTGTTAGCAAACTTAAACTTTATTCCAAAAATTGAATATTTTACGAAATTTATGCTACTACGAAAAATGGTTGTTAGCAAACTTAAAAATTATTCCAAAAATTAAATATTTTACGAAATTTATGCTACTACGAAAAATGGTTGTTAGCAAACTTTTTTTTTATTCCAAAAATTCAATAATTCACGAAATTTCAGCTCCTACGAAAAATGGTTGTTAGCAAACTTGAAAATTATTCCAAAAATTAAATATTTTACGAAATTTATGCTACTACGAAAAATGGTTGTTAGCAAACTTGAACATTATTCCAAATATTACATAATTTACGAAATTTCTGCTCCTACGAAAAATGGTTGTCAGCAAACTTGAACATTATTCCAAAAATTCAATAATTTACGAAATTTCTGCTACTACGAAAAATGGTTGTTAGCAAACTTAAACTTTATTCCAAAAAATCAATAATTTACGAAATTTCTGCTAACTATAAAAATAAAATAAATTAAAATAAAATAAAATAAAATAAAATAAAATAAAATAAAATAAAATAAATTGAAATAAATTAAAATAAAATAAAATAAAATAAAATAAAATAAAATAAAATAAAATAAAATAAAATAAAATAAAATAAAATAAAATAAAATAAAATAAAATAAAATAAAATAAAATAAAATAAAATAAAATAAAACAAAATAAAATAAAATAAAATAAAATAAAATAACATGGAATAAAATAAAATAAAATAAAATAAAATAAAATAAAATAAAATAAAATAAAATAAAATAAAATAAAATAAAATAAAATATAATAAAATAAAATAAAATAACATAAAATAAAATTAAATTAAATTAAATTAAATACCATAAAATAAAATAACATACAATTAAATTAAATTAAATACTATGCAACAAAAATCTCACGTTGCTGGGCAACGGGCTTACAGCTAGTATAAATAAATAGCTCAGGTTTCAGAAGACCATTTGCGTCACAATTTAAATATGTAAAATTAAACAATATATGTTAAATTCGAATCGTTCAAATTATGTACATTCACACAGATTTTGTCACTAACGACCCGGGTTTCGCCTTTCGTCATCTTCAGACGTTCAAGTACACGGAGGAACTTGAACTGACGTTTAGTAAATGAATGTTTCGTGTTTACATAAGAAATAAATGTATCATTGAGCTTAAAGCCATTGCTGGCGAAAAGGATAAGCCCATGGGAATGCCCACAGATTTGAGTAGTGAGTAGTGAGTAGTTTTAAGAATTATATTTATGTTGTTTTTCGGAAAAGGTTTAATGATTGTATTTATATAAGGTATAAAAGTGGCGAGCCAGGCATGTTTAGCATTTCATTTAAAATTGGAAGACTGTTCATTTACTAAGCGTCAGTTCAAGTTCATCCGTGCACTTGAACGCCTGAAGATGCCGAAAGGCGAAACCCGGGTCGTTAGTGACAAAATCTGTGTGAATGTACATAATTTGAACGATTCAAATTTAATATTGAAGTTCCACCAAGCACCTTCAGTCGAAATCTTAAAATATGTTTTTTTGAATGAATTTTTAACTGGCGACAATTTCGCGAGTGACATTTGTGGTTTTTGCGTTTTTGTCGGGACACCTTTTTGCATAAGGGTATCATAAATATATCTCCAGTACAATTGTTATTACATTGGTTTGATTGAGGGCATCAGTATTTTGTCTTCTAACATAAATATAGATCCGGTGTGAAACAGTTTGAGAAGCATAATAATGACATCATTAAAAATAATGCTTTAAATTTGGTTTATCTCAATGATTTTACTACCTGTATCCGCTACGTAAGTATACAATATGTTTTTTTTAATATAATGCGACATATTAATGTTATGGGGGGCCGCGTTTTCAGCTCACAAATCTTACTGTTTGTTTTATATGGACGAAATCAGAACGAATGCAAAGTGACTCGGTGCGGCACAAAAATATCAAATGGTCATCACATATTCGAGGTGTCAGAACAAGCGTTTGACGAGTGTTGAATCGAACGAAACGCAAGTAAAAATGAACTGAATCCGTAAAAAAAATTATTTGCCTATAGAAGTTTACTCTCTCAAAATTGTTAGTCTGAATGGCGCTTTATTGTGCTGGCACTAATACTATAGATAATATAATAACAAGACAACATAATAATATGCTCCACATCCAGAACGGATATGGTTACAAATGAATCATTATTAAATAAAATTTAAAATAAGACAGTCGGCTCAGCATTGTTATTTTTTTTCTTTTTAACGTAACGTTTTAAATTAATCTACAATATTTAAATTAATATTTGTCTACGGCGTAGATTCGATACAAAGCTACGAATTAATTAAACTATTGTCCAATTAATTTGACAGAAATTATAAATTTGATATATTATACATTTTTATTGTTGAAGTTTCTTTAAATTAAGCTATTTGTGTCTGACTAGGCCATAGCACCAGTTTTACGACAAAAATCAGTAGTCTCCAACCGTTGGCAGATAAATATAGTAATTTTTAATATTCGCCTGAAAATCTGGTTTTGTAATCAATGTTGTAGGGGTTTCTCTAAAATTTCATTTTTTGTATGACGGATTAAGCGCACGAGAGGCCCCAGGCGTAACATAATTAGGGGGCCCTGTTTTTCGGGTAACATAAGAACGTGAGAAAATTCCATTTAAAATAATAAAATTTAAATTAAAAGCATATCGGTTATATTAATATAAGCTATTTTTGAGGACGCTAAGATTCGGAGACCCCGAGCGCGGGCCTCATTCGCATATAGGGTAATCCGACACTGATTCTTATAGCTGAAAGTTTTCATTTGCTGTTCACTAATTACTATCAATCCATTACTTTTGGGGTGTTCACTGTCAATACTTGGTGGAAAGGCGTTATATTAAGGAAAACAAAATATTCCTTTGTACTTATTTCCACTTTTATTTACCAAGATCAGCAATGGTTTCGCTCATGGTGTGCATTATCAACTGGTGCTGTCAGATGTTTTCAACTGATAGTATCAGTTGATAATGCTAGCCATGAGCGAAACCGGTCCTGATATTGGAAAACAAAAGTGGACATAAGTATATAGGAATGTTGTGTTTTTCTTAATCTATTTATTGCTTACAAACTTTTGACAAAACAGTGACGATTTATATTTTGTCTCTTATTCCGGCCGGATCTTGACGGATATTATAAATTATAATATAACAAACTACTGGAACTGAAAGAAATGGAAGAAAGTAAATGTGATAATATATGGCAGTCTTAAACATATATGGCGAGCCACGAGTTTCTAACGACTGTTATAAAAGATGATACTCAAAGAGGGAAAACACGTGTCACGCCTAGTTACACAAGTAGTGAAAAAAATATCACTTTTAATTAATTAGATAAAAGTTGTATCTATTATACTGTTGCTACATATCATCACTTTCTTTTAAAATAAATTATTTATCATACACGACTGCACGTACGAGTCAAGTGCATTGCTAGTTATGATTTCATTCCAGGTAATAAAAATGTAAAATTGTTTACAGTTATACTGTTATACCGGCAAGATGTATTTCAAAATTAATTAGTGCAACTCCACTTCACTTTACCTAAATTGGTCGACAATCCTTAAACGACATTTTCAATCCAACTACATAGTATGATAGGGTCTTCCATTTTGCAAAATGGCCTGGGTTTATAATTCTTTGATGCGGAGATTAAATGTCAAGCGAATTAATTTGATTAAAATTCAAGAAAAGTGATTTAAAAACAAAATTATAGAAAATATCAGGGACGGCAGATTCAAGGACCGCCCCGGGCGGCAAGACCTGGCTGGACCCCTTCCTACACCACTGTATATTTCATACAAAATATTATATTGATCGTAAGCGGGTGATTTTCACTAATAACGGTTTCCTTAAAAAATAATACTATTGAAATAACATGATGGACGATTTTCATTTCCAAAATACCGCTATTTTTAAAATTTAAAATACCGAACTTACGGTTTAAGTAATAATACCAGTATTGTAATCTATATTGGGAGTGAATGGACACATTCAGGACATTTATAAATTTCATTTTAAAAATGTTGAAAAACTGAAATTGAATTCTCTATACCTAGTTTTGATTTTTGGATTTTTTTATACATTGTTTTATTACTTATTCTGAAAATGATTTGATTAAAATGATCTGTACAAAAAATCGTATGATTTTCGTTTTTATTAAATTTACTTCCTCTGCAGATTTACGTAATATTTATATTCATTCCGATTAACAAGAGATGCTAAATGCTCATTTTTACAATAAAAATGGATAAATACCTTTAAATTATGGGCTCGCTTAATCTCAAAGCAATTCTCAGTGTTCAGGGAAAGTAGTAATTTTTTTATCACTCATATGCAATAATATGCAATACTAAAATAAACAGTCGATTGTTACTTAATACACTTATAATATGTAACAATATGCAATTTACCGTAAACATATCAATGTAAATGGCTAAAAATGTACGAATATATATACTGGCTGTCGTAGATAATATATAAGTCAGAAATTGCAGTTATATACTAATTTGATCTGAGAGTATTGTTTTCTCTTAAATTAAAAAGGGGCTCGCCTGCCATAGTAAATTTTAACAAGGGGATCGTGCGAGCCCCTTCGAGCACCCTCCAGCCTACCCCTGAGTATATAAACGTAAAACAGATTAAAACATATATATATTTGTAACATCGTCACATATTTTTTGGAGCTACTGAAAAATCTCCTTTTTTGGATTATGGTTATTTAAGCGTAGGTCATCTGTGTTTAATATAAACGTGACAACATTTTGAGGATAGATGCCTTCCCATTTTTAAGCGGAGGAATTTAACAATCGTTTGTTAAAGTAAAATAAAAATTCAGGAATAATGATTAATGTAAAGTTTGAGCATAAAAAGCTGCCCGACCATACACGCATCCGCCAATATGTCGGGGGCCAACAAAAGAAGCGGAATTCTTTCTCAAAATAATCTTTGAAAGTAACGAAATTAAAAATACCTGACTTGGCAGCACTCAACTTCCTGTCACAGATTACGGTATTGTCCTGCTAAGTGCGTAAAAGAAACATTAATCATATTTTATAACTAAAGGATTCTTCATTGACGTGTAAATTGACAAGTGTCAATTTTAAAAATGACAAATGTTTGAAATGAATGACATTGATTTATTTTTAGTCAAAACGGAAAAATCTGAATTATTGTCAATTTCATGGATGGCAAACCAGTTGCTCGCGAAACTACTTTGTAATGTTGTTACTTAAAGCAGTGCTTCCCAACCTGGGGACCGTAGGTTTTTCGCAGGGGTTCGCGAAAATTTTCATTCGTTCAACATTCTTTGTGATAAAATATGAACATGGGTAGTAAATTTATTTCGGGGGCCCGCGGATTATTGTTTTCAGATTTAGGGGTCCGTAGCAAGAAAAAGGTTTGGAAGCACTGACGTACAGAACTCAATTCAAAAGTAAATATGCTTTACAACTTGCCACTCTTTTTCAGGGCTGCGGAGACTTAAAGAAATTTCATACCAATAGTCCGTACCCCCCTCTAAATACAAAACATGTCCTGCCGCGGCCCCCGGAGAAAACCTGCGGCCCACTGTTCGGGAAGTACTGGCTTAAAAAATAACTTTTTTTTTAGACTTAGTAGCATGCAGTGGCGCCATTTTAGACCCTGGCAATTTGAATATATGTTCACTTTTTTAGGATTCGAAGTTATTAGTTTTTTTTGAGCATGACTCCAGTTAAATCAGTCCACTCCACGGCTTCGATTCTACAGCCCTACTCTTTTTCTCTCCAATAATTAACTAAAGCTCTCAAAAAACAATGCAATTATCACTGAAACTTATTTCATGCGAATTAAGAAATATTTTTCCTAAAATTCGTCACTATATTTCAGTTAACATAGTCTATGGTTTATTCCAAGATTTGACGTGTTGTGTTGACTTTTACACGCTGATATTTGATTCGTATTTCGTGTAAATTATTGGTTTATCTGATTCTGATATGTACAATGTTCCCTCCAAGCTGCGAGCATGCGCGACCGTTGCCGGTTGACAAGCCCCCAGTTTATATTTTCCATTAGTTTGATCGTCTTTTTGAAGAGCTTTTTTGTATTTAGAAATCATATTTAAAATATATACTTATTAAATCATAAAATGTTTTGATGGCGTTCTTTTTTCTCCACTAAAGCTCACAAAGATTCCCAATTTCCTACATTTTATTTCTAGTGTGGGTAGAGATTTACTCTTGAAGATTTTTCTATGTTCTAGCCAAGTATTGTATCACTAAAGATTCTGTCAGCTGAAGGCTTTGAAGGGGGAAAACGATTTCGAAAAACCCCTTGCGAATAGTAATAATTATGTGTAATCAGTAATTAACCTTTTGACCGCGGCTCTGATCCAAATCGGTTCAGATTGGGCTGCTATAGCAGTCAACCGCGGTCAAAGGGTTAAAGGTGTTTTTAAATTTAAATAAAATTTAAGCTTATTAATCCAAGCATAATAATGGGTTAAGCTAACATTTTAGCTAGTCTGATGACATGAAATATTAACTGTAAGACTAATTGATTTCATGCTTCTCAGCATTTCATTGTATTTTTAACACTTTGACATTGATTGCTTTGATTCATGATGATGCAGTGGTGGGCTGCGAAAACGTTAGCAAAAGGTTCGGTTTATTTGCGAAAGGGGTAGATTTTTTTCCTCAACCTCGGACTACAATAAACATCATCGGCTGCATACAGCATTACCTAATGCTGGGTATCTAAGCATCTAGGCGTTACATGCTGCTTACACTAGTCCATTTTCATAGTAAACATTCATCAAATTTGAATCGTTCAAACTATGTACATTCTCACAGATTTTGTCACTAACGACCCGGGTTTCGCCTTTCGGCATCTTCAGGCATTCAAGTGCACGGATGAACTTGAACTGACGTTTAGTAAATGAAAGTTTCGTGTTTATATAATAAATAAATGCATCACTGAGTCCAAAGCCATTGCTGGCGAAAATGGTAAGCTCATGGGAATGCCAACAGATTTGAGTAGTAAGTAGTTTCAAGAATTATATTATTTGTTTGTCGGCAAAGGTTTTATGATTATATCATCATAATTATTTATATCATGATTATATAATCATAAAACCTTTGCCGACAAACAAATAATATAATTCTTGAAACTACTTACTACTCAAATCTGTTGGCATTCCCATGAGCTTTTCATTTACTGTTGTGTGTAGTATCCATAGATGAAGACATAACTATGATTCAATACAAGATATAAGAATGGCTATAGATGATAAAATACTTGTCCTAAACAAGATTGAAAATAACCTGGCACTGAAGTGTGTTTTAAAAGCTAGTCTGGCAGACCTGATCAGAAAGGCAGAATACGATGAACACATTAATACACGAGTGTTATATATAAAACAAATTTATTGTAAAACAATTAAAGGCCAACCTAGTCACAGCAATTGGTTTGTAATATTATTTATTTTACAACCATATTTACAAAACAATGTTTATTTATATATGAGAAGCTTGGGATCAAAAATGAGAAAAACAAACTTTTCTTTTAAAAACTTATGACCTGCAAAAAATATTCATATAACTGTTTAATTTGATGTATTTGCTCATTTGACAATCAAAATTTCTTTAAATAAGTACTACTTAGTATTTGTAGCAATATTATCAAGAAACAAATAGATTTGGGCAAGAATGAAACTCAAATAATTTGAATTTGGTAAAAACAAAGGTTTTCATGTTTATTGCTATGATTAAGAATTGCTTCATCTGGTTTTCTTTCAAGTTTCCGAGCTGTATTGGGAAATCCATCATTATCGACAATCTTTTCATTATATCCATAATTGAAATAACATTTAAAATATGATATAAATGGCAACATTTTCACTTAGGCTAGGCTAAATGACAAGTGATTGAACATGGCCGATAAATATGGACACGTGGGATCTGGTAATTTTTAAAACTTTAACTCTACTGCATTTGAGCAGAATTGATTTTATGGTCATATTTTGATATTAAATTGCAAAGAAACTACTAGGGCAAGGATGGCAAACCTTTTTGGGTCCGCGTGCTGAAATTCCTCATATATTATTTCTCGATTGTGTGGCGTGCCCAAGAAGTATTTTTTTTAACAAAATAGAAAAAATAAAAACTATTTTCGTGTATCTTGGGAAACATTTGAAAAATTATAAAACTGAATAAATTAATAATTCACGGATTATTTAATCAAAATTTTAATTCTTTAAACCAGGGCTGTGGAGTCGTGTAAAAAAAAACGACTGTGACTCCGAGGAAATTTTTCAATAATTTCATTTAAACTTATATATATGTATACCACCAGATCATTTTCAATCAGCCAAGCATGAAATGACAACACTTTGGATTATTTTGTTTAAATACACATCATTAAATATATTTTTCAAAAATAAATCGAGCCTCAAATTTTTCACGACTGACACCAGCCAAAATACCGCGACTCTGATTCCAACTCCACAGCCCTGCTTTAAACTTTAAAATATTTTTTTTTGAACTTGGAAATCGTTGGCGTGCCATCCAAATTCTCAAACGTGCCACCTTGGGCACGCGTGCTGTAGTTTCGCCATCCCTGTACTAGGGCATAAGATATGTTGAAAATGAGTACTACAATAATATTACAGTGATCAATAAGACAAAGAGGTAACGTGCGCGGGCCAATCAAATATTAATTGAATAGTTGTCTTGGAGTGTGCGCCAACCCAGAATTAGTGCGCGGGGGCTTTCAAACTACTGAACAGTTTAGAGGGAACGTTGACAGTAGGGATTCTGAAGTCTCGGGTTTTTCAAAGTCCCGGGACACGAGACGTGATAAAGTCAAAGTCCCGGGACTTCCCGGGACTTGGGACTTTTATTTCCCCTTTAATAAAATTATGAATTTATTAAAATTAAATATTTGTAAGTACTTATTTACTAAAAAGGGATGATAACGGTTCATGTATTGAAAAAATAACAATGAATTTGGTAAAATTATGACCGTTACTTCACAAATCACAATACAGCTTTTATACCTTTTTTGTCCTATTGAGACATTGGTAACTTTGTAGAATAGTGAAAAACATTTGTAAATAAAACAACATCAGGTATGAACACTTAATTATAATATTTTTAATTTGTTTTTGCTACAGTTATATTTTTAATACGATTATGAATTGATTTAAACAAATTTCTAATAACATAAATGAAGATATCTTTCTCCCAAACGTTTTTAATATTTCGTTTCAATTAAACTATTTTTTTTGAGCATTTTTTTACGCTGTTAGACGTATTTTTTTTTCATGCGTACTTTAAAAGGGCGGCGAAAGTATGCGTTAATTAAAAAAATACATCTTTTGAACACATTTATTTATTAATAATAAAAATATTAAATTCATTCAATAATAAAGTCACAACCTCAAATCATACATAGTATGTATTATTTACACAAAAGTTAATATTTTATTCTTGCTTATCAAAATATGCTTTTAAAAATAATAATGAATTTAATGACGAATCAGACAGCCGATTTCTTATTTTTGTAATAAACGTTGTTGCTCATCTTCATTGTAAGGCGATGTTGCTTTAATGTTATATATAAAAAAATAATCTTTGTTTCCGTTCTTCAGTTGATTTTAAAATATTAAATTCCTTTAGTTTTTAATGGAGAAATCTTTTGTTTTTTTGTAATCCAGTGACAGTTCTGCAATATTTATCTCATCATCGGTATTTTCTTCAGATACCTCGATATCTTTTTCCACAGAGAAAAGATCTCCGTATTTCAAAAATATTGTTTTGGAGCATTTGTCAAAATCTTTCGTGTATTCTTTTCGAAAATCAATTAGTCTTAGCAGAACGGTTGGTAATAAAAGTTTATAAGCCGCCTTGATTTATAACATAATTTTCTAGAAATAACTATTGGTTCCATTAATTCTTAGAATTCTGTGCGATTATCCCATGCTGCAAAAATAGGTAAGCGAACACGTGTCTAAGTTTTTTTTGTATTTCTGCATATCTCTTTCTACCCATTAAAAATGGTTGTTTTGTATTACAATATATAAATAGATGTTATTTGAAACTTCAACAATTATAAATCCAAACAGCTGTTTCTTTTATAAGATTCCTGTTATAAATGCATACTTAATTTTGTTAAAACCCCGGCCTTTAATCCTTAGCCTAAATATAATGCATTTTTTTCAAAACTGATCCCGTGGATAGACACCAATGTAACTTTAAAATTAACTTTTTAGGTCACATTAGCGATTGCTTGCATCCAATTTTTATTTGTTAGAATGGTTTTTTCAAAATTAAAAATGTACAATTTGGCTGTCTTAAGTCCCGGGACTTGGTTGTTAAATGTCCCGGGACTTAAGACAGCAAAAAATCTTAAAAGTCCCGGGACTTTTGTCCCGGGACGTCTCGACACAGAATCCCTAGTTGACAGTGATATCTCATTTTTCTCAAAGCTAGATTTGAGCAAGTTTGATCCCAAGCTCCTTATTTATCGACATTGTAGTGGCAGAGGATGGTAAGTAACAAATTGATATTTTTAAGTAAACAGCAAATGAAAAAATTAAGCTCACAAGACCAAGTCTCAATGCTTGATATGTTATAATAAATTTTTCTATTATCAAAATATAGATGGATTTATGCCAACAGATTGCCTGCCTTTAAATTAACACTAATGAAAAAGTGCTGTTAATTTCAAACTGGTGCAATACATGCACCAACTGAGTTTTTCCAGACAAAGAAACACATTTTTGTCAACCTCTTCCAGTACAGTGACGATATGTAAAAAAAACAATAAGTACCAAGTGGTTTTTGATGCATCTGTAATCTGATAAATTATTGAATTGGTATTTGTGTTCAACATTTATAAAATTCTATGGTTTTTGTATTGACTGTTCTTAATCCATCGGTGATATATCAGGTTCCACTGTATTCAATAATTATAATTCAGGTAAATATGTTCGTATCAATTCCAATTTTAAAGACACTTGATCTAAATTGTCATATTGATGAATAGGTGCATCATGAATCACAATTATTGTTAATAAAACAATCACATAGATTACATACTCATATTTTTTTAACAACCAAGTCCGCTACAAAAATCGATCTTTTGGACTCCTAATGTAGCATTTCAGCAGAACTGAGCTGCAAGCCAGTCGTTCCTCTTGACTAATAATAGAAAAATGGACTGTAGGGTGAATTATAGTAAACTTTCAGCTTTCTACATCTGGTTTTTAGGATCGCCACAAGGTGACCCACAAGAGAAGAAAACATTACAAGGATTAAAGTCCAAACACTCATAGAAAGACCAGCAGGATATAGCGACTGACTTACAGCTTAAACTAATTGTAACGATGTATTTAAAAACTATACATCCGAATTCATCAATCACTGTCCTGGTTACTATCACTATCTGAATATCCTGACAGCAACGATAAGCCACCGCCACTCGGCAGAGTTACTACAGCTGTGATAACTTTTTTATCATTGTCAACAGTGTTAGGGTTTAGTGTTTCACTTGTAGTAGGTGCACTTTTTTCTGAAGTGACAATTGCTGGTGTGCTAGGTTTCTTGTTCACTTTGACAAGCCCTGCCAAGCCATTTTTTCGAGAAATCACACCCACGCTTCTATTCCAAGACTCGTTTTTTATCGAAGGCTTTTCAATCTTCGGAACAATAGTCACAGTTGGTTTGGTAATTGTAGAGCTAGCTACGGAGATACTGCTTCCGGCGGAGTTTCCGTTTTCGATTTCAGGTATTCTTGAGTCTTCTGTCTTGATTTTTTTAAACAGCGGTTGTTTGAAGGTATCGCTGTCATCATCTTCGACGATTTCTTCCGACACGATGATCTTTCTTTGAGAATTGTTTTTGAATTTGATAGATCTGGAATTAAAGTAACAGATTTTATTAACAACTGATTGGACGGTACCTCCAGAAATTTGTGTCCATGCCATTACCTGTCATATAAATCATGTAAGTGTTCTGCAATTTTGTTGATTACACCCTATGGATAGCCATCAGCAGCTTTTCACAGTTAAGAATGCATTTGGTATTCAGACATGCCTGGGGAATGTACAGCCAAATCTATCACTGCTTAATGAACATCACTAACAATTTTAGAATTTAAAGTGACATAAAAGAAGTGCAGACGGAAAATCAAGGAAGATTATAATCTCATAAAGCTGATGTGATTTACTTCGACTGATTTGACAACTCATGTCTGTCAGCAAGTCATGGTCTGTTTTTCAGTGACCAACTAGATCAGGGGTCGGCAACATGCGGCTCGCAAGGCTTTGTGGTGCGGCCCGCAGGATTCACGCCGCAACGCAATATTTGTCTACACATTTGTCATTACAGTGTAATGATATGTGGGGAATAGTGCGGCCCGCACTATTCCCCACGTAAAATATTTGGCACTTTCACAATAAAAGGTTGCCGACTCTTGAACTAGATAAAACAAAATCCAACACTTCATATTACCTGTGTAAATTTTAATAATGTGTAATAAGCAAGTATGTGTGTAATTTTCCCAAATTAACACAGTCAAAAACATATACAGTAGAAACCCCACTTACACTACCCCGAATTACGCGCTGGCTTGAAATATTCGCCGCAAATACCCCAATTGAATGGTTACATTCTATTGTCGTTGCTACAAGGCCGTCGTCTGTGCGGTGCATACAGTCAAATGTTGGCTAACGTCTGTGTATTCAACCAGGCCAGGCTATACATGCATAGCCGGACGACTGCCTATGTGTTGGATTTTGGCGCACTTAGTAACTAAATACTTTGTCCATATTTTTTTTTGCAAAACTAAGGGAAATCTTAGTTTTGCATTTTTTACGGAAAAAACCAAAAACCAAATCCCTAATTTTGTATGAGATTCACTCACCCAATTACACTACTCCAAATTACACAGTCCCGGCTTTAGTGTAAATGGGGGTTTTACTGTATTATATATAGTTCAACTAAATAGCTGTCAACAATGATTTTGTAGAACACAACAATGATTTCGTAGTACATTGATATTTTTGTTGATATAATAAATTTATTTATTTACTCTTTCCTGCTGTCAAAAAAAATGCATCTTAGTACATCAAAAAATTTAATTAATACATCCACTAATTACTACTTCTCCATCTTAATTTTTGTCTTCAAAGAATACAATGAATTTTTAATGACATCAGTAAGTCTACATACTTGACAACATCTTCATCTTCTTTCTCTTCTCTTTTAAGCCGTTCTTCAGCTGTTTCCCCCACATACTGCTGAAGCATTCCTTCATAATCAACCGCTGCCTGCCTTCTATTTAAATCTTTAAGTTCTTCTAGGGATTCGAGAAGATCTATTTCATTACGAGATTGTTCCGTACGATTCTCTGAAATAATAAAAGCTTTGTTATTAGAATGTGTTACATTTCAAAAAATTTAAACCCAGACAAGATTTCAGTCATTACATTACATTGACTAATGTTAATTTTTTTCAGTGGGAAAAACAAATGACAATATTGCAAGGATACCCAACATTGTTGCATACATTCATCCCTCATATGAACAATTTTGCATCACTGAAAGTCTGACAGAATAAACAACAAATTAAGGGCTATATAAAGTTCTCACGTTATGCGATAGTATAGCCATTTTGAAGCTTTTAAAAAACCTGCACAAATGCATCTGCAATTCAAGTTCTTAAAGAATGGTTGACTCATCACTGCTTTCGTCTTCTTATTTCCAGCTATTAAGCTAGCAAAAACACTGTGCCTTTTATGTGATTCATCGACACTGCAAAATATTCCAAGGTCATAAGTGAATCATGTTACCAAGAATACAGCATTGGTAACGATTTTATAGACTAAATAAAATTGAAAAACCGAACAAGTTAGTTGTCTCAATATTATACAATAATAGTATGCAACCCCAGATTTGCCGCACTTCTTACGCAATAATGACCAAGGAAATAAAACCAATCATTTGTTCTAATACAAAGCTGCTTTTTTAGATCTATATATACTATCAATAGATCTATTATGTTTACAAATGATTACAAAAGAAAAAAATAGTATCATGATTTGCATAACTACTTTCATTTTAAATGATATTAAGCATCCATGTTTCAGTAAATTGAGAATCCACTATAATAATTTATCAACTCCATTTCCCATACGATTTAACAAATTTGTCATTATTTTAATTTAAGATTTTGACTTAGGCTGCATGGTGGATTTTGGATTTGGCCTTGTTTGCCCTACGCTATTTTTAGGATAATATAGATGGGAGGGAGTTTAAACATCACAGATATCAGTGACTTTGAACACAAATACAAACACTGTAACCAAAGTCAATGACGTTGACCATTTATGTATGCACCTGTAGCACTTACTGCAAAACGAACTTACACAGCGTTAATAGTTTACTGTTTAATTTATTTAACCTTTTAACCTCCAGCAGGTTATATATGAACTGTGGATTTTCGTAGTTTGCTGCCCAGTGTTCTCCAGACCGACCAGCCAGTATGGTAAGTTTCGCGACAGGATTACGTTAACTTACGATAATATTATACAAAATATGGAGATTAGATTAAAAAGATAATGGCTTCA
Organism: Himalopsyche tibetana; assembly: GCA_030503985.1. Classification (NCBI taxonomy): domain Eukaryota; kingdom Metazoa; phylum Arthropoda; class Insecta; order Trichoptera; family Rhyacophilidae; genus Himalopsyche; species Himalopsyche tibetana. The sequence continues at coordinate 28,292,478 of JAPJYX010000005.1, forward strand.
ATATAAGGAATTATAATTTTATTTTAGATTTTATGAAATATTTATGCCTAAATGAGTATGGTTATGTTACGAGGTTGACTATTTAGTCAGTTTATGGTGTCGTGTTTTACCAGACCGTTATAAATCAGTTTTTTTCACTCGTATGCATGTATATTGGATAATGGGGTTCCGATTCTTTTCATCCTGTGAGATGACTTTATCTTTTGTCAATGTAGGAATGATTGAAGTTTGAATATCTCTGTTTGAAATAAATATTTTGCTATTGATGTAAAACAACTTTTTTTTATAATCCTTTTTATTTTACCGAAATATGTTTACTGGTCTTTGAGAGTTATTTTGTGACTAACCAACTTCAAAATTAATTTTGCGAAAAACTACTTGGGCAGTGCATTACTCGTAATCCGCGAAGGCGGATATAGGTTAATGATAAAAATAATATGGTCGTTGTAACAAGTTAGGAGAGTAGTTGTTTTTTTGTTTACATACCAAGTAGCTTCATGGGATTATTGGCTTCTTCTTCCTTTAGTTCATCTTCTTCTCTCTTGGCTTGTTCTTCCGCAAGCTTGAGTGCCATAAAATTTCTAGTGGCGCCGGCTTCTATTTCATAGTCTGTATTTTTTGGATCAGTTTTGAACGATATCTCTTGGAGGCAGCGTGTACACTGAAAATCAACAATGTAATCATTACATATATTTTTTTCTTCCAACTATCTGGTGAGCTACACCAAAATAATCTGTACATAGAGTGAAAATATGTTTTACAGTAAAAAACAACTCCATGATTGCACGGGCACAGCAGTGCAGAGAGGCTGACAATATTGGGAGTCCATCCATGACTGAGACAATTTGTAAATTTGTGAACAATTCAACTACGTCTGTGTAGATAATGTACACATTGACTAATTAAAGTATTCATTTTTGCTCTCGTATATACTGTAAAAAATATGTAAACAATTAAAAAAATAATGAGTATTACTATGTAACAATGCAAGTTGTTGTTATATAAAAAGTAAAGGTAAATATGTTTTACTACATGGTGCTCTTTTCCTAACTGAAAATTAACTAAATGCAGGTCTATAGGAAATTTAAGAACACATGGGAAAATGCTAAATTTAATGGCAACGAATTTTCATTACAACATTTTTTAATTCGCATGTATTATAAGTTTCCTTAATTCCAAAGTTGGGTTTAGTCCAGTTTGGTCAGTTGGGGTTGATGGAAGTCGAATAGTATTTGACGTTTAATTAAAAATGGCCGCCGTGTCAGAAAAACATAATCTTATTATTTTTTATTGTCGAAATAGATGAGACACTATTTTCACTGAAAATATCATCATGGCAGGCATCAAGGGAAATATTCCACGTATAGAGGGTGGAATATACACGCATTCGTTTGTGAGATCCACCAAGACAACTCTGTGAATTCAAACTATAGTGATTTACGCAAAACTCAAACGCCAATTCGGTACAAGTAGGGGTTTATTCAGGTCCTATTTGGACGAATTCGTATTTTGAAATAAGTTTCGCTCTCCAGGCAGTATTTTTGGAATATTTCTAAGTTAGAATAAGAGAGAATTACATTTCTTGGTTATGTATAATAGTAAATAACAATAACTGACGTATGACTAATGTTTTTCTGTTTGCTGCACTGGCATGATGACCATTTTTAATTAAACGTCAAATAATATTCGATTTCCATCTGGACTTTTACGAGCATATTAACCAAAGTAAATTCGATTTCAATTTATCTGTTGATTTCCCAATGTTAATTCTAATTTTGTTGAGGACTGAGCAAACATAACTCCAATTATAAATGGTTGTATCATTACTATTGTACAGTAGGATACCAACCCATGTATGTAAATTGATACATTATTAAAGGTAATCTGCTACAGATGATTACATTAAATTAACATTCATAGGCACACTTTACCTTGATGTAAAACCTGTAGATTCTGATCCCAAGGTAGTCTTCGTTTTCGACGTCTTCCTTACGAGCGTTGAATTTCTTTCCCTTGTAAATATACTCGCCACAAGTTACACATCGCATGTTAAACGGAGCCATCAATCTGACCGTGTATTGTCTGTTTCTCGACAATTTCATACGCGGTATTTTTGAAGGATCGAAATCCGGGGGATAGTATTTCTGAAAAGAGAATCATGCGAATTAGTCATGTTAATGAAATGAAAACATTATTTTGTCCTTATTTCAGCAATTGAAAAACGAAGACTTACGTTCAAAACCTTCCTTTCAGACATTTTTTATGCTTCTTGTTTACGTTCAAAGCAAATATACGTGCCAACCAGAGATAATGTCCCAACGACGTCGCTACAAATTTGACAGTTCACGTCTAGGTTACCAGTAATCAAAATAAAAATGTTATTTGTTTAGAAAAAGTATTCCCTACTTTATGGCCTTAAGTATAACTTTATCTTTATATAAAACCAAGCAATATAATTTATGCAAGTACTTAAGTTTATACAAATCAAGATCAAGAATAAAAAAATATTTTTGGCAGAATTGTAAAATTGGATACTGCAGAATTGTAATATTCAGAAACATTTATGATTTTTTTTAAAAATTTAAATATTTCAATAAAAAACGCATCGTTTATGGAGGTAATAATTTTTGACCTGTTGGCATGTGTGCCTCGAAAAAAGACAAAAAAACGCTCGCTAACAAATTTTTGCATCGCCTACAAAAAGTTAAATAAAGTCAATTTTAATTTACCCTCTAAAAATGTTAAATAAGAAAAATATTGGTGAATAAATACAAAAAAAACCTTTATGTTTTTTATCCTTACAACAGGCAGTCTTTGCTGGTGACTGCATAGATTTTAGTAAATGAATTTTAGATTAATGTTATCATTCAAATATTTATCTTACACGTGTGCTAAGCGTATGTTGAGACGTGCAGCGCAAAACAGCACAAACTTTGCATTACTTAACCTGATCTGTTCCGTGCGGTACTAATATGGCCGTGCATGAAAGGCCGTGATTTTCTTTAAAATAAAAAAAACCTAATAAATATGTACTTTTTGGACATATAATAATAGTAAATTACAAACACTTACCGTATAAATACACGATGGGTCATTTCCGCCATCATTTATCCAAAAATGTATCAAAAACGAAAATTGCCGCCATATTCGCTTAGCCCTGCTAGCAACACATTTGAACACAACGCTTTTTTTAAAAACAAAACAACGAAAGCTTTTTTTAAAAATCGATGTATTATAGATTAAAAAACAATATCTTTAAAGTTTAAGTATCATACTATGATTGCAAGAGATGTCACTATATTCATGATATTTTAAAATTATTAAATACGTTTCTAGTGGCCTTTAAACCGCGTTTCAAATACTGCGTGTAAACACGCACATTTAGTATGGCCGGCCCTACGAGCACGACATTGTATGGCGTTTTAACACGTCCGTGGCAGAGAACCGGTTAAGAGAAGTACTGGTGTCTTGTAAATCAAGTATAAAGTAGAGCGTATTAATTCGCTCATTTTGTATGAACGGCCCCTTAAACACGGAATTATAGAGCAAATAAACTCGCTTGCGGCAAAGATCCGGTTAAAGTACCTGCGTACACTGCAACGCAGTCACGTGTGAAGCAGACATGAATCTGCAGAGCGCTCCGCTGTAGTGCCATCACATATTCCTAAATGACGCGTGGTCGTGTGGTAGGTGTTCTTTTGATTTTGCCGCGAAAATAATAGAATCAATTCGAACTGAACTTTAAGTTGTATACTACTTTTCAAAAACATCAAACGAGTTATTGTGAGTCATTCTGTGTCACCCAGCTATGTCCCTTGCACTATCGTATGGTGAGATGAGGGTGACGCAGCGCAGGGCAGCATAGAATTGGCAGGTGTAGGCAGGTGAAGGAGAAATGTGTGATCAGCGTATGCTTGTGACAGCTTCGTCACTCAAGTGTCATATATGAATGACACATACTGGCCTAATCTATTGGCGTATTAGCGTACGCGGTAAATCTGTGCTTCCTTAAGTTGCACTGCGCAGCGTCGCCCGCGTCTTAGCACTCGCTTAGCCTAATTCTTCTAAGTGTTAAATGAAACATGTTTTGATACGATGATCATTAACCTCTTGTCACAATATTTACAAAAAAAAAAGATTGAAAACTATATTACGTCAATATGTTATCATTTTATTTTACTATGACTAGTTTGTAACAAAAATGAGCTTGGTTTTTGGCCATTATTGTTTACGACTAATCTGCACAAGTTACAACAGTCATTTATTCGAATACGTGTTTGTAATGCCGGCCATATCAAATTGAAAACGTTATCGCGGTGAAATAAGTTCTCGTTTTAACCTTTATGGCTACATTAATATTTTTATGCCTCTTTGAAACTGGCGGTTTGTGTAAATGTGTTCTCTCTTCTTCTGTAACTTTGACATTAACAATGCTTTTAAAGTACGGAAAGACAGCCGCACACTTTTAATGATGTACGAATATTTCTCAGTGCCGTATCAAGTAACCAAAAAAAAAAACAACCCCCACTCACTCTTAATTTATGTATCTATATATTATTAATTGATTTGGCATTTACTTGGTAGAACTCCATTTATAACAGATTAAAAATAACAAAGTATTTTAGTTCTACAGTTTTTAATAATTTTATTCGTTGATAGCTATTTCAGCTTGCGCCATCGTCAGAACTATGTTTAAACTAATATTTTGCTCAGCTATATATACTGTCTCTGAAGAGATACACAATGCATCAAGTTATTCACTCTAACATCCTAATTATAATTACAATATTACACTTATCAAATGTGATTCTAGTTTTTCAAAGAACGATTAACAATCTGGGTTTATTTCTTAAAACATTAATTAGGATAAAATTAAAATGATATTTATTATTAATGACATTACATAAAATTTATTAACTATGGCTTTATTGTTTCGAACAACAATAAGCAATATGGGATTTTTCAAAGTAAATTAGGATAAATTATACTAATATTTATTATTAATTACAATAGGGGTTTTAACAACGGACGATTATTAATCCATCACCGTTCTCTTATCACGTATTTCTTCAGAGTCAGTATATATAGCTGAGTAAAATATTAGCTTAAACATAGTTCTGACGATGGCGCAAGCCGAAATAGCTATCAAAGAATAAAATTATTAAAAACTGTAGAACTAAAATACTTTGTTATTTTTAATCTGTTATCTATATATTTTTAAGAAATACATCCAATCGAAGAAATAAGAAAAACATGTTGGGCACATAAGATATTTAAATTTTCTTTTATCAAATGAAACAAATTTTAATTAAAAATAACAGTTCAATAAACGAAAAGATATCATCTGAAGAAGAAAAAAAAGGTACTATAGTGAAGACATCTTCACTACTAAAAAATGGACATATACAAAACCGGCCGAGTGACTACTACTATTTTACAAACACTAAATTCTACTCGTAAACCACAGCACTGATCTAATCTTTTGAGAGCATTAGAAAATATCATCATTAATTTTAATGAGAAACAAAGAACGCGATAAAAAAGTTATGTGGTTATAATGAATAAAAGTATGAAGAAGTCATTAATGTTTGTAGCTATCAAGACGCCAATGAAATGTCTTGCACATTCCCAAATGTAGAGATAATATTGCTTTTTTTCAAACAAATCCCTTATCTATTGCGGTAAATAACAGATCGTTTTCTGTTTTAAAGCGTGTACAAAAATACTTGAGAAGTACTATGGGAGCAGATAGATTAAATAGTATAGTCATTTTGTATACAGAGCAATAAATTTTAAACCGAATTGACACTTCCAAAATAATTACGAATTTGCAAGAAACGAAGCAAGACAAAAATATGTTTTTTTATTTCTTTTACTTTTATTAAATTTTATGCTTATAAATTAATGAGAGTTTCTATGTATAAAACCTTTTTTTTCTAACTTAAGTTTGAGGGCCCCGAAATTTTTACCGCTCGAGGCGGGGTCTCCACTTGACTTGATTCGCCACTGGGTAAAGGTATCACACTGCTTTGTTATTCATTAAATTACAAAATACAATAATTATTTATTGTATGTTCTGATTATCAAGACATTTCTACAATTCTACGCCACTGCATCAAACTTCCATAAGTCACAAACCATTGCAGTCATTAAGAAGATATAAAAAGATATACTTTCTTTGACGTTAAAAAGTTTCGCTCCGTATAATATGAATCATGATGTATTGAAAAATCTTTTTTTCGAATATTCACTAACTACAGACTGCTGACAGAGGAAGATAGAGCAAAGAATAAACTTCACGAAAAGAAAAAATGTAAGGTCTTAACAAGATGACTTTGAAAGTTTTCAGTATACTTGATACAATGAAGATAATGATATACATTTTGTAAGTACTAGCGTATTCAAAATGTAAAATTCTTGTATTTACACTTAGTTTAAGGTACCTATTAAATTATTGAAAATAAAGTCAAACCAATACTTACGATTAAATAACATTAACTTCTTCGACATCAATATCGCTTTTCTACTATAGTGAACTTAGATAATGAACATTAAACATGTTTTAGTATGAACATGTTTCTCCACGAGGTGAAGCATGTGTCACACTTAGTAACAAAACCAGTGGAATAATCAAAAAATACATTTTCATTTAAAATTGAAGAATATCTATCAAGTTATCGCCAAATCAATCGAAAAAATATTTCTTAATTTACCGAATAACAAGCTTTTTTTTATTAAAAAGAATATTCTATAGTATCATTTATTCATTAGATATTTTAAAAAACTCGACACAAAGGTCTGTGAATGTGATATTAAAATGATCGAAATTGCTTTCCATTCATTTAATTTATAATAAATAATTTGCAGCTATTACAGATTAACTACATGAGAAAAAGCCCCACAAAAAGTTATATCTTAAATTTAGAATAAAATCTTAGATTATAAATAATCGATGCTTGATATTTTTGCTAGGACTTAAGCTGACATCCTTTTTTTTGGAAAAACCCATGTTTTATTCTACTTAGAATTATGTATATATTTTGTAATATTATTCAATTTATCATTCTGTTTAATTAAGAAATAAAACTTGACCTACTTTCGTGATTTCAAATATGCTGGGATTAAATATGTATTTAGTAGACGACTTTTTAATGAAGTTGTCTATCTAAGTGTCTTCATATCGCGTTTTGAAGTGACGTGAAGTACTCAGCTTTCCTGTTCAACAGCACCAGCTACTACACTCCAGACTTTTGAGAGAGGAAACGGATGCATTGCAACTTTTATGCACCTTGTTATTTCTTTGGCGCACGGTACAGAACCTTTTTTTCAAGAATTTGATTCAATAAATGTAGAAATATTTGTGCTCGTAAAAACATTTGATATTACTGCGATGTAATTATTAAATAATGATTAGCAGTGGCGTCTATGATTATATTATCTGCCACATCGTTAATTCATAATTGGGAGCAAAGCAGCGGTGTGTTGCCAATACGTTAACAAAGGGCTCGCTTAATCTCAAAGCAATTCTCAGTGGTCTGAGAGAGGATTTTTTATCGCTCCTATGCAATTATATGCAATATTTAAATAAGTAATCGATTGTTACTTAATACAGTTATAATATGTAACAATATGCAATAAACCGTAAATTTATGTACAACTGTGTATACTGAAGCTGAGTAGATAATATATACGTCAGAAATTGTAGTTATATACTAATTTATTCTGAGAAGATTGTTTTCTCTTAAATTAACAAGGGGCTCGCCAGCTTTAGTAAAATTGAGCAAGGAGCTCGATCGATTCCCTCCGAGCTCTCTCCAGCCCACTCCTGGAGCAAAGTAATACTTTCTACAAAAGATCGTTCAAAATATTAGAAAATTATAAAGAAAGATCTTGGAGTAATATTGTATTACGGGATAATTAAAAAACCGAAATAACACACTTAGTGGTCAGTTAAAACGGAAAAGCGAAAAATATTTTACGGTTGAGAATTAGGTTTATGCAAATTTTATCATTGCGTGCCATTTGTGAGTTTTTTTTACCATTTTCATGGCTGAATATCGTGTAATTTGGGTTTTTTTTTATAATATCTAAGAATACAAAAGCATTTGAAGCGAGAATCGATCCTTATCGTTCCGGGTGTCTGAAAATAATGTTAGCGTGCTCGTAACTGTTCCATAAATTCGTACAAGGTAATTATTATTAGTTAACCATTATAATGGGTTCGTAAAATCTATTGAAGATAAGGTCATACCATTGGCGTAGAGCGTGTACCTAAAGTTGGGCCCACGAAGTAAATATAATAGTAAAGAAAGTGACAGTAGTTATTTTTATTTTACTTCAATGCATTTGAACAAAGTTGTATTGCAATGCAATGCCGTTTTTAAAAATGATTGATTTTATAAATATAAAAAGGATCCAATATTTTAAAAGATTTATTGGATGCAACGAATATTGTTTTTTTGATCTATTGGAATTGGATATGCACTACGCCATCTTGATAAAGTCTTAATTTCAGTAAAACGGAATATAATTTTATTGATACAGAAAAACTTCAATATGTTCTAAGCATATGTATCTAATAAAAGCAAGATATTTTACTATTTTTTTGCAGTGAGAAAGAATATCTTGATTAATTAAATCGACAAACAAATTCTAACATCATTACTGTAAGGCAGGGGTGGGCTGGAGTGAGCTCGGAGGGGCTCGCGCAAGACCCTTGCTATTTTTTTACTAAGGTCGGCGAGCCTCTTGTTAATTCAAGCGAAAACAGTATTCTCATATCAAATTAGTAAATAACTGCAATTCCTGACATATATTATCTACGGCAGCTAGTACATTTTTGGCCATTTGCATTGATAAGTTTATGAGAAATTGCATATTGTTGACAATCGATTGCTTGTTTAAGTATTGGATATAATTGCTTAAGAGTGATAAAAGCATCCACTCCTTTCCCAGAACACCGCGAATCACTTTGAGATTAAACGAGCCCCTTGCTAACGTATTGGCAGCCCACCGCTACAGTAAGATTAACAAAATAAGTATATTAAGTTTAGGATTGTAAAGGATTATCAAATTTCAAATATACTCTTTTGTCGACTGATTATTAGCGGTAAGTTATTCTTCATTATAAGTATATTTTTATTTATTGTTTTATATATTTATATGAATAATAAAATGATGATTTGACGAGTTAATTATATATTTAAATTGAATAACATGTTAATTCGTTTATAATTAAAATAATAAGACATTCTAAGAAAGATAAAATATTAGAGTGCCCAATAATATATACACACAGTGGGAGATTAAGCACATTGGAGACCCCAGGCGCAATACAACCTGGAGGCCCCTGTTTTATGGATAACTTAAAATCGTCGGAAAACTCCAACTAAAATAGTAAAAAATATAAAAATCTGAACAAAAAGTATGAGTTATAGTTTATAAGCTATTTTCGAGGCCCCTAATATTCGCCTCATTTTTCTATAGGATAATCCACCACTGTATGTATATACATAAAGAATAAATAACCCACTAATGATAAATTACAATTGTCGGCCCTTATCAACATGGCCCCTTTAAAGTTTTGTTAAGAATATAAACTTACGTCACTGGGTCAATTCAGTGCGTTGTTGAAAATGTGAACATTGACCTAATAAATGAAATGATTTGCTTCAATTTATTCATTTTTTAACCTATTCACGAAGGCCATTAGCAACTTGTGTTACCTGTATTATGACGATCTTTGAACGAAGACGATTATGGAAATTTTTGTTATGAATCTCAAAGAAGTTTTATAAAGTTCTCAAAACCTTATCAACAAATCTAAATATACCGTATTAATATTAATGGATCCAAGTTATTATTAAGTTTCTTACCAACTGTGAAAATATAATCTTGAATATTTTATATGAATAATAGATATGAAAAATATTTATCGGACTTAAAAAAACATTTTAAATGTACACGTAGAATATTTTAAAATTATGTACATCGGTATTGTATGTTATTTTAACCTTAATTTAATTAATGGAGGTTGGGATCGGCTTGTTTGTATGGAACATAAAATGGTGGTTTTATTTTATTTCTTTCGATGGTTTCGGCGGTAACTTTGTGGAAGTTCATTTTAATAGAAAATTAAAAATAACTTTGATTATTCCACGTATTGTGTTACTAACTGTGACACGTGTTTCGCCTCTTTCAGAGGCATCTTCAGACTTACTATCGCAAAGTTTGCTTATGTAATGAAGCAAGATTGATTCTAACATTTTGAAATTATGAAATTACAAAATGGAGTTTGGGTTTTTTTCCTTTTAAGGGAAGCAAGGAGTGGGTGATAGAATCGAAATAAAGCAAACAAATAATGATACTAATGAGCTGCAATCAATCAGATTGGATTTTTTTTCCTTTTTATGGGAAGCAAGGAGGAGGTATATAATCGAAACAAAGCAAATAAATATAATCATACTACTAATGACGTCAAAAATTACAAACTATTAAACTAATGAGCTGCAATCAATCAGATAAGTTGGTGATTACTCTATTAATTAGAAACAATGTAAAGTAATGGCGAACAACCTGTCCTATTAAGAATAATATTTAATAATATTTCTTTTTTGTTAAAAACTCTTAAAACCCAACTTTTCATTTTTGTATAAATAGCATTGTTAAATTATATTTCTTATCAGTTGACAATGCTCGCAATGAGCGAAACCGGTTTTGACATATTAAATGAAGTGGAATGAAGTACAAAGGATTATTGTGTTTTTTATCAATATAATGCCTTTCCACCAATTATTGACAGTGAACACCCTAAAAGTGAAAAATTATAAACATAACACATATTCTGAACTACGACATTGCAAGGTTATCAAAATTAATTTGATATTAAAGGCTTATCTAATATTTTCTTATTAAATAATTCCTTTGACATATAATAAATTACTGCGGTTGGCGATTCCTGGTTTACCGACTACTTTAGATGTGTAGCGTAGAGATAAAGCGGAATAGTCACAAGAGACCAACATATAATTGGATGGGTCTACCGTCCACAGGTCCACCGCAACGGATAGCAAATTGATAGAAGCGAACTGTGTTAAAACATTCTGCCAATTAGTGCTGACCTGCGTCAAAAATTATTCATTATGGTCGGCACGAATTGTTTGGAAAATAATTGTGGTTTACCAAGGATTTCAACTATAAACTTTCCAAATGATCCTCCACCTGAGACGTCACGTGGAACTTATACAAACGTTCGTAAAATAAATTATTCGAATATCGAACAGTAAAATTGTAGCATTCAAATATTTTGAAAATTCAAAAAACGCGAAGAATAATTTATCAATTAAAACAAAAGAAAAAGAGAATAGAAGCATATTTGAAACAGATTTTTTTAAAGAAGATTTCGAACTGCTTTGCTTTTGATTCTATTGTTTGAAGATTTTTGAGTTCGAATCAGATTCGAATTGATTGTAACACATTACAATAAATTGATTTTGCTTTCTTATTTGCATCGTTCTTAGAAATGGAATTTCTTCCTTGATTGAAAATGTAAAAATGTAGGGATTTTAACAAGCCACTTTCGTAACTATTATATTATTTCAAAAATTAAAAAACAAACATCGATCTATAACAAAATGAAAATTAGACGACATTGCAAAAACATCAATACAATGAAAAAAAATATTCATAATCAAAAAAAATGATAGTATATTTTTATTGGTAGTAATAGTATAAATAATCAAAATTTACGAAAAATCCTTATTTAAAAAAAAACTCACTACTCAGGCATCAAATGTCCACTGCTGCAAAAATCTCTAAATAATAATAAAAAATGACCCATAACAAAAAAAAAATGTTTCTATGTTTTGTTTGAAAATTTTTCAATATGCTGTTTACTCACAACTATCAATCTTTTATTTATCAACATTTACCACCACTGTGACAATGTACAGGTTATTGATATAAGACTCTGAAACAATATATTCATAAAAAAAATAGTGTACATAAAAATGTAAGTAAGTGACAAAAGTCTTATTGTTAGAAAAATAAAAATAGCTGTAGATTATTAATGTAAAGTAACACAAAGGTGTGAAGTTTTCATTAAGAAAAGCGAAATTATCCTTTTGTAGATTTGAATAAAATTACCGAAAAAAAGATTATAAATTATAGATCATCATTAAGTATAAAAAAAATAAAAGATATAACTTAAGTAATTCAAATAAAGAAACTAAGCACAAATCCTAAGCTCAAGGGATTTTCAAAATAATATGAAAAAGTTTATACCTAAATCAAATTATGGTATTTTTACGTCTCGCTCCAAAAAAATCATTCGTTTGATACTTTTGTTTCTAGAAAACATTGCCAAGAAAAATAGCTAAAACAATGGTTTTGTTGTGTAGTCTACTATGTTCATAATTATTGTTGGTACTGTAATAAAAATAAAAACTTTCCTCAATAAATAAGCTTTCGATCGATTTTATGTCGGGAAATTTCTTGAGAATGCAATAACATTACAATACATACATAAAATCATATTTGTTTCAGTTTAGAACTTTATGAGATGCAAGTAAATGATTTTAGCTAAGAGGCGTGAAAAATTTACTGTATGCTCTTGATATGAGACTAGAATACACCCTTACGTTGCACTCGAATCGAGTAATTTCTTTAATATTAGAACTAGTACTTTGAATATGTTGCATAACAAGATACAGTAAAACTTCAAACTAGCATACTTTATACTTTAGATCAGCGGTTCACAATTCAAAATAATTTGGATTTAACGGAAATTATTACTAATCAAAAGAAAAAATATTTTTATGTAATAATACAAATTATGTATGGTAATGTAATACAAATTTTGTTCACAATGGTCAATTTTCTGTACATGATATGTAAATGACCGCCGGGTTTCAACGCCTACACAGCAATTACTCGACCAATCATGGTTTACGCTGCTCCAATATGGACGTATGCTCACCACAAACATATGAAGACTCTCCAGATTGTCCAAAATAAATCACTGAGACAGATATGTAACGCCCCGTGGTACGTGAGTAACACGCTGCTTCATAGAGAATTAAAAATACCTACCATCCGCGAGCTCATTCGTGAAATATCTCAAAAGTTTTACACCGAGGTAGGAAAACATTTTAACCCAACGATCTCTAATCTCCACAACTATGAAGAGACACTACCTAAGAATCGTTTTAGACCGAGAGCAGTTTTCCTCGACGACCCTCCATAGATCGTATGTCGTCTAAAATTGACTATTTAATAACGAACTTAGCATCATGAAAATGACTCTCTTTGTTTGAATTTTTTGTGTACTGTATGTGTGTATGTATGTATGAGCATGTGTGTGTACATGTACGGATATAGTATGGGGGGAAGCTTATATAATGTGATTTGCAAAATAATGCATATGGAGTTCCCGTGAACTTTTTATCTCTGTAGTGATCACGCCCTTCCGTCTGCAAACGATGGTAAGGGGATAAAACTTTATCGATGAAGGAGACTAGAAAAACCTTGACGCTAGCGCGTCCTGGTACTTAAAACTCCATAAATTTGATATCCCAAAAAAAAAACCGACCGGCTGATGATTTTTTGTTCGCATAGCAATATCTCCTAGTTTTTACATACTATTTATATATTAAAACATCACCGCCGTTGAATATGGGTTTTATTTGTATTTTTTTTTAAAACGCAACTGATTTGGGTCTCACAATTTCGAGAACATCAAAGAACTATGAAACTGTAAAATATTTAAACCCTTGAAAGTATCATCCAATCTAAGACCGAGAAACGCTTTTGTTTAAATATGTTTTGAAAGAAATTATAACATATGATGTAAATAAAAAAATCTGATTGAGGGTTAAAAATGTCGGTTACCAAGACCCTCGCCTTATCTATTAAGTTTACAAGTGATGATGTAGTAAAAAAAATGTATTTTTAGTAATCGTAAAGATATTATACATTACACTAAAAATACATTTTTACAACATTCGCAGCATTAAATTATTGTTTTATTTGGCTTAGTTAGAAAAGAGTTTTTTTAATATTTATTTAAACTGGTAATATCAAGTAGAAGAATTTTATCGAGATTATTATTTTATTCAAATAAAGCAGGTATTTTTGTACGTGGGCGTTCAAAGAAAAGTAATATTTTTTAAAAGAAATAGCTTTTTCATTTAGTAAATTGGACTGAAAAATACGGGTATTATTTTTATATTAGAAATTGAAAATAAAAAATTCAATTTATTGGGAGGTTGAACATGTATGTCAGATATACATACAGAGCAGCTTTATAACATCCATACTTCAAATTTCAATATTATTTCAAAGCTTCCTATAGAATGAGGTTTTTTTGATTATAATTTTTAAACATTCTGGTAAAATATTTAAACATACATTTTTCCAATCGTATTCGCCCACAAATGTGGAACAAGGAAGCTTAACAGAGCATAACACATTTTATTGTTTAAAATAAAAAGGACAGTACGTGACATTACAGCTGGCGCCAGTTCACCATGCACTTGACAAATATGTATAGTTAAAATATTGAAAAAAAAAACAGTACATATTAATAATCAATATATAAAAATATTTACGATATACAAAATCAATAAATAAAAAAGTAAAACATAACAAAAAGTACACAATTATTGTTACTAAAAATGTCCACTTCTCTAGGCAATGAGTTGATCAGTCGAACAGCCGTTGGAATCGGCGACTCATACGTCCTACGCGAGGAATAAGTTTTCAGAAACAAAATTTTCTGGTTAATTTTTTGCCCACAAACGAATCAATTGGGAGCATGTTAGTTAATAGTCATGAGAATTTCAGGATTATTAACTCGGCCCGGAAGAAGAAAAGAAAAATGCTTTAAACTTGAAAACGATCTTCGAGCTTCAAGAGATTGAAATGATAGCTTTTAGAAATTTTGTGGGGTAGTATTTCTTTAAAGAATTATCAAAGGGAATATCTTTAAAAAAATCTTGTGGACACGCTCCATTTGCAGCTTGTATGAATCTTCATATGGGCTCCAAATGATGGATCCATATTCAAGCATATATGATATGACTTAGAAAAGACAAGATTAGTAAAAACACAATATTTCTTTGTACTTCAATCCACTTTATTAATTAGGTAAAGACCGGTTTCGCTCATTGCGAGCATTTTCAACTGGTAATATCAAGTAGAAGAATTTTATTGAGATTATTATTTTATTCAAATAAAGGAGGTATTTTTGTACGTGGGCGTTCAAAAAAAAAAGTTTTTTCATTTGGTAAATCAGTTGAAAATGAGCGAAACCGGTCCTGACCTAATTGATAAATTGGAATGAAGTACAAAGAAATATTGTATTTTTACTGATATAATGCCTTTCCACCAAGTTTTGACAGTGAACACTCTAAAAGACAAGATGTTAGTAAATCGCCTTCGTTACTTCTAGCTTCAAGAATCAATGACTACGAAAAATATAATAATATTTGTACGACTGCATTAAGATGAGCACAAAAGAGATTTAGATTTTCCGAAAAGAATCAAAAATTTTCAATCTAAATAGATAGTTGAGATAAAAGGATGAATAAAGATTCAATCTGAAATGGTTCTTAAAGTTTATAGTAATATTCTTATAAGACAATGCCTAACTCCTGGTACATATAAAACGATATTAATATAATTTAAGCATGTCGTTACGAGAACGATGATGCTACTACCTATGCATATTTAAGAAAGTCATAAAGAGGAAACCGACTCAATTTCCCTATCGTACAAACTTAATAGACCAGCTAAAAGCTTTCAACCGCCTACAAAGCAGTCATGCCAAAGCTTCGGTTTATAATAATTTAATAAATTACTATCTGGCTGGTTCAGATTCTCAGTTAAGAAACAATTTCAAAACACACAATTGATGTTTACCTGTTTAATATTTGTCAGTTAATTAAACTCATTTCAAGTACTTAATACGTTTGAAAAGTGTTATCGAAATCAGTCGAATAACTGGTGCACTGTTTCCCAAACTTTTGACATATGTGTACCCCTTCTATTATTTTTCGTAACACCGAGTACCTCTCGTAAAAAATGCATATACTTTAATAACAATCAAACTGTATATGCTGCTTGTTGCACCAGTAAACACTGTACTAGTGCAATGGCGATTAAGATGTCGAAGATCATCTTTTATTTTATTATTAGAGTGTTAAAAAATTGAAAAAGAATTTAACTTTAGTTAGAAAAATTAAAAAAATAAGTATTATTATAATGTAACATTATGAATAATTTTGGTATTGATAGTTAGGCGCGTGGCTGAAAGTCAGACTTTTCAATTCGTTTACACCAGGGGTGGAGAACCTTTTCATTTTTAAAGGCCTCATTCATTTATCTGATTCAGCATAAGGCTCCAATAAAGCAAACGTTGCCATCCCCCTTTTTTTTCGACTGTCGAACATATAATCTTATGATTACGTTCTTCTCCCAAACGCTTGCGTATAATTTTTTGATCAAGTCAAAGGGCCGCATCAGAGTAGCCAAGAGGCTGCAGGTTCTTCTCCACTAGTTTACACTCTCAAATATTACGTAGAATTCGATAAGGAACTATTACCCAATTACTAGAATGGCCAATTTATATTTCCGAATGGTTGTTTTGCTACCAAGCTCTTCAGTCTTGGCCGGGTAGTGGATGGACTAGCATACACAAGTAAAAAAAATAGGATGCTGGAAACATTCTCTGAAATTCTCCTTTACTGAAGTCTAAGCAGAAAAGGTTATTCAAGTCATTCCAACCAGCTGTCGGATTCACGAATCTTTCCGATTTGGTAACTAACAAGGAATGAAAAAATCTGAAGAGCAAATAGATCTATGCATACAGGAGCTCCGTCCTTTATTAAGTTAAGGACTTTCAGCGCACTATAGTGAAAGTCTTGGGTAACTCCTTCTGGGACAATCTGAAAATTTAAAACAGAACATACGTATAACGTTGTTACGCCACGGGAAATGTTTGTTTCTTCTAAACGTACAGCCTGGCGGGTTAAAGTGGGAATAACAATGTCTTATATAATGTTAAATGAAAATATTTTTTAGACAACGAACACTACATATTTATAAAAGATAATATGAACATTCTTAATATATTACTTCACTCAAAAATTTATTAGCAATTACTCCGCTTTTAACAAGTATTTGAAAATTTATATAAGAATTCTAATAATAATAATTGTGTATAATAATTAAAAGGAATAATCAGACTCTAGTTCCACATCACTGATTTCTTCAACATATATAATATATATATGAGGATGCTATGGGATAAGTAAGGCCGATGCTCCTTTGAACTCATATTTCAGTAGCTTTTTGGACAGTTTTTACTTCACACTCAGAAATATTCAATTTTGCCCACAACTTCTGTTTGATCTAAACTTTTCACTCCGGTATCTAGTTTGAGAATTTTCGCTTTTTATTACGTTTTTATTTTAAACTCCAAGCCACAACTGGCGAGTGAAGTGTCAATTTCACAAATGAAATTATTTTTTGTAATAATGTACATACATATATACGTATATTAAAATGAAAATCGACCCAGAATCATTGAATTTTCTCAAAAGGTTACAACCGATTCAAATTCTAATCATATCTTATATACCAAATATTTTACAAGAAAATAGCATTTAAAAAATCCACGCTATATTTTTATAAAATTGTTCGCTAAGAGGTTGCTTATTTTGAAGCTAAAAACATTCCTAGCAAATACTAACAATTAGCGAACAATCATTTAGTGACTGTTTGTTCAACAAGTGTTTAATCTGATAGAGTTTTTTCTGCAGCTGTATTCTATGCTCTATTCTATTCTATGTATTCACTCACACATACATAATATAAACAATCTGCATTAATTGATCATATAAACGTAAAAAAAATATTTTTACCATCATTTTCTAAGCCAAATTGTGGGGGGGGGTCAACTTTTTAATTTCTAAAGGCTACATTAATTTATCTGATTCAATATAAGTCCGCAGTAAAGAAAACGTTGACAACCCCCCATCCTTTTTTTTCGACTGTCGAACATATCGACTGTGGAAAGGAAAAAGGACGTAACCCACACATATCAAACTTTACAGGTGGCGCAAAAAACTTGTTTTGATGATTTTTGCCCATATGCAAATTTTGAATTATACACAACCTTGAAGTACACGGAGACTTCTTAACTGGTGTATAATTGACATAATCTAATTAATTAAAGAAATTGTCTCAGAAAAACCTTTATTTCAGTCTTTTTTCTTGGTTTTAATTTTTTACAAGGTAATATTTTTCAAAATTAAACGCTAAATTTAGATACTAATTCGCCATTTGCAGCTTGCATCCTTTTGATAGAATGTGTATCAAGATTGATACATTGTGATTATCGAAAAAAACCTGTTTTGACAAAACTGTGGGTTACGTCCTTTTTCCTTTCCACAGTCTATATGTATATTAGGTTGATAACGATCTTTTTCCACGCGCTTTGATATCATTTTTTGATCAAAGTGAATATTTTGATCAAGTCAAAAGGCCGCATCAGAGTAGCCAAGAGGCCGCAGGATTCCCTCCACTGGTTTAAGCTATCATTTATTGGTTAAAAGGCATTATATTTTAAAACTTTTCTTTGATTCCGTTTATTATTATTAAAATAAAGGTTTTACTTATCCCAAGCATTATCAATTTTTGAATATTAGCTTTAAATTCACAAAGGAAAACATGCCATAGCCACTGTATTATAAAACCATATTTAAAAAGTTGAATAATCTATACTGTGAAGTTAAAATCGTTCGCATTAAAATTAATCTAATACAAAAAAATGAATGTTTGTTTGTTCGTACTTTATGCGCCGCCACACCGCTCATCCGATTGCAACAAAACTTTGACAAACTTTTTGCTTGCGCGAAGTTTATAGGCATATTAAAATAAATCACTTTCGTGATAGTTATAGTCATATTAAAATTAACTTATAGTAGGTCTTATGTATGAACATCAATGTTTATATGTCTGCCATACCGTTAATGCAACTTGCGCAAAGATTATAGGCATAATACAATTAAATTACGTAAGTATCGCGTGTGTCGTACCACATACAATCGACAGCAAACATTAAACGTCAAACAGACTTCAATAAACACAATCAAAACACGAACACTTTCTTTAGCCGGCTAGTAACTAATATAATAATAATAAAAATAATAAAACATTTTTAGTACTTTTTCCACATAAAATTTATTAGATCAGGACCGGTTTCGCTCATCGCGAGCATTATCAACTGATAAGAAAAATACAAAAACAGTGATATTTATACAAATTTAAATTGAAATAAAAAGGTGTAAGCAACTATTAACAATTTAAAGGATTAGCAAATTACATTATAATTACACAAAATTAAAATGCTTAACACCCATAACAATTAAAAACTCATCATAAAAGAATAATAAATCTAAGTGGCAAACGATATCAATTATAAACACAATTAAAATTTGGGAAATTTTTACACAAAGTGAAACACTACATTACTAAAGTAAATATCCTAATGATGATTTGGTGTTTTTCCCGTTTCCAAGCAATGATGTACTTCAACAAAATCGGCAGTAATGAAGATTCTGAAAAAGACATTTTTAAAAACCATATCAATTCTTACAAAAGGAATAAATTTTGAAAAACATATAAATAATATAGAAGAGCAGTTAACATAGGTTAGAATTAGATTAATGAAACGGATATAACAAAGGTGATGATGCAAATACAACCTGTTCGTTTAATAAATTAGAGTTAGGTAAAATTTTTTGTCTATTTATTTCTAAGATCTCTTGTTTATCAAGTTTTAACGATTTATTGTTGACATGCAGGATTCTAAAGTTTTTAGAGATATCAAATGTATGCTTATTTAGGAACAAATGGTTCCCAAATGAAGATAATTCATTCCCTTTACGGGAGCAGGCTAGATGTTCTTTAAATCTGATATTAAAAGCTCTTCCCGTTTGACCAATATACCTGGCTCCACAAGAGTCGCAATCAATTAAATAAATGCCACTTTGGTTAAGAATATTAAGTTTATCTTTAGAATTTACTAAAATGCGTTGCAAGTTAAAAGAATTATAAAAAATGACATTAAAAAGGTTTTTGTTGAATTTTCTTGAAATATTTTCTGAAACTCTACCCAGGTAGCTCAATTTCACCCACTGTTTCTCAACGGCAGGCTCCTTAATCACCAAACTAGAGCTTACATTTAGCAAAGCTAGTTTTTTGTGTTTTTTAAATAAAAGACGATCTATTAAATCCGAATCATAACCATTATTCATCGCAATTTGTTTTATCGTATTTAACTCAAGCTCGTAACTTGCTTGAAACAGTGGGTGAAACTTGAAACAGTGGGTGAAATTGAGCTACCTGGGTAGAGTTTCAGAAAAGATTTCAAGAAAATTCAACAAAAACCTTTTTAATGTCATTTTTTATAATTCTTTTAACTTGCAACGCATTTTAGTAAATTCTAAAGATAAACTTAATATTCTTAACCAAAGTGGCATTTATTTAATTGATTGCGACTCTTGTGGAGCCAGGTATATTGGTCAAACGGGAAGAGCTTTTAATATCAGATTTAAAGAACATCTAGCCTGCTCCCGTAAAGGGAATGAATTATCTTCATTTGGGAACCATTTGTTCCTAAATAAGCATACATTTGATATCTCTAAAAACTTTAGAATCCTGCATGTCAACAATAAATCGTTAAAACTTGATAAACAAGAGATCTTAGAAATAAATAGACAAAAAATTTTACCTAACTCTAATTTATTAAACGAACAGGTTGTATTTGCATCATCACCTTTGTTATATCCGTTTCATTAATCTAATTCTAACCTATGTTAACTGCTCTTCTATATTATTTATATGTTTTTCAAAATTTATTCCTTTTGTAAGAATTGATATGGTTTTTAAAAATGTCTTTTTCAGAATCTTCATTACTGCCGATTTTGTTGAAGTACATCATTGCTTGGAAACGGGAAAAACACCAAATCATCATTAGGATATTTACTTTAGTAATGTAGTGTTTCACTTTGTGTAAAAATTTCCCAAATTTTAATTGTGTTTATAATTGATATCGTTTGCCACTTAGATTTATTATTCTTTTATGATGAGTTTTTAATTGTTATGGGTGTTAAGCATTTTAATTTTGTGTAATTATAATGTAATTTGCTAATCCTTTAAATTGTTAATAGTTGCTTACACCTTTTTATTTCAATTTAAATTTGTATAAATATCACTGTTTTTGTATTTTTCTTATCAGTTGATAATGCTCGCGATGAGCGAAACCGGTCCTGATCTAATAAATTTTATGTGGAAAAAGTACTAAAAATGTTTTATTATTTTTATTATAATGCCATTCCACCAAGTATTGACAGTGAACACATTAAAAGTAATATAATAATGTAAAGTTATTCGTTTTAAGACATATCAGATTTAAAAAAATGGATCGCAAATCGTTAATATCATATTTCAAACGAAACTTCCCTAGTGAGCGGTCGCCAAAGTTTAATTTTAATATTTAAAATCACCGCAGGGCTGGCCGGCTGTCGGTCGTCGGGTCGGGCCAACTTTTTGTTGGCAGAAAACTTTAAACGCCACTATGAATTACTTGCTGTAACCGCCCCTCGCCCTGCGCGCAGAACCTGGATATGTCCAGCCGTGCAGAAAAGTTTTGGCCAACATTTTCACCCTTTTATGCTAACAATTGAACTTTGTTTTGAAGCCGAATATTAAAGCTCATTATCTAACCTTTACCCGGAAAATTCGTGAGTATTAATTATTTTGGTAGTGTGACTAAATTGTTTTTAATCTTTTTTAAATTATTAATTAAAATTTTTCACATATTTATTTTTAAGCCGAAAGCTCTGTTGTAAATGGTTTATTGTATTTGGTTAGGTTACAAATTATTAACCTAATCTGTGCCGTGCGGTATTAATAGGGCCGTGCATGGAGGGCCGTGATTTTCTTTCAAAAAATAAAACCTAATAAATATGTACTTTTTGGATATATAATAAAGTACATCACAAACACTTACCATTAAAATACACGATGGGTCATTTCCACCATCATTTAAAAAAAATATATATCCATGTCCGCTCCCAATGTAGAGCACATGGCCTCCTAATGGAGGTATCTTAACAGTATTTTTTCTACGACAACTGTTTGTTACTCAGTCGCTCAACCTCACTTTTTTCAAAGTGAGTAGTAGAGAAAGAAGGATAAGGCTAGAACAGGACTAGTGGTTGGCTAATCGTTATTGATACGCCCACTTATTAAAGGATCAGAAAGATGGGAGAAGAGGAAATGATGTGAATTGACATCACAAACACCCAGTCTTCGATCACAACTTTGAATTGAATAATTCTCAAATTCACTATGATCTGACCGGGCTTGATCGGTAGAGCAAGCTCTAACCAACTAGGCTACAGCAGGCGAAATTTATAGAAAAACTTTTCAAAAACGGAAATTACCGCCAAGGAATTATAGCCCTGCTAGCAACAAATTTGAACACAACAAAAAAGCTTTTTTAAAAATCGTTATATATTATAGATTACAAAACAATATCTTTTAAGTTTAAGTATCACACTATGATTCCAAGAGATGTCACTATATGCATGATATTTTAAAATTATTAAATACGTTTATTGTAGACTTTAAACCGCGTCTCAAGTACTGCGTTTTGCAAACACGCACATTTTGTACGGCCGGCCCAACAAGCACGAAATTGTATGGCGTGTTAACACGTCGGTGGCATAGAACCGGTTAAAAGAATTTCCAATTGTTATATTATATACAGCCATTTTAGCCAAAGTCTTATTTTAGGACCTTACTGGCAATAAATCTGACATCAAATCGCCATGCACTTGATAAATATAATTAAACAAAAAAAAAACATTTTTTTAACATACAAAAATCACAAATATTGTTGCTGAAAATGTTCCTTTTCTCTAGGCAATGCATTGGTTAGCCAAACAGCTCTTGAATCTAGTGGCTCTTAAGACCTACGCAAAGAACATGGTTTAAGAAACAAAATTGTCTGGAAATGGTTTCGGTCACGTAGGAAAAAATTTGGAAGCATGTAAGTTTATAGTCATAAGAATTTCACGATCATTAACTAAGCCTATTAACTGTGATCGGATTACTAATTACTAATTAAAATAACTGCCGTGAAGATGCTCCGTTAGTAATTCATATGCGAGAAAGAAAATGACAGAAGACATGTTTAAAATAAGTTATGTTTAGTGTAAATTATTATGACATAATATCATTCGCGATTTCGTGAAACGATTCAAGACTACAAGTATCGTACGATATTGCTTTATACCGTTTGTATTAATTTAAGCCTTTTAAATATAAGATAAGGTATTTTTTTTTATTTTCCACTCGTAAGATAATTATTTGTGAGTGTGTGAGAAGGAGAATGGTTTCCATGGGACGTGCGTTTTACTATTGTGGAAGGTTTTCTTTTCATGATTTTAAGATATTGAAATCCATACTATTCGTATTGAATCTTTTACTGAGCATTTCTAAATCTAAATCAATTAATATTATCTAATATATAAAAATCGAATTCGTGACACAAACATGCGGCAGCCTCAAACGTTTATCGTTTCTTTATTCGTTCTCAAATTTATTATTAAGTTTATTAGGTTCATTCAATAATGATTGATTGGGAATCTAGTAAAATACACTAATACTATTTTTTTGCATCTACGTTAAATGGTGCTTTATTTTCAGAAATATAGCCACTCTCCGTCAAGAATTGACAGTAAAGTTGACAGGATTGACACCTTTCAAGTGTGCTAGGTATCTTATCTAATATATAAAAATGAATGTTTCTTTATTCGTATTTTATGCGATGCCACACCGCTTACCCGATTGCAATAAAACTTTGACAAACTTTTTGCTTGCACTTCCGGGAAGGTTATAGACATAGTCAAATTAATTTACAGTACGTCTTATATATAAAAATCAATGTTTGTATGTCTGCCATTCAGTTAATTTTGACAACGTATGCTTGCACTTACGCAAAGGTTATAGTGCAGTTAACTCACAGTAGGCAGCGCGTGTATCGTACCATAGAAAATCGTCAGCAAACGTCAAACAGACAGAAAAAAAGATGCTCTTCAATAAACACAATTAAAAGATAAACACTTTCTTTCTTTGAGTGGCATTGCAACGCTTGCCGGGAACCGACTAGTCTTTAATAAAATACTTTCGGAATCATATTTTTTTAAAGATAAATTATATAAGATTATACTTTTATAATAAACAGACGAAAGTCTTGTCTACCGAATGATTAAAAATATATATTAAATGGATACTATTCATTGATTAAAACGGCATTTAATATGGTAGAACCCACAATATATTTTTTAATCCATATTTGCTTCCAATGTTGAGAATGCTTCCAATGTTGGCCTCCAAATGGAGCAATCTCGAAAGAAGTTTTTCTACGAGAACTGATTGTTACACAGTTGCTCATTTTCTGTTTTTTTAATGAAGTAGAGATATAACGGATAGGGCTAGTGAATAACTAATCGCTCTTGATATCATTTAAATCAAATATCATCTACTCAGCGTCAGTTCAAGTTCATCCGTTCACTTGGACGCCTGAATATGCCAAAAGGCGAAACCCGTGTCGTTAGTGACAAAATATGTGTGAATGTACATACTTTGAACGATTCAAATTAAATATTGAAGTTTCACTAAGCACCTTCAGTCGAAATCTTGAATTGGATTTTTGTTTAAGTAAATAATTTGTTGTTTTGACAAAACTTTTAAGATATTATTCATTTTACTTGTAATATTATTACATCTCACGTTATATCTTGTTTCAATATGTTCCATTTGTAAGTCATTTTTCACGTATGCATTTTGCATTTTCACCTTTTGACACTAACGTATTATATAAGACTCACAGCGCCATCCAACGCATCGATTCGATATCACGCCACACGAAAAAGTCGAAGAAACTTTTCAAATTATCACCTGAGTTTCGCTTTGCAAAGAGATGAAAAAGAACATCGCTTTGTACGAGAGATTTATGCTGCATAATAGTTGATTTTCAATGAATACAAAAAAGATGAATCCATTTGAAATATATGGCTTCTAATAACTTTTATATATCTGTGTAAGTTATGATTAAATAGGTCATTAACAACAAATGTTTTTATTCAAAATTATCAAACTAACAATTATGTATGATGTACAATTAAGCTAAAATTTAAATCCTTTGAAATTAAATCACTTAAGTGACAATATTATAAAGCAGACATAATGCTGCATACAAAAATATAATGTCGTTCGGTCGCAAGGAAAAAATAAATTTAAAGTAATCATTTGGGTATTTTATTTGTGAAATTTGTATCCATGTTTTATAATTGAAATGTTTTGTGTATTAAACCACGTGGTCTTACCGTTGAACAATGTCACATGATGTTGTTATACTAGATAACTAAATAATTAAATTATTTATTTGAAAAGATTTAGAAAATATAATGATCGTTACTTAAATCATTCATTTATCAAACAAATCTATACCCTCAACAAACAAGGCAGTAATTTAGTGTTGGTTTTTTGCAAGATAACACAATGAAAACATGAATAATTATTCATAAGAAATAAATAAATTGATTTTGAATCGTATAGAATTCAAAGAAATAAATAAAAGTAAACTAATACAAAATAATCCTTTCTTTCGCTCTCCTGCAAAATCAGCAAATTGAAACTGCTTTATTTGTTGTTGTTTCGAAATGTAATAATAAATATAATATTACTGATCTAGTGTGTTCCTTTACGATCTCTAACAAGCAAGTTAGAATAAAATCAGTATGATATTTATTGTATGTTCGATATTTTGTCACCCCAATTGACACAATCGAGGGCATAAAAGCCAAAAACCATGCAATATAACGAAACCGGGATTCCCCGACATCTGTGAAAATGTTTTTCATAAAGGACTCCACTGTAAAATTTTACGGCGTCATTTAAGCCGGTCCTGCGGAGTTTTAATGATGCAATGATGTAATGAGCTTATAATAGGGATGTCCTTTTAAGAACAATATCAAAGTATTAGGGGACTTTTGTATTTAAAGCGGATATGATTTTACTAAGCACAAATATATTTTTGGCAGACATTTTAAAATGTGGACAGTATGTATTGTTTTTTCGGAGGTTTTGGCTGGAAAATTGAAATTGAATTCTTACACGTTAGTTTCACTTAAGTCTTTTTGAGATACGAGGTTGTAGAAAATTCTTCTTCTTCTTCTTTGGCCATGTTCGCTCCCTATGTGGAGCATATGGCCGCCACGCGGCACCTCCATGTTTCCCTGTCTCCCGCCAATAGCTTTGCTTCCTCCCATGACATGCCAGCATCCCTCAGTTCCGCCGAGTACATCCTATGGATAGTACCCGACGGACGTCCAGGACGCCGGAATCCCACCGGTCGAAAGAAGAGGCAGGCAGGATTGAGGCTTTCCGGAGGCATCCGCAGCACGTGACCCAGCCAGTTCCAACGTCTCTCCATAACCACTGACGTGACGGGACGCTGTCTTGCACGCTCCCTTATCTCTGAATTCCTCACAAAATCAAACCACCTCACCCCCATTATCCGACGCAAGCATCTGTTCTCGAAGCTCAGTATACGGTTTTTCTGAGTCTTCGTCAGGTGCCATGATTCGCAACCGTAAAGCATTACCGGCAGAATGCAAGCGTTGAACAAGTGGCATTTGGTTTTAATCGAGTACAGCTGTGTGTCCCAGACAGTCCGCATTGAGTTGAATGTGGCTCCAGCCATTCCTAAACGAATGGCGAGCTCGTTTTTTGTACTACCGTCTTCGGGGATATGTACGCCGAGGTATCTGAAGCTGTCAACCCTCTCGATGATCTGTCCCGCGCTGGTAAGGGTCCTATCAGAGTCATGACAGGTTTGGTTACACATCACATTGGTCTTACTAGTATTAATTTTTAGACCAATGCGACCTGAGTTAGTTCCTAACCCATCAATAGTCTCCTGGATGCCCTCAATGGATTTATCGAAAATTACCGATGCTTAATTTGTGAGATGAAGATATTTTACACAAAAAAAAACAATTAATAATATTCCTTCAAGTTGGAAATCAATTGATTAAAATCGTTTTTGTGATGTGAAATTGTACTAAATTGTGTATTAAGAAAATTACTAGCTGTAAGCCCGTTGCCCAGCAACGTGAGATTTTTGTTGCATAGTATTAATTTTAATTTTATTTTATGTTATTTTATTTTATGGTATTTTATTTTATTTTATTTTATTTTATTTCATTTAATTTTTATTTATTTTATTTTATTTTTATAGTTAGCAGAAATTTCGTAAATTATTTAATTTTTGGAATAATGTTTATGTTTGCTAACAACCATTTTTCGTAGTAGCAGAAATATCGTAAAATATTTAATTTTTGGAGTAATGTTTAAGTTTGCTAACAACCATTTTTCGTAGAAGCATAAATTTCGTAAAATATTCAATTTTTGGAATAATGTTTAAGTTTGCTAACAACCATTTTTCGTAGTAGCAGAAATTTCGTGAATTATTGAATTTTTGGAATAAAGTTTAAGTTTGCTAACAACCATTTTTCGTAGAAGCATAAATTTCGTAAAATATTCAATTTTTGGAATAATGTTTAAGTTTGCTAACAACCATTTTTCGTAGGAGCAGAAATTTAGTAAATTATTTAATATTTGGAATAATGTTCAAGTTTGCTAACAACCATTTTTCGTAGTAGCAGAAATTTCGTAAATTATTGAATTTTTGGAATAATGTTCAAGTTTGCTAACAACCATTTTTCGTAGAAGCAGAAATTTCGTAAATTATTTAATATTTGGAATAATGTTCAAGTTTGCTAACAACCATTTTTCGTAGGAGTAGAAATTTTGTAAAATATTTAATATTTGAAATAATGTTTAAGTATGCTAACAACCATTTTTCGTAGTAGCCGAAATTTCGTAAATTATTTAATATTTAGAATAATGTTTATGTTTGCTAACAACCATTTTTCGTAGGAGTAGAAATTTCGTAAAATATTTAATATTTGAAATAATGTTTAAGTTTGCTAACAACCATTTTTCGTAGTAGCCGAAATATCGTAAATTATTGAATTTTTGGAATAAAGTTTAAGTTTGCTAACAACCATTTTTCGTAATAGCCGAAATATCGTAAATTATTGAATTTTCGGAATAATGTTCAAGTTTGCTAACAACCATTTTTCGTAGGAGCCGAAATTTCGTAAATTATTTAATATTTGGAATAATGTTCAAGTTTGCTATCAATCATTTTTCGTAGTAGCAGAAATTTCGTAAATTATTTAAGTTTTGGAATTATGTTTAAGTTTGCTTACAACCATTTTTCGTAGAAGCAGAAATTTCGTAAATTATTTAATATTTGAAATAATGTTTGAGTTTGCTAACAACCATTTTTCGTAGTAGCAGAAATTTCGTAAATTATTTAATATTTGGAATAATGTTCAAGTTTGCTAACAACCATTTTTCGTAGTAGCCGAAATTTCGTAAATTATTTAATTTTTGGAATAATGTTCAAGTTTGCTAACAACCATTTTTCGTAATAGCAGAAATTTCGTAAATTATTTAATATTTGGAATAATGTTCAAGTTTGCTAACAACCATTTTTCGTAGTAGCCGAAATTTCGTAAATTATTTAATTTTTGGAATAATGTTCAAGTTTGCTAACAACCATTTTTCGTAGGAGCCGAAATTTCGTAAATTATTTAATATTTGGAATAATGTTCAAGTTTGCTAACAACCATTTTTCGTAGGAGCAGAAATTTCGTAAATTATTTAATATTTAGAATAATGTTCAAGTTTGCTAACAACCATTTTTCGTAGTAGCCGAAATTTCGTAAATTATTGAATTTTTGGAATAATGTTCAAGTTTGCTAACAACCATTTTTCGTAGAAGCAGAAATTTCGTAAATTATTTAATATTTGGAATAATGTTTAAGTTTGCTAACAACCATTTTTCGTAGAAGCATAAATTTCGTAAAATATTCAATTTTTGGAATAATGTTTAAGTTTGCTAACAACCATTTTTCGTAGTAGCAGAAATTTCGTGAATTATTGAATTTTTGGAATAAAGTTTAAGTTTGCTAACAACCATTTTTCGTAGAAGCATAAATTTCGTAAAATATTCAATTTTTGGAATAATGTTTAAGTTTGCTAACAACCATTTTTCGTAGGAGCAGAAATTTAGTAAATTATTTAATATTTGGAATAATGTTCAAGTTTGCTAACAACCATTTTTCGTAGTAGCAGAAATTTCGTAAATTATTGAATTTTTGGAATAATGTTCAAGTTTGCTAACAACCATTTTTCGTAGAAGCAGAAATTTCGTAAATTATTTAATATTTGGAATAATGTTCAAGTTTGCTAACAACCATTTTTCGTAGGAGTAGAAATTTTGTAAAATATTTAATATTTGAAATAATGTTTAAGTATGCTAACAACCATTTTTCGTAGTAGCCGAAATTTCGTAAATTATTTAATATTTAGAATAATGTTTATGTTTGCTAACAACCATTTTTCGTAGGAGTAGAAATTTCGTAAAATATTTAATATTTGAAATAATGTTTAAGTTTGCTAACAACCATTTTTCGTAGTAGCCGAAATATCGTAAATTATTGAATTTTTGGAATAAAGTTTAAGTTTGCTAACAACCATTTTTCGTAATAGCCGAAATATCGTAAATTATTGAATTTTCGGAATAATGTTCAAGTTTGCTAACAACCATTTTTCGTAGGAGCCGAAATTTCGTAAATTATTTAATATTTGGAATAATGTTCAAGTTTGCTATCAATCATTTTTCGTAGTAGCAGAAATTTCGTAAATTATTTAAGTTTTGGAATTATGTTTAAGTTTGCTTACAACCATTTTTCGTAGAAGCAGAAATTTCGTAAATTATTTAATATTTGAAATAATGTTTGAGTTTGCTAACAACCATTTTTCGTAGTAGCAGAAATTTCGTAAATTATTTAATATTTGGAATAATGTTCAAGTTTGCTAACAACCATTTTTCGTAGTAGCCGAAATTTCGTAAATTATTTAATTTTTGGAATAATGTTCAAGTTTGCTAACAACCATTTTTCGTAATAGCAGAAATTTCGTAAATTATTTAATATTTGGAATAATGTTCAAGTTTGCTAACAACCATTTTTCGTAGTAGCCGAAATTTCGTAAATTATTTAATTTTTGGAATAATGTTCAAGTTTGCTAACAACCATTTTTCGTAGGAGCCGAAATTTCGTAAATTATTTAATATTTGGAATAATGTTCAAGTTTGCTAACAACCATTTTTCGTAGGAGCAGAAATTTCGTAAATTATTTAATATTTAGAATAATGTTCAAGTTTGCTAACAACCATTTTTCGTAGTAGCCGAAATTTCGTAAATTATTTAATATTTGAAATAATGTTTGAGTTTGCTAACAACCATTTTTCGTAATAGCAGAAATTTCGTAAATTATTATATTTTGGAATAACTTTTAAGTTTGCTAACAACCATTTTTCGTAGTAGCAGAAATTTCGTAAATTATTTAATTTTTGGAATAATGTTTAAGTTTGCTAACAACCATTTTTCGTAGTAGCAGAAATAGACGTTGTAAATTTTTAATTGTGATTATTTTATCGAATATTAATATATAGGTATTTATTTTTTGAAAAACTTATCACGCTTATCAATCGGATTTTATTATTTTCATACGATCAAGATGTACTGTGTTTAAAAAAAAAATGTTATAAACCAAAAAAAAAAAACGCTCGGGGTCAGACTCGAACCACTGACCATCAGCTTACCAATCTAGCGCTTTACCTTTCGGGTACGTTGGAATTAATGAATGTGCAAAAATTAGGATATATATGCTGTGTTTCAAATAAAAAACAAAAGTTTCAAAATTCGAACGTAATACAATATATATAATGTAATTTTATCGTAACTGGCAGTTGTTTGTTTACCCGAGTGGTAAAGCTCTCAACTCATAATTCAAGGACCGTGTTTCGAATCCAGACCAAGGTGCTTTTTTGTATGAGAATTCAATTTTTCAGCGATTTGATATGTTCCATCAAATAATAGTATATAATGACGTCATCGAAAAGGTAGGAATAAAAAATGGCGACATCGAAACTGGTGAAGGGGGAGGGGGAGGAGGAGAGGAAATCGAGGAAAATCATAAGTAACAGTGTATATTGGAAAAATATGTCTCAAGTATGAATAAAAAGTGACAGCGCGGCTTGGCAGGAGGAGGAGGGGGAGGGGCAGGGGGAGGGGAAATCGAGGACATCTTACACTCAGACGGACATTATCGGCTATTAATATATAGATATTTCCATTCAAGTTTTCGGATACGAGATACTGTTTTATTATGAGTAATAGTAGTTCCTTTACATTTGACACTAATTTTGGTATTTTTTGTTTTAAGTAAACGAAGCTTACTAAGATTTACAAAAAAACTGCGGTTTATGTATGGACTGACATTGAGCGAAATTCCTTTGTTGTGTGATATACACCTTTATGGTGTTTGATGTTTTTAGATTTTGTAGGCCGTAGAGCACCTAACAAAACTATCAAGAAACGTAGCACCCTGTTTTGCTCTCCCTCGGGGACCCGTTAGGCCTAATAACTGCCCTCGGTTGGTTAAATCATCGGGGAGGTTGTAACGATCGTGCCAAATTGATACTTTCGACTGAAAATTACGGAGGTTTTTCATGTTCGAAAGGGTACGAGAATTATATCTGCCCATTTCGCCAAATTGCGTGATCGAAAATTGAGCGGCTTTTTGTGTTGCATAATGCGAAGTAAAACAAAATATTGTTTTGATTGCGGAAGTTTCACAGGCAAGGTGAAAGTCAAGTTAATGTTTCGATAATTACCAACATTTTCTACCTTGTCTGTATGCCTGGCATTAAGCCTGATATAATGGCTTTATTTTTTTCAGATAGTGATCAAGTGAACATAATAAAAAAATGCTTCTATAATAATTACTAGGTCACCTAAATTTGGCTACAAATCATACAGCATATTTTCTCCTTGAACTATGTTGTTAAATTTAACGTCTTTCCAATGAAAGAAAAAGATTACTTTCTTTGCCTTGATTTCAGTTTTGAGGCAAATTTTAGTCGGAAAATTTTAGATACTTAACGATTTCAATTGAAATATTATTTTTAATTTGTCTTATACATAATCGGTATTTATTTATTATTATTATTATTGAATAATAAATATTTAACGTTAAAATCTTAAAAGTGAGTAAATGGAAAGATTACAATAATGAGAAATGCTTTATTCCTGGGTTTCTCAGGCTGGGTCGAAAAAGGCCCCAGAAAAAATATCAGTATAGAAGAGGCACACCAGATTTTAACGGGCCACGACTATCCTAAAGACAATAAACAAAAATCGCACGTTTTGTGTTCAAACAAGACATTCAATCGATAAAAACCATTCAAACAACTTCGTTAAAAAGATCTTCTAGTCAAGAATCTATCAATTCGACAAAAACAAAATTGTCAGTGATCAAATCCCGCCAATACCAAGATCCTGAAAAAATGTAAAGCTCGAAATCTCGGTCAAAAAAAGTGTGCGGGAATTGGATGCCGTACATGCTACATGAAGCCGTAACGGGTTGAGGTTGTTATTAGTTTTTTTTTTATTTCATTCTTCCCGTCCGAGTAAGAGAGCATCGGAAAAATATGAAACTCAAAAAGGGGCCACGAGTTCAAAGAGGTTGAGAAACTAAGCTTTAATAAACTGTAAGTATTTTAAAAAAATACATTTAGCTAGATATCATTCATAATACGAACGTTTGTAAATAACATAGTTAACTATTTTTCTTATTAATAGATATCACTGTATACTTCTTCACTCACTCTTGTCCATTTATTACTAAAATAGTGCTTACTGTCCAATGACTGACAAAAAAGAATTATG
The DNA here is from genome assembly GCA_030503985.1 of Himalopsyche tibetana. Taxonomy (NCBI): domain Eukaryota; kingdom Metazoa; phylum Arthropoda; class Insecta; order Trichoptera; family Rhyacophilidae; genus Himalopsyche; species Himalopsyche tibetana. Next base: position 28,325,483 of record JAPJYX010000005.1, read on the forward strand.
ATTTCGCTCAAATAGGAAGAATTTTCAAGTATCCTTTCATTCCTACAGATATTCAAATAATATAACTACTATATTATTGATTCGATATAGTTGTTTTCCAATATTCGATATAGTTCTCTCTCATCATCCAGGTATAATAATGTTTAGTGTTTAAGCCAAAAAAAGAAATCAATTGCTAGAATGGAATACAAATATAGAAAATGTCTACAGAAATGTATTTTTGATGACATGTTGGAAAATTTCTATGCTTTATAAATAAATAGCTTTTACGATGTATCTAAATCCAGATTTGTTTTGCAATATCGACGGATATTTCTCTGGAATATTTACGGCTAAGTGCTTCATTTGTCACGAGAAGCATTTTCACCTTTCTCCATCCCGTCGCGTTTGGTATGACATTTATCCAAATCTATCCAAATCCTTACATATACTTCTTATTTCAGATGATTTCAAAGCGATATTAGAATGGGCATCTCAGGCGTGTGAAATCTCTTCAAAAAATTATTATTTGTCTTTTTTTATTTAGTAGAATTATATAAATTTATGTATTTTTGATGCAACTATGTCCACTTTTATTGTAAAATATGTGAGCTTCTAATAGATCTTAATTCAACAAAAGTTGTTCTATGTGCACTGCTTATTTATTACTCAGTCACTCAACTTTGCAGCTTTTGATATTAACACTTTCCCTACGGTGCTAAAAATACTTCCGATATGTTGCTGGTCTTTAAAGAACCAAGTGAAAAACATGTTAAAACAGATTAAAATAACAAAGTATTTTAGCTCTACAGTTTTTAATAATTTTATTCGTTGATAGCTATTTCGGCTTGCGCCATCGTCAGAACTATGTTTAAACTAATCTTTTGCTCAGCTATATATACTGGCTCTGAAGAGATACACTATGCATCAAGTTATTCACTCTAACATCCTAATTATAATTACAATATTACACTTATCAAATGTGATTCTAATTTTTCAAAGAACGATTAACAATCTGGGTTTATTTCTTAAAACATTAATTAGGATAAAATTAAAATGATATTTATTATTAATGACATTACATACAATTTATTAACTATGGCTTTATTGTTTCGAACAACAATAAGCAATATGGGATTTTTCAAAGTAAATTAGGATAAATTATACTATTATTTATTATTAATTACAATAAGGGTTTTAACAACGGTGATGGATTAATAATCGTTTGTTCGTTTAAGATGTTTTGTTTATGCCTATTAATCTCAAGTTGTTCTAATAAATTTAATTTTTGACCCTTATGACAAAGATGCAAAACGGTTGGCTCTAAACTTAAGTTAATGTCATGAGACTCGGTCAAAAAATGGTTTGCAAATTGTGAGTCTGATTTTGTATTGTTAAAAGATCTTATATGCTCTTTAGCACGTGTTGATATGCTTCTACCGGTCTGGCCTATGTAAATCGCATTACACGATCCACAGGACATTTTATATATTCCGCTTCTGTCAAGGTTGTTGATTTTATCTTTACTGTTTTTAAGCTGGATTCCTAAATTATTATTAACTTTAAATGCTACGTTAACCGAATGTTTAATTTCATTGTGGATTTTTTCGCTAATTCTTCCTAGGTAGTTAATAGATCTAAAGAAGCGGTTCTCTTGTATAACGTTAGGGTAAATAAGTTGTCTTGATAGTTTTAATCGTTTTTTATGTAGTAAATTTTGTATCACCGTTGCCGTGTACCCGTTATTGATCGCAATGTGTATGATAGTCTTAAGTTCATTTTGGTAATCAAAATTATTCATTGGCACTGATACTAATCTATGTATCATGGAATTATATGCTGCCAGTTTATGATTCCATGAGTGGAGGGATTTTGCGTGGATTGTAGTGTCGCAAAAAGTTGGTTTCCTAAAAATTTTTTTAGGAAACCAACTTATTGTAAAAATTTTTTTAGGAAACCAACTTATTGTAATTAATAATAAATAATAGTATAATTTATCCTAATTTACTTTGAAAAATCCCATATTGCTTATTGTTGTTCGAAACAATAAAGCCATAGTTAATAAATTGTATGTAATGTCATTAATAATAAATATCATTTTAATTTTATCCTAATTAATGTTTTAAGAAATAAACCCAGATTGTTAATCGTTCTTTGAAAAATTAGAATCACATTTGATAAGTGTAATATTGTAATTATAATTAGGATGTTAGAGTGAATAACTTGATGCATAGTGTATCTCTTCAGAGCCAGTATATATAGCTGAGCAAAAGATTAGTTTAAACATAGTTCTGACGATGGCGCAAGCCGAAATAGCTATCAACGAATAAAATTATTAAAAACTGTAGAGCTAAAATACTTTGTTATTTTAATCTGTTATAAATGGAGTTCTACCAAGTAAATGCCAAATCAATTAATAAATTGAAAGAAGCCGATATGGCTACTCAGGCAATTCTCTTTAAACGTTTAAAACTTAGACATAAAACGACTGTGCAAAATGTGTGGTTTAATTTACAGTGTATTAAGTGTAAAGTGACGCCAAAGTATATACAAATCAAGACCAAATCTTCTACAGCAGCCGGTAAATTTGCGCTTGACAGGGCGAAAAAGATATGGCTGAAACAAGAAATTCGTGAAGGTATGAGAAAACGTGATAATCTTTTACATTATATTAAGGTTCTACATGCGGAACTAAGCTTTAAATTACATCCCATAGAATTCGATTCACTTGATACCTCAATAAGAGACGAGATCAACCATATTATTTTCCTTAAATTTCAAAAACAATGCCGTAAACTCACAAACTTAATTGAAAACAGCAAACCCAATACCGATATTGATTCTAAATATAACACAAAACAACTCAAGTTTTACCAGAAGACCATTAATCTGTCTTCAGTTAAATTCTCAGATGAAGAGACCAATCTTCTTGACAGAGGTTTTAAATACCAAATCCCCCAATTTCCATCAGCCAGACAACTAGAACTACTTGCGGTAGACACTGAATTGGCATTGTCAAGAGTTGAAGATAACAAATTACTTAAACATACTACAGCCAAAATAATATCAAATTCAGCGATTACAACTAAACTGAAACCTGTTAATAAAGAATTTACAACGCTTAAAAATATTAAAGCTTAAACTATTACTAACAATTTGATTATAACTAAAGCTGATAAAGGCAACTCCATAGTTATTTTGAATAAAAATGGCTACATAGATAAAGTAAACAACTTTCTAAAACCATCCGAATTTACCAAACTCACAAAGGACCCGACGCCTAAATTAGCGACTAAAATCAAAAATATTGTAAAAGACTGCAACATCGTTTTCCCAACTGAATCTATGAAAAGATACGTTAACCTCATGAATCCAACGGCGCCGTTATTATATGGTCAGCCAAAAATTCATAAGACCGGAACTCCAATTCGACCAGTAGTATCCTTTACAAATACTCCGACAGTTAAATTAGCATACCTAATGAATAAAATATTCAAAGATAAAACTAAATTCAAAGCTCATCACAGCGTAGAAAATTCGATAGACCTAATCGATAAAATTAAAAAAGTACAAATACCCGCGAATAGTAAATTTATTTCACTAGATGTCATTAGTCTATTTTCAAACATTCCTGTTAAGGAATGCCTTGAGGTTATGCACGAATATCTTGAAAAATCGAAAATTCATCCATTTGAAACCGAAGAAATTTACTCTTTAATTAAAGTGTGCACCGAAAACAATTACTTTTTATTTAACTCAGAATATTATCAACAGAATGACGGTTTACCGATGGGCAGCCCTTTAAGCCCACTTCTTGCAGAAATTTTCATGAATAATTTAGAAATAAAACATTTAGAACTCGATCATAAAAATATTTTATATTACTACCGCTATGTAGACGATATCTTGATTTGTTGGCTAGGAACGGAAAGACAGCTAAGTAATTTTTTACTTAAAGCTAACTTGATACATAGTAAAATTAAATTCACGCTAGAAGTAGAGATAGACAAAAGCATCAATTTTCTAGACCTAACGATAACTAGAGTAGATAAAAATCATAATTTCAAAATTTTTAGGAAACCAACTTTTTGCGACACTACAATCCACGCAAAATCCCTCCACTCATGGAATCATAAACTGGCAGCATATAATTCCATGATACATAGATTAGTATCAGTGCCAATGAATAATTTTGATTACCAAAATGAACTTAAGACTATCATACACATTGCGATCAATAACGGGTACACGGCAACGGTGATACAAAATTTACTACATAAAAAACGATTAAAACTATCAAGACAACTTATTTACCCTAACGTTATACAAGAGAACCGCTTCTTTAGATCTATTAACTACCTAGGAAGAATTAGCGAAAAAATCCACAATGAAATTAAACATTCGGTTAACGTAGCATTTAAAGTTAATAATAATTTAGGAATCCAGCTTAAAAACAGTAAAGATAAAATCAACAACCTTGACAGAAGCGGAATATATAAAATGTCCTGTGGATCGTGTAATGCGATTTACATAGGCCAGACCGGTAGAAGCATATCAACACGTGCTAAAGAGCATATAAGATCTTTTAACAATACAAAATCAGACTCACAATTTGCAAACCATTTTTTGACCGAGTCTCATGACATTAACTTAAGTTTAGAGCCAACCGTTTTGCATCTTTGTCATAAGGGTCAAAAATTAAATTTATTAGAACAACTTGAGATTAATAGGCATAAACAAAACATCTTAAACGAACAAACGATTATTAATCCATCACCGTTGTTAAAACCCTTATTGTAATTAATAATAAATAATAGTATAATTTATCCTAATTTACTTTGAAAAATCCCATATTGCTTATTGTTGTTCGAAACAATAAAGCCATAGTTAATAAATTGTATGTAATGTCATTAATAATAAATATCATTTTAATTTTATCCTAATTAATGTTTTAAGAAATAAACCCAGATTGTTAATCGTTCTTTGAAAAATTAGAATCACATTTGATAAGTGTAATATTGTAATTATAATTAGGATGTTAGAGTGAATAACTTGATGCATAGTGTATCTCTTCAGAGCCAGTATATATAGCTGAGCAAAAGATTAGTTTAAACATAGTTCTGACGATGGCGCAAGCCGAAATAGCTATCAACGAATAAAATTATTAAAAACTGTAGAGCTAAAATACTTTGTTATTTTAATCTGTTATAAATGGAGTTCTACCAAGTAAATGCCAAATCAATTAATTAAGAAAAACATGTTTTTTAAAAATATACGTCCTGGGTTTTTACCGTCCATCTATGGGCAGTAAGTATTAAAACATGTTTTTTTACTTTATTATTTAAGAGCCAGCAACATATCGGAAGTTTTTATTAGCACCGCAGGCGAAATGTTTACTATTTTTTGAGTAAATACTATTTTTTTATTCCTGTCGGAGTTTTTCTACGAGAACTTTTTGTTACTCAGTCACTCAAACTCTCTTTTTCGAGAATAGTATTAGCCGTTGAAATGATAAAACAGAACAGGACTAGTGGTTGACTAATCACTCTTACTAAGCCTCGTTATTTTAGGATTGAAATGGTAGGAGGGAATTTTCAGACTTCACAAATATCCATACTTTCGAACAGAAATCGAAAAATCGATTTACTAAATTCTGATCGTACTGGGATAAGAACACGCGAGATCCGGCATGGGAGAAACAAAAAAAGACCCAAAACATTATAAATAAAGTAAAATAAAATTTCTTTAAAAATTATTGCGTATAATTGAATAAAAGTTATTAAAAAAAAACACGCTCATTCTCCAGAGCACCGCGAATATATCAGAGATTGAGCGACCCCTTGTTAACTTATTGGCAGCCCAGTATTTTCTAATAGTGTCGAAAAATTTGTCCATTATGCCACATACCTTGGCTGCGCGTTTAAAGACAGTAATTGCTTTATTGATTATCCGCTTGGTTTTTTTTATGAATATTGTGTAAATACGTAAATTAATAATTACGATGGCCTCGGCCAAAATAAAATTTCCCACAAACTGTATAGCCTAACAAATTATAGAGTGACCACCGGGCATTAGGGTATCCAATCCCGGAGCCTTTTTACAATCCCGGGATTTCGGGATTGATTTATTTTGAATCCCGGGATCCCGGGATTGAGATTTTCTCACCGAGGAATTTGAAATCCTCAATTTGCTATACTTTTTCCCGGAATCTCACAGAAAGTCGTTTTTTTTTTAGCTCACCGAGGAATTTGAAATCTCCGATTTGGTATACTTTTTCCCACAATCTCACGGAAACTCGTTTGTTTTTTTTTAGCTCACCGAGGAATTTAAAATCTCCGATTTGCTAATTTCGTGTAAATTTCGAGAATTTCCTCAAAATTTCTCAATCCCGAAATCCCGGGATCGCGGCCATCTCAATCCCATTAGATCAGAAAATTGAACGGGATCTCGGGATTGGATGCCCTACCGGGCATGGCCTGTATATTTATGTAAGCAATATAATCCGTATAGAAATTATTATTCAAAGAGTTGCGAGTAAATATCTTAACACGCATTGGATAATGCGTTCCGCAGGCCTCTGAATACCAACGTCTGCATTTCATTTCCTTATTTTAGCATTGTATTTTCCCGCAGGTGGCGGCAGTGTTCCCTTGTTATGGCCGGATTATTCATACCAACATAACAAATACTAAAACAAAATGAAACTATTTGTACAATAAATAAAATAGAAATGACCTGTTATGAAGCTGTACCGTTTCGAATTTAGCATCTGTACCTTTTGTATTTGTATTTAATATTGAATTGATATTTCCGTTTTGAGAATTATTTATGTAAAATGTACATAGTAAGAATAAACAGTCGAGTACTAAAAATACACTGTTGTGACATTTGAGGGCCTATTTTTTTATATAACATGAGTAGGATTCTTGATTGAAATTGTGTTGTTTTGCAAATCCGAATTTTTCGCTATATATTTTATCTATTTCATTTTTATTTCTCCATTTAAATCTGTTGACGCGTTGTAATGCGCAAAAATTGCTTTCTGAATGTTACTATACAATTTAATTTTGAAGAACGTCGCTGAAAACTAATAGTGAAAATTAGGGGCATCCAATTCCGAACCACTTTTGTGGACAACTTTGAAGGCATGGGTTACGGAGTTCACGGACTCGAGTACCATTTTTTTACCATGTCCGCACCCAATGTGGAGCATATGGACTCCTAATGGAGTTAATCTTAACAGAAGTGTTTCTACGAGAACTGCTTGTTACTCAGTTGCTCAACCTCTCTTTTTCCAAAGAGAGTAGGAATAGAAGGATTGAGCTAGTGGTAAGCAAATCGATACGCCCCGTTCATAGGATAGGATGAGTGAGAGGGGGAATTCAAGACATCACATACATACATACCTTTGAATAGAAATTCATTAATCGATTTAAAAAAACTGTCTATACTGGGATTCGAACCCGTGACCTCCGTAACCGAAGCCAACGACCTTGAACATTCGACCACGCAGGCGGTCCCAATACGGACAGCTAAATAAATATTTTTTTAAACTGATTTATGAATTCCTGTTCGAAGGCATGGATGTATGCGATGTCTTAAATTTCCCCTTCCCATCCATTCTATCCTAAAAACGGGGAGTAGCGAGAGCGATTAGTGAACCACTAGTCCTGTTGTAGCCTTATTCTTCTTTCACTGCCCTCTTTGGAAAAAAGAGAGGTTGACCAACAGAGTAACAATCAGTTCTCGTAGAAACACTTATGTTCAGATAAACTCCATAAGGAGTCCATATGCTCCACATTGGGAGCAGACATGGTAAAAAAACATCAATGAATACGTTGAAAATATTATATGCAGGTTTATTTTCTGTGAATTTTGACTTGACGAGTTGTACGGGGCAAGTTTTAATTAGTCCAACGCTTAGTAGGAATACCGATTGAAATTTTAGTATTTTTTTTGAAAAGTGTTAAATGGTATATTTCATAAACATAATTTAAATAAATGAAAACGGCTTTGGCTATTTTAATTAACCCATCACTTTTCTGTGAATCATTGAAAATCGGGTTCAATTGACTATTAAGAAATATTGAAATTCAAAAACCAAAAGTTTTTAAATAGTCGGTTTTTGTAAAAGCTCTATCCAAAACATCTGACAAATGGTTAACTACATTACAAATAAATGAGAGAAAGAACTTTGTCTAATTTTTAATAATGATAGAGATTTTAATTTTTAATAGACAAACTTTACAAATATTTCTTGATAGATTTTTTTATATTTGACGTTGAACAATTTATGTAAAATGCCATATTAAATAACATCTATTGTGTTTATTAAACAAAGTGCAACAGTGTAAGTAGTTACGAAATACATATTTCATGTTTATGAAATAAACTCAAAACTCTATGATATTGTTTATTTGCGGAATGTCTTTCGGTTTTGTTCCGTTGGCACTACTTTAATCACGTGCATTCGAAATTCGAAACCAGTAATGTTGAATTAATGAACCGTGAGCTATTTTACAAGAATGTATTTATTTGTAAAGCGAAATTGTGCCCAATTTATGATGTTCCAGTACGACTAATGAATAATTATGAATTTTCGCCAGTAATACATTTTCTATTTTCATGGAAAACGTAAAGCTTCAGAGTATTATTTACACGCTATTATCAGATATATATATATATCTCAACAGGAATTATCTTATCAACAAACTATAGCAATTTTTTCTCCCAGATAAATCGAATGACACTAATCAGTTGTTAAAATGTAGCGAAAATATTATCACTCCTAAGATGTTCACTGTCAATACTTGGTGGAAACTGGAAAAGCATTATATGTATTAATAAAAATACAATATTCCTTTGTACTTTATTCCTATTAGGAAAAGCATTATATGTATTAATAAGAATACAATATTCCTTGTACTTATTGACTAGGGTATCCAATCCCGTAGCCTTTTTTCAATCCCGGAATTTCGGGATTGATTAATTTTCAATCGAGATTGAGATCGATTGAGATTTGCTCACCGAGGAATTTGAAATCCTCAATTTGCTATACTTATTCCCCGATTGTCACAGAACCTCGTTTTTTTTTTAGCTCACCGAGGAATTTTAAATTCCCAATTTGGTATACTATTTCTCAAATTGTTACAGAACATCATTTTTTTTCTTTTAGCTCACCGAGGAATAAGAAATCTTGAATTTGCCAATTTTCAGGATTTGCTCAAAATTTCTCAATCCCGAAATCCCGGGATCGCAGCCGTGTCAATCCCGGAATTTCGGGATCAGAAAATTGAACGGGATCCCGGATCCCGTGATGGGATGCCTTAGTCATGACCGGCTTAGCTCATTGCAAGCTTTGTTAACTGATAAGAAATATAATTTAACAGTGCAATTATATTTTTTATCGGTTGACAATGCTCGCAATGAACGAAACCGGTCCTGAACTTTTAAATAAAGTGGAATAAAGTACAAAGGAATACTGTCTTTTTATTACTAAAAATATTATCATTAGAGCAATAAATACATGTGAGACGAACTGATTTTTTTTTATTTATTTTAAAATGTATTAGCTTTGCACAAGAATCTTAATTTCATAACATGTGTGTTGCCAGTGATACAGTTTGACAAGGTGAAAATGTTGCTATTTATGATTAAATTAATAATTATTTATTATTCTATATAAATTTCATCAACTTTGTAAAGCACCAGCACCACCAGCACAAGCACAAGCACCAGCACCAAGATATAGTTAATAGTAGAGAAATTTTAAAATCGACATGTGATTTTTACCTTAATGATATTCATATAACGACAACAGCGACCGGCCGCCACTGCATTCCAAAGTAGTGTAAAAATAAAATGAAAATACTTAAAATGTACATGTTAAAGTTTCATTTTTATCCATTTTGGAATGAGCTGTGTTTGTAAACAATACCCTCATATTATTGATCATTCACTTTTCGTGGGTAGAACTACGAAGGAGGATTCAGAATCTCTTGTAAGCGGATAACGAAACAAAGAGGTCCCATCTATCGTTTGATTGTGCGACGCACTCAGCCGGAACCGAACACCGCTTCTGTATCAGAGCTTTCGGAACTTCGTGTGATCGCTCACCCTCTGACGGATGGATGGACGGGTGGTTGTGATTTATTTGCGTCGGAAGATTTCTACAGCGGATGCATGAGATACCATCCACTGAATTGATGTTTGTTTAATACTGCTATATGGGCGTAGGAAATAAGAAAAATAGGGAAAAAAGGCAGCCCTGGTGGCAAATACCGTAGTCAAGCTTTCAATAGATTTTGCTTACTGTACGTCTTACGTGGACGAAATCGAAGCGAATGCAAAGCGAAGTGGACTCCGTCACTTTAGCACCCACGTGACAAAACGCACGCCGCGATCAGTTTGTTTGATATTTTGATTCGCTTTAAGCCGTGTTCCATTCGCGTTCGCTGTGACTTATGCAATACGTACCGTTACTCAGTTATGGTACGTGATTTCGAAAAATCTAATGTAACATCAAGAATTTATTATATGTATATATATTCGTGCTGCAGATGCCTCCGGAATGTCCCTTCTTCCAACTGGCAAGGTTCTGGCTTCTGACTAGACTATTCAATCCCGGAGCCTTTTTGTGATCCCGGGATTGGGCACTCATTTGAAATTCGCAACGTGACTCGTTTTTTTTTAGCTCTTTCAATTCCAAAATCCTATAAATTTTCGGGATTTGCTAAAAAATTCTCAATCCCGACTATACCAATCCCAGTATTTTGGATCCCGGGATTGGAGACCCTTATCATACATGTCATGTGATAAAGTTGAACAATTGGCGGGTAACAAGGAATCATGAAGGCACCGAGTAGCGGCAATATGCTAAACACAATATGGTTAAAAAAGACAATGAATGTATGTGAGATTTATATTCATAAACGTATGTTTAGCTTACGACATTGAAAATATAAATTATTAATTGAATTTGCACTAACTTCGTTGAACTTTATTGTTATAAGGTGAAAATAACAATGTATTCAGTATAGAAGAATTATTGAAAAACGTTTTTATCTATCAATTATTTGTATAAAATATTGCTTTGAATAGGCGAGATTTTATTTTTATTTTTCAACGATATTCACTTAATAATAATGAATGAAATTCAAAAAATATTTTTTTACTTATTCCAAATTAATCAAATATGATTATGACCGATTTCATTAATCACGAGCATTTTCAACTGATATATACATTAATATTAATTCTTTTCCAAGTAAAACTATTATGTGTGTAACAAACAATTGTAAATCGAAATATGAATAGAATTTACAGACACAAAACATTCACAGCAGACACAAATTTGATAACTTCGTTAGTCTACTTTTTTGAAATTTGTGACACGTCTTTCGCCTCTTTAAGATAAAAACATTGACAAACTCTTAGAAGCGGACTTGGTTGAAGTTAATCTACTCTTTTATGCACCTTATTAGTTCATATTATGTAAGTAATCAAAATTTCCTATATGTTTTTGTTTGTTTTGGAAGCCGGCTTATTTATTTGAAAAAAAACCGAAAACCGGTTAGTTGATTTGGAGGTCCTACTTAAGAGTGTGAGAGTCAAGAGAATTTCGACAAGTAGCACTGCACCTGCTGTATAATTTTACTAATATACTAAGAGTAGATTGTTTATTAATCAAACATGTTTGAGAGAAAAGTATATGAAATATGTTGTGTAGGAACAAAACAAAAAAAAAATAATTTAGCATTACGATTCATGTTTGGAAGCAGGCCTTCGATAGTTACTTCACACGCTGAAGGTTCTATTGTGTTTGTAGTCGCAACTCAAAATCTGAAAACAATTTGATGCAATATCAAAGGAAAACCATTTTCACAATACAGCGCAGCGTCACTTTCGAATCTTTTGTTATACGAATATGAAAATATTTCAATATGTTGGCAAATTTTGTATTGGAAAATTCGTACCGAAATATATATATATTTTTTTCAACGCACAATAATTTATTTTTCAAGCTTTTATTTTGACTAACGTAGTTTGTAGGTAGCTTTTTTAAATATATACATACTATGTTGTGACATGGCTTTCGTTGATGTACTGTATATTAATTTGAATATAAATTTGTATTCGAAAACTTGGCAGTTTGTAATGCCTTCAGTTTTACCTACCATAATTGTTGTTCATTAAAAAGTGCATTCAGAGCCATTACTTGAAAATTTGACAGTATCCGTTTATCAATACTACATCTGAATAATGATGTTGGACGATTTTTTAAAAATGGCCCTTGTTAAAGATCAAACTTATTTTTTTTCATAATTTAAGATTTCGACTGAAGGTGCTTGGTGGAATTTCAATATTAAATTTGAATCGTTCAAACTATGTACATTCTCACAAATTTTGTCACTAACGACCCGGGTTTCGCCTTTCGGCATCTTCAGGCATTCAAGTGCACGGATGAACTTGAACTGACGCTTAGCAAATAAAAGTTTCGTGCTTATATAAGATACAAATGCATCACTGAGTCCAAAGCCATTGCTGGCGAAAAGGATGAGCTCATGGGAATGCCAACAGATTTGTGTAGTGAGCAGTTTCAAGAATTATATAATCTGTTTGTCGGCAAAGGTTTTATGATTATATGATTTTATGGTTATATAGGGTATAGAAGAGGAGATGTGGGAAAATTTGTTATTTCGTTTAAAATCGGAAGACTTTGCAACTGTACTTTATTGATTTCTAAAATTTCTTGGAAAAAGAGCTTATGACTGTCCGTATTTGGGTGTAACATTTTTATCCCTTGTTCCTGATTGAACACGTGTCCTTCCGAAATTAAGTGATTAGCAAAAGTAGACGTGTCTTTTTTCAATCTAAAGGCTGCCATATGTTCTAAAACTCGGATGTTCAATGTTCTTTCTGTTTTGCCGATATAAAACTTTGTACAACAAGAGCATTGCAATCTATAAATCCCGGATTTATTTAAGTAATGTATTTTATCTTTATTATTAATTAATAATTTGCCTAAAGAGTTTTTACAGTAAAAAGCAGGTCTAACACTATCAGCTAGCTGTTTTTTAATTTTGAGACTTGTATTTCCTAAAAAAATGATTCTACGCCAATACCTAGTATGATCTATGTCCTTTGACACTATACCTTTAAATAACATTTTTTCTGCAAGTTTAGCTTGTTTTTTTGATAAAAGATTGTCTATAAGAGACATATCGTATCCATTGTTTATGGCGATTTGTTTGATGATTTTCAATTCAATATTAAAGTTTATTTCGTTTAAAGGAACACTCACAAGTCTATGTATTTCTGAATGAAAAGCGGCTAGTTTATATATGACCCAATATTACAGGGGCATTAATAATGCCCCAGCCTATAAATTATCGAAAAAAGCTAACTCCCTCATTCGTAACCATAGTGGATTCAACCCGACATATAGCGTAAAAAATTCATTAGAATTAGTTGAAAAACTTAAAAATAAAATCATTCCTTGCAATTCAAAATTAATTTCATTTGACGTGGTCAGTTTATTTACTAATGTACCAGTCAACAAATGCAAAAGGATTATCGAAGATACCTTAAATGCACGTAGAGTAAACCCAATAGTAACAAAAGAGTTATTAAATATATTAGACGTTTGCGTTGACCAGAACTATTTCCAATTTAACAATACAATTTATAAACAAACAGAAGGCCTTGCAATGGGAAACTGCCTATCACCGTTGTTAGCTGAGTTTTATATGAACTATTTAGAAGATACAATTTTTAGAAACAAAACAGAAGCCAAACCTATAGTCTATTGGTTCCGATATGTAGACGATATTCTTTGCCTGTTTAATGGAACAGATAGACAAATAACTCACTTTCATAACTTTATAAATTCATTAGATAAAAATATTAAATTTACTCTAGAAGTCGGAGGCAAAAATATTAACTTTCTTGACTTAAATATTAACATTGAAAATCATTCTCACGAGTTTAAAATATTTCGGAAGCCAACATTCTCTGACACTGTAATCCATAAAAATTCAATGCACCCATTTTCTTATAAACTAGCCGCTTTTCATTCAGAAATACATAGACTTGTGAGTGTTCCTTTAAACGAAATAAACTTTAATATTGAATTGAAAATCATCAAACAAATCGCCATAAACAATGGATACGATATGTCTCTTATAGACAATCTTTTATCAAAAAAACAAGCTAAACTTGCAGAAAAAATGTTATTTAAAGGTATAGTGTCAAAGGACATAGATCATACTAGGTATTGGCGTAGAATCATTTTTTTAGGAAATACAAGTCTCAAAATTAAAAAACAGCTAGCTGATAGTGTTAGACCTGCTTTTTACTGTAAAAACTCTTTAGGCAAATTATTAATTAATAATAAAGATAAAATACATTACTTAAATAAATCCGGGATTTATAGATTGCAATGCTCTTGTTGTACAAAGTTTTATATCGGCAAAACAGAAAGAACATTGAACATCCGAGTTTTAGAACATATGGCAGCCTTTAGATTGAAAAAAGACACGTCTACTTTTGCTAATCACTTAATTTCGGAAGGACACGTGTTCAATCAGGAACAAGGGATAAAAATGTTACACCCAAATACGGACAGTCATAAGCTCTTTTTCCAAGAAATTTTAGAAATCAATAAAGCACAGTTGCAAAGTCTTCCGATTTTAAACGAAATAACAAATTTTCCCACATCTCCTCTTCTATACCCTATATAACCATAAAATCATATAATCATAAAACCTTTGCCGACAAACAGATTATATAATTCTTGAAACTGCTCACTACACAAATCTGTTGGCATTCCCATGAGCTCATCCTTTTCGCCAGCAATGGCTTTGGACTCAGTGATGCATTTGTATCTTATATAAGCACGAAACTTTTATTTGCTAAGCGTCAGTTCAAGTTCATCCGTGCACTTGAATGCCTGAAGATGCCGAAAGGCGAAACCCGGGTCGTTAGTGACAAAATTTGTGAGAATGTACATAGTTTGAACGATTCAAATTTTTTTTTTTTCAATATAAATTTGAGATATAAAATTTGGGTGGTTGTGATGTCAATTCTAGTCAAGCGACTTACAAAAAAAATTCATTGAATTTTTCTCGTACGATCTTTCAAATTGACTCATTGGAATTACAGCTTTAATGCCAAATGTTTATAAAAATATATTTATAATTTGAATCAATAAATGGAACGCATTCAAATTACAAACAACAATGAGTAAAAATGTCTTTTTTGATCGCTGCGCCACGACCCGACAGAAAATCACTTCTAATTGAATTCTTTGTCCAATAACAAGTTTTAACATTTTACTAGTTGGCTCACTTTACCTCTCGATGTACCATATGTAGTAGCTAATGCAGCCATTAATTAATTGTCTTACATTTACTGATCTAATTTATCAACGCGATGTCAATAGCTGTAACAAATCGTATCACGCGAGTGTCGTATCTAACGCATTATGTATCATTAGGGTATCCAATCCCGAAGCCTTTTTCCAATCCCGGGATTTCGGGATTGAATTATTTTGAATCCCGGGATCCCGGGATCCCGGGATTGAGATTTTCTCATCGAGGAATTTGAAATCCTCAATTTGGTATACTTTTTCCCAGAATCTCACAGAAACTCGTTTTTTTTTTTTTAGCTCACCGAGGAATTTGAAATCTCCGATTTGGTATACTTTTTCCCAGAATCTCACAGAAACTCGTTTTTTTTTTTTTTTAGCTCACCGAAGAATTTGAAATCCCCGATTTGCCAATTTCGTGTAAATTTCGAGAATTTGCTAGAAATTTCTCAATCCCGAAATCCCGGGATCGCGGCCATCTCAATCCCGGAATTTCGGGATCAGAAAATTGAACGGGATCCCGGATCCCGGGATTGGATGCCCTATGTATCATCGATATTCTCTATGAAACTTAACCAGGTCAGAAGCAGTGAGCGGCCCAAAATTCGCCCATTCCGTGCACCAGGGTGTATCTGGTTGATTTATGTTGACCAATAAATAATCCTTGTACTTGCATCCCGTCTGCGGTCGTCGCTCAAGAGAAACTGAACTACTGAAGCGAGTCGACAATGCCTTTCCAGTAAACGGCTTGTATTGGAGTCATTGGTGCTTGAAGAAAAAGGAGATAAGGCTAGTTTGTTTATTTATTGAGCTATTTTTTGACAATTATCCAAAAAGTAGTCTTGTGTGGAAATTCTTCACACATCGTATTAAAGTTAATCTAAAAAGCACTCCGAAAGTTATTTACTTGAATCATATAAAATAATGCAAAATTCTGATATTCTTAAATATAAAAATCATCGAGTTGTAAAAAGCATTCTAGAAGAAGTTTTGAGTAAGTAAGAAAAAATTGGGTGGAAAAATACCTAACATTAAATGTATTTTTATTTTAGCATTTGTATGCTGATAACGTGTCTCAAAATTTCGTTTTTTCGAAATGATTTCCTCACCATAAAGAATATAGTATAAAGCTCTCATCTGCATTACTAGATAGAATTTCAGCTAAAGATAAATATAGCCTTCATTTATCATTTTAATAAAAAATCATACAAAATGGTTTTTTGCAGCTCGTCAATTTATTATTAGAAGAAAAACAACGTTTAAAAATCAAACTGTCTGCAAAAAATTCAAAAAATGCCGTATTTTTGATGAATTTAATTAACTACAAAAACATGGAAGTTAAAGTTGCTGGCATTTCATGGTTAAAACCAAAGCAATAGAGGAGTATTGGAGTTGCCACATGATTACCGCAAAAAGAATCTGTAAGTCAGCATATAAACGATGATATTTGCTTTTAACATATCATATCATCGCAAATTTTTACATTTTTTTTGAAGTTGGATCCATGTGAATATATGTATAAATAAGAAACATATTAACAAATATGGTTTTTATAGAAAGCCTAATGCTTGAATACTTTTTGCTGATAACATGTGTTTCCAGCAATACAAAAAAGCATAGAATAATAACATTTAAACAATAACATAATGAATAAAGACATTGTGTAATTATTTTTTCAAAGCTGTAAATGTGTCAACATTTTAACGATTGTGCATAATTCAGTGCTGTGGAATCGGAGTCGTGGTGTTATGAGTGGACCCTTTTCTTAAAAAATTAAATTGAAAAAGTTGTGTATCACATAAACATAAAATTTTACATCTTATCAAAATTTGAGTCAAATCAATTGCAAATGACATAGTCGGTTTCCAAAGTTTATTTAACTCCTATTATTATATCTGGCTGACAAAATAATCAAACTATATTTATTGCGATTGTAATTTTTTACAAAATAAAATAAAGTTATCTAATTATATCCCGCCTTCTTTCAAAATTTGTGATCGATCTTTTTCTCTTTTTGGAAGTTCTTTGTATATTAACTTGTCACTCTTGTAAGTAGCGTATATCAGCCAATATACGAAATGCTATTCTCTTGTTAGTCAATAAAATTGTCGTAAATATATCACATAGCATACGTCATCAAACTTTCAGTTCATTACTATAACTTGATGACATTTTGGAGTGAACTTTTATCGCAGGTTTTTTCAATAATTTTCTATACGTTTATTTAATACAGACCAGCCACTCGCTCATTAGAAAATACTTTAATTGAAGATTATTTTTTCCTGATAAGAAGTAGCGTTCTATATTTACTTGCGTAATGAATTATTCGGGTCCATGGCGCAGAGGTTAGTGTTGTTGGCTTTCGTGCCCAAAGGATTTGTATTTGGTGATATCTAAATACAGTCTATAGTTCAATTTTTTTTGTTGTATTCTCACCACCACTTTGAAGTGAACTGAGCTAATTAAAATGTGGCTTTTATTGTTTTGAAGCCAAACCAAAATCATTCTTAAGACTTATTTCTTAATCTAATATATAAAATTGAATGTTTGTTTGTTCGTACTTTGCGCGTTGCCACACCGCCCATCCGATTGCGGTAAAAATTTGACAACATTTTTGTTTGCACTTCCAGAAAAGTTAAAGGCATAGTAAAAGTAACTTGAAGAAGGTCTTATATATAAAAATCGATGTTTGTATGTCTACCAAAAAGTTCATTTTGACAACGTATGCTTGCACATGCGCGAAGGTTATAGTCAGAGGTAGGGCTCACCCGAGTCCCTTGTTAAAATTTGGCGCGGCCGGCGAGCCCTTTGTTAAGTTAAAAAAATCATTCGTCTCAGTTCAAATCAGCACCTAACTACAATTGCAGTTAAATTGTAATACGAAGATGTATCATATATAGTGTAAAGGCATTATGGCTGAGATTTACCGAGCCCTTTGCTAAGATATTAGCAGCCCACCGCTGGTTATAGTGCAATCAAATTACAACAGATAGCACGTGTGCCGTACCATAAACAATCAGCAGCAAACGTCAAACGGCAAACAGACAGAAAAAGAAAACATGCACAACAATAAACACAATTAAAACACAAACACTTTCTTTGAGTGGCAGTGCAACGCTTGCCGGGAACTGGCTAGTAATATATATTAAATTAAATTTTGGTGTGTTTACGTGGAAAATTATTTGTTGCCGTCTACATAAGCTCGTACTTGGACACTTTTGAAAAGCGAGTGTTTTTCGCGCATGGGGTGTTTTAATACTATTTTGCCGCCTGCACATGAAATCAGAAACAGCCAGAGTAGGTGTTACGTTTTTACACCTGTGCACTTCTTGCTTCAGTGAATACGGTTCTTATTATTGGAGCTTGAAAGTTTTCGTGCAGAGAAAGCTTCAATTAATTACGTTTCAAAAGTCTCCGACTGAAAGCTCACTAACTACGATTAGTTAGTTGCTAAAAAAGGTTTTGTGATACAAGACCTCACTTAAGACGAGGCTTGCCGTGCTTTACGGCTGCTAATTGAATATTCTGAAAGACCTAACAAGAAAAAAGTCTAAATTGGGGTTGGCCTGATTAATTGCGTGAAGTTAGAGCCACCTCCTAAAAGTAAGGTAGCAAAAACGTTTCTTTTAAATTTACTTTTCGGTAGTTACTTACATAACTCATGCTAAGTTTATCTCAATATGGCAATTAAGGCATCCGATCTTGGACCCTTTTTGTAATCCCGGATTGGGGACTTCAAAAAAATTTCCTCGGCGATTTTCAAATACTGGGATTTTACGGATTTCCTAAAACGAAAAAAAGGTCTTTTAACAAAAGTTTCTGTTGATATAAAGAATTTTGCACTACTTATCCTCAAAGACAAAATCCCAGGACTAGTACTATCAAAATCCCGGTATTTTAAACCCTCAATTGGCAATTAAATTTTCCACCAATCGAAATAATATATTTCTTAACCCTTGATCATAAGATTTTATAATCTTTTGAATTGATTTTTAATGATGGCCAACCTTTTGATCATCACATGTTATTTTAAAAAAGACAAATTGTAATTGTTTGACTACTTTCCCAGCTCAGACCGATGTGTTTATTTGTTAGGTAAAACTATTGTTGTTGTCATGTTCGCTTTCAATGATAAAACTCCTAATATAATGGATAAAAATAAGAATTACTCTCAATAAAAATTACTCTAAAAAAATGCTTTTTACTTAATTAATAAATATCACTTTCAGCGAGAGAAACAATGGAGGGAAGAAGTAAGGACAAGATTAGTTACTAGCAAATCCGTTTTGCTATAAAAATGAATCTATTCTTATTGAGATTCGATCTAGTGAATTCACCAATAAAAGCCATCGTCACTGACCACTGGAAAAAGTCTGACGAATATTGTAATTTTTAATTGCTTTACTATAACATGTTGATGGTTCTTTTAACCTAACAAGTGTGTTTATAAAATTGTACGGTTTTTTTTAATACTAATTCATGATATTTTGTGTTAACGGTAAGTAATAATAGTTAATGGATATCTTTTTCCAATCCAGTCAGTCACCAAAACAACCTCCCATATCCGTTTATAAGGGTCGATACAAATAAGTATATAATACATATGTATGTTTTGTTGTAATTACCCGTATTTGAAGTTATTTGAAATCATTAATTCCAAAAAAATGTAAAATAATTCATACGTTAATAAATAAACCACAAATTAAAATAATTCTCAAGTCAATGAATAGCTTGTTTTTAATCAAAATATACGAGAAAACTTACGTTGAACATTTGAACGAAGAGAAAAATATACATTGATAAACAGCTGTCAAAATATCTGCCGCCATTTTGAATAATATTTAAAAATGGAACCTATGACAGTTATGATAGAAATATGGAGAACTTGATAAATATTATCGAAGTGTTGCCCGAGGAGAAAATCGGTAACAAAAGAGAAAGTTTACGATTCAGCATTCAAAACGGAAACGCCGTGAGGTTTTTAGCACGCGGAAGATCGCTCAAAATTCGCAAAATCTCCTACCAGTCTCTTCGACTTCAAAGTGAAACTGAACCCTGTGGGAGCTACATATATGTACATTAATTTCACGTATCGTATGTGATTTCTTTATGTTATATTCTCTATTGAGGAAAAGATTTTACCGTCGATATTTATAATTACTTCTTTATTAATGGCGAAAGTAATATCTTAAAAGGAAAATGTAGTTTTTACTTTATCGATATTGCAAGGAGATTATTTCGATAGATTCTGCGGTAACTTTGTAAAAGTTCATTTTGAATATAAAATTAATTTTGATAATTTTGTTATTCCATTTTGTGTGCTACAACTTGTGACACGTGTTTCGTCTCTTTGAAAAACATCATCATCAGACAAACTATTGCAACGCTTACGAATAAACTATAAATTGATTCGACCGAATTTTATTTTATATATTATAATATAAAAAAAGATTTGTATTATTTTTTAATTTATTCGTAAATGTTGCGATTGTCTGTGTGATGATGTTACTTAAATAGGTGAAACACGTATCATAATTTGTAGCACAAAAAGTAGAATAACAAAGTTATCAAATTTAATTTTATATTCACGTCACGGAGCCACGGGTTCGAATATAAAAAAAGTAGTACGGGCAGTTTTATAAATTGATTTTTCAATCGATTTATGAATTTCTGTTCAAAGGCATGCATGTATGTGATGTCTTAAATTCCCCCCTCCCACCCATCCTATCCTATGAACGGGGAATATCGAGAGCGATTAGCTAACCACTAGTCCTGTCCTAGCCTTTCCATCTGTTCCTACTCTCTTTCGAAAAAGCAACTGAGTAACAAGCAGTTATCGTAGAAACACTTCTGTTGAGAGAAACTCCATTAGGAGTTCATATGCTCCACATGGTAAAAAAAAATACACATATTTGGCGTTACAGCACGAACACCTATGTCTAAGATATAAAATTTGAATATATGTCTATAAAAAATGATATTGTCTGAAACATGAACGGAGATCGTCCTGATCGCTGGGTAAAACATTTAACAACTAAGCTACAGAGACCGACATTGTATATGATAAAAAAATATATTTTCCGTTACAAGTTTGCTGATAATCGGATGTTAAAACTGACAATTTTTCCTGATGAAAAGCCACATTAGTTATATATATTTTTTTGATTGTTGTGTTTAAGTTCCAATAATAATAATTTCATGTATTACTAAATTTAAAAAATAGAGCATAGGACAGTGGTTTTGATTCACTGGATTTACCCGTGAAAAACAAAAGGTCATCGTGAAAAGTGGAACAATGCAGTGATGGGGTCAGCGAGAAACTCCCTCACGCCGAGTAATTTGGAAGTATGAAAGTTTAGTTCGGGTATGCCCTGCAGCGAATGGTGTAAAATATTCTTTTCTTTTCATCCAAGATGATAGAGCTTCGCCCTAACTGCGTTTTTAATTTACATTTTTGCCACCTTAATTTTTTTCTCTTTGAAAAGTTTGGCAACATTACCAATAGAAAAGGTAAATTGTTCAATCAGCGAACCACTTTTTTCCCTGTTTTAATGCTATTTTTTCTTTTGAAATTATTTTCCGTATAATATTTTTCGATTGCCATATGCCTTATTAGCAGGTATTCAAAAAAAAATATTGTATATATATATAAAATTAGTAACGCAATGTATAACTTTTAGAAAGAAACAGTTTTCTTGACATAATAAAACGATTCCCTCAAATGATAGGCAATAAAAGATAATACATATATTTACAATACAATATTGTCAACTTTTGCAATGTATAATTTAAGAAATAAGTTTGCAAGAGTTTTAAGTTACCAACATTGTTCATGCATAAACATATTTATTCATAAAAAATACTACAGTACGACGGTTTCGGTACGTGAACATTTCACGGAATTCCTCAAAATCCCTAACGTAAACCCTGCCGTTAAATTATGTGCACCCTATTTACAATGGTGAACACCTTATATCTTTTCCCAGCTCAAGCAATATAATCGAAATAGAGGCTGCTTGTTGCTCGCCTCCTGAAGATTTATTTTAAATTTGACGATCGGAAAATGTCGAAGAATTTTGGCGAGTGACGTTTCAGATGTTTGCTGAAAATCGAGAAAGTAATCTGGCGTTAAATTGCTTTCCAGATTGATATAATTTCGTGCGATATTGGCGTATATATGAAAACCTTCATTTTCTTCGATTTCAATTTACGGCACCGTCGCATTTCCAGCGATCAAATACAATATGGACGCAATAAGGAGATTTGGTTACTGAAGTTAATGATTACCGACGAAGAAATACTAGATTTTTTAATTTAAGAATTTGCAAATTTTGTGAACGGGAATGGTTTCTGTGTTTCTTATAGCTACGTATAATATTTCCGTCTATAGTGCTTATCACGTTTTTTATTATTTCAACTACATCAAATCTTATGCAATTGATTAAATCGACATTAACTTGAATGAAATCCATTACAATAAAGTGAAAAAATATCAATGTCCTACAATAGATATTTTATATTTGGTTGATAACTATGTCGGTGTATGCCCTCATCAGAACTATGTTTAAGCTTATATTAAATCAATAGATTCAAATTTTTACCTGATTCAGATCTTTTGAATGATCAAATAATTTTTGCTAGTTCCCCGTTACTTTATCCATTGCATTAGCCCTTGTTAACTATTCTTTTATATAAATTTATACAAAAAAATAAATAAATATATATATATATTTCTTTTGTTAGAATTGATATGGGCTTTGAAAAATATCTTTTTCAGAATCTTCCTGGCTGTCGATTTTGTTTAAGTATGAACACACACACGTGGGGAAAAAACATGAAACTATCATTAAGCCTATTCACTTTATTAATGTAGCATTTTATCACTTTGTCAAAAATTTCCCAAATTTTAATTATTTTTGTAATTACTTTCAATCGCCATTCTAAATTTATTAATCTGTGATGACTTTTTAATTATATGTTAGATGTGTTAAACATTTTAATTTTGTGTTATTTTAGAATCACTTTTGATGTAATTGGTAATTTCTTTTCAATGCCAATTTTTGTTTATAACATTTCAATTTGTATAAATAGCATTGTTAAATTATATTTCTTATCAGTTGACAATGCTCGCAATGAGTGAAACCGGTCCTGATATATTAAATAAAGTGTAATGAAGTACAAAGGAACATTGTGTTTTTGTTAGTAAAATTATCAATTATGAATTTCTTTTAAGCCTTTAGATATATGTAGATATATAATGTCCTCTCTGTAGTCCAGTTGGTGTGGGGTTTGTTATAGTAATCAGAGCATTCAATAAAGATTTTTTCTATTTGAATTTGATATCTTAGCATAGGTGCTTGTAGTTTCTCTTCTGCTCGAATAAATCTTGAATTTGTTAATAAATATATTATATTATATAGTGCACTGAATCTTAAAATGTATAAATCGATTGAAAAGTAAATGTATGAAACTTTTAATTTGGAGGTTCGATCCGGTAACCCCTCAACCAAGTGGACGAAGCTCAAGACTCTTGCTCACTCAGCTATGTAGTCGGTAACAAAAACCGTAAAAATACTCAAAATTAAAAGTGGACCAATGTAAAAAAGAGTAACACAGTTATACAAAAAAACATATATAAACCTCATTGAATTTCTGATGAAAATAAACAAAGCAAATGCCAACACAAAGGTTGGCGGGTTAATCGAATTTCGCTCATGAAAAATTGTATGGAACTCACGATATTTGCAAACTGGGTATTGTATCTACCCTCTCTATCAATCAATGAAAGCTGGGCTAAGGGTGTTTATTTATTTTTCAGGTCAGCAAATATGGCCGGTACCCAATCAACTTGTTCACTTTAAATTTGATTATGTTTCGATGGGAATTTTTTGTTGTTTTCCCCGGATCAGATGGGGCAGTTTGTGAACAGTCTGAATATAATTTTATATTTATCCTTGGGGTAAGCTGAAATTCAGGGATGATGAAAAATATGAATGTGGAAGGGTGTATTCTCTTCGTATATGTGAATTTTTTTATCGTATTTGAATTTTAAACGATATAGTGTAAATGTAATTTTATAAAAACTCATGTTCGCTACCAATCTGTATCTCACCATTAGTGTTTTTTCATACGAGAAATGTTTTTTATTCAGTTGCTCAAACTCTCTTTTTACAAGAGAGTAGGGATACAATAATAGTATTAGGATAGAACTAGTGGTTAACTAATCGCTCTCGCTTCACTCTGGTATTTTTAGATTGGAAAGGTGGGATCATTTTTTTGACATCACAAACACCATGTTTTTGAGCCAAAATTAATAAATCGATTTAACCCGCAAAATCTGTCATGGATTGTTATTTTACTCATAAATTTTGTATTGAGTTTTTGGTAGTAAAGTCTAACAAGATTTTGTAGAACCATCATGTCTAAGTCGCACAATTATTAAAGCGACGAAATGCATATTAAATCATCCTCATTAAGTTCAAAA
Organism: Himalopsyche tibetana; assembly: GCA_030503985.1. Lineage (NCBI taxonomy): Eukaryota > Metazoa > Arthropoda > Insecta > Trichoptera > Rhyacophilidae > Himalopsyche > Himalopsyche tibetana. The sequence continues at coordinate 28,350,313 of JAPJYX010000005.1, forward strand.
TGTTTGCATATAAATAATTTGATTCATTCAGTAACAGTTTGATTAAATAACAATGATCAAAGCTTAATGAGTATTCGTAATGAATGTTTTGCAACAATAATTTTTGATACATTATAAATAGAACGTTCAGACAGAATTAATTATCCTGTTCTAGATTTCAAGAACGGAATTGTTTTATGTAAACAAATATTGATTTAGCGAACGGAGCTTTCCGACTAGAAATGTAGCGAAATAAACGGTACCGTAATAATAAATACAGGAGAGAAATAAACATTACGTCAATGCAACTGAACTATTTTCCTACTTTCAATGGAATGGTTAAACTAGGGAACGGCAACTTTCTGATAAAGGGCAATATATAATTCATTACAAATCTCATGAATATCATCAAAGCCAGAAGTGGATTTTATCTTCCTAAACAAAACTCTCTTAACTTACATCTGTCAAAAGTGGTAGTAATGTTGCTCGGTGTACGAATAAACCAACAATCATTAAAAGCTTCGTCCAGCCAGCACATATTCGACTTGCCTTTTCTTTGTCGCCCTTTTATTCACACAATCTTTTATAAAGCTCATTATCGTTCATACTTCCATTCTTCTTTGACCATGTTTGCTCATAATGTAAAGCGTATTGTCACCATTTGCTACCTACATGTTTCTCTGTCTCCCACCAACTGTTTTGCTTCCTGCCTTGACATGCCAACATCCTCAGTTCCGCCAAGTATATCCAATGAACAGTACCAGACAGTCATTTAGTAGGCCAGAATCCCACCGGCCGGAAGAAAATGTGGCCGAGATTAAGACTCTTCGAAAGTATCCGTATCATTCAACCAGTTCCAACGTCTTTACATAAACACTGATGCGATGTAGCGCTGTCTCATCTCCTAGTTCCTCAACAAATACAACCACCTCACCCTCATTATTCGATATAGTTTTCTAAGCTAGGATTCGCTACCGTAAAGCACCAATCGTAGAATGAAAGCGTTGAACACCCATCCAATCCTAAAATTAACGGGGCGTAGCGAGAGCGATTATATAACCATTATTTCTGTCTTAGTCCATTTATTTTATCACTTCTCTCTTCGAAAATTAGAGGTTGAGACACTGAGTAACAAGCGATTCTCTTAGATTTTTTTGTTGTTGAGATACCTATATTAGGAAGTCAAATGCTATACGTTGGGAGCAAAAATTTATTTGAATTGAAATCATAAATAAATAAATGCATCAAATTGTGGAATAAATACAAAAATGCATTTCAATTCAAAAGATAAAATGACTTCTCACCAATATAATTGATATTTCATATCTTTTAAAACAGGTTTCTTTTAAATTAGACTATTTTTCTATTTTACACAATCTGTTTTGATAAGAAAAGATCTATTTAGTCGCCGTATAATCCATAGGATTGGACTTATTATCAAACCGAATCCTCTCCAACTATAAACATATCCTTTTTATTAATATCGTCGTTATTTTGTCACAATGAAACTAGTGTCAAACACGTTTCTGCCCATTTCAAAAACCATCACTAAAGTAAACATATTTTATTAGCTTCGTACGTAACCGACCGCTGACTTAAACTAATATTATACTCCCAACCTCACTCAATTCTCCTATGTTTACGTTTACTTAACGCAACAATTGTTATTATTTATCATGGGTAAATAAATAGTTTCATTTCGCTCCATATGAGCACTTGTTATAACCTTTACTCGCATGACGTGAATGTAACCAACAGAAAAAGCTCTTCCCTCTTTCAAAAGCTATTAACGTTTCCTAAAAGCTTCGTGTATTATTTGATTAATTAATTTATAATTTAAGATTTCGACTGAAGGTGCTTCGTGGAATTTCAATATTAAATTTGAATTGTACATAATTTGAACAATTCAAATTATGTACACTCACACAGATTTTGTCACTAGCGACCCGGGCTTGGCCTTTCGGCATCTTCAGGCGTTCAAGTGCACGTATAAAGTTGAACTGGCAGTTCAGTAAATCACAGTCAGCTGACAGATTCAAATTCAATTAATTTAGGCTAAACTGAGTTCAGTCGATTTATCGAAATAGTAAACAATGAATATTAATTAACGTAAAACGATATTATAATGTTTTGAGTGTTGATTTATTCGTTAATTATAAGTAAACTTTCAGGTAATCATTACAATATATTATTGTATTCCTTTAAGTAAATATCTTGATAGTTTCTATTAATCAAACAATTTTCATGTAACTCTGGTAGTCACCAGAGTTACGGAGTAACGGATGATAGTTTGCAATAATATCCATAAAATTACTAACGCAATGTATAACTTTTAGAAAAAAAACAGTTTTCTCAACATAGTAAAACGATTCCCTCAAATGATAGGCAATAAAAAGTAATACATCTCGACTATGGAAAGAAAGAAAAAGGAACTAACCCACACATAGCAAATTTTACAGGAGACACAAAAAACGTTTTTTGATGATTTTGGACCAAAAACAAATTATGGAATATACGCTACCTTGAAGTGTATTGAGACTGATAAACTGATTTTTAATTGAATTTATCTAACATTAATTTAATATATTTTTTAAAAAAAACCTTTTTGTAAGTATTTTTTCTTAATTTCAATTTCCACATGCCCTTCTTTTTTCAAACTTAATAGCTAAATTTAGATAATAATTCGATATTTTCAGCTTACATTATTTTGATAGAATGTGTATCAAGGTGTATACATTCTGATTATCTAAAAAAAGCTGTTTTGAAAAAACTGTGGGTTTTTCGTTTCTACAGTCGATATACTTACTAGCTGTCTGGCAGACGTGTCAATCGGATAATCAGTTTCAATCGATGGAATATTTAAAAATTTTGTTTTTTTTTTATATTTTAACAGTAGAGTAGAACATCTTAGAGTTTAATATTAAGACGCAAGTATAAAGCATATAGTAAAATATACACAAGAAGAAAAACTTTTTACATATCGAAGAAACTAAGTTTTTAGTTTATTTATACCTTGTAGACACATTTAAGTGAAATTTATGGTAAATCTCCCCAACGGAATATGTTCGCGTCCTACTTACTCAAAGATTTTACAAGTTTTCTTGCAAAGTGTTTGAAATAAGATAGTCACGAGAATTGCACAAAACGGAGCACTATACTATTATTGAGAATTTATTAACTTGCAAATCGTTACTATCTACATTGTACACACACAAATATAAAAATCTATCTCAGTCAATTAACTAATTATACTTCTAAAATATCGATATTTGAATAATCTTATTCTTTTAAAAAGAGTACGAAGTGTTTGTTTAATAGAAGTAGTTCTATCGTTTTATCCCTAATCACTTGAAGTTGATTAATAAGGAGTCCATATTTTTCACATAAGAAGTAGAAATAGTGGACAAGAAACGAAAATTGATCTGCTACTATAACAGTTATATATATACCTTAAAGATTATAAAGGAAAATGTTTGATACTATTATATGGAATATAACCATATGCAAATTATGAAATATACACAACCTTGAAGTGTACGGAGACTTCTAAACTGGTGTTTAATTGTCATAATCTAATATTAATTTAAGAAATTGTCTAGGAAAAACCGTTTTTTCAGTATTTTTCTTGGTTTCAATGTTTACAAGGTCATCTTTCTTCAAACTTTAAAGCTAAATTTAGATTCTAATTGCAGCTTATATCCTTTTGATAGAAAATTTATCATATTAAATACATTGTGATTATCGAAAAAAAGCTATTTTGAAAAAACTGTGGGTTACTTCCATTTTCCTTTCCACAGTCGATATGTATCAAATGAAAGAATGAAAAACATTAAATCGCAGCGTTATTGAGAAACTTTGAAGTCATTTTTTTTTACTGTAAAATAAATATATTATGAAAAATAAGCCCAAATATAAATTATTCCATGATCATTAAAAACAAAACAAATACAGATTATTAATTTTCTTTGCCTGGTATTTAAAATAATTATAGCCATTTAAAAACGTTTTGATCTTTTTTGTAAAATAAAACAACGATTGAATGTGGAAGTACTTTTTAAAGACACTTTTTTTCACTGACAAATAATGTAAATTCGTAGATTGTGTAATATAATAAGCCCATAGCGTCCAAATACTATCCAAATATATAAACATGCCTGGATTTTATCCGCCTATCTTTATGCTTCTCTATTAATCGAGGCTTCGAAAAAATAATAATTATTCGTGGTTGGCAACCCGTTGTTTGGAGAGTAAGTTGTTATTTTTTCTAGTGATTTCAGTTTAATTGAAATTTTTTCAACATATATTTTAATTACATGCGTATCGTATATATTTTTTCAATTAAATTAAAATTGCTCTACACACAGTGAATACTCTTCAACTAATTTTTAGGTTGATTGGATTGCCATGACGCCTCCTCTATTTTACATCAAAATAATTAAATATTCCACCAACGCTTCGCCTTATAAAATCCAATAAAATATATCCATTACTTACTACGTGAATATTTATTATATGTATAGCAATTCCGTTTGCAAGTGCGCTTCGATACACCCAGTCATTCCCCTTTGGAGGAGGAAATTGCTAAGGAAGCAACTAAAGCCTGCTAATTCAGTTAAGTTCTGCGTCTAACAGTTTGGTTTTGCGCTATTATCTTGATAGTGGGTTACGGCTGCATGTGGCTTGGCAAATCGTTTTAAGTGCATATTATTTACATGAGGTACGTTTTATATGCTAACTTCATTTCAATAGATATGGCGGTTTTTTTTTTGTATACTTTCACTACATATTTAAATCGTACTTCTTACGTATACTTTAAAATATACAGACGATCTTCACTACCGCACAACAAAAGATATTGCGCCCATACAGAAATGGTAGATAGGTTTCCTTTTCAATCAACTCAAAACATGAAATTGTCTATTATTTATACATAAAAATATTTCAATAAGTTACACAAGATATATATCGACTGTGGAAAGGAAAAAGGACGTAGCCCACAGTTTTTTCAAAACGGGGTTTTTTCGATAATCACAATGTATCAAACTCTATACACGTTCAATCAAAACGATTCAAGTAGCAAATGCCGAATTAGTATCTAAATTTAGCTTTTAAGTTTGACAAAGATACCCTTGTAAAAAAGGCTGCATTCATTTTTCTGATTCGACATAAGGCCGCAGTAAACATTGGCTAGGGAATCTTTGGGCGGAAACAGGAATTTACAGTCAGAATATGTCAAAAACACGTTCTATCAAAAGGATGCAAGCTGCAAATGCCGAATTAGTATCTAAATTTAGCATTTAAGTTTGAAGATGACATTGTAAAAAATTTAAACCAAGAAAATAGACTGAAATAAAAGTTTTTCCTAGAAAATTTTTGTAATTAATATTAGATTATGTCAATAAAACACCAGTTTAGAAGTCTCCGTGCACTTCCAGGTTGTGTATATTTCATAATTTGCATATGGGCCAAAATCATCAAAACACGTTTTTTGTGCCTCCTGTAAAACTTGCTATGTGTAGGTTACGTCCTTTTTCCTTTCCACAGTCGATATGCATACACAGGATGATAAATTTGCATAGTTTACGATACAAATTAAATCAAACATGGATACATAAATTCGATCAGTATCGTTGCTTGACAATAAACGTCCCCCATTTCTGCTGTTTTTCGCTGACGGAAAATCACTGCCATCGCTGAAAGTATTTAATGGAAAGACATCTTTGGGTGTATCTTGAATGGTATTAATATCATTTATATGTATGTTATATTCATTATCTATATTCCATATCATCTTTAAAACCAATGCCAATTCCAAAGATCTAAAACAAAACAAAGAAAACAAATGAATGTCGATAGTTTGATTTTAACATGTTCTATTCGATTGAAATGGGTGACGTCACAAAATAAGAGCTAATATTTTTTTTTATAATATCAATTCGTGTCTCATTATAAGTAGCATATGTTCATAAAAGGAATGAATCCGTCTATACATTGTTTTGTGCTTGTTGGTTTAATAATTTATCACAATTTATGGCATTTATTTCATTACACAGATGAAATATGTCACATGTCCATAAAGAACGAATACACCACAGCACAAAGAAACAAAAAAAAAACGTTTTTGTTGTATGGAATATTAATTATAGCTAGAAAACTAATTGTTGTCTATCCGTATATAAATAAATAAGATAGAAAGTGACAAGACAAGCAAAGAAAATAATGTCTTTTAGATGTTTATTTGTATTGACAATTTCATTGTATTGAACGAATTGGTATTAACTTGGGTGATTTATTTTATAATATAATCGACATATCAAAGTATTTAGACCTAAAAGAATTTCATGATAACTATTTAGGCTACACGTAAATATAATAGCTATGTTTAAACTTGTTCTGACGATTAAGTGAAGCCGAAATAGGTATAAAACAAATCATATAATTTTATTAATAAGAACGCAATATTCATTTATACTTTATTTCCACTTTATTTAAAAAGGTCAAGACCGGTTTCGATAATGGCGAGCATTGTCAACTGATATGAAATATAATTTAACAGTGTTATTTATACAAAAACAACATGAAATGAAAAGGTGTAAACAACAATTGATATTGAAAATAATTTACAAATCACAGTAGAAGTGATTTTATAATTACACAAAATTAAAAATTTTGACACCTCTAATACATAATTAAAAAATCATCAAAGATTCATAATATAAAATAACTTAAGTACGAATTCCTACTTAAGCAAGCATTTGTGAAAGTAAGTCTGTCTGAGGATGCGTCCTGAAAGAGGCGAAATACGTGTCACTATTTGTAGCACAATACGTGAGTTATTTTATAAATGAACTTCCACAAAGTTACCGCCGAATCCATCGAAAGTATAAATATTAATACATTTGTGGTATTAGATAAATAAAGTGGTGAATGATGGTAATTACGAACATAATTATAATTTCGAATTTTTTTAACAAAGTGATATAAAACGATACATTACTAAGTTAAATTTAATATGCGGAGTTTTATTTTCGTCTTTCCTGGCAAACTAAAATAAAAAGTACGATAAACCATTTAGTATGTACGTGAAGCCATATTAGGTGATGATGGGCACAAAATTAAATACCCCTGTAAATGCCGTAAACTTTGGGATGAAAAAGGGTTCGAAGCTCAAGAGTTACTCGAGAATTTTGTTTTAAAACACCTCAGCTTGCATTGTTAGCGGATTTGGACCACTTTCACGTTCATAGATAGAGAAAAGCTACTTTCGTCTGCGCATTTCTCGCAAAGTAATTGATATTATGTTTGTGCGGGGGGTTTAGCGTGAAGGGCGGTACGTGACGTGAATTGGCGGGGAATTTTCGCGCCGAAATGAAAACACTCGCCCCCGAGAAATTGGCGGATTTTCGATTTCACTGATCGACGTCGTTCTCCCAAACCGCTTCGCCTGAATGGTTGCTTTTCTATAAAGAAAATGTATCTTTTTGGCGAAGTGAGAAAATTGATAAAGGTTTTCAGGGAAATTTCGATACACTATAATATGAATAGAGTAGTATTTGGTCTGAAGTTGTACACTATTGAATAAAATTGGGTTGAATTAAAAAAAAAAATGCATTTATTCGGACATACCCGATTCATAAGATATGACTACTACTTGACTAAATGTACGAATGATTTAATGTTTATTTATTGTATAGAAATTAAAAGTACAGTACATGATATTACAGCTGACGCCAATTTGCAATGCACTTGACAAATATAATGAAAAAAAAAACAATACATAAAAATCAACAGACAAAATCAAGAAATAAAAAAGGATTAGATATTGAAAGCTAACGCCATGACCGAGTAGTATTGTTATTTTGTCTTTTATCAGTTCCTCAGATTAAAATCTATCTTGAATGAAATTGAAATATATCTAAAAATCGTGTTATAAGAAATCGATGAAAGCACACTTGGGGATACTTTATTTAGCCATGTCCACTCCCATTGTGCATGCAACATAAATTATACTGATTGTTATTATATCTATACATACCGTACCGACCGAAGAAAAGCAAAAGGACGTAACCCATCTATAAGAAATATTAAATATACACAACCTTAGTGCTAACTTAGGTGCTTTAAGACTTATGAACTAGAATCGTTCAAATTATGTACATTCAGACATGTTTTGTCACTAACGACCCGGGTTTCCCCTTTCGGCATTTTGAGGCGTTCAAATGTGTGAATGTGTGAATGTACATAATTTGAAAGATTCAAATTTAATATTGAAATTCCACAAAGCACCTTCAGTCGAAATTTTAAATTACTTAAATTATGAACTAGAATATTATTTACTAAATTTAATATTAATTCAATAAGTTTAAAGAAAAAAAACCTTTTTCCTGGTCGAAATTTTTAGATGTTCTTCTTTTCTTAAGCTTAAAAATTAAATTTAGATACTATTTCGACATTTGCAGCTTACACTCTTTTGATAGAACGTGCATTAAATTGTATAGATTGCGATTATGGAATGAAACTATTTTGAAAACACTGCGGTTTACGTCCGTTTGCCTTTCTACAGTCGATATGTACGTGTTTTGAGTTGGACAGATGAGATTAAAACCCGTAAACGCTGCAACTGAATAGAACAGACGTCAATAGAAGTCGATCACCCGGCTACTTATAGCCGGGTGTTAATATCTTAGTATTAAAAAAAATACAGACTTCAATTAAAGAGGTCTTTAGTTCGGTAACGTATATAAATTATATATTACGTACAATGCAAAGTATATAATTCTTTTTTTCAGACACTGCAGTCTGGTGTAAACCTTTACCGCTTCAATTAATCTCCTCCACTACACTTGGTCTTCCACTATCCTTCGCCAGCCGCTGACCTCACGTCATGTGACACTCAATCCATCCAGCAATGTCACCTTCTTTCAGGGGTAAAATATTTGTAACCGCTTTCTAGTTTTTTTTTTTTTTTTTTAATATTACTGAGTTTACGCTTTCATTTGTTGTCCAAAGATTCAACGGTTACTTTGATAAGAAATATGATTGAAATATTTAAAACAAAATAATGTTATAACACTAGTTGCGTTGCTTTACTAAATGTGACATTATCAGCTGCATGATACGAAATATATTCCAGTGAAATGTGTGGCACTGTAATATAAACATAATATACTATGAAAGTATTTCAAACTGTTGATTTTTTCTCGCAATTTACTTTCACTTAGAATACTAGATCGGTATTTTATTCCCCGTAGTTTGAAACGAAAAGCTTTTTCGTCTTTTGCTTTAAATAATGCTTTTCTTTTAGAGCACTCAGATTTTGTAATGGACAAGTTTGTTTTAAAAATCAGTGGGACTCTGCTTTATTTTCATATATGTCTGAGTTTATATAATATTAAGTCAAACCAACTTTTACAAAGGATTTTCGAAAAAGTTGTTTTTATTTTTGATGCAGCAGTGAACATTCGCTTGTTCAAAAATCTCTTTGTGTTTAACTGTAGACTTTCTGTTTGATATAAGTATTTTTGTGTGTACTGTTTCTTTTTTTCAGACACGTTTTGCACCAAACATGGATCGGAAAGGATTTTAATGGAGTTATTTATCAGAAACTTGTTGTGAGGTAGACATTTTGGCGTTCTTTTTAGAGAAAGTAATACACAATGACTTAGACGTCATTATTAAAGTCACCTAAAAAGTCGATACACGGAGATAATGGAGACTATTTTTAATGATGAAAAAACTAAAGATACGGGAAAAAGATAATGCAAATACGAAATATCGGAGTTTCTCTGTATCGGAATTTTAGAACAAAAAAGGTAAGGACTAAAATTGATTGATTCTTTTTTCCCAGTAAAGTTTTAACTGAATGCACCGCAAGAAAAACTATATTTTTATCACTTTGATACCATTTTTACTACTAGTGAAGATCAAACGGAGTATTTTACAAAAGTCAATTTAACGAGAGCTAATAGTCATTGTGCGACGTGTTTACAGTCAAGAAGTTGAAGTTTATAGGACATTATACGTCCGTAGTAGCCAATTGGTAAGTACTTTATTTAACGATCAGAGCATTGTCAAATCAAAAAGTTTTTTTTTTCAAATTAAAATTTGATATAAATGACATGTTATGATGGTTTTTTTTATCCTCTAAATGTAAAATAAAGATATCCAAAGATACGACTCGTCTAAAGCTATGGTAGCTTTCACATTTCAAAAGAGTCTAATGTGAATCAGACTAATGTTTGCTTTTGAATGTTACACATTCCAAATTACAATCTTCTGTCGTTTGCATCTATTAACTATTTTTAAAAATACGAAATCGAATATTTTTTAATTAAAGTGAATATTGAAAATAAGTGTTATAATGATTAAATATTTTAAAATAAAAAATACCTAAATTAAATATTTAATCTTTCTACACTTAAACCTAGACACCCACTTGATCGCTAAAGTAAAGATTTTTTCTCAAGCTAGACGACAGCGACTGACCTATGTGTGTACTCAAATTAAATTAAATTTTACGGAATTATTTATTATTGTTTTACACATTTTTTTTATTTAAATAAAAGTAATTATATATTATTTAGTTAGTAAAATGCTGAGAGTACAAACGGTACAGTGCTATCAAAATAATAAATTCGTATCGAAAACAAACAGTATTGATAATTAAAATATCACAAAGCAAATCAATACTACAGATGAAAACGTTATTCAATTTTAAGTGAAACAAAGCATTGAAATAATTAGCTGAAAATTTTCAAACGCACGAGCGGTGTATGTGTACGAGAGTCATTTGAACAGATCATGACGCGAATTGCAATAAAATGTTTTTATTTCATATTTCAATATGTATAAATTACAGTTTGATGTTTGTGAATTGTGTCTCTCTCATATAAAAATTTGTTGAAAATTTTCAAATAATCCATGCATGATTTTAATTTAAAGTTGCGTTAATGAATGTTGATCTTTGATGCGATAATGGTGTACATTATTTTATTATTAAATATTTACAATAATCACACTGCATTTCCAGAAACAAGATGTAGCAGTCAAGTATGAACATATATTAAAATATTAATTTTATTCTTGTTATTTAACAAGTCGATGGGTGTAATTAAATATTAAAACAACTAATGCAGTGCTTCCCAACCTTTTTTGATCCAAGGTCTCCTAAATCTAAAAAAAATAATCCACGGCCCTCCTCAATTGTCTCCGTAACTCGTTTTTTTTTTTTTAGCTCACCGAGGAATTTGAAATCCTCGATTTGCTATACTTTTCCCACAGAATCCAATTTCTATCCAATCCAATCCAGCGGCCCACTTAAGAAATTCCGCGGCCCCCAATATGGGAAACACCGATTGACCTAAATATATAGATTTTTGTACTTTCTATTGGATTTCGCGGCCCCCGCAAGAAATCCTACGACCCCCTGAGGGGCCGCGGCCCACAGGTTGGGAAGCACTGAACTAGTGGACTTTAGTTTTTTAGGAGTTAATATTAAATCATCCCATAACTTAAAACAGTACTAAACATAAGCCTTACCGCCTGTGTGGTCGAGTGGTCAACGTCGTTGGCTTTCGATTTATGAATTTCTGTTTGAAGGTATGGATGTGTGTGATGTCTTGAATTTCCCCCTTCCACCCATCCTATCCCATAAACAGGGCGTATCAAGAACGGTTAGACAATCACTCGTCCTTTCCTAGCCCTATCCTTATATTCCTACTCTCTTTGGAAAAAGAGAGGTTGAACAACTGAGTAACAAGCAATTTTTCGTAGAAAAACTTCTGTTGAGATAAACTCTATTAGGAAGGAGTCCGTATGTTTTACATTAGGAGCGGGCATGGTAAAAATAATTATAGCCTTATCGGGCGTAATGCTAGGTGGCACGAGATTACAAAATTTTACATATGTCCTCATAATACTGTGTAATTCCTACTGAGTAAGTTTCTCGTTTTAATTGTCTGTTCTATTCTTCGTACTATTTAAGTTTGCAACAATGAAATAATTCTTCCTTAACGCTACTTCTTGTGTGCAGTAAGAAGAAGCTTTATTAATAGCAACGCAATGCAAGCACAAAAACCCTCACAGCTTTATTGCAGTTAAGCGCACCCAGTTTTGTGTAAGGAAGGAAACAGCAAAACAAACTTAAAGCGCTAAAAGGAATATGCATAAACCAGTACAAAAGTTTAACTCAATGAAAATAGTATTAAATTGAAAATGAGTTCCGAATACGAAATAATATTCAATAGTTATTACGAAGCAAACTTAATTCAATCAACTGTCTTTTATTGTAAAGCTAGTCAACTTTTTATTTATTGCTAGCTTCACTGCGAACTTTAAGTTCTGTTAAAAGTATTGATTTAATATTTGGTATTTTTGGAGTTCATTATTTTGTTTCCCGCTGTGGTCTAGTTGGTAAGAGCTTGCTCTACCGACCCGTTGGGCCTGAGCTCAATTCCCGGTAGGTCACGAAGTTGAAAAAAATCAAAAATTTAAGTATACATCTTTTGACTATGAAGCAAGAGAAATTTGTACCTGCATTAGAATCTTATTATAAAAATAAACATATTTTACTTTTAATACAATACTTTCACATTTATAGAAAGATCGGGTCCGGATTCACACATATCATGCATTATTAATTATTGAAAAAAATGTTGAATGGTAAGTTCTGACTGATTTTAATATTTATCTGTGCTAAACTGTAACAATCAGTCTTGGCAATGTAGTAAAAAGGTTTTAAATTATCGTTAACCCTTACTCTGCGTTGAGATAAAATTCAGTATTCAGTCAGCTGTAGCGATTATTTTACTTTTAGAAGATAGGTTTAAATAAAGCATTGTTTATAAAGAATTATTTATAAACTAGTTTTGGTGTATTTAAAGATGTAAGTTAAAGTGGAATATTCAGTTCTACTTTTTATATAAGATGAATAGAAATAACAAAACATCTGTGTGTACAAAGCGCCACTTTTAGCTTCTGGTTATTAAGCTCGAGCTCTGTGAAAGGCGAATAAAAAAAGCTTCATTTAGTCCAGGTGCTCGCTGCAAACGTCTAACAATTTCAGTATAATTAGGAGGAAAAATAGAATAATTACAAAAGAGCCATGTTGGCTGCAGATAAAATGCACTGCTAAGCAGGTTTACCTCTGAAATTCTCGTTATTAACAATACGCTATTCTTGCATGCATAGCTTTGGATATTGCAGCGAAGAAAAAAGTCTACACAGCGAAGAACGTCTATTTTATTTAAAATATTGTTTACTAAAAGAAAGTTAAACTGAATTTAATTAAAATATCGTCGGCTTAATTCTAGCAACACGTAAGTCAGTTTACTCTTAATGTTCGGGATACAGTTAAAATTGTAAACAAATTCTTATTATTGATGGAATTGGCATTTACTTGGTAGAACTCAATTGGGTAAAAATATCAATATAAAAAAATGTAGAACTTTAATACGTTGATATTTTTTACCTAATTCAAATTCTTTTTTGTTTATTTTTTGTGGTAGAATATTTAATTATACTTAATTATGCTTTTAAAACAATAATCATTATTTTTTGTATATTTTGAATTCAGAGAACTAACGTTATATTAGAATAAATAAATATGAGAAGAGGTACGTTTTATTGTGTTGTTTGATTTTTCAACCCCTTCCACTTGCTTACGTGTTTTTAGATTTAAGCCGAAGATATAATGCACTTTGAATAAAACAACAGATATTAGGAGTAATAAAATAAATAAAGAATATATCTATTATCATATGTAAGTATACCAAACATTTAAAAATTAGTATTGATCTGACGTGAGTGTGATGCTGAAATAACTAAATATTATTAACAATATTAACAATTATTTTATAATATTTATTAACAACATAATAAATATAATATTGTTGTGGCAATCAAGAGTTCAATTTTCTATTAGCTTTATTATATTAGTATTCTGCAAATTTAATTCCAAATCAATTGATTCTTATTTTTAATTCAGTTGTTTTGTAACTTGACAGTTAAAAGGATCAGTTATGTTATGGTACCTTCAATTTACTTATGTTTCGAGATTAAAGACTCAAACCCTAATATAACGCTATTTGTGTCTGAAATTTTGATCGACGAATTTGTGTACGAAAAGGCTTTTTTGTCATATTGCACGTAATACACGTATGCATATTGCACGTATGGACAGAATAATATAGGTAACAAAATAGAATAAGGCCTGTTTGTTTTTTATAAAACATCACAATACCTTTTTAAAAAAATGTGAGTTATACAATTTAAATTCCCATCAGTCTATCAAGAGAGAATTCCGTTCAACACAACACGCCATCCATTTTCCGTTGACAAATGAACATCCCAACGTTTCAAAACATTAATCGAGTTCGAAAATTGATTTTTACAAATGCAAAAAAAAAGAAAACAGAAAAACAACGCAGCTGATCCATCAGCGCATCTGTTGCTGGTTGAAAAACACAAAAGCGAAGCCATAATTTCTCTTTGATAAACTTTCAAAAGGGGATGGGATTCAATGTAGGGGTGGATTTAAAGATATGATTTTTTATATTGACGTAAGTGTATTTTTTAAAAAACTGATAATTTGAATTTTGAAACGATGTTTAGTTGTATTGCGACACAGTTTTAACAGAAGTTGGTAAGTAATAGATTGATAGTTCTGAGTAAACAGAAAATTTCCACTTTTAAGATAAAGAACTGAAATTTTATGTTAAATAAATAATGACAATCATAAAACAAAGATCCATCATACCAACCTGATACAAATAAGAGTTGGTAAGATTAAGAGACAGGGACCTAAAGCAGCGTTTATAATATGTAATTGCCTATAAAAAAAAAATTATGACTGGTAAAATCAATTTACTAACTGAGGCCAGACAAAAAAAAATATCAAAGAGTATTTTTGTCGCCAGTGTGGTCGAGTGGTCAACGGTGTTGGCTTCGGCTACAGAGGGCCCGGGTTCAAATCCCGGTACGGACAGTTTTATAAATTGATTTTTCAATCGATTTATGAATTTCTGTTCAAAGGCATGGATGTATGTGATGTCTTGAATTTCCCCCTCTCACCTTTCCTATCCTATGAACGGGGCGTATCGACAGCGATTAGCTTACCACTAATCCTGTCCTAGCCCAATCCTTCTATCCCTACTCTCTTTGGAAAAAGAGAGGTTGAGCAACTGAGTAACAAGCAGTTCTCGTAGAAACACTTCTGTTGAGATAAACTCCATTAGGAGTCCATATGCTCCACATTGGGAGCGGACATGGCTTAAAAAAAAAAAAAATTTGTATACACCTATCCCTCGATTTACACGGTACCTTTTTTACACGTTTTCGCTTTTACACGGTTTAAAAAAGTTAACTTGAAATTTTTAATTCTTCATATTCGTAAGTAAAAAACGAGAACATAATTTTTAATTACGTGTTTTATATCTTGAATAATATTTGTAGCCTTATTATGTCGAAAGAAGTAAAAAGAAAAGTTATTTCGTTAGCAAAAAAATAAAAATATTGGATCTTTTACAAAACGGAGAAAGAGTAATAGATGTTGCTAGATTATTATAGCATGAATGAAGCTACAATAAGAACCATTAGAAAAAATGAAAACTCAATTAGAAAGAGTGTATCAGCTGGCACTACGAGTACGAGCACAACTTCATATATCAGAGATATTGCAATGGAAAACATGGAGAAAGCATTAATGATTTAGATAGAGGACTGAACTCAAAAACGGATGCCAATTGATACCAATGCTATTACAAATAAAGCATTGCGGATTTATGAAAAAAAAAAATAGAAAATACCATCCTCTTCTTCATCTGAAAAGAAGCATACTTTCACAGCAAGTCATCAAGTCAAGTCACAGTGATTTGTGATAGTGATGAATGATAAAAACTCCACCAACCGTTGCAATATTTTTTTAATGAATCTTTTGGATTTCATTTTTTTGTTACTCTATAAGCTTTACCTGTATTTAATTAATAAAAGAATACGTATGTTTATAATTTTTAATAATTTTGTTTTTTATGTATCTTAGAAAACACCCAAATTATGCGTTTTTCATGTACTTTTCGATTTACACGGTTTTACATTAAAAAATATACAATTTCGATTTACACGTTTTTCTCAGGAACCTATCTACCGTGTAAATCGAGGGATAGGTGTACTTAACTCATTTTTGCAAGTTTTGTTAATTATCAACGACTGTCAGTTACATATGCCTAAGTAAAGATTTTATAATCGAAGTGTTATAATATTCTATAAGTTGATATAAGAAATGTTTTTATGAACATGTTTTGATTCGAACAGATGAGTGTCTTGTAACATATAATTAAGCTGATGTTTCGATATCAATTAATTACCTTTTTTCTTGTTGAACGTTGACAATGCTGCATGCTTAAACTCAAAGGAGAACTTTACTATACACTTTTATTATTGTTAACGCATGTAATTTCATTAATGTATGCTAGATAATGTACTATAATTTGAAATATAAATAAAACACTAAATGTTATAATATTAAAACAACGGGCAAAAATGGTTAAATACAGTTTAAATTTGTATAATAATGATAAATTCATGTTAGCATTATTAACCACGTCAGTAGTATCTCTGATGTAAAATAAAATTGCTACAAATTCAGAGAACATATTATACAACGTACACTCAACTCTTTTTTTACTCAGTAGATACGTTCAACAAAAACCGTGTAAAAAAGGTGTCAGGATTCACAGAAAAATTAAAAATTGGTCCCCTGAATATAAAAAAAAACCATGTTGTTAGAAAAAATAGAACTATCGTATAGAAGATTGTGTTAGAAAGATCATAATGAAGACCCGTAAGATAAGAAGATAAGTCAATTACACAAAATATTATTATTAATAACATAATATGTATTTTAATAAAATAAAAATAATACTATTCATCGCTAAGGAATCTTTTAAGAGAGGCAAGACGTTATTTGCATTCATCGCTACTTGTGTTAGGATTTAATGAAGTCTTTTGTTTGTTATTGGTTTTTTGTTATTAACCCTCCAAAGACGAGCGTGACCATATGGTCACAGTAAACACCGTTGTCTATTGATCTGACTATTCATCCTATTTCTACCTGACTATCGTTGCTTTCACTCATATTTGGTTAAGAAGGGTACAGCCTTCAGTTATTCATCAGCCCCAGGGACAGAAACGGTCACCAAAATCAAATGCGATTTTTTGAATTTCCGTATTTTTTAATGGACTTTTTGAATTTGTTTTTTTATCAAAACATCAAATTATTTACATTTATTTTGCTAATATATTTGTATTGAAATTATGTTGATCAAAGAGGTCAAATTTTAAATATTATAAAAAATTCACGTTTAGCTATATTTCATCCCCGAATGTTTGCGTGTCCGTGCGGTCACGCTCGTCCTTACTACTGTCCGTACACAATATTACACGGTAATAAAAAGACCAGCTTTACCATGTAGTCATGTGGGGTGTCTATGCAAAGACTTTGCGGTTTTTTTTTAAAATTTTTGTCAGGAATAAAAGTTATCCGTGACTTCAATATGGCTTAAAAAAAAAATTGGCGAAAAAAAGCTCTCGTCTCTGGAGGGGTTTAAGAGATCCGTTATCTGCTTTTGTGTTTTTTATTTTTGTAATCGTGTTGGAATCAGTTAACTATTATAAAAAAGTATTCGTTTTTTTAGAAGACTGTTATTTATTAATCGTTTATAATAAAGGTACAAAAACTGATACGAAATATGTTGTTTGTATTCATCCTAGAAATAAAAATAGCTCAAAAACTGAAGGATCTGAAATATATTTTATTGACTTTAAAACTCCATCCCTTTGGTTGTTTTGAACACCTCACTCTCTGATTAAAGGCTGTTTGTTTTTATAATGGAAGCTTCGAGGAGGTCCTGGGAAAGTTTTGGGCTTCGCACGCCTTGGGTTGACTCGCCACTGCGACGATGGGATTCTCCGCAGTTTTGTTGATCGTCTTTTGATGTTTGTGAGTCTGTAACCAACTAAACAACGTTAGCTTGAAAGGTCGTTTTGAACTATTTATAATGTTTTGGAGACAAAGCGGTAAGTTTATTCAAGTTTGGAAATTACTTGAGAAAAACACTTTTTGGAAATAACATGAAAAGAATTTTTAGGGTGTTCACTGTCAATACTTGGTGGAAAGGCATTATATTAATAAAAACAATAATCCTTTGTACTTCATTCCACTTTATTTAATATGTCAGGACCGGTTTCGCTCATTGCGAGCATTGTCAACTGACAATCAGTCAGTTGACAATGCTCGCAATGAGCGAAACCGGTCCTGACATATTAAATAAAGTGGAATGAAGTACAAAGGATTATTGTTTTTATTAATATGAAAAGAATTATTATTATTGTCTCCTTACCATTATGCATTAATGTTTATATTATTACTTTACACATACAAAAGTTAAGTATTTACGTTTTTATTAAAAGGATTTTTTTTAATACTAATATAACGTTTTTAGTGTGCTAACTGTCAATACTTGGCGGAAACGCATTATATTACAAAAATACAAAACTCATTGGTACTAATTCCACTTTTATTTGATATGATCACGACTGGTTTCACTCGTGAAAAGCATTCTGAAATTCAAAAAAAGATTTGTTGAAGGCTTGATGCTTTTAAATGTGCGCAGTAGAAAAATATAATAATATTTATAGCTGTTGCTTTATTGGTTATGCTAGTAAATAATATCATGCAAACATTTTAAGATAGACTCCCTTAAAACTGACGGAAAAACTTCTGCCGTAAATTGTAATGAATTTTCAGAGTTGGTTGTTTATTTAATGTTAGCTGTCAAAGGTTTTCCATTGTTACACGGCAAATGATTTACGCGTACCCTTTAAAATTGACTATACAATAGCGCCGCCATTCCCAAACTAAAACAACATTCCTTCTGACGTGTTGCCGAAATATTAACTTCCGACAATATAACATGTCAGCCCACGTGTGCAGGCATGCACGTGTGTGTAAGTGACACGTGTAAGCTCACAAAACTTTCCACGAGAGCTGTACGTGCTTTTAAGTTAAAGCAAGCGGCGATGAGGAAGTTTCTAAAGTTGTACTTTGCAAGGAGTCATGAATTACAAAATTAGACGAACAAGTGTTGACGTTTGCTCTGAGACACAAAAGGATACTTGAAGGACGTGTGCTTGTTTCACACTTCTCAAATAGGTATTTAAATCCTCTGAGACGGACACACACTTCATGTTAAACGTCATCATATAATCAAATACGCAATTAAAAACATTACATACAATTTTGGATTGTACGCTGGAAATAAAACTCGACTTAATTCTATTTGACCTGTTGAGTAGAAATTTTAAATTGGATCTTTATTTATGAAAATTAAAACCAAATTTTAAAATCAAGTGATCTAATATTTTGAATAATTTTTAACAAAGTCTGCAAAAAGAGGGGAATAAAGAAAATTACTTTGAAATTCATGGAAAAGCGTCTGTTTATTTTAAGCAACGTTAAGTAAACACATGTGAACTCAAGAATCAAAATTAATTTGTTGATGAAAGTTGAAATATTTTTTAAATCTATGTATGGCTCCATATATTATCTTAAATATCTTAATATTTAGGCTGTTTGTTATATAATCTCTTTTTACCTTACGTTTAAGTTTAAATCAAAACACATATAAGATTGTGAAGTTACTAAAAGATAACAACATAAGTAAACAAAATTAACTTACCCTTAATACAATAATTATTATATCACTCCCTTGGCTCTATGATTGACGAAACTATATACATTTACAAAAATAGCAATAAGTCTCAGAATGGACATTTGTTTTTAATATGTTTTTACTCAATCTGTGAGCTTGGATTCAATTACACGGATTTTTTTTCATATTTTCATTATTGCCGAATACCGTATCACGTTAAATGCAATATTCCCTCTAATTTTCGGAAGGTAATGTGCGCAAAAGACATTGGCTGTGCAACTTTGACAAGAAATAAAAAAATTTGTGCGCCACATAACGGTATTTAGACCCAATAAACGAAAATGTTGATTTTTAATAATGACAATAATTAACAGCACTATTTAATGTCAATTAATTTATTCTGGTGGTGGTATAACTGATGTAACTTTTGTACGCTCTGTTGTAATGTGTGTGCGCACGCTCGGCTCGGTGTTTTTTTTTAGCTCACCGAGGAATTTGAAATCCTCGATTTGGTATACTTTTTCCCCAGATATCTCCAAAACTCCTTTTTTTTAGCTCACCGATGGAGAGCTTACTGGGCGGCACATTAAGGCTTACTGGGCCGCAGGTTGAATATGGCTGGCTTAGAGGAAACACTAGTTGGATGTATATTTACAATTCCATATCGCTAGTGAAACATTGTTTAAACATTTAATTCATTAAGCATCAATAAAAGCGAACATTTTTACGTGCCGAAAATCCCAAATATTATCGAACAATTTTTCAACGTGCCGAAAAAAAATAAGTTTTTCATATTTATTATACATTAATAATATATAAATAAAACCTTTTAATATTCCTTTTAACTATTTATTTACTGAACGGACAGCAAATATTTCATAAAGTGCCAACTAGACTAATTGTAAAATTATCACAAACGATGCAGTTTTTTTTATTAAGTATGCATTTTGATATATGTAGTTTAAAAATAGAGAAATTAACAGTTGATAGTAGAAAACTTAAATCAAATTCAATTGTAATTAGATTTAAGAGAAATTTTCTGGTTGAAATGATGCTTGAGGTATTGAAAAAATCGATGGAATCAATATAATAAGGTTATGCAGAAAGTGCTCAAAGCAGTAATAGGTCACGGGGCTACTGTATATGATGCATATAATGAGAAATTCGAAAACCTCCGGCTTAGTTTGCTGATTGCATCGAAATGATTACCTGAGAGAATTAGATACAGTTGAAATATATATAAGAGAAAATTTTAAAACAAAATGGAAATTCTCTCTGGAAAATTATTAAGCAATATAAATTAAAATATCTCATCGGTACGCAATTTTAAAAAGTAACAGTATAACTCTACATTTTTAAAATTAAAAGCAGTAACGCTGAAAAATATAAACTTGAAGCGTGTTTTCGAAGCTTTAATAGATATGAAATTTCTGTAACTACACTAAAACTTGATTTTGTAAAGAAAATCGTTACGGCAAGTCTTTTAATATAACAAAATATGTATTTCGCACGTTGCATTTGTAAAAAAGGAAACGTAACGAGTTGCAACAATAATACAGCTTGACTTTTTTCGTAAAAGCTTTTATCCGACGTACAAAATTAGCTTTTTTTGCGACGCCGGTGTTGAATAGCGTTCGATGTCGGATTTTATGATTAATCACAGCTTTGCTTACAGCTACATCTGTGACGTGAGTATTTTTTTCGGTGTCATCGACTTTTTGTTCAACTTCGTTATCAGCACATATTTTTTTTTATTATTGAAATAACGTAAAAGTATGCATGTAAATATAAAATTAAATTTGATAACATAGTTAATCCACTTTTTGTGTTAAAAAATTATTAAATTTGTTTCGCTTCTTTGAGAACCATCATCGTAAGGTTAACGAAAAATGCTTCTCAAATGAGAGAAACATTTTGTTATACAACAAGTAAAATGAAATAGTTATCAAATTGAATAATATATTAAAAATAAACTTCCACTAAGTTATCGAAAAATCTATCAAAAAAAAATAATTGTGTATGTATTCTCCGTTTTAAAATGAATCAGAACTTGAAGTAAAAAATATAAATATTTTAAATGATTATCCAGAGTCAACATTTATTGCGGGAAACCTTTAACTCAATCACGTGTAGTTGATAAATTTTAAGATAAAGAAATTTATCTTGGAGAAAGTGGACAAAAGAAAACTTTTTATTACCGCTTACTCAATTATTGACCGGAAAGCCTTTCTTTTCAAATAAGTATTGGGCTAGATTTCCGGTATTTTCTTTTAATGCCAATTGTTTAATTACAATTGTTTTACGCAGTATTGTTTTTATTTTGTTTTGTATAAATAACACTGTAACATTGTATTCTTTAATCAGTTGATAATGTTCGTCATGAGCGAAACCGGTTCTGATCTTATTAAATGAAAGTGAGAATTAGATCAAAAGAGATTTTTTTTTAAAAGAACAACTGCTGTTTAAATAATTTCCACTAAGAGTCTATATATCCAATATTGAGAGCAAAACTATTTTCAAAACGTGGTATTATTCATGTAAAGGTATACATACTACTTGGAAGCAGTCAGAGAAGTTAAATTATCATTAAGTTATTAATTTTAGTAATGTTGCATTTTATATGACTTTGTTAAAAATTTCCCAAATTATAATTATATTTGTAATTACCATCAGTCACCACTTTAAATTTATTAATCTTTGATGATTTTTTAGTTATATGTAAGAGGTGTTAAGCATTTTAATATTGTGTAATTATAGAATCACTTATATTATAATTTGTAAATTCTTTTAGATGTCAATTGTTGTTTACATCTTTTCATTTCATTTCAATTTGTATTAATAGCTCTGTAAAATTATATTTCTTATCAGTTGACAATGCTCGCCATGAACAAAGCCGGTCCTGACATTTTTAAATAAAGTGGAAATAATGTACAAAGGAATATTGTGTTTTTATTGATTATTCTTGTAGATAGAGAATAATTACAAAGATTTGACATGTCGAATTGGACTTTCGGTTGCATGTGAAATATACGAAGATATCTGCCGAAAATCTGCTTCTGATTCCGGAAAACCGACCCTAACCAGCAGTGCAACGCCGCTATACTCGACAACTCATTTGGAAAATCGCTTGAGCCACAAAACAGATGACGCTTACAAAGTTCCTTAGATAAGTGAATGACGCTCCAACCTGCAGATGCCCTCAATTCTTAGCGCGCTTGTAATTATCACAGAGACAGTTGGTCGACTGGAAAAATGAGATTGTATAGTAAATACACCTGACCATAGCGTTGCGTTTTGTTTAAATATTATATTAGTGGAAAAGCCTTTTCAAAACAAACTGCTGTAATCGTTTAATAAGCAAATACTTAAATTAACCAAGTAACTTATCTAATAGAATTTTATCATACATTATAAATAAAAACAATGTGATAAGAATCACTTTAGCTTTGCTCCATTTATTTTGTGATTGGAAGGGTGGGAGGAAATTTTATAATTACCACAGATATAATAACACAATAAATATGCCTTCAAAAAGAAATCGACTGAAAAAAATTATGTTCGTACTGGGACTCAAATATGTGAGATCTGTCACGGAAGCCTCGTTTTCATCTGAGTGACCACCGATCAACGTATTTTAAAGAATTGAAAAATGTCAAAGATTCTACGACGAGTTATAAAAAAATGGAATATTGTTTTGAAGCATTAAAAATGCCAAGAAAAAAGGTACCGGAACGCCGTTCCACCGTGTTGCATAGGAAAAAAGCATAGCATACAACTATTCACCAACCGCCAGAGAGTGTGTCATACGCAATGATTTTGGGTAAGGAAATGAATACATCAACAATTTTGACAGCGGTTTGAAATTGTAGAGTTATAATGCAAAACTATTTCCAAAACTCGAACTTTTTAGTAGAGTCAAATACTATAACAAATAACACAAACAAAATAATATTTGCATACAAATATGATTTCAAATTTGAAAAAGACAGTGTTGTAGACATTTTATATTAAAACTAATATGATCAGTTGATTCCTTAGGCTTGAATTATCCTTTCTGCATACCTTACTCAATATCGCTAATTTTGGAAATAGTACGTTTTGCATTATAACCCCACAATTGACAAAAAAGTTTTTATTGTCATTCTTACTGTTACTGACATGTTAAAAATAGATTGAAAAATACGTTGAATCTTTAAAAAATCTTTAAAAAAATTCTTATGAGAGAATTGTTATGATACGTAGCCTACATCGCAGCTGACAAGAATCGACGATGAACATTTGCAAGTGATCAATACTTGGAGACTGCACGACATTACGTTGCATACCAACTCTGCTCGTCTTCTCGAAGAAACATGGGTGATGATAGATCGAGACAAATGAAAAAGATTTTAATTACTAGATCAGTCTCTATTGGAAATCAGCTTACTTACTCTTCTATGTACATGAAAATTACTTTAAACCGTTGCTATAGAGGCTAAATTAATCGGTTGCTTCCGTTTTGTTTTATTAAACACGTAATATATAAATATTTAACGACTTCTAACATCCTAAAAATGACTCCTCAGTTTGCTTATTTGTGTATTGTAAGTATGAATGTATGTATATATGTATGGGTATGGTATAATATATGGGGAGGTATGTATAATATAATATATGCATATCGTGTCCACGTAAACTGGCTTCACTGTCGATTACTCACATATGAAGCAATCACGCTTTTATGTCGGTAACGATGGAAAAGGAATGAAATAACCAAAAACATCAACAATTTTTCATAGATACTCGAAGAACTTTGGCGGTAAAATGCCACATTAACACCAGTTTCGCACATCAAAAGAATAATAACTGATGACCATGCTCCCAGTCGGCACAAGCTATATAACTTTCAAGAAGCAAATTAGATGAAATTTATAAATAATATTATCATGTTATCATTTGACATCCTTAGACAGAACGTAGGCAATGGTTGCACTATATGTTCGTTTTCAAAAAAAAACAGTGTTCACGCCAACATTATTCATATTTTGACATACTTGTGAAGCATTGAATTGCGTTGGCATAAAAAGAGAGCAGATTCGAGGCTATTTAAAAGTTCTGCTAAGCAAGTTAACTATTCAGAAATAACTATATTAAAATCAAACTAGAAAAAACACTTATATCAATTGTAAGAAAAGAGCTCTGCTGTAGTTTTTGGATGTACAATCATTAAAGTATGCACAGTGTCTTGTTTCCCTGTCTCGGGGGAAATTCCCGAGTAGTAGGTGGCGTTGAGTATCTAGATAACCAAACGATTTTAATTCTGCACACGAAATCCAGTATTACACTAGCCACCTTGTATATTATATATCGATACGTGATTTTACGATTGCATTGATATTTTCTCCGCCACGTTTCTCGAATGGTATCATTGCAAAATATGTATACATACATATTTCAATCTATACATGATAACACTTTGAATGGATGCAAAAGCTTACTGCTTATTTCTTTTATCAAAATGTTAAACTTAAATACAATACATTTTATTTAACTGTTCAAACACCGTAACGTAAACAGAAAAGACAAATTCGTACGCTAAGCAAATTATGAACAACTATTACTACTCGCTTAATCAAATGCTGTCGTTAAGACTTTTCAAGAGCTCTAAATTTCTAAAAGTTGATCATAATTAATATATTTAAAAAAATGTAACATTATACATCAGGTGATAATAGGACCTATCAAAAAATACTAGGCAATCCTCATCAAACATGCACTTATACTTCGTTTGCGTATAGTGAACTGTGAATCATTCGTGGAGGTGCTGGTCTACAATGGCACCGTACACAACCATCGAATGGTTGTTTATTAGGCCTTCGCAGTTTATATTTTTACTATTCATATATTATTATTAAGTTTTAAAACGTTTGCACTTCCAGGGTTCGTCATATCACAATAAGATTATATACATCGAAACGTTTCTTAATTACTACTAATCTTAACTGTATGTTTTCGCGGAATAATAATTATTAACTTTCGGTGTGTGTAATGTATAACAATAATTGATACGACACTTAGAAAAAAGCCGGATCGTTGTTATTGTAAAGTTGATCGGTAGACCGCAAAGATTTTTTCTTTATATGCAATGAAAATAAAACACCGTAAAAAGTGTCGATGTGGTGTCGCCGTTATCTCACAAAAGGGCGCCTTTTTTGTTTGACTTTTTAACTTTAGCAAAATGCAGACTGGGGTGGGACTGAAATCCTGGGTGGTAATAGGTGGTGTTTGCGGCCAACACCCACTGACGTACATGCGGCTAATAGAAATAAGTAAATACTTGATTTATAAAAAAGATTCATCAAGTAAAATGTATAGTCAAAAAAAATAACTTACAAACAACTGAATAATTACATAATGAAGGTTTCTCAATAGAAAGTTTTATACGAGAACTACTCGTTACTCAGTTACCTCTTTTTTTAAAGAGAGTAAAGAAAAAAGGATTAAGCCAGGACAGGACTAATAGTTAGCTAATCGCTATTACTACGTCATTATTTTAAGATTGGAATGGTGAGAAGGAATTTGTTGGCATCACTACCTGTACTGGGACTTGTCAATGACTTTGACCACTGCTCCACGGACTCAGCACTGTATTTTAGTATACCCATGTTTTATTACTTGATAATATATTTTTTTATGTAGTTAATTGATCTCAATTGATTAAAATTCAAAATGTGTAATGAACAATTGGTGATTAGCTAAAACTATATTGTTTAATTAAAATATCCTGTAAAAGGACGTCACTGTTAGTGGTTGCTCCAATATTAAATCAGGCGTGATATAAAGTCGCCTGCCAAAAACAGATTGCGCAGTTATAAACAGCCCTCACTGCACGCCCATGGAATTTGCGTTTTTTTTTAATTTGACAAAATTTAATAACGAGTCATTCAATTAAAAAACTAAAATCGAACGACATACATATTCAGTTACTATAACTACAATGATAAAAGTTGACTGCAGTTTGTAATGTAATTTTTTACAAGCTATTTTCAAATTATTGTATAGTAAAAATTGGACGTATGAGCTATTGAAAAATTACAAAATCATGCTGAACGTAAACAGAATTCATACATTTTATATTTTTTTTCAACGAGTAACATACTGTACTATTAATTAGTTGGAAAATATATTTTATCGTTTTCTTTGCTTCATACTTAGAATCTCAAATTTAAATCGAAAGCGGAGAAAAGTTTTATTCCACCATTTTACGCAAAACGTCAAATTAGTGATATCATATCACTTTTAGGGTGCTCACTGTCAATACTTGGTGTAAAGGCATTATACTAATAAAAACATAATATTCCTTTGTATTCCTTCATTCCACTTTATTTAATAGGTCAGGACCGGTATCGCTCATTGTCAACTGATAAAAAAATATATAAACAGTGCTATTTATACTAAATTAAATTAAAATAAAAAGTTGTAAGCAACTATTAACAATGGAAAGAATTTACAAATTACACTATAAGTGACTCTACAATTACACAAAATTACACCTAAAACATACAATTAAAAAATCACCAAAGACTAATAAATTATAATTGGTGAATGATGGCAAATACAATGCAATTAAATTAAATTTGTAATGCAAAATTAATTAATGCAAAATTAAATTCGCAATGAGCGAAACTGGTCCTGACCTATAAAATAAAGTGGAATGAAGTGTAAAGGAATATTGTGTTTTTATTAATGAAATCATATCATTAATACTTTTGACATACATCTTTTAACCACAGATAAGGACATAGCCCTAAATATACTGACCATAATAAAATAATAAAAAAAAATAATTTTATAGCGATATATGTATATGTAGAATGAAATCGTTTTAACTATCTCATCTTAGTTTCAATTTATTTCAGCTTTTTGCTTTGTAAGCTGTTGACTGAGTATGACAGTTGTCTACTTCCTTCGGCCATTTAATTAAAGTCAGATTCACACTTGAGGATTCCATGACATTTCTTTATGTCAAACGTCTCAGAGAAGATAGAACTTTGAACAAAACTTTTCATTCATATTGTACACAAAGCTATTTTAGCTCAAACGTTTACTGGTTCATTGCGTATGATATGTATTTCCGGGAAATTTATCTAACAATTTCAATTGATATAAACTTGTTTTGAAAATTCTAATAAGAAAATCATATTGTATATCTAACAGATAGTGTTTTGTGAAATAAATTTATTTTGTATGAGTATTTGTTTATTTGTTAAGATTTAAATGACAATTCTTAGTGGGGAAAATGTTACTGATTGATCTCGGTTTTATTCGATAGGACTTGTAAAAGATAAAAAAAAACCTTAGATACCTTACTCGTCCACTGTGTTCTAGTTGGTTAGAGCTTACTCTACTGACTAGGCTCGATTCCTCCCTTCGATCTCAAGTCAATGTAAAATTTAGATATTTCAATTTGAGACTTAAGACATGGGAGTTTGTGATGTCAATTTACCTTGAGTTTATCTCGAGTAACTTACATTACTAAAATTACCATCGAGTTTTTCTCGTATGATCTTTCAACTTTAAAAGTATTTGGCGCATTGACATTAACTGTAACGCCAATTTTTTTTTAGTTTAAAAAATATACAAATTATCTTACGGTGATTCATTTTATCAAATTTTTTCACATTTTCTAAGGAACTAAAAACTACTAAACGTGATAAACCAAACAGAAATGAATTAGATAATATCAAGGGTATTTAGTAAATATAAAAAAAATAGTATATTCATAAAAATATCGGAAACGACTTGAAAGATTAAAATAGCTTTTAAGGTTTTATTAATAAAAACAATAATCCTTTGTACTTCATTCCACTTTATTTAATATGTCAGGACCGGTTTCGCTCATTGCGAGCATTGTCAACTGACAATGCTCATGACAATGCTCGCAATGAGCGAAACCGGTCCTGACATATTAAATAAAGTGGAATGAAGTACAAAGGATTATTGTTTTTATTAATATAATGCCTTTCCACCAAGTATTGACAGTGAACACCCTAAAAGTGATTTTAAGGTTTTCACTGTCAATTTATGTTAGATGTTAGGTTCATTATAATGAAAAAAAAACTAAATCAAAAATATTGATTTCAAATCAGGAACAGTTTTGCTCACTAAAATCAGTCACGATTTTTAATAAAGAATGTGACATCAGTACCAAAAAAGTAGTTAATTATTTATTATTATGTTTTGATGAGAATTTTACATATGTACGCCTCTCGAGATAAACTCAAGCTAAATTGAAATAAAAAACACACATATCTTACACCGATGAAATGCAATAAAATGTATAAAGATTCATCTCGTTTTTTAATGATTCTATTTAAATACTTATATTAAAATATAATTTATGTCACAAACAAAACGCAAAAATCTT
Source organism: Himalopsyche tibetana (assembly GCA_030503985.1). Classification (NCBI taxonomy): domain Eukaryota; kingdom Metazoa; phylum Arthropoda; class Insecta; order Trichoptera; family Rhyacophilidae; genus Himalopsyche; species Himalopsyche tibetana. The sequence continues at coordinate 28,379,404 of JAPJYX010000005.1, forward strand.
GTTTCTGCGCCATAATAATGATCAGTCAAATCTGAGATTGTATATAGTAGTTTCTGTCTTTGATATTAAATTGCAAAATATGTACATACTAAGAATGCATCTGCTGCAAACTTGCAACTTGTAACATTGTTGAAACTGACATAAGATGCAGTTTCAAGCCAACTTACTTGCACGTGCGGCCATGTCTCTGATAAATTTCAATACATTACTTAAATATTATTAACACATCGTAAGTTTCTAAATTATCGGTGTAAGTTTGTTTGGTTGAACTTTCCGACAACTGAGTTTTATCTTTTATGATATTAAGCAGCTTAATTTTGTATCTTAAAGTTATGTTATTGATTATGAATAGTGTTCAATATATACCACACAGAAAACTATAACAAGCCTAACTTCGACTAACAGGTCGACTTTCAAAGTATAAGATGCTCATCTGAATCGTAAACAATGATATTTTTGTTTCTTTGATAGAATACTTCATAGCAACTTATAACACATAATAGTTTCCGTAAACTCAAGGTCAAGAACTCCTGTTCTATAAGATCTTATTGTTACTCAGTTTTTAAGCCTCTCTTTTTTTCGAAGAATGTAGGGATAGACAGGATGCAGCTGGGAAAATATAAGTGGCTAGCTAATCGACCTTACTACACTCTATTATTTTCGTATTGGAAAGGTGGAAAGCTATTTTCAGACATCATAAAAATAAATGGCGTTCGCTAAGAAATAATACTCAGACCAAATATTTTTTTGATTCTTGTCGTGTCCATATTTTAACGTAAAATAATTTGCAGAATTACAGCTAATCTAAAAGTTCTTTATTTTAATTGACTACATACAAAAAATCAAGATGAATAACGTTTTAATTTTGTGAATACATTATGTTTTTGAAAAATAAGCTCCCAATTATTTTAACGTTGTCAAAAATATTTTCCCACCGTATTTTATTTCTTCAAAGAGTTGCCTTATAAAACTTATTTTGGTCGTTTTACTCTATATCTCCTTTAATTTCCCTTGGGCGAAGAATCATTACTACCAGATCTTACGTTCTGAATACTGCAGTAAAGATACAAAAGTATTTTTAATTTAGTGAACCAATTTTATTTTGAGATAAAAAGAATGTAAACTAAGGGTGAATTTAAAGGAATTTCAAGCGGATGTATTTAAACTAAATTTTGTAAAAGTCTATACAATTATATTTACAGAGTCAGTCAACATTAAATAAAAGAAAATAAACCATTTTTATGCATTGTTTAAGTTTAAGCTCTGGAACCTTAAGAGGTAGACGTATTCAACGATTAGATTTCTTAGTTTTTTAAAAGTTTGATCCTATCGTTGATTTTATTGACATTATCTGTACCATTTTTGGGTGCAATCAAGTTGATAATAAGTATTCTTGTACAATCTTTATACTTAGAGCCTGTCGTTTTATGCGAGTTTATTGACTAGAAATAGTAAAGAATTAAGATTATGGCGATCCACAAATATATTACTAAATATACAATTAGTTATAAACAGTGATCAAATCGAAAAAAACAATTGAATTACCTCTGTAATTCTATATTATAGTAGAACTTTAGTTTCATCTGTAATACCATGTAAATACGACAGCTTTTTATTTAATCAGAAACATCCACGCTAAGCAGTCTTGTTGTCAAATTAAAAAAAAATATATTTGTAATAACTGTGCTGAGATGATAAATATAAATTAAAATATACTGTCAATTTATATCAATATGAAGTTATGTTATAACGACTCGATCATTATATATTGTTTATTATTATGTCTGAATATTGAAAATTGTCTAATAAAACTAAATACTTTTCGACAAAAAAAGGCTATGAAATAGAAAGATTCATTTCCATGAAAAGCTGTGCGGATTCGAATTGGAAAATAGTGCACATATCACTCGTTAAGCTCAGCGGTTTTCAAGGGAAAGCTTTGATAGTAGATGGTATCTTATATTGAGAGACGTATATAAATGCACTGGATTGAGTTCTTACAAAGATTTACGTTACATTTCCTAGAAAGCCTGATATGTACGTTTTACTCATAAGATTTATACTTGTGAATCAGCGGTGGCCAACATACGACCAGTCAGTTTCACATGAAGCGCGTAAGCCTATTTATTTACTTTAAAAAAATCATTGCATTATCTATTTAAATACTATTTTTAAACAGAGAGCAGCCGTTAAAATGAGCTTAAAACTTTGAAAACATAAAAAAACTGGACAGCTTTCAGATCGCTTAAAATTATTTTATGAAACCTGCTAGTTAAATTTCTTTTCTTAAAAACTACTTTTCATTTTATGGAAATATTTTCAGCGTAAGATTTAAGAAGTCTTTTCTGTTACAATTAACATAGCTTTTGAGATATGCACCAAAACTTGCGTCAAATTTTGGAAGCATACATTTTATATAATATATCTCTTGAACTGTTGAATTTTCTCGGAATAAATATTAAACGGTTAGATAAAAAGACTCTTAGTGAACTACCTTATCAAGACGTATCTTATGATGTTTGGTTGAAGTCAATCATTAAAAATCCCCCTTCAAAAAAACAAGCCTTGGGAATATGAAGTGCCATATCCAACCAATCGCTATGCAGCCAAATACGTAGCGTTAAGCTGTGTGGTCGAGTGGTCAACGTTGTTGGCTTTAGCTACGGAGGGCCCGGGTTCAAATCCCGGTACGGACAGTTATATAAATTGATTTTTCAATCGATTTATGAATTTCTGTTCAAAGGCATGGATGTATGTGATGTCTTGAATTCCCCCCTCTCACCTATCTTATCCTATGAAGGGGGTGTATCGAGAGCGATTAGCTTATCACTAATCCTGTCTGAGCCCTATAATTCTATCCCTACTCTCTTTGCAAAAATAGAGGTTGAGCAACTGAGTAACAAGCAGTTCTTGTAGAAACACTTATGTTGAAATAAACTCCATTAGGAGTCCATATGCTCCACATTGGGAGCGGACATGGTTTAAAAAAAAATATATAAATGAATTGTTTATAATTAATCCAAAAGTGCTGTTTTTATCCCCTATGCCATTAAGTTAAAGTTAAGAAAAAAACTTTGAAATAATAGTGAAATACATATTTATTAAGGAAAAGCATAAGTTTTGCTGATATAATTCTGATGGCAGTGGTACCAGTCTGAAGACTAAAGAGCGATCTAAATTGCTTTGTCCTTTTTTGTCTTTTCCCCTTCTCGTAGACCGAGGGCTTTAGGTTGAACAAATAAATCATCTTGTCTTCCTTTGTCAGCGAGAGGTGGTGACAATAAGGACTGGTTTCCATCTTCTAGGTAGAATTTTTTCCCCTTAACCACTGAAAAGTTTGCTCTCTCCGCGCAGGGTTGACGCTTGGGTTTAGAAACAATATCGTGAATTCCTTATTTTATCAATATTATTACTATATTTTCACCGGAAATATTTTCTACTGACAGTAATTCCACTGTAAAATTGACCATATGTCAATTAGCACCATTTTGTTGGAACCATATCGACTGTGGAAAGGAAAAAAGACGTAGCCCACAGTTTTTTGTGATAATCACAATGTATCCAGCTTGATTTCACAAATTTAGCCAAAAAACCGGTTTTTGAAAATCGACAAGCCCTAATTGCAAAGCTTGCCGGAAACTGGCTAGTATTTTATAAAAAATATACACCGTATCACATATTTTGTTTTCTCGCAATCAATGCAGCAAATTCTGAAAGTGTTTTTTTCCTATTTTTGACCAATTTTCCGTCATAGCATTGAAATTTATATCGTAGTTAACTTTCTTTGAGTGGCATTGCAACGCTTGCTGGGAACCGGCTAGTATTTATATACAAATGGTGAATGATGTGTATTTATGAGAAATGCAAGTCATTTAGAAATATCGTCAGTGGAAATTTTATTTTGTGTTTATAAATATAAAATTTAAAACTTTTGTAAGCCCTATTCAAACTGACAATTCCACATGCGACTTTACAGACAAATGATGGCATAGAAATGAAAACACGTTTTTTTTTACATGTGTATATATATATATATATATTGGGGAATTATTATGGATCTACAATAATTATATATATTTTATATCGACTGTGGAAAGGAAAAGGACGTCGTAACCCACACATATCAAATTTTACAGGAGGCGCAAAAAACGTGTTTTGATGATTTTGGGCCATATGAAAATTATGAATTATACACAACCTTGAGGTGCACGGAGACTTCTAAACTGGTGTTTAATTGACATAATCTAATATTAATCAAAGACAAAACTTTTATTTCAATCTTTTTTTCTTGGTTTTAACTTTTTACAAGGTGATAACCTTTTCAAACATAAAATATAAATTTAGATACTAATTCGGCATTTGCAGCTTGCATCCTTTTGATAGACCGTGTATTAAATTTGATACATTGCGATTATCGAAAAAAACCTGTTTTGAAAAAACTGTGGGTTTCGCCCTCTTTCCTTTTCACAGTCGATATATATATCACAAAACGTATTAAGTGTGCAGATTGGTATAAGGTAGTGGGTTTGTCAATATTTATGTGTATGCGTTACGTGATAAATGAATATGTCAACCGCAATGCACAATTTGACACTTATTGATCGAAACCGATGCTATAAAAATAAGATTCGAATTTTAAAAAATCCGAATGTACTTTCGTCCAAAATCAATCTTTCCTTTCAAGCCATGCTACCGTCCCGAGCGCTTTTTCAGGAAGGCGTAAACTACTTCGGGCTTCGTGGGTTCCAGTCCCAGTACGAACAGCAATTTTTTCAATTGATTTATCAATTTCTGTCCAAAGGCATGAGTTTTTATAATGTCTTAATTTCTCTCCCATCCTTCAATAACTGGGTTTAGCGCGAGCGATTAGTTAGCCACCAGTCTTATCCTTATGTCACTACTGCTCTCTTTGAATAAGAGAGGTTGAGCGACTGAGGAACAAACTTCTGTTGAGACACTTCTATTAGGAGGCCTATTGATCTACATTGGGAGTGGACATGGATAAAAAAAAATAAACTTGAAACGTCAACGAGGTTTAATAAAATTCTTAAGTTGATTCCGGATAATTGAAACATTGTTATTTTTTAATTAAAAATGAAAGCTTCTTGTGTAACAGCACAATAAGCAGTTATTACAATAAAACTTTTGATTGAAATCCTTTGAACTGTCAAAAGCAACAAAGAAAGTTGAACATAATGAAACGGTTCTTGAATTAATTATGTATAAAGGACACAAAAAATGGTTATTACGTCAGATGGTGCCAGTCTGAACACAACAAGTTACAGAAAATACGTTTCGAGAAATTACATTACAATAATAATATTCAAAATGACAGCGGCATTAGATGAAATTGTTATTATTCGTAAATATGATTCAAAACATTTTTGAATTCTCGTTATATAATAGTGGACAATTAAACATAGTTTATACCTGGGTCAATAAAAACTAGCTAAAACTAACTTATTCACAGTTTATACTTATATTAAGAAATAAAGATTATATAATATTTTTTTTGGATGTCAAATAAATGGAGCTTTTAGTCATTGGGTGCGATAACGTCAAAGTACTCCGAGTCTAATACATTATTGATGTTATTGGTTATTGCATTTCTTTTTCCATCATTGTCAACAGAAGGGCGTGATCGTTTTAGAGATAAAGAGTCCACAGTTAAGTCAGTTCATTTTATATGCATTTTTTTTTTTTAAATATTTGACATTACAGATTACGCCAATGCGTCAAATATTTGAAAGTTTTTAAGTTGAAAGGTCATACGAGATATACTCGATGAGAAATTTTTGTAAGTCACATTAGATTAACTCAAGGAGAATTGACGTCACAAACACCCATGTCTTAGATCTCAATCGAAAAATTGAAAAAATCCAATTTGACATTGACCTCACCGGGAATCGAACCCAGACCCACCTGATCGGTAGAACAAGCTCTAACCAAATAGATTATATTACACATACTATAACTACACCTACTACAACTATACATTTTCATACATACAATAAATAAAGAAGAACACTGAGAAGAGTCATTTTAATGAAGTTAAGGGTCGTTTTTGCAGTAATATTAATAAGAAACAACTAATATATGAAGTAATTTAAAATTTCGACTAAAGGTGCTTGATGAAATTCAAATGTCAAATTTGAATTATTTTTATTCTGTACACTTCCAAACCGTTCGCTGCCCATCAATTCGAGTGCATTCGTGCACTGGATAAAACCAGAAGATGGCGAAAGGCGAAGGTGTTCTGAATAAAAATAATTCAAATTTAATATATGAAGGCTCGTCAAGCAGGCATGCTTTCGGTCTATAGCGATTGTTATGTATTGTCTTGTCATAATAAACGAGGTAAGGTGTTTTTACTACGCTTTGGACCTTTGAGGGATTGCACAAACGAAATCTCAAATAGTAGGTATTTTTAAGTTTATATGAAGATAAATTGAAGACTAAAATTGTTTTCTGTTAATTTTTGATGACATTTCCGTCTTACTACCGAGTACTGGCTCATTAAACAAAAGCAGAATCAATTTCTAAATACGTTTTGAAATAAATAGTTTACAATAACATTTTTGTTGTATTTAATAAATAAGTTGTAATCTGCAATTTGTAAGTAACGTCTATTCAATTTATTACTTCAGTTTACAAAAGTAGCATTAAAGTTGTGATACAAACGTTCAATTGAGAAGAAAATCATTTATTTGACATCCCTTACAAAAGTAACATGGTAGCATTTCGGTATAACTAGATAAAGTTTGAAAGTTTACAATGGCAGTTCTGTCAATGCCTGTAAATATTTTTGACAGTTTTCAGTTTGTCAAGTAAAAAAGTTTAAAGTTAAGCAAATATTTTACTGACATATTTTTCTGAAACACTTATTATTATTAAACAAAGTTATTATTTAAATCAGTTTTCTTAAAGTATGATAGTTATTTATATAACTCAAAATTTAAAATAACAGATAAATAAAGGCGTTGTAAATTGAATGAATTTCCGATTTCATTAGTATAGTATTATTGGATAATTTTTTTTAAGTAATAATATAATATAATATTTATATCAAAAAATAAAGTAAAACGCAAAACGTACTTTTTCCAAAAATCGAACTTTTCAGTAGAGTCAAATACTATAACAAATAAAAGCAAAAAAATAACATTTGCATACAAAAAAGATTTCCAATTTGAAAACGACAGTATTTTAAACATTTTATATTAAAACTAATAAGACCAGTCGATTCCTTAGGCTTAAATTACCCTATCTGCATACCTAACTCAATATCGCTCATTTTGAAAATAGTACGTTTTGCATTATAGCCCCACAATTACTATTCTAGTTTGTAGATGTGTTGGTAATGAATCGAATAAAAATGATCGCTAATTACCTATTGCAATTCAGCTTCATAGATATCAAGACTTTTTGATGTTCATTGATGTCAAAAATTTCATACAGACATGCTATTAATAGTTAATAAAACAACTACCGGAGATATAGGTATTATCTCAGTCGTTGAGTGGTTGATATCGTTGAGTTCCTGAATGGAAATATTTTTGTATTGATTTTTCAATTGCTTTATGCGTTTGTGTTCGAACGTCTGTAACGACTTAAATGAAGCAAGAATACTTCATCAAAACCCATTCCAACGATAAATATTCTGCCGTTTTGAATATTCCATTAGTTCTACTTATGATGTGTCAAAATAAGCTTTTGTTTGTTTTCTGGGAAAAACAACACGTGCAGTTTTCTGAAAATGAAATGAACAAATTAAGGTTGCCCAACTCACCTAATGAAGGGCGATTCTAGTTGTTCTTTAACAAAGAGACGACGGATTGCCACGTCTGGGTGGTGGAACAATAAGTCGTAAAGGTTCGAATCACATGTTGCTAACTACAAATTCTAAAAAAGATTTAATATTTATACAATTTATATATATACAGGAAAAAAACAGTAAAAATGATTGCCTTCGCAGCACTAAGAGTTTAAAAATAAAACTTTAGGTTATATTTTGAACTAGCTTAACTCAGCGGTGGGCTGCCAATACGTTAACAAGGGGGATCGCTTAATTTATAAGCAATTCTCAGTGTTTTGAGGAAGGAGTGACTTTTCTAATCGCTCCTATGCAATGATGAATACACCTAAAATATGAAAAATATGCAATTTACCGTAAAATTATCGATGTAAATCGTTAAAAATATACTATTGTGTACACTGAAGCTGCAGTAAATAATATATTAATGAGAAATTGCAGTTATATACGTATTTGATCTGAGAATATTGTTTCCTCTTAAGTTAACAAGGGGCTCGCCGGCCTTAGTAAAATTCAACAAGGGGCTCGTACGAGCCCTTCCGAGCCCCTTCCAGCCCATCCCTGGCTTAACTGTCAATTACTCTTCTAGATAATGATCACGTTATGCTTTCAACGACGCTAAAGAAAAGATATTATAACGTAACTAACAAAAAGCGAGAAGTAGGCGACAAGGTAAAACTATGCTCATATTTTAGTACAAAGAATAGTTGAACATATGACTTTTGTCTAACGATTTCATCGATCATCATTAAATCACAATGTCAGCTTAAAAGTCTGGAAAATAATGTTCAACATATAAAAATAAATGTCTTTATCTAAAACGGTAATCCAAGAGAAATAAATCTTTTGTACAATTGTAATAGTTACAATAATTGTGGTTTTTCAATCAATACATAAAGGTTTGTGAATCAATACCAATTTTTTTTATACTGTAATCTTGAATTATAATCTTAACTTAATTTATTGATAAAAACAAAGTGAATAAATCCTACATACCTTATCTTAATTTATATACATATATACCAGTAGAGATAACTATGATGAACTAACTATTTGTGATGTTTGTTAAGTTTTACTTTTTTATTTTTTTAATTTTGTATGTTGATTTTGATGCATTATGTAGTATTTTTTTAAAAATTTTTCTTGACATTATATTTTTCAAGTGCATGGCGAATTGGCGTCAGCTGTAATGTCATGTACTGTACTTTTAATTTTTAAACAATTAATAAATAAAATTATGTTAATATCATGAGGTATGATCTTGATTGAATGAAAGACGGTAAATTGAGCTCAGTATGAAGAAGTATTTTGAGTATGAGTTCGAGTGAACTACCCTTTCAAAAAAGCTGAGAACTTTTGTTTTGAAAATACAGAGAAATAAAAAGCTTCACAGCGAAGCAACGGTTTCAGGTGTAATCGAAAAGTAATTAGTAAAAAAAAGTGTTTTATTTTTTTGCTTTTAAAAATACAATAAAATTAAATTATTATGCGTTTCTTGAGTTTTTATGCTAAACATTTCAAATGAAATATGTCTGAGGTGGCAAAATTGCTATTTTCTTTCTCATTGTATTACAATGACGATATTTTGTTGCAATGTAATAATAATAAACTCAAAAATGTTCATCATGCTACAACAAAGGCTTTCTTTCACTTCAGCGAATTACCCGCTGAGTTCAATTATTACAGCAACACTTTATATATTTAAAATAGGTTTTATGCTAACTATAATTAATTCAAAATTACAAAGTGAATTAATTACATGTTTTTATAAATTATATGAAAAAGTTTGTTGTAAAAGAAAAAACAATTTACCCTTTACTCAGACCATTACGGAATGTTAATGAAATTTTAAATACATCAAAGCAATTCAAATTTACGTTTATTACCACTTAATAAAAACCAGATTAACTGCCACTTCAAGAAATACTTAAAATCAATTTACCAATTTTGTTAATTAATTATCACAATACAAATTAGGATATTAGAAAGGGAGAGTAGATGTATTGTGTACCTTTACTATTCCACTAAATATAGATAAGTAAATTCCCGTTTAGACATAGTTGTGATGAGGGCAGGGCGTCAAGCCGAAATAGCTATCAATAATAAAAACAATGTAGAGCTAAAATACATTGTTATTTTTTCACCGTGTTATAATGGAGTTCTACCAAGTAAATGCCAATTCAATTGATAAAATAAATTATATACTCGATGTGCCAAATGTATGATGCTTTGGTGTTTTAAAATGTTTATTTTTAAAATTAGTCTAATATTGAGTGGATAAAGTATTCTGAAAACTAAACTTTTCCATGACACGAGACATGAATTTTTCACCGTTCTGGAAAACACTAAAGTCAATTTATTGCATTAAATAACACAAAGCTATGATATGTTTTTGATAAAAGTTAGAATTTTAAAATAAATGAGATCTATTGTATAATCCAATATCGACTGTGGAAAGGAAAAAGGACGTAACCCATACATAGCAAATTTTACAGGAGGCACAAAAAACGTGTAATGATGATTTTCGGACCAATACAAATCATACTACACAACCTTAAAGTGCACAAAGACTTCTAAGCCGGTGTTTAATTTGCATAATCTTATATTAATTAAAGACATTTTCTAGATAAAACCTTTATTTCAGTCTTTTTCCTTGGATTCAATTTTCACAAGCCAATTTTTTTTTCAAACTTAAAAGCTAAATTTAGATACTAATTCGGTATTTGCAGCTTACATCCTTTTGATAGAACGTGTATCAAATTTGATACATTGTGATTATCAAAATAAGCTCTTTTGAAAAAACTGTGGGTTACGTCCTTTTTCCTTTCCACAGTCGATATGTATAGGTAAATTAATGTACGTATAAACATAGTTCTTATGCGACAGTAAGACAAAATAGCTATCAACCACGTATACTATTAATTGTATTTGTAGAGCTAAAATACTTCCATATTTTTCCAACTATGGCTTAAAAGTAAAAGATTGGATTTTATATAAATATATTAATTAACACAGTGTAAGTATACGGAGACTATAAAGTTTCTCACAAATCTTTTCGTATATCATTCGAAACCATCGAATGAAAACTTGTTAGGTAATAAAGAAACCAAGAAACGGCGGTCGGGAAATAATGAGAGTTATTATGGCAAATGAAGCGTATCTGGTATTATATTTCACGTCCTTTTGTCTGCAAAAATTTCTAGTTACTTCTTCATTTATTTTCCTGCAAAATAAAATGGTTAGTGTTAACATAAAATGAACTATCCAACTTTAAAGGTGGCTGAGCTATGAAACAACCACATTTTAAATGAACTCCATTATGACTTCAGAGTAATGATAATAGGTTTATAGAAGGCGTGATTTTAAATTAACTATAATTTATACTTCTTTTTAAAATACTTCAATAAATTTTGTTGTACTCAAAAGTTTTTATATAAAGATATAATATTTAAAACACTTAGCTTACTTGCACGTTAGTAAATAATCTTCACATAACACTATATTTTTTTTCAACTTTATTCGTTTTCAATGTGTATTTTTTTTTACATATTCGTGACCGTAATCTTAAATTGATTTTTTTTATAATTTCAAAACTTTTTTTACAATATAATTCATTTTTATTAAATTTAAAATTGGTGTTAAAAATCAAACATAAAGCTTGAAATTACCTTAATAAAAACACAATAATCCTTTGTACTTCATTCCACTTTATTAAATATGTCAGGACCGGTTTCGCTCATTGCGAGCATTGTCAACTGATAAATATAATTTAACAATGATATTTATACAAAATTGAAAAGTTATACATAACAATTGGCATTGAAAAGAAATTGCCAATTACATTAAAGTGATTCTAAAATAACACAAAATTAAAATGTTCAACACATCTAACATATAATTAAAAAGTCATCCCAGATTAATTAATTCAGGATGGCGATTGAAAGTAATTACAAACATAATTAAAATTTGGGAAATTTTTGACAAAGTGATAACATGCTACATTAATAAAGTGAATATGCAATTTTGTATAAATAGCATTGTTAAATTATATTTCTTATCAGTTGACAATGCTCGCAATGAGCGAAACCGGTCCTGACATATTAAGTAAAGTGGAATGAAGTACAAATGATTATTGTGTTTTTATTAATATAATGCCTTTGCTCCAAGTATTGACAGTGAACACCCTAAAAGTGATTAAAATTACCTACCGATAATAAAAAAATTGACTACTCGTGATTGAGATACGTACTACAAATATATTTTATAAATAAATGATGATTTCTAGGGTATTGAATTAAGTAGTATCACATTTAATAGAGTTATCATTGAATGAGCAGAATATGTGGGATTCATATTGTTTATGGTCGATTAGTATAGGTCATTGGCTTCAGTTAGGGCGCTCACGGGTTCAAATGTCAGGAAACTTCATTCATCAATCAATCAATGGATTTCTGATCGATGGCATAAACGTTTGATATGCCTAAAATTCTTTCCCACCTATCCGATATCTAAAATAAAGCGTAACGCCAGAGATAAAGTAATCTCTAGTCCTGTCCTAGCCCTATTCTCTCTGAAAAAAAAAGTTAAAAAAATAGGTTGGGTAACAAGCAGTTATTGTAGAAAAACTTCTGTTGAGATAAACTATTTTGTAAGTATCAATCAGTAATCAACGTTAGGAGCGAACATAGAAAAAAATATTATTTTGAAAATTATCTATTAACTTTCCAATTATTAAAAAACGTGATAATTTAACTGACATTATTTTACTAAATTATTTATTTGCTCATTATTTATTATTTTCATTCTTTCCTTATCTAGTTTAAAGAACAGATATAGACCGACTGAAAACAAACAGTTCTCATAAAAATCTACTTCGGTTGAGTTGTTTTATTACAAGCCAATGTGATCCAAATTAAAAGTCAATATTTTCAGTAGCTTTACATGCTAAATTTTACGTTTTGAATATCGACCGTGGAAAGGAAAAAAGACGAAACCCACACATAAAACGTGTTTTGATGATTTTGGGCCATATGCAAATTATGAAATATACATAACCTTGAAGTGCACGAAGACTTCTAAGCTGGTGTTTAATTGACATAATCTAATATTAATTAGAGCTAAATTGAGATACTAATTCGACATTTGCAGCTTATATCCTTTTGATAGAAAGTGTATCATGTTTGATATATTGTGAATATCGAAAAAATCTGTTTTCAAAAACTGTAGGTTACATAAGATATAATATCTTCAAAGTAAATGTATGATTTTTTTTTATGAATAATAGATTTTTTGCTATTTGTGTTTTAATTTCGAGTTTTTTATTCTAGGCAGACTATATGCAAATCCATTAATATTTTTATTTCGCAAGCCGTTAATCCGGTGTCCTGAATGTTGATTTGATTCTCCGTTTGAAATTAACGTCAATATTTGACAGCTGGCAAACAAGTGTTTATAATTTACTACGTGTTTGATAACCCATTCAAAACAGGTAGGGTAAAACACAGCCTCCCGCTACTGTGTAGCTGTGTGCTCAGCGCACAACATCACGTCATATTGTATCACAGTTGGTAGATATTGCACAGTTCAGCGCTTGTGCTGTTAAAATGAACCAAATTAATCGTGTTAACAGTTGCATACAGCCGACTATGCAAGGGGAAACTTTTGGACTCGATGGTTGTCAAAGTTTGCCTAAATTTTGTCCCCCCTTCAATTTGTGAGAAACTCTTTAAATGCAATTTTATTTTTACTCGGTCAAAAACAAAAAAATATTCAATATCAAACTTATTTATGAACAGCCTGAAGAATAGTAAAATCGATTAAAATTATTTGTTACATTGTAAATAACACTATTTTTGTTCATTATATACATACAATTTATAAGCGAATATATGAGAAGCTTATCGTTTTTAAAGAAATATAATTTTAACACTTCCTCTACGGTGCAAAAATACTTCCAATATGTTACTGACCTTTAAAAAACCAAGTGAAAAATATCTTTCAACACTTACCACCCTTTGATGGACGGTAAAAACCCAGGACGTACATTTAAAAAAAAAACATGTTTTTAGCTTGGTCAGTAAAATATTTGAAATATTTTTTAGCGCCGTAAAAGAAGTGTTGGGGTGTCAAAAAAAATACTTAGAAAAAAAACATTTTTTAAAAATATAAAACGAAACAATATTTTGTACTTATTTCAAAATTATAATATGTTAGAACCAGTACCAGTTTTGATAATTATGAGAATTATTTGAAAATTCTCGTAATGAGCATAATCATAATAGTTTGTAGAGTGTTTTTTTATATTACAGATCAGCGCTGTCCAGCTGGTGGCCCGCGAGCTGTACATTGTACAGTAAATTTTTAACTGACTTTTCATTTACCTGTACTCTTTGGCTCCCGAAATTTTTGCCAAAGAAAAAATGGCCCGCGGCCTAAAAGAAGTTGGACAGCGCTGTTATAGATAATTCTATCAATATAAGTATCACATACAGATATTTGCCTTCTTACCAGTTATTTTTCATCCCTAATTTCTATCAGTATTATATCTGAAAAAATACATTAATTAAGGGATTGACAATACTTGCTCATTTTTATCACTTTTTAAAAACTTTCTGTTATAAAGAAATATGTACTACGAAAGGAATTGATATGGTAAAATTAAAAAAATAAATATTTAATGCTATACGGTTGAGAATCATTTATTATCGGTGTATTCAATTAGTAAGTACGTAATTCCGACGTATGCAAGACCGCTTAACCCCTGGATTGAAGATATTGCAGAATTCAGCCAGCCGAATTCATATAGCAATGCGCTCGCTACTTGTCAGTAAAATTAACGTGCATTAAAGTTATTGTATTTGTTTGATCACACTGTATGTGTAATTTGATATAAATGTTGAACGTTCGGTGCCTTCGACTCCAGTTCGTCTTTACACGGAGCTTATTGGTCGCTGACTATTACACGCTGACCAGATCTTTACCAAAACACACTTTGAAAGATTCAATCAATTCGCAATGTTATATAGAGAACGTTGGTTGCATTGGTTCATTTATGAACGTAACGCAGTGTTAATTCTCGTGGATCGGAGACTAGAAAAATACTTCTCTGCCGATGGGGATCGTTTAGGGACCCCAGTGGTTTCCTCATTATTGGCTTTATTCTTATGAGTTTCAAAAAAAATAATAGTCTAAGAGCTTTAAAATATTTCTCTGCATCATTCCTCATACATTTTTTTTATAAAAGTCCGTGTTTTTTTAAAAAATAATCATATTTTAAGTTGCGCGTAAAAAAGACGTCATCCCAGCACACATATGAAATTACAACTGACTCGTTTAGCGCAGCTATCTTACGAACAATCGCTTATCGCGGGCGTTTATCGCCTTATCGCGTTATCGCGTATTTATATAAACTACAAAAGGTCCAAAAAACTATGATATAAGAATACCTTAATTATAAATATTGTATCACCCATATTAAAATAGATATTTAAGAAAATGTGGGTATTGGGGTCGCATTTCTTGAGCTTAGAACCGGAAAAGTTAATAAAACCCTATCGCCACAGCCGAATCTCAGTATACGTTTAAACTGGTTGCCCCACCACCATCCGCCATGTCTATGCAGCCGCTGTTTCACAGTTGTTTTCCATATTACAATGACGATCGAGAAATTAAGCAAATGTATTCATCAACTTATTGGAACTATACAAGTTGTATGGTTGATCCTTCAACAATTCACTATTGTAAAAACGAAAAAAATATTTGACTAATATTATCTAATCTTAAGTGACACAGAAAGACACAACAACTCAATCTTGCAAATAAAAACACTCGGTCAGACGAAGCTCTACATCGGGCCAAGACGTAATGTGTATTTTTTTTCTTGTTTAGTATTGCATTATGAAATGGTGGTGAAAATCATCTTCACTTTCATTTTCTTGGCTATATACTAATTCTCCCAACCCAGTCTATTATTTCTTACTATATATGCAAAAATATTGAGAGATTGGTCAGCCAAACTAACATTACTGATTTTGAATATTTATTATTATTTTGGCTTCGGTCTAGAATAAAAAAAATATCCGCTCCGGTAGGCTCTTAATTTCAAACTAGTTCGCTCATGGGTAAATATAGGCCCTGATCATACGGACACTCCAATAAACTGATTTTTCAATTGGTGTATGGATATATTCGATAGAAGTTAGTTTTTAATATAAAATTAAATAATATAAAATTGTAATAATTAAATAATAATATAATAATTAAATAATATAAAATTGTTTTTACTTGTAACCATACCAATTCTTTGCATTTAATTAACCTGTATTAATATCTATATAGTTGTAATTATTATTTATTGTTGCCTTTCAAATTGTACCTAATGTATCTTAACTCTGTAATGTATCTTAACTGCATCATTGAGGAGATATCATCTTCGGTGTGATGCAGAAAAGAATAGAAAAAGTTTATCGAATAAAAAAAATAAATATATAAAATTATATTTGATAACTTTGTTATTCCATTTGTTATGTTAAAGAATGTGAAATTTGTTTCGCTTCTCATCGAAACATCATCAGACCATCGCAACGTTTACGAATAAACTGAGAATGGACTTTTGTTCAAATGATTACCCTATTTTGCCTCCCTCCTACCTGGTCCCAAAAACTAAGCTTTTACTAATCCTTGTATAGTTTCATCCTTCCATCCAAAGCTTGTGTATGGAACGAAGTTGATTTGAAAAACAATTTGTAAAAGCTATCACAATGGCTATCGCGATGCTAAAATGGAAGTCGACAGTCTAAAAAATTTGCAATATTTGCATATGTTAAGCATTTCACAGTCAAGCAACCAGTTCATTGGGATGTAGATCTAGGGTAATTGTTCGTTATTTTGACTTCCTTTAAAAACCACCCAACGAGTAAAAAGAATAAAAAAAATGTTAATGGAAAAAAATTAAGCATACAAAAAACGTTTTGCGGCAATCAAAAAGCCAAGCGATCAGAGAAGTTAATTTATTCCTTCGGAAATATGTTCCAGAAGAGTGTTCATGGCCAAATAATGAATTTTGCGTAAATGTTAATACAAAAAACACAAATGATTTTCGAAAAGTTTAAAATAATAATTTGAAAGGAGAAAGTGAAACAAAGGAAAAAGGAAACCTTCCAGTTTTGTTTTTAAATTCTGAAACTTTTCGCAAAAAAATTATTCACAATTCACCGTGTGGCAACAAAACAATTCCTGGCGAAAATGTTTGAAAATCAATTTTTCATGATAAATAATTCAATTTATTATTTTAAAAATTCTAAATATTGCAAAAATATGCGGAAGAAACTCTTAAAAAAATATTTTTTTCACATTTTTGTAAACACAATCTTCTCCTTTAACACAATGCCTCCGTTCTGTAATTAAAACAAACATATAAATGTGTACACTTTTAAGTCATAATAAATTGTTCCTGCCATCTATTTAAGTAACTATTGTGAATTAAGTATTTAGGTAATTAATTATTTTCAATCACTTCTCCTGCATACTTACTTTCAGACAAAATTGATAGAAGAGGAGACTTTGGAAAAATATCTTTAATTCCCTAAATAATTTCCGTGTATGTATTATAAATTTAGAATATCAAAAACATTTGAATTACTTGTAATGTAATGGGTAAACATAATATTTTTATTTTACAAACACCTGTGCCTTGGAACAGAAATCGATAAAAGTATGCTGTTCGCACTGTAACTGGGAACCCGTGAGATTCGTCACGGAAGTCAACTACGTTGACTTTTGCTCCACGGACCAGATATTATATATATATAATTCGTGTTATATATAAAATAATATAACTATAACACAAAAAAACTCTCACACATATCATCGTGGGTGAAGAGGTTTATGAGGATGGACAACACCTGTATCTTTGAAAAATAAGCTGGATGGATGGTATTGGCAAAACTGCAGCCACAATTAATGAGTTTTTTCCGAAGAAATCGAGTATTAAATTAAACCATATTAATTTTAGGATGCAGAACAAATTGATATATTTAATTTTCACCTACATAAACTGGTTTTTGAGTATTTCTGGTATTTTTTTTAAAACGAACAAATAAAAAATTCTTTCCAAAAATAAATATTTCCATTTTCAGCCCAACATGATCTTTTTTTTAACACATTATTACCAGCCGGCTCCCAGCAAGCGCTGCAATGCCACTCAAAGAAAGAAAATGTTTTTACTGTGTTTATAGAAGTGTATGTTTGCTGTCGATTGTCTATGCCACGACACACGCGCCACCTACTGCAAGGTAACTGTACTTGCGCAAGTGCAAGCATACGTTTTCATAATGAACTATATGGCAGATATACAAACATTTATTTGTATATATAGGACCTACTAAAACCTATTTTTACTATGCCTTTAACCTTCCCGGAAGTGCAAGCAAAAAGTTTGTTAAAGTTTTAGATGAGCGTTGTGGCAACGCATAAAGTACAAAATAACAGACATTCATTTTTATATATTAGATTGCATTAGTTACAAGGAAATTTTGCAAAATACTTTTTTTTTCAAAACGAACTAATTCCAAGTTTTTATGTTTTTAATACTGTTTTGCCAGATTGAAGAATTTTCGAAGTGTCCTTAACAAATAAATCATGTTTTAAGACTTTGAAAAGAGTGTTGCAAATAAAATAATTTATACATTTTCTCTCTTGGTAAATAAAAATATGCTTTATATTAATTGTTTTGTTGTATCATATGTGTCGTATTATAAAGCGTAAATACTGCACATAAGAAAGTAAGATGTTTCATGTTTAAAAAGAATCAAAGTATTTTTTTCACAAAACCTTTTTCCTGGAATAAATCAGTATTAATCAGGAATAAGTCAATTCCAATTAGCAGATTCAAAACAAAATATTTTTTTTTTAAATATTTCTTGTCATTTTTACAGTTTTTTTTTTAGAAATAGCTCTACTTTGTTTGCATTACTGCACGATTACTGGATGATGATTATGTAGGTGTAAGATGATAATTATGCGATCGATTAATAACCTATAGCACAGTAATGCAATAATAGCATTTAGCTTAATACGTTTCAAGTATGCATTTACGAATAATTTGTGCTAGGGCTGTATATTGTCGTAAAGGTACACCCACATTTAAGTAAATTCAACGCTTCTTGATTACCTCTCGAATGCTTTGCATAATGACTTACACCATTAGAATTTTTAGCTTGAATAATGTTCTACCCAAGCAACATTACCTTTAAGAAATATATCTTTTGTTCTATATTACCTTCATTCGATACATTTCGCATTAATTTCGTAGGGTGAGTGCTGTTAGAATTTTTCTTATACTTTTTATCCAGGCATTTAAGAATAATGTTTTAATGCTATTGATAAAGACAGTGGTGCTCACAAACCCGAATCCCAGTACGGACAGTTTCGTTAATTGAAGTTTTATCGATATACAAATTTCCGTTCAAAATTATGGATGTTTAATATACCCATTCCCAACTCATCTGATCAGTAAAATACAGTACGTAACATAAGTGATTAGCTAACAACTAGTCCAAACTCTTATTCGCTTTTCTCACTTTGAAAATCTGAGCTTGACCAACTGAGTAAAAATAAACTACCATTTTTGTAGGAAAACTTAGTTAAAACTGTTACGATAAATTTCATGATAAGTACATATCACTGTGGAAAGGGAAAATGACGTAACCCACAGTTTTTCAAAACAGGTTTTTTTTACTTGATACACTTTCTATCAAAAAGATGCAAGCTGCAAATGCCAAACTAGTATCTTAATTATGCTTTTAATTTTGATAAAGATGACCTTGTAAAAAATTAAAACCAAGAAAAAAGACTGAAATAAAAGTTTGTCATTGTCAACTTCTTAAATTAATATTAGATTATGTCAATTAAACACTATCTTAGAAGTCTTCATGCACTCCAAAGTAGTGTATAATTCATAATTTTCATATGTCACAAAATCATCAAAACACGTTTTTAGCGGCTCCTGTAAAATTTTATATGTGTGAGTTACGTCCTTTTTCCTTTCCACAGTCGATATGTTCAACATTGGAAGTGGACATGGTAAGCGATATAAGCCATTAAAGCCGTTTGGAAATGAAAGATTACTAATATTTACTTTATTGCTGACATACAAATAAATTATTACTAGATAACAATCTTTTATATTTAGTGTAATAAGGGTGTGCAATACTGGATCAATATATCAATATTGGTATAACAAAAAAAAACTCACTTTTTGTTTGTTACTCAGTCGCTCAACATCTTTTTTTCAAATAGAGAAGTAGGTATAGAATGATAAAGCTAGGACAGGACTAGTGGTTAACTTATAGCTCTCGCTACGCCCAGTTAATAAAGGTTCGGAAAGGGTGGGAGGCAGTTTTTAGCTAAATCGAAAGCTGTTCGTACTAAGACTCGAACCCGTGCGATTCAGTACGGGAGCCCGCAACACTACCCGCTGCGCCATAGGATCCGACAGAGGGAGGGGGAGAAGAAAATATTCGAAACGAACAAAAACGAGGGTTTTGAAATAATGTAATTAATAATTGTTCTGCGTCGAAGAAAATATTTTTCTGTACACTAAAAAAAAAAAAAATATCCATTAAAATAAGACTGATTTTCCGGCTGCGTATCGTGGTGTTATTCCTAATTAAGGCTTTTTTATTATATATGATTATTATTAGCAAATATTCGTTGCATTTTATTAATATGAGTAAAACTGTAAAATTTTTACTCACTTTACTTTTCTTGCTGTAAATTCATTTGTATACAGGTTATATTTTCCCACAAACTTACGCAAGTCTGCGGAATAATGATAATATACCTCGAAAATGTTCAAGAGTACAGTGCAATATACGCAAGCATGTCGTGAAACTGAGACGTAACTTTAGATTGCTTTATGCGAATGCATAAAGTTACGACCTTATGCTATGAAGTTGATGCATATTTATTATTCATCCAACTTGCAATTTAATTTGAATGCGGTTGGTATGAAATGGAAACAATTTCAGCTACTTCGTGAGTGCTTCGGTATAAAGTAAAATAATCATAAACGCTCAATTACTCCCCATAACTGCATCTCTGCCGGGAATATTTTTAACATCCAATCCCATCCAATCCCGGGATCCCGTTCAATTTTCTGATCCCGAAATCCCAGGATTGAGATGGCCGCGATTCCGGGATTTCGGGATTGAGAAATTTTGAGGAAAACCCGATAATTTACACGAAATTGGTAAATCGGTGAGCTAAAAAAAAAACGAGGTTCTGTGAGAATCTGGGAAAAAGTATAAAGAATTGAGGATTTCAAATTTCTCGGTAAGAAAATCACAATCCCGGGATCCCGAAAAAAAGGGGATCAATCCCGAAATCCCAGGATTGGAAAAAGGCTCCGGGATTGGATACCCTAGTAACTACTGTACGCATGTGTATATCTTCAAAATTGTCAATGTGTGCATCTATCTGTTTGCGCGATTATCATACGCGTATTTTTCGTGTGCGCGTGTTTATTGATATATTATAATATATATACATACTGACATAGTTAATGTTTGCGTATTTTTTGCAAATATAATTTGATTGAATTTTATTCGCAAGAGATTTTAAATATTATAGTTGGTTACGAATTGTTTTGCTTCCATATTAGATTTGTATAAAAAACGTTTTTTTAATAATCAAATATTTTTCTATAAATGTGTATTATTAAATATATAAATTATAATATAACGGTTAATGATAATGAAAAAAATAAGCATTTATTTGCTTAAATTGTGTGCGTGAAAGATTATTATAAAGAATAATGCTCAAAGAGTGTTAAAATAGTTAATTACTTATAGAGAGCCAATAAAAGTTACGCTGTAAAGATACATCTTGTTTTATAGCAAACCTCAATTTTATAACATGACTTCATAGAGTCTGAGTCTTAAATCATATGATAAATTATTTCAGTATATTATAGTTTAGTTTTACGACCGAAACAAAACTTCAATATTATTACTGTAGTGAACTATGTTCAATTAAAAACAAGATCGCTGTTCATTTGCCAACGATTATTGAGGTTACTAAGTGAATTACTTTAACCATCTGGTAAAAGTTAGCATACAACAGTATTATATATTAAAATGTAGGAATAATATCGTAAAATCCGTAACATGTAATGGAAAATTATTGGTGAATAATTATTAAATTTGTATTGTTGACTTAAGACTTGTATTGTTGGGTCAGTGGCATAGTGGTCAAGCTTGTCGGCTATCGTGACGGACCTGACAGGCTTAAGTCCGAACATGTGAACAACACTTTTTCAATCAATTTATTGATTTTTATTCGAATTCATTGGTGTTTGTGATGTCTTAATATTATCTAACATTTTCCAATGCTAAAATATCGGGAGGCAGCGAAAACGATTAGTTGACCATAAGTCTCGTTCTAGGTCCCTATTCTACTACTTTTAATTTCGTCAAAAGAAAGGTTAAGTAACCACGTAACAATAAGTTTTCGTAGAAAATCTTCTTCTGAAATACCTTCATCAGGAAAACATATTATAAACATTGAAAGCGGATATGGATTAAAAAAAATGTAGACAATTAAACAAACATAAGTAGTGTATACATATATATATATATATATATATATATATATATATATATATATAAATAATGCTTTTTTCATAGATATGAAAAAAAAGTCTTTTGAAAAAACACATCGGAAATACTTCATATCGTAATAAATTAATTCTTTTAGATACTTGTGAATTTGAAATAAACATTTATCATTAATATTTTATAGTTATTACTAAAATATAAATATACCATCTATAAAAAAAATAATACTAAGCAAGCGACGAGTCTTTTCGCTTCTTGAAAGATTACCGACATAATCCCATAATTTCAATTTTTTGGAACGTTCAGATATCTTAAAGATTATGTTTATCGAATACAATACAGATCTTTTTTTTTTAAATGGATATTGAATGATATATTTAAATTGATTATGAGCGAATTGAAACCAATTTCAATAAATGACACGAGGTACATGAAATGATTTTATTGAAACATTTACTCAGCAGTGAATTTAAAAAATGATAATTCATAATTTATACCAAACGTGTTTTATTAACTTTACACGGTAAATAATTTAAGTTGAATAAGGAAGAAGAGAAACACAGCACAGCGAATGAATTAAAACGGGAGATCGGGAGCGAAAGTCATTCAAAATTTACATACTGAGTGTGCAACTTTCTCAGTCTATGCACGGATTAGCATTATTTTTGGTAAGAGCTTTATAAATTATAAACAAGTTGAGATACGACGCCATAACGAACGTTTACCGTTTTTAAACTATATTTTAATAAATTTAAAAAACAAACTAGACACAAATTATTTTTTTTTAATTCATTTTAATATGTTACTTTTAGAGTGTTCACTGTCAATATTTAGTGGGAAGGTATCGTATTAATAAAAACACAATATTCATATGTACTTATTTCCATTTTATTTATCAAGATCAGGACCGGTTTCGCTTATGGCAAGCATTTAAAATGCGACACATGTTACATACATTGCTGAAACTTGAAATTAATCTAAAATGATCGCTAGGTAAAAACATTCACCACTAAGCCAGTGGTCGGCAAATCCATTAGTCAACTGAGCCAAATATCAACTATGCAACGATTGAAATTTCTTTTGAGAGCTAATTTTTTTAAACTTCAACTATTAAAGTAAGTTCATTGTTATTAACTTGATTAAAATACATTTAAGCTGGCTTTTGCTTAAAAGATTCTTAATTTGATTGAGGTACGTTTTCTGAGATAGCTCTAAGTTTAACGATCGAAAATCGACTTCTACGCGTGAGATACGAAATTTCAATTGTACTGTATGTGGTATTTTGTGGAAGAGCCACACTCAAGAGGCCAAAAAGACGCATGTGACGCAGTTTGCACCACTACACTAGACCAAAGAGGCCAAGAGTATTGAAATAGTATGCATTTTATCATTTTTAATATGTATCTAGAAATAAATAAAAATGGGACGAAAGATTCATCAAACATAACCAACATTGATGTCAATATTTAAAAGCTTTCTTTTCATCGCGTTTGAAAACAAATCATGATAGTTTTTGCGTAATATATCAACAAAGAAAACGAGACTTAAACATTAGAAATATTTTCATGAATGGTCCGATTCTTGTTTTATTATTGAGTCTCGATTTGAAAGTTTTCCAGGCTATATGTCAAAAATAATCATAAACGCTGGAACATAAATTAGCATACGACGTAAGAGTGAGTTACGTGATCTTCGGCACGTATTTTGTAGCGTAGGATTGACTGCAAAATGTGCGTGGGCTTTGAATTCTTGTTCTAACTTATTAACTTAATTAAGACTGAGCAGCAAACTGCCAGATAATTTCGCAACTTAAAGACAATATTTCAAGGAATTCGCGCTGGCACACAATACGTCATCTGTGATTTTATAGCGAAAGTTAAGGGAAACTTTCAAAAGACTTCCAGGTTTCATCACTGTAATTAATAAACTTATTTTAAAACGCACGAATTCCATTTTAAAAAACAATTAACAGAGCTTTCAAAAGGCGCAAGTATTACAATAGTACAATAATTTAGTTATTAAAATTTATTTGACAGTAAGAAGTTAAATAATATTAAATATTTTTAGATTATTAAAGCAATCTATAATTTAATAATATTATTATAGCCAATGTATTGCCATTATACTAGATACTTCTTTTTTATTAATATTGTAAAATAACTTTATCAATGTTAATCAAGATCAAACTAAGGAGAAAATACATCTCAAGCACTCATAACTAATATGAAAGAGTATAAAGTTGGTATCTCCGTTATTTAAAAAAAAATATTATTAAGAAATAACGTAATATTGTCTACATTTTTAATCGATGTTCTCTCTCAATGTAGAGCATATGGCATTCTAATGTAGGTATATCGACAGAATTTTTTCTTCGAAAATTGCTTGTTACATAGATGTTCAACCTCTATTTTTTGGAATTTGAGAGAATATAAATAAAAAGCTTAATACAAGATAAGTAATTAGCCTACCGCTCTCGGTATGCTCTGTTATTTCAAGGATTGGAAGGGTAGGAGGGAATTTTAGGCGACAAAAAAATCCACACCTTTTAACAGAAATATTTAGTAAAAATTGGTAAAAAATGCTGTTTTTACTGGTATTTGAACCCGTGATATTCGTCACGGAAGCCAATGAAGTTAACCACTGCATTACCGACCCGATATAACTAATATAATTGACTATAAAGCAGGTACTATTTATCCTGTTAAATTCACACACCGCGAAGATTTGGAAAATCTTTTAGATGTAAATAATATGCTACCAAAAAAAAACTCGACTTAATTGAGTTGGGAAAGATATCGAAATTTTTAGCGGTTTTGAATTGTAACTATCAAATGAAGGGAAATAATAAAATGATACTTATAAAGCAAGAGTCGAACCTTCATTTTGATTGTACGTATTTTGAAAATTTAAAAGCATAGGCAATATAATACAACTCGATAGGTGTTATAAATACGGTTAAACAAACAAGTGTCTGAAATTCATTAAAAAATATTTCATAAAATAATCCAGAGTATATGATTTATTATATGTATTACATATCAGAGCTTCCTGTGACATCCGTTAGAGTATAGCATAATTGTTTGAACAGTTCATTATTGTCATCTCTCAAAAAGATGATTTACAGTTCTTTGATACTCAAAGTCACTTTGATTGTGAAAGAAAAATCCTCTACGCCGTAGAGTCTACGTTCGACAAGTCTACAGTTTGAAAGCGACTGATTAAGACGAGACAAAGCGTTACTAAAAACTGGCAAAGCTTTAAAACTTTATATCTAGATACGACACTTTGTGTTTAGTTGTAGTAAAGATACTTAAAACTGTCAACTTCGTCAGACAAGCTTTCACGCACAGTTTTATAAGACTTTTGCTTACAAACTTACTTGCATAGCCTTGGTTCAGTTATCTCTGAATAAAGATTTTTTTAGCTTGGATCAATATAATTAATAAATAATACAATGTAGCATTATTATTTCAAATGAAAGAGTCAAATAGTTCATTAATTTAATTGTTGAACTATTCACTTGTATTTAAAAGCACGGATAAACACGTACTTAGTTTTAATTGGGTAAAAATTCCAACGTATTTAGTTCTACCGTTTTTATATTATTAGTTGATAGCTATTCCGACTTTCGCCATCGTCAGAACTAGTTCTGAAACTGTTAAACTAAATACGTTTTTTTAAACCATGCCCGCTCCCAATGTGGAGCATTTGGACTTCTAATGGAGTTTATCTCAACAGAAGTGTTTCTACGAGAACTGCTTGTTACTCAGTTGCTTAACCTCTCTTTTTCCAAAGAGAGTAGGGATAGAAGGATGGGGCTAAGACAGGATTAGTGGTAAGCTAATCGCCCGTTCATAGGATAAGATGGGTGACAGAGGGGAATTCAAGACATCACATACATCCATGCCTTTGAACATAAATTCATAAATCGATTGAAAAATCAATTTATAATACTGTCCGTACCGGGATTTGAAACCGGCCCCTCCGTAGCCGAAGCCAACAACGTTGACCACTCAACCACACAGCGGCACTTACCCTAGCGTTTACCCTATTATAATGAAATTCTACCGAGTAAATGACAATTCAATCAATAAACGTATTTAGTTAATTTTAGTTTTTAATGACGTGTTATGAAAACTTTAAATTGTAAATATTTAACTAAAATAATGTTGCATTCAACCAAGAAAAACAATTGAATAGATAAGAAGGCTCGGGGTAGGTGGTTGTATTTTAATGTAATGATTTATTTTAGAATGGTTTTTATTTTTATTTAAACTTAGAAATAAATTACAAAACTACGATATTTTTTGAATTTGGGTAATGATCATACTATTTTTTTTTTCACGAAGGTGTTTTAGGTTAAAAACCTTGTTTTTTTAATTTATATTAAATCCACAGTTTTATGCAATTATCAAGATTAGTTTCGTACATGGCAAACAATTTAAGCTGACAACTTATTAACGTGAGAAATAAACAATAATTCATTTTTGAATAAGATGCATGTAAAATAAAAAATGATTGATGGAGAATTATCGTAATCAATAAAGGCTTGTAAGAAAAATGCAGAAACTTCTACAAATAACGTATAATTTGAAGTATAAATACCTTAAATATAAAATTAAATCAAAATTATGTTTGTGTATATAAATTATATTATATATGATAACGTGTTGTGTAGTGTTACTTTACTAGCTTGGTCTTTGTTCTCGCCCGTCAACTGTCAAATCAGCCTTACACAAACAGCGTTGAATTTTCCCTTCGTGCTGTTTTTCAAGACTAGACAGAGCTTGGGTGATGGAATTTTGTTTATGCTGTGAAGACAACAGAACAGAACAAAGATTCTTCATAGAAGACTGCTTCTTGTCAATGTAATATGTGAGTTCATTAATTAAAGGAAAATAACAAAGCGAAAAAAGCGATTTGGTATGATTTTGTATTAATCTCAGTCGCCGACAGACTTACGTGGTAAAAGCCACATTTGTTTACGTTAAAGTAATGTATCACTATTTTAGCATGGTAGACAATGGTAAGTAACTTTTAAATTTACTAATTTTTTTTAAGCTACTAGTCACTATTCGTAACGCTACATCTTGCGTGGGGAAAGTCACTGCAAACACGATTGGAACGCGTTTGAAAACGAAAGAAAGCGAGTCAAATAACTTGATAGCCGCGTGATTTTTGTCACGTAAGACATCATATAGCGGCGAAAACCATTTTTTTATTTTCGTGCCACACCGAGTCGCTTAAGTCCACGTAAGACGTATGGTAACTGTACGCGTTGTCGTTGGTTTGAATGACAAAAATAAAACCCAGGTCGTTAATGAAAAAACTTGTGGAAATGTGCAGAATTTAAGCAATATGAATTAAGTACACCTAATTCTTTTTTACGCGATACATTGGTTTCAGAAAGTGGCGCGTAAAAAAACCTCATTTTCATATTATTTGATAAATCAGTTCCAAATCCACGTAAAAAAGTATCAGAAATGTATAAACAAACGTAACGTTGCCGTGCAAAAACGTCACGTAAAAAAAGATTGAGTTTATAATAAAGTATGTATTAATCTTGTAATTTTGTTTGAATTAAGTTGTGGACAGTTTTCGATTTTATACAGTAAGGAACGTGAAGTCTAATAATTAAAAGATTTTTTCTGAATCCAATTGTTAAATATATGATTATTAAAATTTGAGTGTGACTTTCTAACGTGAAAGGATTCTCCACAGTCTGAGTATAACAATCGTTGATTTCTAAATCAAAACCATTTTCGTATGAAATATCAATTATGTAGCAAAATAAGTATGAAATGTAAACTACAATTAATTGATCAAAAGACTTCATCGTTAAATACAATTGCCTATTCTGTGGATTAGTTGCCTTCTAAACCACCCTTATAATCATATATTTCATATTAATAATTACAATCTAAACGCCAACTTCAGTGTTGTTTTAATAAACGTACAAAGATTAACTTCAGGATGTATGAGGGAATATTTCGGTATTTACTTAAAGTCAATTTAGAAACTTAATTATAAAGTTTTCATTGAGGAAGTTAACACAACACAGCTGAAGTTTTAAGACAAAATTAGTATAGGAGCGATATTAAATCTCTGGATTGAAATAAATTAAATATTTTAAACAATATTAAATATGTCAGGCAATTATTTTTAAATATCAAATGAAATATTGTCAAAATGTTGAATAACTCTTAAAACAAAATGTATTGACTTTCATCTTATAAACTCGCCGTTGTGATTGTTGAGTTTATTTTCTTATTATTTGATAAACAAAAAAGAATTAATCATTAGAAAACTTGGAAGTTTTTAAAGACAATTCATAAACATTAAAGTATGTTTATATAATCTCGTGTTAAATTATTGTTTGGAGAGTAACAGAACTTAATGTTATATAATGACTTTTTAAAAGTATTCTCAATTAAAAATATCAGTTAAAGTATAACAAAAATAAGCGATTCTGAAGTCTTCAATTTTTTTGAAAGGTGGTGTGCGAATCATAAAATTTTCATGTGCTAGAAATTTAATGGGTTGTTTGACCGCGGAACTGTAATATTTTTTATGAAAAAATATTGAAACGAATATTCTATATAAAAGAATAATTTAAATATATTATATATATGTAAATCGGGTCTATATCGCAGTGGTCAACGTCATTGACTCCAGTGACGGATCTTACGGATTTGTATCCTAGTACAAACAACATTTTTTCAATCGATTTATCGATAACTGTTTGATAGCATGAATATTTGTAAAAATAGATATGTCTAAAAATTCCTTGCCACTCTTCCAATCCTAAAGTAGTGGTAGTAGGTAAGTAAAGTAGTAGGGGCGTAGTGAAAGCTATTGGCTTGCCAATAGTCTTGTAGTGACTCTATCCTTTCTATCACGACATTGAAAAACTGTGTAACAAGCAGTTTTGGTAGATAAGTGAAAGTTACATTAGAAAACTATATGCTCCACATTACAATCGTTACGTTATATAACGTAAATGTTTTTTTTAATATTTAAAAATCGAATGAAAATCGTAAAGAAATTATTGCTCGATTAAAAACAAATATACATCTTTAAATTATTTTTACATTACTATTGCAAATATTGTTAAAAAACCTTAATTTCTTGTTTTTTATCAATGTGTTGGCATATATTCTTTTATCTGCTAAAACTGCTCGTGATGAACGAAAATGGCTCTGTTTCTAATTAAGAATAGTGGAACAAGTACAAAAAAGTGTTTTGTTGTTGTTAAATATAACGCCTTTCTACCAAGTATTGACAGGAAATACATTAAAAAATAAATAAAAAAGAACACCAAAAGACAGTTGCTCTACTTTTAAAAGTAACATTTTTTGCTCTTAAGGATTTAGTTATAACGACAAAATAGCTGTGTTGATTATTATTTGTTAATCTTTTCCAATGCAGTACATACGGAATAATTAAGCTATTTTCAAACATAAATCTGACGATTGTGTGAAACCGAATTATCAATCAACCAACTCATACAATTTGTAGAATAAATACTTTGATATTTTGACCTTATTATTTCTGCCAAATATTTAATAATTTAATATATTTATATATTCAGTCGCGTTGATAGATTCTCTGTATTTTCAATGAAAAGAAAATATGTAATTCCTATCTGAAAATATGAATGTAAGTTTACAAGTTTTTGCCTTCGGGTTTTGATATATTTTGTGTAAACATAAGTTTGCGGCCAACTTCTCAACAATAATGAGATTCGGTCAAGTAAGCAAACTCTGCGACCGAGTTTAATTTCCGCTGCGAAATAATATTCCCCGAACTGAAAAGTGAATCAAAATACTTTCGTTGAGTTTCCCGGATGCGGAAACCTCGTTATTTTTTTAGGAGCAGATGCTCCTGAAAAAATAACGACTGCGCGTATATTGTCAAGTAAATATTATCTTAAGCTCTACCCAGTGGCGCCCCTAGTGTGCTTTTAATTGTAAATATCGTCTCCAAAATTTTGTTGAAAATTTTTGAACCACGATCAGCGTATTATTTTTATCCATACCAAATGTGAAGAATATGGTCTTCTAATGGCGGTACCTCAAAAAAAGTTTTTCTACGAGAACTGTTTGTTGCTTAGATGCTCAACCTCTCTTTTCCCAAGATAATGGTAGCGATAGAAGAATAAGGCGAGAAGAGGATAATGATTGATTTATCGCTCTTGTTAGGCCCAGTTGTTGTAGGGATCATCACAAACATCGTTCCATGAAAAAGTTTTGGCTTACTTTATGGGATCAGATGGGAAAGAAGTCAAACAGGGCAATCATTTTAACAAAAATAAATACTCAGTTTATTCGTAAACTTTTGATAGCCTGATGATGTTTCTTAAAGAAGCGGAACACTTCACAATCTTTAACACAACAGTTGAAATAAAAAAGTTATTTTTTTATTAAAAATGATCTACAAAGTTACCGGTATATCCATCTAAGATATTGATACATTAATTGAAAGATTAGTTTAAGACTTTTTACACATCATAAACAAAGATATCCCAAGTTTATAACCGACTGTACAAATGTGCTCTAAGCATATAGATCCAGAGTATTTGTTTCCAGCATTGACGAATATTGTATCCTTTTCCCGTTTTTTTTACCTATCTCCCATCTGCTAGTGTTTTATTATGTTTGTAATTGACACCTGTGTGTTTAAAAGTGAATTTGAATTATAATAACAGTAATTGTTTGTCATACCGGCTGTGTTACATACAAATTCGGCGTACTTCACTGTGGTTTCACATACGTCTTCTATTCGATACGCTTTGATTATCATCGAAGCCTTTATATAAATACGAATTCTTGGTATTCTGTACGACATAATATATTTGAAAGAGGAACACACCGAGAATGTATTGATTGCTTTTCCTATTGAATACACAATGGGACGAGTTAACATCGTCGCTTCAAACAAAATATTATATCACACATAGATGATATGTGATGTAAAGATAAATCTTTTGTGAGTATACTTTATTTTCATTCCAATTTCACAAGCGTAGTTGTTATTATATCAATTGTATCATAGAAAGTAATAAGTTTTTAAATTGTATTCTTTAAAAAAAATCATGAAATAAAAATACATTCGCAATGAAATGTTTTCATGGACATAAAATCCAAAGTAAAATTTTGTAATGATAAATCTCTGATAAAAATAAATACACTGTATGTGATATATTTTTTTCCCATCACATTGAAAATTCTTCATGAGTAAGGTTGTATTTTTTATTTTAGATATTGACAATATTTTCCTATATAAATTGCCTGAGGCAAGATTAACAATATTATTTGCTTATACGCCTACAGTTTTCAATAATTGATAAAACTATATGCATACTGTTACGTATGAATTAACACATTGCGTACATTTTAATTTAATTAAAGTTTATTCATCGTAATTTATTCTTCACCCCTTAACAATCTGTAATCAATAATACTTGCTTATTGTTTTTTTTAAGTACATAAATTTAATATTTAATAATTATTAATTATATTAATTTAATAATAATTTTTGTCCACTCCCAATGTGGAGAATATGGCCTCCTAATGGAGGTATCTCAACAGAAGTTATTTCTACGAGAACTGTTTTTTACTCAGCCGCTCAACGTCACTTTTTTCAAAGTGAGTAGTAGAGAAAGAAGAATAAGGCTAGAACAAGACTAGTGGTTGACTAATCGCTATTGTTACACCCAGTTATTAACGGATCAGAAGGATGGGAGGAGAGGAAACGATGTGATTTGACATTACAAACACCCAGTTTTCAATCAAAACTTTGAATTGAATATTTCTCAAATTCACTGTAATCTTACCGAGAATCGAACCCAAACCTGCGTGATTGGCAGAGCAAGCTCTAACCAACTGGGCCACAGCAGGCGTATAATAATGATTTTATATAATAATTGTAAATACAAACTAAATCAAAACAAAAACTTAAATTACAGAAAATTTATTTCGTGTTGTATTTTTACAAAAAAATGCAGGGATTTTTTACATATTCAAGTTAATATGCGACAGTTCCCATGTTGATTGGGTTTGATAAGCATTGAAAATTATAAAAACTAAAAACCAAATGCTTAACAGATATGCGTGTATCATAACCCAAAAAGGAACAGTAAAGACAACTTTACAAAAAACGTTAAAAACGAAATATCCAAAGAATAAAAAACATTTGAATGAAATAAAAACGTTCACACCAAAGCAAAGACTGTACCGGCAAAGAAATGTTTCTGTCGATAATATAAAACGAGTGCTATGCGAAATATACGATAAGACCATGTTCTATTTCTTTAAAATAAAACATCTCCCTGCTCTTAGATGAATTAAATTCTCCTTTTGTCAATAGGTTTGATTGAAAGCAACGTAACTGCACACGACGTTCATTCAATCCATGAGAGAGAATTCATCTGAACGGATTTGAATTTTCAAGACGGTGTTTACAACCACTTCGTTTAAATTCGATGGAAATATATTGTGTGCAGTAAATTATGTATCTTATCTTAGCTGTTACCAAATAAGGCAACGTTTTAAAATATTTATTTATATCCAGTGTAATTTGCGTATTTTTGCTGTTGTAAATATTCCAATAAACAAGCCAAACTAAAGTTCTCGTTGACTGATTGAAACGTCAGTCACTAGGGTGTATAATTCAGAAGAGATAATTCAATATAAGTTCAGATTCATTTGAGCAAGTAAGAAAAGCATAAGAATATTTTCATTAAAGTTCAAAGTACTTAAATGACATTAACATCTATTATAAGAGATTCTAAAAGCTACACATGTTCTAATGGGCGTACCCTGTAGCACAGCATCATCAATTATTTCCAGGAGTGTCTCAAGAGTAACCATAAAAAAATAAAAGGCACTTTTAATGTGTCATGCCAGCTGCGTGATCAAGTCTCAACGTAGTAGGTCATGGGCTCGAATCCTAGTACGAACAGATTTTAATGATTTATTTATCAATCGATTTATAGATTTCATCTGCATCAGATGTCTTGAATTTCCTTCTCCCACCCATCCTATCCTAAAAAAACGGAAAGTAGTGGGAGCGATTAGGTTACCACTTGTCCTGTCTTAGCCTTAAGGGGGTATTCTAGGGTAGAAATTTGAAAAAAATCGTTTTTTTTTTTTTATATTTTTCTAAAGTTTACACATTTGAAAGTATGTATTTGAAAGTTCTCAAAAGAATTTTTCAAAATTTTAATTATTTACTGAGTTACAGCAATTTTGGTGACGCAGCAACTAAGATGGTCCTACCGGAACAGATCGAAACTCAAAACTTTAAACGCGTTTTTCTCAAAACTACTTTTACAAAACTACATAATATCTCAAGTTCTAAAAAACCGATTTATTTGAAATATTGTGTGAACCTTTTATATACATCTCTATATAGCCTGTAGCAGATTTAAATCAAAATTTTAATGTTTACTATTTTTAAAAAAATTGCAAATGTTAAAAAAAAACGAGGTAGGGACTATAGTGACATTTTTATTAATTAGGAATCCGTTATTTATTTTTTTCAGATGACCAGAAAGGTTGGAATCTTGTACGTCAGGACACTACCTTTTTTTTTGGACCCCTCCCTTTACCAGCCGATAACTTTTCGAATTTTGAATTTATTTATTTTTTATATATTTTTAAAATATAAATAAACGAATGGTGAAAAATGGACGGTAAACATGGACGGATTATTTTAAATATACATAATAATTATTTAACTACAATGGTTCTTTATTTTTTATTGATTTCCCCATACTTATTTAAGTATACAGTTTTTTGGCTCATGCAATGTAAAATTGAACAAATGTCGGTTACGTCTTGTCAACTTATGGCCATCGATATCTACTTTTTTTTATATTATTCAATTTTTCCGTTTTTTTCCGAAATCCTGTTAATTTGTTAATAGATATCAAAAAAATCGTCTTTCCCTTGAATGCTTGTGTTAACGTTATTTAAGTAATTAAAAATATCTGCTAAATATGCCACTTTAGCATACCAATCATTATTATGAAGACATTTTACAAAATCATCCATACCTTAATTTCGAAAAAAAATCAACAATTCATTCTTAAATTCTATGAATCAACATAAAATTTTACCCCTAGATAACCACCTGACTTCTGTGTGAAGAAGTAAACACTCCATACCATACTTAACTTCCATAGAAATACAAAGTTTTTTAAGCATGCGTGCTTTTAGAGGTCTTGATTTGATGAAATCCACCATATTTACAACTTGATTTAGTACAGGTTTAAGTGCTGCTGGTAATGTTTTCGAAACTAAAGATTCTCTATATAGAAAACAGTGTAATTATATATCATAATTTCGCCAACGACTTTTTCGGTTTTCACTGTTTTGTGGATATTTTGGTTTTTACTATTTTGTGATTTTTTTCGTTTTCACCAATCTTTTCGCGGTGCACTTGCAATAGGCTCGCGGTGCACCGATTAAGAACCACTGCCTTATATCTATTGTCAGAAAGTGTTTAATCAAAAAATATTTTCAATTATAAAATAAAGCAAGCAATATATTGGAAAATTAAAATGATTAATTAATAATAAGTCGTGCTTCTAAAAATAAAATTCTGCTTTTTAGCTTAAAAAAATTAATTGCAACCAGAGTACGAGTAAAATTTACGAATGTAAAAGAAGCTTAAAGCAAAGCTGTCGAAATAAACTGCGAGTAAATTAGTCCCAAAGGGGTCGTTCACCGATGAGAAAAGCTTTCCTGTACCACTCTGTTACTACCCCAGTAAGCTCAGACTTATACATACCTGGGTTAGTAATATAAATATATCGTAAAAAATAGTAATTAGAGCGAAAAAACCAACCGCATATATAAATATAACAAAAGCGGAAAAATGATTAGTGATAACTTTTGAGCACTTCAATCATTTTTTTTACCAACAACACTATTTTTTCCACTTAGCTTCTTACATTTAAGTTTGTATAATTTTTATAACATATGAAAATATATAAGAAATTTAGATGAAATCATTTTTACGAGTTAGTCTAGGAATTATATTTTTTCTCTTTCCATATAAGCTCATAAAGTGGAGAATATGGCTTACTAATGGAGGTACGTCAACAGGAGTTAGTTCTCTCTTTTTTGAAAGGTGTAGTAGTGATAGTAAAAAATAGGTCAGGACAGAATTAATTGTGGGTTAATCACTCTCGCTACATCACGATATTTTAATTGGCCTTCAAGCAGAACTAAAGAATCGATTGAAAAAAAAGTTGTTCGCACTGGAATTCGACCACACCTGTGTGGTCTCGTATGGAACCCAACGGCGTTGACCAGTTTACCATGGACCCGATATAAGAATTATAAAGTTCGAGTTAAGTTTTGTATCTAAATTCATAAATGTGTCGTAAGGCAAATACCAGGTGGTAAGTGACAAAAAATTCGGAAGTGCACACAATTTGAACGTTTTACGTTTGATATTGAAGTTCCAACAAGCACCTTCGTGAGCTTTCGCTACTCTCCGTTTTCTGCACTAGATAAAGCGAATAAGAAATTACAAAGAATCACACGTTTACATACCATACAGCTTTATATATAGAAACCTATACGTCATCAATTGACTAAATAAACGTCTAAAAATCACACAACAAAAAAAAACATATTTCTGATATTGTATCAGTATTGCGCTTACGTTTTTACGTTAAAAAAATCATTTTGTATAAGTATTTTATATTATTGTGCCTATAATATTTTACGACTCCATCTTTTACTTTTTATTAGAGGCTGTATTCGAATATCGGTTCAAGTATGTACATAGCTTTTGTTCAACAAAGAATTCCAGTTTTTCCTTTCGAAATTGGCTTGGAAAAATAACAATTTTGCGAGAGATATTATGTTCCAGAAAGCCAAAAATAACAAATGAGAAACGTCTCAAAAGCAGATACTTGTAACGGTCAAAATCACATTGAGTAAATATAAAAATACCTGCTTGATATTAGATACGTATATGTATATAATACCGTCGTCGATTACGGATGTCACGGGTTCGAATCCCAGTATGGAAAGTTTTATTAATTGATTTATGATTTTTTTTTCAAAAGCTTGGATGTATGTCTTGATATCCCCCTTCCACCCATCCTATTCTAAAAACGAGGCGTATAAAGAGCGAAATGCTAAGCACTTGTCCTGTCCTAGCCCTATACTTCTAGTTATACTCTCTTTGGAAAAAAATCGGTTTACGAAGGTTCACAAAACTATATTTATTAAAAATAGAGTAAAAAAAACGTTTATTTATTATATACAACTTTAGTGGCGAATTTAATATAATATTGATTGTCTGGGACACACAGCTTTACATAATAAAAACCAAATAGCATTTGTTCAACGCTTAAACTCTATCAGTGCTGCTTAGCGGTAGTGTATCATGACACCTCACGAAGACTCGAAAAAACCGTATAATGAGCTTTGAGAATAGACGTTTGAATCGGATAATGGGGGTGAAGAGGATTGGTTAGTGAACGTACAAGACAGCGCACGTCAGTGGTTATGGAGAGACGTTGGAACTGGCTGCGGTTACCTCTTCTTCTGACTGACGGAGTACTGGGCGACGCATGCGACGCTCAACGAATTTTCTTAGAGCGCGACCCTTCATGGCCCTTAAGTTAGAGCGAGAAGTTAGAGAGAAATTTCGAATCCGTACTGAGAAGCGCCTTTGAAACAAGTCTCTTTGATGTCGATATTAAAATAATCCTCGGAAACGAATTGTCTCATTTAAATTTGATTTGCGATAATTCTCGGAAAAAATCGTTTTCTTATAAAGTGAATTTAATTGTTAATAGACAAACATTTAAGATTTCGACTAAAAGTGCTTCGCGGAATTTCAATATTGAATTTGAATCGTTCAAGTTTCATTGAATTAATTTTGTTTAAAATATGTATAAATATCAATGTTTCCCAATCTAATTTGTGTCATGCTCCACTTCGACGCTTAAAAATTCCTTCCCCAATTAAAATTATAGTTGGGTACCAAAAAAAATGCTTAAAATAAAATATGCACATAGTCAATACTATTTTTAAATTTAACTTTCGAAAGATAAAACATATGTTACACGTACAACTCGAGAAAAAAAATCATTTAAATCAGTACGAACCTTGTGCTAGATGTGAGTTGCAAATAGTTTTTAAGTGAGGTACTTATGCCGCCTGTGTGGTCGAGTGGTCAACGTTGTTGGCTTTGGCTACAGAGGGCCAGGGTCCAAATCCCAGTACGGACAGTTTTATAGATTGATTTTTCAATCGATTTATGAATTTCTGCTCAAAGACATGGATGTATGAGATGTCTTGGATTGCCCCCTCGGGGCGTATCAAGAGCGATTAGCTTACCACTAATCCTGTCATATCCTTCTATCCCTACTCTCTTTGGAAAAAGAGAGGTTGAGCAACTGAGTAACAAGCAGTTCTCGTAGAAACACTTCTGTTGAGATAAACTCCATTAGGAGTCCATATGCTCCACATTGGGAGTGGACATGGTTTAAAAAAAACTAATTAGTTCAATATAATTGTAAATCTTCAAACAAATCATTTTCAAAACGAAATCCGTATTCATCCACACATGATGGTGGGAATGGTAACAGTAATTTTCGAGCTGAATCTGTCATAAGTGTTGGTAAAAAAAATAACAAATATTAACAATTTGGGCATTGTCCCCCAAAACATTGAAATTGCCATTTAAATACCAATATATCGAATGTGGAAAGAAAAAAGGACGAAACCTACAGTATTTTCGATAATCACAATTTATCAAAATTGATACACGTTCTATCAAAAGGATGTAAGCTGCAAATGTCGAATTAGTATCTAAATTTTGTTTTAAAGTTTGAAAAAAGACGGACCTGTGAAAATTGAAACTAAGAAAAAAGACTGAAAAAAGGTGTTTCCTAGACAATTAATATTAGATTTTGTAAATTAAACACCAGTTTAGAAGTCTCTGTGCACTTCCAGGTTGTGTATATTTCATAATTTGCATATGGTCCAAAATCATCAAAACACGTTTTTTGTGCCTCCTGTAAAATTTGCTATGTGTTGGGATACGTTTCTTTTTCTTTCTACAGTCGATATTTATATGTATATATTAATAAAAAGAGCATTCGTTGAACTGAAACGGCAATTTTGTGTTAAAAAAATCATATTTTATTCTTTTGTGTATTATACATGGCTGTATGAATTTATTCCTAGAAACCGAAAGCAAGACCCTAAGACCCTGAGAATTGAACACCCTTGTCATGGATACGTCAAAAAATTCAGCCACGCAGATAATAAAATTTCTTGTTAAAAATATTAAAATATTCTGCCTGCAAAATTAAACCATCTGTAGCAAATGCTTCACAATAAAGAACTGTCCGTCTGCCGCATAGCTTTATGGGGGCTTTTTGAAAAAATACAAAGTAATCAACTTGAATATAACACTTCTCTTATTATGACAACCGTCTGCGTAGTGCCCTCTTTCAGTGAAGTTTAATGTGAGTTGTAATAAAATTTCACAAAGATTTTTTAATACTTTTCGTTGTGTCTT
The DNA here is from genome assembly GCA_030503985.1 of Himalopsyche tibetana. Taxonomy (NCBI): domain Eukaryota; kingdom Metazoa; phylum Arthropoda; class Insecta; order Trichoptera; family Rhyacophilidae; genus Himalopsyche; species Himalopsyche tibetana. The sequence goes on from JAPJYX010000005.1 coordinate 28,418,386, forward strand.
GGGTAGTCAAGACTCGAGAGCTAAAACTATATCATTGTTTGGTATAAAGATTTTTTAATTTTATACCATCTAAAACAAATGTTATGCATGCGGAAATAGCACTATATATATAAAAAAGATGATCTAGGATGTAATACAAGATTTTTCTGCTTATTTGTAATTAAATATTATATAAACCTTCAAAATGCTTGTAAACAACTTTTGATATACTTTTTCAATACGAATAGTGATTTTCCATTCTTTTAAAAAATGTATTAAATAACATAATTAATATACCAAGAATGAAATTTACAAACAATTATAAATTTCAAAATAGAAGCACAGTTTGAGGTTTTGATTAAAGATAATCGATGGAGTTTTAGTATTAAATTTGAATCACTTTATAGGAGTTTACTGTCAATACTTAGTAAAAAAGTATTACATTCAACGAATAAAACGCTCGTTTTTACTAATTCCACTATTATTTTATATGATTAGGACCGGTTTCGGTCATGAGAAAAATTATCAACTTTTAATGAAATACAATATTACAGTGATATTTATACAAAACAAAAAGAAACTATGAGGGTGAAACAAAGAATTGACAATGAAAGAAATTTACAGATTTGGATACAAAATTTGAACCAGTGGCACAAAATTGACTATAATTAGAATATTTAAGAACTCTAAAAATAGTTTAAAAACTCATCAAAAAAGTCAAATTGGCAACTAATTATAAACTCAAATGTAATTGTAATCTGATATTTTTTTTATGACAAGTTATTGAAATTAATAACAAAACAGGTCAAGATTAAAAATAGTGTAATTAGTACAAATGAATGTCTCATTCTTTGAGTTATTTTGAATCGTTCAAATTGTTAACATATCATCACGTTTTATTTTTAACGACCCAGATTTCGCTTTTATAGTACTTAATTAAATTCGCTTAAGATATCCATCTTAGTTTACATATACTTTTCGACTTTACACACAAAAATGATTTTTTTATTTGCTGAATCTAGTTTTTTTATACTTTTATAAAGCAATGAATTTTAAGCAGGGCTCCGACTCCGAGGAAATTTTTCAATAATTTAATTTTTACTTATATATACTAAGCCGCCTGTGTGGTCGAGTGGTCAACGTTGTTGGCTTTGGCTACGGAGGGCCCGGGTTCAAATCCCGGTACGGACAGTTTTATAAATTGATTTTTCAATCGATTTATGAATTTCTGTTCAAAGGCATGGATGTATGTGATGTCTTGAATTCCCCCCTCTCACCCATCCTATCCTATGAACGGGGCATATCGAGAGCGATTAGCTTACCACTAATCCTGTCCTAGCCCTATCCTTCTATCCCTACTCTCTTCGGAAAAAGAGAGGTTGAGCAACTGAGTAACAAGCAGTTCTCGTAGAAACACTTCTGTTGAGATAAACTCCATTAGGAGTCCATATGCTCCACATTGGGAGCGGACATGGTTAAAAAAAAATACATATGTAATACCATCAGATAATCTTTAGTTAGCCAAGCATAAAATGTCAACACTTTTAACTATTTTGCTTGAATACACATCATTAAATATATTTTACAAAACAAAATCGAGCCTCTCATTTTTCACGACTCCGACTCCATAGCCCTGATTTTAAGTAATTTGTAAAAAAAAATCTATTTGACTACAACAATATACCGTCAATATAACAGTCTGTATTTTAAAAAAACGCCATTTTATTTTTAAAGTAAAATATCTGATTTAATTCAACTGTGTAAGTGATAAAATAACATCAAAAATAAAATAACAGTAAATAAATTCAAAAAAATAATAATTTTGGTAATGAATATTATGGGGAATGTTGCAGTCCACTTTTTTGTGATACTCCTCTTCGTTTTCCCCTAATCTCAATATCTCGGGATGTATGTTTACCCTATACGCACTTATACTCATATTTCCTTCTCGTTGGTAAATTTGAAAATGAAATTCTCTCATAAGTAAATGACGAGCAGAGTGTACGTTTTTATTTACATTATTGTTTAACTTTTTTTTATTTTCGGCTACGTAAAAGGCACTTTTTATAATGTAAACATTTTAAGGTCATCTATTTAATATCAGTGCGCTAGAAAGACAACACGTTCTACTTAAAAACATTTTTTTCTTCATTTAAATTCACATCACATGAATGGTTATTATTAGGGCATCCAATCCCGGGATCCCGTTCAATTTTCTGATCCCAAAATTCCGGGATTGAGATGGCCGCGATCCCGGGATTTCGAGATTGAGAAATTTTGAGCAAATTCTCGAAATTTACACGAAATTGGCAAATCGGGGATTTCAAATTCCTCGGTGAGCTAAAAAAAAAAAAAAACGAGTTTTTGTGAGATTCTGGGAAAAAGTATACCAAATCGGAGATTTCAAATTATTAAGGCTTCCAGCATCAAACACGAACAAGTCAGTTTTGGTATATTTTTCAGGAGAGACAAAAGTTTGTTTGACCACTTTTAAGCTAAATTTTAATGCAAACCAACAAGTTGGTACTTGATTATTATGCTATGGGTATGCAGCCGCTGTTTCACGGCCGCTTTTTATAACGCAATACGGTCAAGAAAATAAATTAATTTACTCATACACTTTACAGAGCTGCACGGGACTTATCTTTTAACCATGTACAGTTGTGCTTACAAAAATAACGATGAGACGAAGAAAGAAAAAAGGGAATGTGACTTGCTCAGCCATTTAGTTTAAGAAATATTGAGTACCCTGTGTATATGTATACTGAGAGTCCACAGTAACGGAAGAGTCAAATATATTCCGCGCTAAATTTAAAGAGGGATCAAAAATATTCCGTTTCCATACGATGTTGCAAACTTATTAAATACTTCTAACAATTATTACAAAAACTCAGACAATTACTTAACCTAACCTAACCTAACCTATTAAAAGTTAAGCGATTACATTCCATACAAAATACTAAATGACATTCAACTATTGAATTGCTGATTCAATTTCTGCAATATAATTGGCTCTTACTAGTATAATGACAAGATGTTTTTGACTTGACCTTTTTTGATAATAAAATCACTACTTAATATTGATATACAAACACACGTAATACTATTTTGAAACTAAAGTATAATATATTAAATTGTAGATATAAAATACTTTACAGAGACTTGACGTGTTTGATACTGGGCACATCAATATGAAAAGATATATGACGTTCTTTTTAACTTCAAATAGATGTACGATGCAGTTATTCTCATTATTATTTGAATTTGGGGAATTTGGTTTTCAATATTGAATGAAAACAATGAATCTTACTTTTCTAAAGAATACTGAGAAGTCGGTAAATTTAAAAATTTATACGAGATTAAAACATACATGTATTGTCAATTTGTTACAGTTTTGGTTTTGAACCATAGTCTTTAGATATTAAAACATACAAGAAAAACAGATGCTCTACAAGTAGCATGATGTTTAATTTATATTATATATTACCAAAAAAATAAAATTGAAATGATTATATAATATTTAAATAAAAAGACTGACGATCATGATGGATATTTTACAAGATTAACTACTATCTACTTTTGAGAATCAAAAAATATATCGGGTAATAAGTTAATTTTCGTACATTTTTTTCAACGACGTCGTCAGCGAAAGTATTTTTTTTTTATGCTTAAATAAAAAGTAGATTTTTTAATGTTATTTTTAAATTACAGAACAAATTGTAGGTACATTCGAAATTGGCAAAATTTATTATGAAAAAAAACATAGTATAATTTTTTTTAAATATTATTCACGATTCACAAAAGAAAACAACTGGCTATTATGATCTTAACATTTGATGATATTTATTGAAAACGTTGTCAAAGCTACTTTATTTATGGTACTAATCGAAATTGTATTATGAATCATAAAAGTTCTTACCGATATCGGTTTTAAGTTACAATTTTACGTTAAGTTACAATTTTACATTTAAGTAATTTTATGTTAAAAATACTTAAATGATATATATACTCACCAAACAACAATAAGTAGGTTTAAAAATGTATATTTCATATAACATTTTCCAATAGTAATAGGTAAGTAACATAAATAAAATATTATAATTTAATAAACTTTCATATATAATATTTGGGCTCTATTTTTTCCTAGTGAAATTTACTTCAAACTTTTTTGACACCACGACAAAGTCTGATTTCCATAAATAGAAAAATATCTGAAATTCTGTTCATATTCTTTACATAAGTGGAATTCAATAACCCTTCAAATGCCCCATGTTCTGAAATAAATATGAAATAATACACATGCGTGCATTCGAATAAAAATCGAATAGTGAGCTAGGGATCCGTAAATTTCATAAGTGGCCCTAGAGCGAGTATGCGGTCAGTAGAGGGTCGGTTTTAGTAGCATTTGACACTAAAAATCCATCCAAAATATACACACAGAAAGTAATAAAAAGGAATATTTTATGCATAAAAAGTGGATTGCGTAACAATTTTTGATTGTTCCCGATCATAATAAATTAAACATTATTATTTCCAAAAATATTTATACGGAATATTGTTTAATGGAAAAACTTCTCCATAGAGAAATTAAGAAATTTAATCACAATGCCAAATTCTATAGTAGACTATATAATTTGGTCAGCTTACGATAAGCAAGAACACATTTGTTTTTTTTTACATGATCCTATGAGAGGTGAAGTAAGCCTAGTGTATTTACGGAAAAATATGTTAGATGCGTTAAAATATTTTCCGCCTGTGTGGTAGAGTGGTCAACGGCTTTGGCTACGGAGGTCACGGGCTTGAATCCCAGTACGGACAGTTTTATAAATTGATATTTCAATCGACTTATGAATTTCTGTTCGAAGGCATGGATGTATGTGATGTCTTGAATTCCCTCTCCCACCCATCCTTTCCTATGAACGAGGCGTATCGAGAGCGATTAGCGAACAATTAGTTCTGCCTTATCCCTATTCTTATATTCCTAATCTCTTCGGAAAAAGAGAGGTTGAGCAACTGAGTAACAAGCAGTTTTCGTAGAAACACTTCTGTTGAGATAAACTCCATTAGGAGTTCATATGCTCCACATTGGGAGCGGACGTTATCTACAATATTCTACATATTTTAAAGTATTGTAAAAGTGAAGTGAGCTCGCTAAATACACACTGTAATAGTGTAATCTCGATAAAATAAAAATTAACAATCTACCAAAACACTAAGTAAAGATGTGATTGTACTTAAAAGTTAAATAGAAAAGTTTTACCGTTTTTTTACTTGTCTCACTTTACTTATAGAAAGGTTATATTTATTATGATTTTTATTACTACAGTTCCACAAATCTTTTTTAAGCAAAATAAAAATATTATCAAATTCTGTTACAAATTTTCTCATTTAATTATTGTTTCTCAAACATTCAAAGCACTTTCAACCTTCCATTCAATTTGGCATCCTTTCTTTGACCGTGCCCGTCGACTCTTGAAGAATTATACCCCTACATAAGTTACCCAAACTTCACGATATACCATTGCAACTTGTTCAGTATTCTGAATAGCTACGCTACGACGCTATTTTCTTTCGACGAAATACGTTATGCAATTTGTTCCCAAGTCGTTCAACTTTATATTGTCAGCGTAGAATCTACTGTCGCACTTGTCTAAAGTGTGTTTGTTGCCGGTTTTATTGGTGTCTTCAACAGTTTCTGATTGCAAGTGTCTATTCAAAGTGAAGTACTAGACATGCAATACATACTTCATCGTGCAAGTCTTGGAATAGAAAGTATAAGCATTTATTCTACTCTACTTGAATAAATGACTTTCTGTACGACATATTATTACAATGTTACTATAACAGAGAGAGTATTTGCATTCAAATCTTTTCATTTAAATATAAGTGAAATTGTCATATTTTTAACTCTACCAATAGTTTGATCAAATTTTTATTTTCCGGATATAAAATAATACAACAAGTATTTTTTCCACAAGAATTATGTATAAAATAAAGTTCTTATAATAATGTAAAGTAGAAAAAACAACCATCTTTATTTTAGAGTTCTTGTAGAACTAAATACTTCGCATGTTATAACAATAACAAAATAACAACTAAATGTAAACAACGTGTAGAACAAAAAACAGTGTTTTCTCTACATAGGTAGAATCAATAGTCACTTTTAAGGTGTTCACTGTCAATACGGTGGAATGGCATTATTATGGTTGACAGATATTAAAATTTATTTATTTATTATATGCTCTCATTTTTGGCTTCTAATTTGTTAATGATAATTCATACTTAACAGTTTGCTTTGCTAAGAGGTCTTCAACTTTTTATTTATAGTTTATTTTTCTTGGATTGTGCTTCAATTTATTTGCTTAGTTGTAATACCAATTGTTTGTCATATCTTGTTTTTCTTACTTAACTTTTGTATAAATATCACTGTTTCATTGTATTTCTAATCAGTTGACAATGCTCACCATAAGCAAAACCGGTCCTGATCCAATAAATTTTATGTGGAAAAGGTACTAAAAATGTTTTATTATTTTTATAAGAATCAATAGTGCCAATCAATAGTGATTGAATTGGCATTTACTTGGTAGAACTCCATTCTAATAAGGTAAAAATAGCATCGTATTTAGATCTATAGTTTTCATAATATTAGTTAATAGCTATTTAGGCTTTCGTCATCGCCAGAACTATGTTTAAGCTTACATTTTGCTCTGCTATATATACTGGCTCCGAAGAGATACACGATAAATCTTGTTATTCCCTCTAACATCCTAATTCATATAACAATTATAGTATTACATTCATTAAATATGAATAGTGTTTCGAAGAATGATAAGCAATATGGGATTTTTCCAGCTAAATTAGGATAAATTAAACAGTAATTATTTCAAGTTGTATTTATATGGAACTGAGAGGATGTTTATATTCTTTTTGCTTACCGAAAGAAAACTAGGTATTAAAAAATAATGTAACTAAGTTATCGGTATCTTATAAAAGTTGTTTCATTTTATGTACATTTTTGGAAAAGTTGCTATAATTTCTTTAAATTGCTGAAAATAACCAACAATTCTCGGTGTCACAATGGCACCATTGCGATAAAACTCATTCCGGAGCACGTATTCCGCAAGTAAAAGTTCTTCCGCATTATTAATATGTGGAAATCAAATGGTTTCACACTGTTGTAAAATATGCGCATACTTGCCACGGTGGCGCGTGAAAGAATCAAGAAATACGCAATGTGTTCACAGCCAAACTTTAGGGTAACGAGCCGTCATTTTTCACATCGTTAATCCTTATATTTCTTCAAGGGGTTCCCACTTTTTGCCTGTAAATCATCCTCCACGCAACTATTAGACGCTTATGGGCTAGGAAAGTGGTTCCAAAGCACCTAAACGCAGAGGAAAATGATCGTGTGAGGAAAATTTAGCAGCCTTCACATATGTATATATATATATGTGTGTGCTAGCTATTTGAGATTTGCTGCAGCCGTGATCGTAGGTGGTTTGCAGTAATGTGGTGCTTATATTCTGTCAAGTGTCGTTATTTCAATAAGAAAGCTCTTTTATTATATTGTGAAATTTTATACTACTGTATAAAATATCGTCGTATACGGTCTAAAAATGATTATTTCGTTGAAAAAATGATTTAAATGTAACAGAGACATATTTTAAGATGATTTTTTAAAAAATTCGATTGATTTGTTTTCAATTTAAAATAGATAATGGAGAGATATATTGGTAAAAAGATTTCATTTTCTCAGTGAATCTGTTTTTTTTATAACTATTAACAGTATAACCAATTCTTTCATAATGTAATTATACATTTTATATACAAAAACATTAATATTTTGTCAGTGTAATTAATAATCTGTATGTTTCAGAGATTTTCAGGTAATTTATTTATAATGAAGTATTTATAGTTTTCATTTTGCTTACATTTTTATTATTTCTGTAATCTATATGAGTATTGCGTGTTGACTTTGACTGATTACTCAAAAAAATTATAATAAAATAACATTGATAAACTTTCTTTTTATTTTATTTTATTTTATTCCAAGAGATGGTGGAAATCGAAACGTTTTAAGATTATGATAGTTTAAAAATACAGTAGAACGCAAACAAAGAAAGATGCATAAATTTACAACAAATTATCTGCATGCATATATTTAATTAAAACTATCGCTTATTTTTAAATTTGATGTTCAAATAAATTCAATTAATACTCCATATGATAAAAATTAGGAGTGGTTATGTTTGAAAAAAATACATAAGCAAGTGTACAATGTAGACTGCTTGTAAAGTAAAATTTAGTAAAATTCCAATTACTTTGGTATAACAATTTATATATTTTTTATTTTTCTTACAAAATTATCAATATATGAATTTAAAACTATTGAAAATACAATTTTTATTATATTACATTAACATGTTTATTATGGTAAAAATATCAAAGTATTTAGTTCTACATTTTTTAAATAAAATTAGTTTATAAGTATTTCGGCGTGAACCATCATCAGAACTATGCCCGCAAGCCGAAATAACTATAAACTAATTATATATACAAAAATGTACAACTAAATTCTTTGATATTTGTTACCATATTACAATGAAGTCCTACCAAGTAAATGCCAATTCAATGAATATATTTCATTAAATTTTGGTGTTTTATTTATTCAATATAGTAAAATGCTGATTCTACAAATGTCACGATGTTTTATTATAATATATAATTCACTGTTACGAATATTTGATAAATAATAAATACTACGCGTGCTTATGTAGTGAAAAACAAATATAAAATTCACCATCTTTCTCATTAGCATCATGAGGTTATTTAGTATGACCTACATCGGACGAATCCGTCAGCTGTCGTAGAGCTTCTACGAGTGTCTACGCCAGTTTCTCGTTGCACATAGTTTATGATACCACGAGTTGAAACTAACAGATTACATACAACAAAAGCATAACACTGGCGAAATTCTAGTAATTTGATGCCTTTGAGCTACATGATGGTATTGTGTATATGTGTATTGGTATGCACACCTCGGTTGTTTGAAATAAAAACTGACTACTTTTTTTATTAGAGATTTATTAAGGTGAAAGTATTTTAGTTTGACAAATATTATATTATATAAAAAGAGCTCTTCTACGCCAGTTTATATATAGAGTGTGGAAACGAAAAAGGACGTAACCCGCAGTTCTTTGAAAACAGCTTTTTTTCGATAATCAAAATGTATCACATTTGATACACGTTCTATCAAAATATGTAAGCTGAAAGTGTCGAATAAGTTTCTAAATTTAGCTTATAAATTTTGAAAAAAGAAGGCCCGTGGAAATCGCGATCAGGAAAAATGACTTTTAAAACTTTTTTTTTTAAATATTCAATTAATATCAGATAAAGTCAATTTAAAACCACTTTATCAGTCTTCGTGTACTTCAAGGTAGTGTATATTTCATAATTTGCCTTTGGCCCAAGATTATCAAAAAACGTTTTCTATGTCTCCTGTAAAATTTAATATGTGCGGGTTACGTCCTTTTTCCTTTCCACAGTCGATATATAACTGAGTAAATATACTTTTGAACATAGTTCTGATAATTGCATAAGCCGAAAAAGCAATCGACTATATTTACAATAATGTTTGTAGAACCAAAATAATTTGATATTTTTTCACATCAATACAGTGATGTTTTACCAATTTAAAGGCAATTCATTAAATGGGCGAGTTTTATTTTTGAATAATTATTAAATAACATTGAAAATATATTTATTTATCTGTGAATCAATAAAAATATTGTAATGAGTTTAGTTTTTCTGATAATTAATGGATTTTTTACTTTTATGTGTAAGGTTTAAGGTGATTATTTTTATGCTACTTAAAGTATTATTTTGATTTATAATAATCGGGAATTTTAATTAAAAAATATGAACATTAAAACATCATTACAACATAAATATAAGAACACTTTTTCTATGCCCCACTGTCAGAGTTGGAAGGTCGGAAGTCAGAACCTATAGGAATATAAAATATCAAAGACAGTATCTCTTTGAAAATATTAAGCATACAAAAATAACGAGACGCTAACTCGTGAATGTATTTCAACTGAGGTACAAGCCCGATGCAATTATAAGTAGTTTATGATGCTGCTGATTTTTAACCATTTCTCTTCGGTGTATTTTGATTCGTATTGATTTTTGATCGTATTGATTTTTCCCCTTAATTATCGTTAAGTATTCTTTGTAACAAATTGTATTTATTAAATAATTTCAAAACAATTAGAAGGATATTGACTTATATACAATAACACTGCTTTGTAATAAGCGGAAACTTGCTGATTAACCGGATAACAGAATATTGCTTTGATGTCAACATGGTATGTCGCGCTTTTGACGCGTCTGCGAGATTAGTAACGCTTGTATTAATCAGGCAGAAAATACAATAGTAGCAGACGGTTGTATAGTATGAAAATTTTAAATAAGTTTTAATAATAATCTGCGAATATTTTTCTGACGAGGGCTTGATCAATATTTGATAAATAAAAGATGTAAAAATAAATATTCACAAATACCTGAACACGAACGAAATAAAACTCAATTTTTCAATTGTCTAAACATAAAGAAAAGAAAAAATAACTGATTAAATTTAAAAATTGGCTGCGAAAATCTGTGTTTTATCTATGTTCAACAAAAATAAATCTAGTATTCAAAACAATCTAACCTTTATTATCTTAACTTTTTTTTTTAACCATGTCCGCTCCCAATGTGGAGCATATGGACTCCTAATGGAGTTTATCTCAACAGAAGTGTTTCTACGACAACTGCTTGTTACTCAGTTGCTCAACCTCTCTTTTTCTAAAGAGAGTAGGGATAGAAGGATAAGGCTAGGACAGGATTAGTGGTAAGCTAATCGCTCTCGATACGCCCCGTTCATAGGATAGGATAGGTGAGAACGGGGAATTCAAGACATCATATACATCCATGCCTTTGAACAGAAATTCATAAATCGATTGAAAAATCAATTTATAAAACTGTCCGTACTGGGATTTGAACCCGGGCCCTCCGTAGCCGAAGCCAACAACGTTGACCACTCAACCACTCAGGCGGCAACCTTAACTTTAGCTTCTAGAAATTTATTTGAAAGTTTCATGTCGTATGTTATCAATATCATAAAAATATCTTTTGATGCCTTAAACGTATCAAAACTGGAACGTAAATTTAATTAAAATATGAATATTTAATAATTAAATTAATTTCGAAAATTTAAAAAATAAATTGCCAGAAATAAATTTGGTAGAAGCATCTTCTTCTTTTCCCTCTTAATTAGCCTCCTTTTCTCTATTAGGTTCTCTGCTTTTCTGTGCCAATCGCTGACGTCTAGCACTCGCAAGTCCTGTGACACTCCATCCACCCAGATAAATCAAAGTCATCATCAAGCTTGTCGTCCATCTGGGGTAAAATATGTGGAACGTTTTATAGATTTACATTCACCGATGCGTGGTATACGTCTGGCCCAACATAGACATTGAGTATTCACTTATATTGGTATAACTTATCTTCTACCTAGAATTTTGATCAGCAGTCTCTTTAATTATTATTTTACTGTCCAAGTAATCCCAAAATTCTGTTGAGATATACATACATACATACCACTCATTGAAAAACTATCTTAACATCTTTCAAAATATATTAAATCGAATTTTGCTTGTTTCAACAATTATTTATGTCCTTTGCGGATTTATGTCAATGAACGCTTCACAAACACAATGATAATTTTCTTCCAGTCTAGTGATCATGGCAGAATTCAAAGTGAGAAATTCAATATTAGTGGCGTCTTTGGTTTGGTAATTGGCGCAATTTGATTCTGAGTAAATTAATCACACAAATGCGTGCCTGAATTGGCGTTACGATATGAAATTAAATACGTTTCCTGAATGAGAAACAACTTTGGTACTGTTACATTTCACACATTTGTTTTCGCCTTTAAACATTATCAGGGGTATTATCTTTTTATTTGAACTTATTATTGGGGTTCCACTAAATTATTACTAACAATTATAGCACGGAATATTGATAATTATATATTCCATTCGTCGTACATCTAAATTTTAAACGTGTTCTACCTTTTTAAGTATCCCCAGTCGAGTTATATAACAAAACGAAATGTTTTATGGTTATATGGCTCCAAATCCATGAGTAATGAAAAGCATACAGTTAAAATTGATAGTCGCTGAATCTATCAAATAATTCAACATAGTTTTACGCAATAATTATACTATTAACAAGCCATTAATTATAAATAGGTATCATTCCATTAAATAATTTCAGAAGTGTTACATTAAAAAAAAATGTTTTTTTTACCATGTCCGCTCCCAATGTAGAGCATATGGACTCCTAATGGAATTTATCTCAACAGAGTGTTTCTACGAGAATTGCTTGTTACTTAGTTGCTCAACCTCTCTTTTTCCAAAGAGAGTATGAATAGAAGGATGGGGCTAGGACATGACTAGTGGTTAGCTAATCGCTCTCGATATTCCTCGTTCATAAGATAGGATGGGTGGGAGGGGGAAAAAGTTTTAACCATTAAATACTTTTTTTTTGTGATTTTTAGTAAAGTTTGTCTCGTAGCTAAGTGGTTAAAACTCGAAGCCATCTTTTTCCATGATTTTTTATTAGAATTGCCAAAAATAAATAATCATACACCAGTTTTTCAATCAAATAAATATGTAGATATATCTCAATCTTAATACAATGTTTTCATTCTTTCTAGTTATGAAAATAACTGGGTGTTCATTATTTACTTTATCAATATATTCTCATTCTCTTCAGACAAAAAAATATTAACGTACTTGTAATAAGTTTCTTTTAAACACATTCTGTTAAAATGATCCGTTGAAACATTAGGCTTGATCAAAAAAAAATACTAAAAGCCAGCTAATAAATGCTTAAGCGTAACCTTTAGTCTCGCTAAATTAATACACGATTGAAAGAGGAAAACTGTAAATCAACAACGCTTATGATAATTAATTTTGTAGTTTACGATAAAGCCTCAATGAATTAAATTAATTGGACAAACTAATAAATTTTGCAATTAAAAACTTTTGACTACATAATCCATCAATGTGTAAGACCACATCGTTAGTTAGTTACCCCGTATAAAGTGAGATATTATTCGGCTAACGAGAAAGCTACGCCCAAAGCTCAAAGGCGACACAAAAGCCGCAAGGTGAATTACAAAAGCTATTGTCTCCCCATAAAAGCTTCGCAAGGCTGCCGTGGACACTTCAAGTACGCGGCGTCTCTGTGAAAAAAGAGCAATCCATGTAAATACACGTGCTTATCTCTTTGACCTCTCTTAAATGCTGTAGTTTAAAAAAATCTTTGAAAAAAGCGTTAATCATTTTATTTTTATATCTAATATTTATTTTTAAGAAAATTTGACCATGGGCAGAACATAAAAATTAAGCAAAGCCTGCTAACGGTTAAAAGTTGACACACAAAAATTTACATTTGCTAGACAAATAATAAAAAAAGTTTAATCGTAAGACAAAGTGTATGTCAATTTTAAAATTCTTCGAATAAGGATTTATTCATTTCATTGACAATAAAAAAAAATACGTGTTGAAAAAGTATTTTAAATATATACTATTTAATCTGGTGACATTTGAATGATACATTAATTGACCAGGGAGTAAAAACATTACGAAATTATAACTAAATAATAAAATACATTATGGGTTTTTATTGTTTTCTCTTTCCACTAAACCAAAAACGACTTCCAGAGAATTATTGAAAATGCTATCTAATTAAAAACATAACAATAACTAAAAAAAAAAAGTTTATTGTTTAGCAAATATACCAAATGCATTTAGGCAAATATACCAAATGGATTAATTAATATCTTCTTTAGAAACTGTTAACAGTACACCTATCCCTCGATTAACACGGTAGATAGGTTCCTGAGAAAAACGTGTAAATCGAAATTGTGTATTTTTAAATGTAAAACCGTGTAAATCGAAAAGTACTCGAAAAATGCATAATTTGGGTGTTTTCTAAAATACATAAAAGACAAAGTTATTAAAAAGTATACACATGCGTATTTTTTTATTAATTAAATAACTAATAGTTCTTATTGTAGCTTCATTCATGCTATATAATCTAGCAACATCTATTACTCTTTCTCCGTTTTGTAAAAGATCCAATATTTTTATTTTTTTGCTAACGAAATAACTTTTCTTTTTAGTTCTTTCGACAGAATAAGGCTACAAATATTATTCAAGGTATAAAACACGTAATTAAAAATTATGTACTCGTTTTTTACTTACGAATATGAAGAATTAAAATTTTCAAGTAAACTTTTTAAGCCGTGTAAAAGCGAAAACGTGTAAAAAGAAGAACCGTGTACATCGAGGGATAGGTGTATTTATATTAACTAAGTCTCTTATTTGTAGAATATGTCGATATCAAAAATAATATCTTTAATCATAGTCAAATCAACATGATGGCATTACTTTTAGCAGGCAGGTGTAATTTAATAAATCATTTCCAAAAATAATAATTTTCGATTTGAAAATCTAGTATAAACTAAATAAAAGATGTCACCACGAGAAATAACCTTAAACAAAAAAAATTGAATACGTCAATAAGTGAAAATATATTTAATAGTAGAAATAAAATAATATATTTTTGTTTGCTGTTGCTAAAATTTTGAGTATTAAAAATATCGTTTTTTAAGGAATATAATGTATAGTTTTTTTAAGTGTACAAGACGATTATTCTCTATTAATAGGCGTAACTGATTTGATGTATTTTTATAAAAAATCTTTGATAGTATCAAGTGTTCCTTGAAACTTAAGGATTAATGTTCGAAGAGGGATTATCAAAACACTCCTTGAACTTTTAATGAACCTCGGTGCCGCTGGCACGAGTTTCGTATGGATTCGTATTAAGTGATCTCTACGAAACTCTACGCCTCTACGAGTCTACGCGAAAACACCTTGCTGTATTTTGTTCGTGGTAGAGGTCTGCATGGGCCGAAATTTTACATAATTACCCGGTCCGAGCCCGAAAGAATCAGGCCCGACCCGGCCCGGGCCAGAGTCTAATGCCACAATTTTTACCCGAACCCGACCCGGAGCACAACAATTTACAATTTTTAATTTTTCATAGAAATGGTAATAATTAAAATCATCATGGGTGGCTTATTACACGAACATAGTCTGAAGAATAAATTCCTTACCCGGGCCCGGCCCGAGCCCGAATCTCAATTGCGCTTACCCGCCTCGTGCAGACCTCTAGTTCGTGGTTTATTTTGGAAACAGATTAACCTTTCATGGTCAGCTGCAATGCGGCAGCTTTGGGCATAACGGAATCAAATCAAGGTTTATTCTCTTTCCGCATCACGGTACTTTGCGAAAAACTCTTTCGGAAAATATACTTGACCGAACCACTTACTTATCGGACCTAACGTTCATTTATACCGAATAACGCAAAACATGGTATTTACCTCAAACAAGATATAATTAATTCTACACGTGTTTTGGAGTAACATAAAATATTTGTTTTCGTTTCCGAATAATATTGCTTTACATAACAAACAACTGAGACACAGAAAATAGCATTTTTCTCATAGTATTTCTTGCTCACTAAACATTTATTTTAATCATAACATGTGTGAGTTTGGCTCAAAGTATTCGACTATATATCAGTGTGTTTCAATAAAGCTCGTAAAAAGATCTGATTTAAAGTTGTGTGTAAGTAGTTTACTTTGACATTTTATAAAAAAAATATATAAATGGAGACAATTGCATAGTTTGCGTAAAAGAATATATATATATTTTTAAATAAATGTTAATGACAATGCTCGCCATGAGCAAAACCATTCCTGAAATTTAAAAACAAAGTGGAAATAAAGTACAAAGGAATATTGTGTTTTTATTAATATAATACATTTCCACCAAGTATTTTCAGTGAACACCCTAAAAGTGATTATATGTATATGGCTTACACAGGATTAAAATAACGCTGTTTGTTCTTGCTGTGTTTTATTTTTCATCAAGGATCGGACGAGTGCATAAGAGTTTTAGACATCACAAATAGGGTATCCAACCCCGGAGCTTTTTGTGATCGGGCACTCGACATGAAATCGTGCATAATTTGAGAAAATCGGTATCGGTATTTTTCATTATTTCATTTCCAATTTTAAAAACCCGGGAATTTGCCGATTTGGCTAAAATTTCACCGTGACTCGTTTTTTTAGCTCTTCCAAATCCAAAATCTTATCTCAAAAATCTCAATCCAGAAATCCCGGGATCGCGACCATACCAATCCTGGAATTTTGAGATTGGAGAGCCCAGTCACAAACATTCAATCATTCGAAAAAAAATATCGATAAGTACATGCAAGCATACGTGCACAAAATTAAACCTTTTAAACACTGCAACTGAAAGACGCAACATAAACCACTCAGCTAAAGTACGATCTAGATAAATAAATAACGCTGACTCAATATTCGGTATTCAAATAAACTAATCTTAATGTTAATTAATATACACCACAAAAGTAAATTGCTGCAGATATTTGAATCTGGGTCAAATTATACAGATAGGATGCATCTTATATGTATAACGGTTACCCACAATAATGGTTTATTAGTTTCTTCTCAACCTATCTCTACACATTGACGTTCTTGGAATTTCGCAGTGAAATTCCCTCAGGTGCTCTGCGAGGAGATAGTTAGTACAGACTCTGAGCTATTTAATGATAATGCAATAGTTAAGTGGGATAAACGAAAGCTTCTTATATTAAGGCTTTGCTCTATATTATTTCGATAATTTTGAATTAGTTGAGCAGTTATCTTCTAATAGTATTTATTATGTTTACGTTGGTATACATAATAGATTATATTATGAGAAGCTTTATAGAAAAGTATGCGTTTTTATGCAATGTACGTTTTTTTTGCAAGAGGTTTTTGTCTTCTTTGATTAAAGATATACATATACTCATTAAAAATGGCCGCTTTTTTTAATGTTCGATTAACCTTTTTTTATCATGCCAAAGATTACATATCTCTTCAATGGTAAATTTTGAATACATATTAAACAGTACAGTATGTATAATATAAGGATTTTTTTTAAACAATAAACTAGTAAATTAATAAGGTTAAATATATCAAAGTATTTAGTTCAACATTTTTGTACATAAAATTAGTTTAAAGCTATTTCAGCGTATGCCATCGTCAAAACTAAGTTTGAATCTGCATTCACTCAGCTATATATACTTGCTTAGAATATTTACACAGTTTGTTTGTATCTCTTCTAAGCCAGTATATATAGCTGAGTAAATGCAGGCTTAAACTTAGCTCTGACGATGACATACGCTGAATGTATGAAAACAAAATAGAAGTAAATGCTTTGATATTTTTAAGTTTATTACAATGGAGTTTTACCGTAAAGTTCAAAAGTTTAAAGTAAATGCCAATTCAATCAAATTGTAAACTAATTAATCGAAACTAGTTAAATATAAAAAACACAGCCATACAAAATATACTTTCAACGATGATTGATTGAACCGTGAGGGACAAGAAAATTAGCACCATAAGAAGTCGCTAATTTCTTGAATTGACATAATAATCAAGTTATGTTATCTGTTTTTTAAATTATGAAATACTGACTTTGCCAATGAAAAAAAACGGGTATTAAAAATTAAGCGTAATCGAAATATAAATGTAATTATTTTTTGGTTTGACAAAAAAAAAATCAACATCTAAAACAGACGAAATAGCCTGTTCTAGATGTGCTCGATGGCTCTCATCAATATTGTTTTTAAAGGCACGTATCACAAACACGCATTCTTTCAGTCATTTTATTAAGCTTTATATCATATGGGCAAACACCAGCCCGCCGAGCTATTTTGTCCGGCCCTGATTCATATCGGTGAAGTATTAGAGAAAGAAATTAATAATTCCAGGGAGGGATTAAATAATGGAGATGACACGGGCGCTTGCAGTGGCTCTACTCTACCAGTTCATGATCACCACCATATAAGAAATAGAAATTTGTTTTATTTAATTTAATATTGCTTTATTATGATTAATAATTTGGTCCAGCCCTTGACTCGGAGACAGAATGATAATTTGGCCCCAGACCAAGAAAATTTTGCCCATGCCGGCATTATATCAATGTTTTATATAAAGCCTATTTGAGAAGCGTAGAACGTGTCACCCTAAACAAAAAGTGAAATAAAGCAATTACAAGTTTAATATTAAAAGTAATGTGACATATAAATGTATGGTTTTAGCGGAATGCTCAAAAATTGGACACAAAAAACTGTTTTGTAAATAACAGAGTAATAATTCATCGTTTCATTTATCTCTAAGCGCTTGACGTTAATACCAGCTACAATCTGTTTTGATTTATTTATTTAACAAAATACGAGTTACGTTACAAAATAATATCGTCTATACTTTTCTATACTGTCGAAATTTAAATTACCTGTAGGTTCAACTAAGCCTGCACAGTTTTTTATAAGCATCCGAAAGCTAAATATAATCCTGTGGGGTTTTTCAGCGTCGGCGTCGGCGTCGGCGTCGGTCCGCGAGTTTTTCAGGCGTCGCTTTGGTGTGCTGCGGATGCACTCGCCGTGATCCGCATATTAATTAGGTAGCCTTGCTAGGAGGAAAGTACTTCAGTTAATTCAGGGGTTGTAATAATTGCAGCAGATTAATATTATAAACATTGCAAGAAATAGTAAAAATCATCTTGTTTGGTGTATTAAATTTATCCAACCTTCCAGAAAATATGAGCTCTACGTAAAAAAATGTTAAAGTTCCATTTTTTTTTATTAAAACTGTTGAAATATTGTTTGAAAATCGTTGTAAAGTTTATATCTGTAAAAATGGTTACCAGATTTGTTTTTTTAAAGTTGATGTACACATATTTAGAAGAATTAAACAAAGATACCTTTGAAAAATTACAACTCGATGTGATACTTTCTGTGATCAAAATATTACAACTGTGGCAACATGATTAAAAGGTATTGTTATTAAATCTATGTCGATTCACAATGTGGGGCATATGATTTTCTAATGGAGGTATCTCAACAGAAGTTTTTCTACGAGAACAGCTCGTTACCCAGTTCTTCATCATCTATTTTCTGAAAATATAGTATAATAATAGGTTTAAGACAGCAGTAGTAGTTAACTAATCTATCTCGCCACGCCCAAATAATTTTCGAATTGGAATTTATTTAATTTAAGATTTCGACTGAAGGTGCTTGGTGGAATTTCAATATTAAATTTGAATCGTTCAAACTATGTACATTCTCACAAATTTTGTCACTAACGACCCGGGTTTCGCCTTTCGGCATCTTCAGGCATTCAAGTGCACGGATGAACTTGAACTGTCATTTCAAGTTCATCCGTGCACTTGAATGCCTGAAGATGCCGAAAGGCGAAACCCGGGTCGTTAGTGACAAAATTTGTGAGAATGTACATAGTTTGAACGATTCAAATGGAATTTATTTATTTAATTTGAAGTCTTAAAAAAATTTCGTGCTGGGACTTAAACCTGTGATACCCGTCACATAAGCCAAAGACAATAATCTTTGCGCTACATACCCGGACGTAAGCTCAATTTATTTGCTATTCAGTATTTTGAGTGTAATCAGTTCTAATTATTTGATCAAATTGTGGCATTAAAATAAATACTACGCTTTTCAACCAAGATTCGATAAAATACACAATCATACAATAATTATAAAAGCTGGGTTGAAAATATATTGACCGTTGGAAACTGATTGATACACTTATTAAATAAATGTTCTTCATTTCACAATTCAAATGATTTAATTTCATTTAGTATGAATTTATCTAGCTAGGTAAGTTTACTATTGGCAAATAATTTTCTTCTTTATGTTTAAAATAGCTTGATTTGATAAAATACACTAGTACAATAATTATAAAAGATGGGTTAAAAATACATTGACTATCGGCAATTTACTAATATAGCAATTAAATAAATTATCACTTTTAGAGTGTTCACTGTAAATACTTGATGTAAAGGCATTATATTAATAAAAACACAATATTCCAACTGACAATCAGTTGAAAATGCTCGCAATGAACGAAACTGGTCCTGAACTATTAAATAAAGTGGAGTAAAGTACAAAGGAATATTGTGTTTTAATTATAAATAAATGTTCTTCTTGTTATTATTAAAATGATTAAATTCAATTAAGTATGAATTTAACTATCTAGTTTAGTTAACTGTTAGCAAATAATTTCCTTCTTTATGTTTAAGAAAGATTGTGTTGAGTTTTTAATTAAATTATCAGAAGGCTGCGTTAAGTAAAGAGCAGACTTGGCGATTTCTACGTCCACCAAGCAGCTAATGTTCAATACAGTGTGAATAGTTAATCTGCCAATAATTATTACTAAGTCAATTATTTCATCACATACCGTGGTTACAAGACTCCTGTCTAATGCCTTTTACCGCAGCGACCACTGCATCCTTACACGGTTTCACTAATTACATCCACGTAAGTAATTGTTTAGCATCACGTAGCGTGGTGCATTAATCTTGATTATAGTATGACACAGTACTGCGGAGATCTGGAAGACTTCTCATTTGTAAATTTTTCATTAGAATAATAACACCAAGCTTAACAAACACAAAGCGATGTCATTTTTTACAAGAAGCTTAACGTATTTTGTAATATTTTATGATAAGGTATTGTGTAGTTTAATATTAAGTTTAAAAGAAGAAAAAAAAACAGCTCCAGATATCTCAGTGTAGATCGCGAAAGACAGCAGCTCAGAGAAAGTTTCAGTAGTCGGCTTAGAATAACTGGAGCCACATTTACGTCAATGTCGATTAAAACAAACAATTTTAAATGGTGAAAATTAAATAAAATTTCAATTTGAATTGTTCAAATTATGTAAATTCACAAAAGTTTTGTCACTAACGACCCGGGTTTCACCTTTCAGCATCTTCATTTGTTCAAAATCTTCGAGCAAACAAAATAAATATAACTCTTGAATTTACCCACCATTCAAATCTGTAGGCATTCCCATGGGTCAATCCATTTCGCCAGCAATGGCTTTAAACTTATATCTGTAGACTTGAATGCCTGAAGATGCTAAAAGGCGAAACCCGGGTCGTTAGTGACAAAATTTGTGTAAATGTACATAATTTTAACGATTCAAATTTAATCTTGAAATTCCACCAAGCACCTTCAGTCGAAATCTTAAATTATAAATCAAATTTGTTCAACGTTTGCATTCTTATAAGTGGACTTTCATCATATCAGACGAATGTCAAGTACTATTTTAGCATGTTCTCGTCGAAATCGAAAGACTATAGCATGTCGAGGGAGAAATAAACGTGATTGGCGTTTGATAGGAAATCCGCAGGACACTGAAAAGTGGTTTTATTCTTCACGTGGCGACTGTGGAAAGGAAAAAGGACGTAACCCACACTTGTTTTTTCACATTTTACAGGAGGCGCAAGAAACGTGTTTTGATGATTTTGGGCCATATGAAAATTTTGAATTATACAGAACCATGAAGTGCACGAAGATTTCTGAACTGGTGTTTAATTGACATAATATAATATAAATTTAAGAAATTATCTAGGAAAAACCATTTTTCAGTCTTTTTTCTTGGTTTAAATTTTCATAGGCCCATCTTTTTTCAAACATAAAAGCTAAATTTAGATACTAATTCGGCATTCGCAGCTTACATACTTTTGATATAACGTGTATTAAATTAGATACATTGTGATTATACAAAAAAGCTGTTTTGAAAAAACTGTAGGTTACGTCCGTTTTCTTTTCCACAGTCGATACGATCTTAATAAGCGAATATTGTAAATTTATTGTAATATATGAGATGCAATTCGTATGAAATTAAATAGAAACGAGTTGCACAATTTAATATATGAGAGATATATTTATATCATACGACAGAAACATGTTCGATATACCCATAGCGTAGAATAGGATGTTGATTAGTATCAAAATGCGAAACTGAACAAATACGAGGAAATGAAGACATATCAAAGCTCGAACAATATTTACTAATTTTCTTCGTCGAATAAGGAATGTAGACAGGAAGCAAGCGTACACCCCGCCGCCCTTTCTCATTCACCCTCGACGCGAACTGCCGCCTAAAGCACTTGTCTACCCACCCAAACTCGGGATTGAACAGGGATCAACATAGATTTGTGCGAAATGAGGGATTTGCTCTGCCAAATCGCTGCTTTCCCGGTATGGATATATCCCGTTTGCAGTATATTTTGAACTCTCGTTGGCCGGCCGCGGTTTGTAATTATTAAACAGCAAAACCGCGGATTAAATTTATGAAGGTTGCTTCAAAAATGTTAACTAAGGGAAATCTGAAAATAATAATAATTCATATTTTATTGTGAAAATACTATAATATAAAGTGACTACAAAATTTCATCTTTTTTGGCAGTATAAAATCGTAATAAAATTCAATAAAATAAAATTCCACTTTTATTTAATTTGATCAGGACCGGTTTTGCTCATGACGAACATTATTATCTGATAAGATTATACACTATTACAGTGCTAAATAAAGTTGAGGAGCAAACATTCAAAAAGTGATTTGTAACAAATTTAAAAAAATCCCGTTTAATATTAGTTCTGATAGTCCATAATAAAATCTATATAAAAATGAAATCATAAAGTTGACATATTCAAGCAAACCGTGATTTCTCCAACACTCAAATCATGATTTCCCAAGGTCTATATGTGCGTGACAAATCACTTTCTTAATGTTTGCTCCTTATATTAGCTTGGGTTGAGTATTTTATTTTTTGAATATAATGCTTTTCCACTAAGTATTGGTAGTGAACAGGCTCAAAGTGATCGTTATAAAAATATTTGAAGTAACCTCACCTCTGTCGTTCAACAGAAACTCAACTTGTATCCACAATGACTCAATGTGGCTTCACATTCGTCTACCAAGACGCATCCTTTGACATAGAAGCGTAAAGCACTTATATTTTTATATATTTTTTTTTTGGGAACAAGTTTATATGCATTCGACTGCGATGAAAGAAATAACAGTAAATATATCTAGTCCTTTACCGTGTGACGTCGGATTAATACTAAATATACAATAATTTACTACATAAACTAATATAATGGTGTGACTGACCAGTCCAGCTTTGAGTTAGACTGACTCTCATAAGTCTTCTTTTTTATTGTTAGGTTTGTATGAGTGAATAAATTATAATAAATGTATAAAGAAAAATCATAAATAAATTATCGAATTTACCTGACATGTAACCTATAACATAAATTTCAATGTTAGAACGAAAAAAGTGATAAAAATAAGAAGTACGTTTCTGAATGTGTTGCATATATCATGATAAAACAAAATGTTTGTTACGGAGTGTAATTTTTTATAATATACTACAGGACTATGTAAATCATAAATGGTAAGGTGTATTTTAATAATTTAAGATTCGTTAGTGACAAAATTTGTGAGAATGTACATAGTTTGAACGATTCAAATTTAGTAAGGTGTATGTAGTATGTAATTCAATGTTTTCTTGCTTCCACTGTTATAAGAGCAATATTTTAATTTTTGCTAATGTAACATTTATTAATGAAAGAAATAAAAACGATTTATGTGGAATAAGTGATCCCGTGATTATATATTTGAATCAAAAACCATCCATGGTTTAAAACATAATAAAGATTATGAGTAATTCACATGTTGTCACTGTGTATTTTGTATGTTTATTTCTTAAGTTTAGCAGACAGAATATTTTAATTAAATCAAATTTCGTGAACAGTTGTTTAAATATATGTCGTATTATTTCTTCATTCTGTATCGAAGAAAAGCGAGAGAAGACATAATGGCTTAAACATTGAAGACAAAAAAAATATCACATCTAACATTTTTTTCGAAAAATCAATACATGTTATATAAGCCTTCCGTTATACTCGATTGTGCGATCAATGGTTTGAATCTGAGAAGAGATAATTTCATACATTGATTTATACAATAACTAGATGTCTGTGACGTTTCATCCCTTTTCTCAAACCTTATCTGATCCTAAAAACGTTGGCGTAGAGAGAACAATTTTCAAACTACTGCTTTTTTAATATTTGATATTTTTTGTTATTCCGCTGATTGTGTTACAGTATTTTGTTCCACCATTTTAAGCAGCATATTCTGACTAACCATCGTAAAGATATTTGTTAATTTGATATAAAAAATAATTTCCATAAAATTACCATTGAATTCATGGAAAATACTGTGTTTTTTAGTCATATTTATCCTAAAATTCAAAAAATAAAACGCATTTTTGTACTAATTCTACATTTTTTGTCAGGGCCGATTTCGCTCATCACAAGAATTTTCAACGAATGAATTACTACACAAGGGTGATTTTTTTTGTTGATATAACGCCTTTCCACCAAGTAGGTTTAACAGTGAGCTTATTAAAAGTGGTTTATTCTTAATCTGTTTGAACGAAAACATTAAGCGACTGATTTGAAAACAGTTCTTGTTAGGAAAAAGACACCTCTTTTAAATTATTTTAAAGTAAAGTTTTTTGCATGTTAAAGTACGCAGATTTAAAATACTAGTTTTAGGTTTTTTTCCATCGCAGTTTCCACCATAGTTTAAAAGTGTCAAAATCGTTTTTTTTCGACCACAGCCTTCGTTACAGTTTAAGTGCAGTCCCTACTAGGAGCATGTATGCCTTAAAAATACCGGTAAGGGCCTTAAACTTACTTTTGTCTATATTAATATAAGTCAATAGTATGATTATACCATGGACATTATACTACAGTTTCACCTATATGTGTTATCAGCAAACTCAATGATTATGAAAACAGGATTTGGTAGTAATACTCACTCCTTTAGGTGACAAGGATAAAGTTGAAGCACCTATTTACGGTGTGCTTAGAGCAATCGATTAGGGCCGACTGGCATTACGAAGGTAATCCTACCCCTATCAAAGTCGATGAAGATAACCTCAGATAGGGTAGATTTTCCCCATAAATATATATTTATATATATGTTAAGCTTGAATCGATAATAATTATTGTACTTAAAAATGTTTGAGAAAGGCTTTTTTGTAGTAAATGAAATAAGCTTGATCTGAAAGAAGTTGGTTCACGAAAAAAAAGGCTGAACGTACGAGAGAGATACGTTATTTTTTATACTTGTTTTAAATAAACTGGTATGGGTTTCGGAATGAGGTTCAATACAAACTGAATGTCACTTGCTGTGGCCCAGTTGGTTAGAGCTTCCCCTACCGATCACGCAGGTCTGGGTTCGATTCCCGGTAAGATCACAGTGAATGTGAGAATTGTTCAATTCAAAGTTATTAAAGGAAAAATCATTTCCTCTCCCCCACCCTTTTGATCCTTTAATAACTGGGTGTAGCAATAGTGATTAGTTAACCACTAGTCGTGTTCTAGCCATATCCTACTTTCCCTATTAATCACTTAAAAAAAGTGAGGTGCAGCGACTGAGTAACAAGCAGTCCCCGTAGAAAAAACGTCTGTTGAGATAACTTCATTAGGAGGCCATATGCTCCACATTGGGCGTGAACATGGATAAAAAATAAATAAACTGGATAAGGTACATTATTTTTAACATATAAAACACTCCTAACTGATTTATTTATGGAAAGTATCAAATTTACGGATAAATCAAGTGATGTTATTTTCGATGAAATTTTTCATGAGATCTATATTTTGAATAAATCGATTTTTAGGAAATTTTAAATACTGTACTGGATTACATGCACAATATTGATACTCGTAGTTGAATTCGATGTTACCAACTCGCTTATTTAAGATATACATTCATTTTTTTATAGCAAGCATTGTCAACTGATGAAAAATAATCTATACCAGTCCTGACCATTATAAAAAAAATATTTATTTCAATCTATACTAATGATGAAAATCGAGATGAAGAAACTGATATTTTTCCATCTCGACGAAAATTAAATTCATTTTGTTCTCTGCCACGCGGACTTGAGTATATATATATTTTAACTTCTATAAAATCGTTTGAGCAAGCTAGGTATTATAATAGTTATTGTTTAATGTAATAATTCAAAACTTTGTTTGTTAAATATTGTGTGTGATTAAACTTTAATGATTGTAAATTCCTAATAAAACGTTTTCGTAACAAGTGAGCGATGTTTTTTTATTGATTTCTACCTACCTGTTTTACGTCGAGTTTAATTCAACTGCCGTTGGTCCAGTGACTTTTATTAGCGGGCATTTATTCATGGGTTATAACATCGTGAACAAAAGTAGAAATTTCTCACAATAAATGAAACTCGCTCAAAAATTAATTACGAGTTATGTCACTATCATCTTAAATTATCAATTCATGTTTTGCTCTCAGTGGTTTATGAATTATTATATAACTGCTTGTAACTGAAAATAGTAAAAAAAAATACAGTTGTTTTTCGAACTGATCAATTGGAGCGTAATATGTAGATGGCGTTGAAATTGTTCGAACTTGTAAAATCGGAATTAGAGTGTAAAATAAAGTTGGTTTTCGTAGTTTTCCAAGAGACAGAGCAGCTTTGCTATTTGAAGAATACCCAGTGGCGGATTATCCCATAAGCGCAAGAGACGCGCGCTTGGGGCCTCCAAATCTTAGGGGCCTCAAAGGTAACAAATGTTATATAAAACCTTACATTTTAATTTCAGGTTTCAATATTAATTATTATTTTACGAAGAGGTTTTCAGCACTTTTATGTTATTCAAAAAGCAGGGCCTCCAAAATTCATTGCGCCTGGGGCCTCCAAAGTGTTTAATCCGCCACTGACAATACCTTACTATAAATACCAATCTAATCCCGGATTAAATGAAAGAAAAAATGCCACTCAAAAGATAAAGCACATAATGTCTTTCCAAAACTACTTCCCGTACGGCATTAATCGCTTAATGGCATCGGAAACGACCTGTCCAACTTGTTCTGAGAGATGTTCTTAAGTTAGCAATTACAGGATTCGTTACCAAATGGCGCTTGTTCTCGTTTTGGATATACCGGGGCTTACTTTCTAAAACAATACTGTGTCCTTGACAGTGGCGTAGTAAGGATATTGTACGTCTGGGAATAAATTAAAAAAACAGATATCACTATCCCTTTTTTGATTCTATACAAATAGTGTAATGTAACCATTCAATCCTTAATCACATCTGTTTCAAAATTAAAAAATGTTTTATTAGTGCCATTAACTATCATTCTTACTTATTATTATTTATTTATTTTTTTACTTGTAGTTATACCAATTCTATGTATTTAATTAACCTTTATTGATATCTATATATTTTTAATTATAATTTATTGTTATTTATCAAATTGTATCTTAACTGTATCATCTTTAATGTGATGCAGAAAGGAAAAACAAGTTTATCGAATAAAAAATAAAAAAAACCATGTGTGATATGGTACCACTAATTACGTTGTTTTAATTTGAAGAAGAAAATTAACTTTTAAAAACTTAAAAAGGATCAATCAAATTATAATACGAAAAAGCTGTGGGGGGAGTCATTTTTTTAAAAATGTATAGTAGAAATGTTGGCCGCCTGCGTGGTTGAGTGGTCAACGTCGTTGGCTTCGGTTACGGAGTTCACGGGCTCGAATCCCAGTACGAACAGTTTTATAAATTGGTTATTCCATCGATTTTTGAACTTCTGTTCGAAGGCATGGATGCATGTGATATTTTTAATTCCCGCCTCCCACTCATCTTATCATATGAACGGCTAGAATGAGTGGGAGAGGCTGGGAGGTTGAGCAACTGAGTAAAAAACAGTTCTCGTAGAAAAACTTCTCCATTAGGAGTTCATATGCTCCACATTGGGATCGGATATGGAAAAAAAAGAAATTTTAAGCTTGGAAGCCACTATCCTTACTAAAACGAACTACAAATACCATGATATGTACTCCAAGATACCTTAGGCTATCGACTCTATCGATGTTCTGCCCCACTCACAGGATAGTTTAGGTCATGTCAATTAAAGGTATCATAATATTTTTGCAATTTATATGACGGCGTTCTTCAAAAAAAAATCCGAACACAAAATACTACTTCGTAGTGTACAAATAAAATGATGTATCTGTCTCTATATAAATTGTTTTGTTTTTTCAAATATTAGTCCCATTGCGGCACCCCCCTAATCCAGCCCAGACATATGAATCTGTTACCCCTATTAATTCTACGTCAATGGTCTTTGGTATGTGTTAAGTGTTGCCAGATTTAAAACTATTGACAAATAAATTGATTATTTTAAGTAAGAGTTAATTAATGACATACTGAATATCAATCTATTTCTAGTTTTAAATATTATAAAATGACGTATGTAGTATGTAGAAACTGATAAAATAACAGCCTCGTGTATTCAAATTAAAAATTCTTAATGTGTAATAATTCACTAATTTGACAAATGTTTTGTAGCATGATCAGAGTTGGTTTCGGTTCTTACGGATAATAATGGCAAGCCCTTGATATTTTACACCAATACTGAGAATTCGAGTCTTACTTAAAAAAATATATATTGATATAAAGTATAAATATTAAAAATCAAAAAGATTCCACCTGTGTAACTCGGTTAATAAAAATATAATATTTATTGTTTGGATAGAGGTTCTTTCATTTATTAGCACAGCAGTTAATTGAAACAGACAATTCTGATAACCATCTAAAGAAGTTTAAAAGTCTTCATTGATCAAAAAAAAAATTGATTCCCAAAAAAGATACTAAAAAAAAATCGTATTTTCATTTCAACTGAAGTGAAAATGAGCATACATTTAATTTCAATCACAAAATAATGCTACATGGCCGATTCATCATAAAAAAGTGTCGGAATTAGACTCACTAAAAATGACACGTCACGTATCCGGCCATCGCAAAGGCACTTATGCTGAAAAGTAATTTGAATATTTAAAATTTTTGATTTAAAACATACGCTTTGGTATAAAGTATACTATTTTAATATAATACTAATTTAGTTAGTAAAACATCGCATCGCATATTTAAAAAGTGAGCTAATACTTTTTTACTAAATTTAAATTGTTTCAATTATGAACGTTCACACAAGCTTTGTCACTTACGACCCGGGTTTCTCCTTTTGGAATCTCCAGGCGATCAAGTGCACGAATGAACTCGAACTGACGAGTCAGTAAATGATTGTATCGTGTTTATAAGAGAAATAAATGTATCACTAAGTTTAAAGCCATTGCTGGCGAAAAAGATGAGAATGCCTACAAATTGTACTGGTGAGTAATTTTAAGAATTATATTTATTTTTGTTTGGTGGATAAAACTTATGATTATATTTACCTACATATGTGGCATAAGAGTGGGGAGTTCGGAAGATTTACCTGCTCATTCAAAATCGGTGAGCTACTCAATTGTGATCTATTAGTGACATTAGTGGATGTAAGTGACAAAACTTCGCCCGCTGTGGTCTAGTTGGTTAGAGCTTGCTTTACCAATCAGGTGGGTCTGGGTTCGATTCTCGATAAGGTCAATGTCAAATTGGATTTTTTTAAATTTTAATTTGAGATCTAAGACATGGGTGTTTGTGAAGTCAATTCTCCTTGAGTTAATCTCATGTGACTTTCAAAAATTCTCATCGAGTGTATCTCGTATGATTTTTCAACTTCAAAATATTTGACGCATTGGCGTAAGCTGTAATGTCAAATATTTTTTTAAAAAAAATATTTAAAAAAAAAGTTGTGTGAATGTTCATAATTTGAACGATTCAAATTTAATATTGAAATTTCACCAAGACCTTCAGTTGAAATCTTAAATACTTTTTTACTAGTTGTGTGTCATTTCAATTGTATCAATCACACAATTGATCATGTTGAAATAAATTGCGAGTAAACCATCAAGCCTAAATACACATATTGTATGTCCTGTAAATACCAAATAAAATGTCAACTAATAAATCGCTGGACCGTTATATTGGTTAAAAGCTCCCTGGATTTATAATGTATCACAAAAAGTACAGATGTGGCTTAGTTGGAATGGCGCTACGGAGGCTTTTATGCAGAAAGGGGTTGACATAATTGATGATGATAGTAAAAAGTAACGGTTCTAAAACAGGAAGATGGTAACATTATACATAAATCTAAATTCAATTACAAACGTCTTATCCGACATGCAACTCAGTATTATGTGAGATTTCCTTTTACACCACGGAAATCCTATCGCTTTGCGTTTGAATTATTGCAAACGAAAAGAGCTTTGTGGATTGGTAACACAATTAAAATTCACCCTGTTTATACCCGGTGTAACAATTAAAAGTTATTTGCTCGCTTTGAATGCAGCTAGCTAAAACACTTCTCGAATATTTTACAATTTCAAGAACATACAGTTTTTACACTCCAAATTTGACATTTTACAAACCAAATCGGACATTTTACAAATCAAATTGGACATATATATAAACTGCTGGAATTAATAAAAAAAATAGTTAATTTTTGTATTTGTATTTATAATTCTTTGAAATTCTTCATTATCATTTTAATTTCGTTTTAATTTCGTCACTTCTGAAAATTGCTATAGTTATTATATGAACATGTACATGAAACTAAGTTTTATAAATTAAGTTTTCTGATTTATAACTGTATTTCATGAAAATGTGCGTAAATATACCTAATTAATAAATTATCTAATTGTTTAAAAAATGTCCCAATTGTTTTTTTTTGTAAAATGTCCACTTTGGAGTGTAAAACTGTAGTAAATTCTTTACCGTTTTAAAATATTAATTATCATTGGGCCCGTTAGAGGTAAAGTGACCAAATGGTATTTTAGAAAAAAAATATTTAAATGCGTTGTAATATTTTACAAGTTCTAAAGTATCGTAAAAGAGACGTAATCTCAGTTAAAACACACAACAATAGTGTTATTTCCGTAAATCCACCAAAACACCAATTAAGGACTGTACTCAAAGGTCCAAGATTTATTTTTACCATTTTACTAGTTGGCTCACTTCACTTTTCAAGAGATTATATATTTTTTGAATATACCTCTGATGAGCAGTATATCGTTACCAAGATTGTATGTTAAGAATACATTTTTCAAAACTTACAAAGTTATTTTTCTCTCTCTATTGTTTTTATTTCAATTGAACATTTTTATATTCACAGATATCTTTATTTTCAACGCGTAACGCATAAATATAATTATTGAAATACCGAGTGAAACTAAAAAGTCATATATTCCGTTAGTAAAGCCTCTGTCATTAAATGGACGATTGTTTTTAGTGTTAAATAATTTTATCAAAAAAGCTTTCATATATCATCAGTAATACTGGCTATTTTTTTGTACTAAAATTAGGGACTTGTTATGTATACGCAACATCTAACTCTATTCTATGTTAGTTCTCTATGACATGCTTGTAACAATAAACTTTTCAACGGACTAAACCAATATTCAATTTCTTCTCTCCAAATCTATCTCAGTTTAAATTGAGAGTTCAAATCGAAAGGCCGACAGCTTAGTAGAAACTCTTCAATACTCACATCGATATTATTTGGATTTAATAAGATAAAGTGATTTATTATAAAGTTAATAAATGAAAGTTGAAACAACATTTAAATAGTAATAATGTGTTTTAGTAAAAATATATCTATAACAAACTAATAAATATGAAGACATAAAATTATGGTCAACCCCGGGATAAAAAAATATGGATTCAGAAATCCCGGAATCACAAAAAAGGTCTGGAAACTGATACCTTAGACGTAATATTCATTACTGATAAATGAGAAATTAACTAGTCAAATAATATAATAAACATTGCTGTAATCTACAAAATGTCCCCAAACAATCTTACGCCCACCACACTTTGAAAGCCATTTTTATATAAAATCAATAAAAGCTTAGATAATACATTTCTTTATAAATCTTCTTATTTACAACTTCATACGCGTGTTACTTAAAAATATATAAATAACATTTACGTTCCAAATAAAAGTTCAATGCTGCGATTTATGCTGGCTGTCATTTCGTACATTTTATTTATATGCTACAGGGCGGGCAATAAATATCATTACCTTTTGCTGGCGTGAATTCGACGTTGTCGTTTGTTCATAAATTTTAAAATTTCGTTTCGAAAATAGACTTGCACAAGTGCTATACTAAAATAGGGGAAGCTGGAAGAGGTGAAATAATCCTACGCATTGAAACCTTTTTGTATTACTGTTGTATATGGCAAATTGATATTTTGATAACATAGCTAATATCTGTCAAACAAACAATATTATGTTAGTAATGGGTGCGCATCTCAATTGATCTCGCTGTATTGTCTTGCAACGATAGAAAAGTAAATGTAACACGATTGTGGTGATATCTGCTTGAAACGTATACGTTATCTTGAAATATAAAAATAAGGATAAATTATTTGAGGTATTTCGACCATACAATACTATTAAGAATAAAAATTTGAATAGATTTCGTAAGAAATAAAAAACTCAATGCAAGCATTTTTTCAATTGATTTCCGTAATCAAAAAACAAATTTTCAGGAAATACTATATTAAAAATGCGACT
This sequence comes from Himalopsyche tibetana, assembly GCA_030503985.1. Classification (NCBI taxonomy): domain Eukaryota; kingdom Metazoa; phylum Arthropoda; class Insecta; order Trichoptera; family Rhyacophilidae; genus Himalopsyche; species Himalopsyche tibetana. Next base: position 28,450,927 of record JAPJYX010000005.1, read on the forward strand.
TTCATGTATTTGTCAATGGGTAGACTTGATATTTTTTTTTATTCATGTCTGATCTCAACGTGTAGCATTGGCCTTCTAATGCAAGTATCTCAACAGAAGTTTTTCTATAAAAACTGCTCAGGTACTCAACCACTCTTTTTTCATCGGCAAACTCATTTGTGTACTAAGCCAAATATCAATTGTATAACGATTGAATCTTCACATTAATAGCCGATAAAATAATCACAAATATGTCCATCACACTGTCCTCGTTGCCCAATGATAGAGGTCTATTTTGAACAGGACATTTTTCGACCAATGCTAACGGCTTATTTTGAATCGTATATTTCGTTCGTCCAATTGAAATGGACGTCTTTTTATATTCATAATTCAAATTCCCTGGCTTAGAACTGAAGCATCGTAATAATATTAAGAGAACTTTATTTGAAAGTATGCATCGCTGCGAAGTTTTTTAAATAATCAAATATACTGATTCGATTTTTTGAAGCTATAATTGTAGGGCTGAGTGAAGATTTTTTGGAGCTGATTTGACAGATTTTGATCAGTGTCATTGATTCGATTATTGGAAGGTATGGTTATATTTTGCATCCGGCCATGAAATCTTTTTAATTTCTTACATGCATTAGGAATATTTTAATGACGGTATGGATATTTTATAGAACTATATTTCGACTTTTATTTTAAAATCTTCTACTACGAAAAATGATTGTTAGCAAACTTAAACATTATTTCAAAATTTAATAATTTATAATTGAAATACTGCAGGGCTGTCGATATATGCGCCGAAATCGATTTCTGCTACTACAAAAAATGATTTTTAGCAAACTTAAACATTATTCCAAAATTTAATCATTTATAATTGAAATAGTGCAGGGATGTCGATATATGCGCCGAGATCGATTTCTGCTACTACGAAAATGATTGTTAGCAAACTTGAACATTATTCCAAAAATGTAATAATTTACAATTTGAAAACTGCAGGGCTGTCGATATATGCGCCGAGGTCGATTTCTGCTACTACGAAATATATTTGTTAGCAAACTTAAACATTTCAATTATTCTAAAAATTATATTATATACAACTTAAATACTGCAGGGCAGGGCTGTCGATGTACGCCCCGAGATGTATTTCTTTTACTTTTAGAATTTCTAGCTTATTCAATAAATAGGTTTGTAATTTAATTTTCACGCCAGTAAATGTTCTGACTACTTAAAAATGCAAAAAAAATCCCCCCCGTTGAGGTCAACGGGCTTACAGCTAGTTTTCTTTAGAGAGCCAGCTTTTTGTTAACTTGATTAGGGTACTCCTAAGCTGGCTTTTGCTTAAAAAGTCCTCAATCTTATCGAAGTACGTTTGCTGAGATCGCCTCTTCCAACTCTAAGTTATAAGACTGAAAACCGATTTCTGCACGTGGAACACGAAGTTTCAATCGCACTGTATGCGGTATTTTGGTGAAGAGGTTCACCCAAGAGGCCAAAGAGCCGCAGTTTTCCAACCATTGGGCTAGGGCACGGGTAGAGGTAAATTAATCGCTCCTCGTACTGAGATTTTAGCCCGTAAGATCTGTCACGAAAGCCAACGACGTTGAACACTGCACTAAGGTCCTGAAAAAAATTTGATACTTATTATATAAACTTTAAGTAATAACGACATCTAAAAACCCAAGATAAATAGTCAATAAAACTGTTATTTTGAACGGGGCAATATAAAGTACAGTCGAATGTATAAATATAACAAAAATATTAAATGACTCCCAAAAAAATTATTACATGGTAACTAAGGCTTGTCGGTTTTCAAAAACCGGTTTTGGCAAAATTTGCGACATTCGAAAACCGGTTTTTCAACTTCGCATCCGGTTTTAAATATATTTTTTATTATTTAAATAAAAACGTTAATATGTTGACTAGATCTTTTATTTGGTGCCTGAGAGACCATGCGATGTGGGCATCATTACCCAGCGAAAAGGTATTTTCGATATCAGGAAATCACTAAGTGATTGATCAGTGGACGCTTTGTGTTTTCTTAAATCATATTTTCTGAAGAGTAACACAAAATGATTTCTTGTGTATTATTATGTATATAAATAAGCAAAATAAAACGCTTTCTTAATTGAATTATCCATTTTTTGTAAAACTTCGAAAACCGGATAAAACCTGTTTTCGTACAATGTTTACATTCGAAAACCGGTTTAAAAAAAAAAAGTTTTTGTATAAGCCCTAACGGCAACAGACGATAAATCTCATTTAAATCAATACTCCACGAAAACAAGTCTGCTGGTAGCGTTTTAGTAAATCAAATTCGTTTTTAGCCTACTGTAAATTATTACAATGTAATCACCGTTCCCGTATTAGTTTTATCGAAAACTTCTAAAAAACGCGTACCCAACATAATTTATGAGAAAACACGTTCGCCGTTCTCTTGAAATAATTGTATTTTTTTGGAAGTTCACCCAAATGGTATTCCATTAAATTAGACTTCATGTTATCGTAATTGTATTATTTATCATACCAAGATTGTGATTAATTGTAATTTTAACTGAATAATTCATGGCGCATATATGTAGTTTTAAGATTAATTTTAATATATTTAAAATAATTCTACACAGAGATTTAGCTAGATTGAATTTATGAAGATTTGTTTTTCTGTTTTAGCATAAAACCCAGTAAAAAAATTATCTGAATACCATTTCAATTTATTTCCAAATGATTTGTGTATAAAATTAACATAATGATGTTTTTTAAGATATTTCTCCTCTTTCGTATTTTTATGACTTTAACTAAGATTTTATAATATATTTAATACATAAAAATGAATGTTTGTTCGTATATTATGCATTCCTTGCATTACTTAAACACAAATCCTTAAAAAATAAACTCGTCGGCCAATTCGATGGTCAAGAAATGGCAAAATTTAAAGATAAAAAGTAAGTCTTTTATATCAAACAATTATAAAATCGCTATGTAAGTTCCATAAAATAAATTTAATCTTGAGTAATTTTAATAAAACTCTTTGTATGTATTATATCAAGTGATTTTATTTTAAAATATTTGCGTTTGCAAAAATTTGATTTATTTTATAACATCAACAAAATATGCATTAAACATGCCAGATTCAGTTTTTTAATACCATGAAAAATCTACGCTGCAAATTATTCAAGCGAATTAACTTTTCCGAAACAGAAACAATGACCTTACAAGAGAAGGTGAAAATTCAGGTCAGTAAATTGTGGTTAAGGTCCCAACTCTCTCCTAATTGCATGAATTATTATTGTGTACTCTCTCAAAAACCACTCTAATATTTCGCACCGAGATACAGCCTTCTTGTATTATAACTTTGCCTTAAAAAGTTTCACAGAAAGCTCGCGAGAACGTCTCCAGTTTCGTAATTTGATTTTCAGAAAATATAAGTTTTGCTCATTTTTGAATATATTTGAAAATTTTGCTTTATTGTCTGAAGTTAAACTAAAGATGAATGCACTTCTAAAAAACAATGACAAAAAAAATGTCCCGTTCAATTTTCCAATCCCGAAATTCCGGGATTGATACGGCTGCGAGGTTTCAATTTTTTAAAATCAAGTTTGTTTCAAGTTTGCAAATCGAGATTTTCAAATTCCTCGGTGAGCTAAAAAAAACGAGGTTTGGAGATAATCCGGGGAAAAAGTATAGCGAATTGAGAATTTCAAATTCCTCGGTGAGCAAATTCCAATCAATCCCGAAATCCCGCGATTGGAAAAAGGCTTCGGGATTGGATATCCCAATACTTATGTCATACAAATATGTGCATTACTTTATACTCAGTTAAATACTAAATTAATAATACGGTAAAAAATAGCATAGCAAGTATTTTGTTCTTCAATTTTTTTAAAATCAGATTGTAGGTATTTCGGCTTATGCTTTCGTTAGAGCTATAGTTCTACTTACTTACTTAATACTTACCGTATTACAATGGATTTCTACCAAGTTAATGGTAATTCAATCAAAAATTACTAATATTACGTTTAATATTTGAGCTCGCGTTGCAAAATCTTAATTATATAGATGACAAAATATATGTTTTTTGTTTAAATATTCTTTGTGAACAGAGAAAATAATGTGGCTTTTAATGTGATTGGTCATATATTTGTATAATTACCATTTTTACTGATGAAAATTATAATTAATACTAAAACGAATAATAAAATTTAAAAATACGTGGAACATGAAAATTGTTGCTAATTTTTTGTGAGCCAAGTGCTATTTTAGAACAAAAATAGTAACATACATTATACTATTCTACACCTCTTAAAGTATCGTTAAATTGAAATAAGCTTAACAAATACTAATTACAATAGTGTTATATCCCTAAAATAAAAATATGCAATCCACCAAACCACCAAGCAAAAACGCATTTTTTCTTAAAAGTCCAATAAAAAGATTAAATATTTTACTACATGGCTCACTATACCACTTGAAGCCTCAATTATGTCGTCAATAAAAAAAATAAGAAGAGTTTTTATATAGAATATTCGACCTAGTGTAATAGAATAGTATTGTTTTAATATTACCGAAGTGTTATTTCTGCGATTGGATTCAGTTTAAATTACATCTCTCTTTAAACATCGTTGATGTCTCGGTGCTACCACCTACTGTAAAATTAGGCATCCACAAAAAACGACCTTCATCTGAATCCGTCTCAAGCACTGCATGTCTAGACAGTCCATATTTCTTGGCACTATTCTTAACTGTCTTTACTATTGCATCAAAGGTTTGATGAATTAAAAATCCAAACAAATATAGGTAAAACAAAAGATCCATTTCCGAATCAAACCCAAATGGCACGGCCTATTCTTTTGTTTTTATTTACCCTCAGTGTGGCACTGATTCTGTTTTCGCTCCAGATTTCGAACGCAGTACCTTAGATTTCCCATTGCATAGAAAGCTCTCGAGGGGAACTTTTATTATTAATAAGACGTTGCCCTCCGTGGAAACCTTCGCGTAGAACAGACCCCCATAAAAGCATATTTCCCATGTAAACATATCAAATTCATGAGAAAGATACGTCCTATAAATACAAAGCAAATGTTTACACACATGTAATCAGATACAAATACTCCTTAACAAGGCAACAAGACTCATCATATATAAACATAGTAAATACGTGTATATATATAATATATTCAGAGGTCTGACAAAATTGTATGAGACAAAATGGTGCGAACAAAATGGCACTGTTAAATTAATGTCAGAAAATTTATTAAATATTTTAAAATTATAGTATTTTGTCCGAACAACGTTTTGTGGAAACCAACGCGTTACATTTCATAAATAAGTTTCTATTATTTAGCCTACTTACTACTTACTAGAGGACTACTTACTTAATATAAAATAACTTAGATTTTTCTACGTATTGTGCTACTAACTGTGACACGTATTTCGCTTCTTTCAGAGACATCCTCAGACAATCTTACTTTTACAAAGCTTGTTTAATAATTCAAAATTTAGATTGAAGGTGCTTGAGGGAAATTGAATGTTAATTTAGAACTATTTTAATTTTAATATTCTAACATGATATATTACAAAAATAAAAATGGTAAGCAATGGGGAGAGGATAGAAAACGAATAAACAATAGTGGTACTACAAATGATATTTACATTAAAAAATAATTAACTTATGAGTTGCATCAATTTGGAAGGGTTAAACCCATTGAAAATAAATTTAGCAGTGGCGAGCATCCTGTTGTATTTAGGATATACTATTTAATAATACTTCTATAATGTTAATAACTTAGTCACCTGTGTGGTCGAATGGTCAACGTCGTTGGCTTCGGTTACGGAGGTTCCGGGTTCAAATCCTGGTACGGACAGTTTTTATAAATTGATTTTTCAATCGATATATGAATTTCTGTTCGAAGGCGTGGATGTATGTAATGTCTTGAATTCCCCCTTCCCACACATCCTATTCTATGAACGAGGCGTATCGAGAGCGATTAGCTAACCACTAATCTTGTCCTAGCCCTATCCTTCTATTCTTACTCTCTTTGGAAAAAGAGAGGTTGAGCAACTGAGTAACAAGCAGTTCTCGTAGAAACACATCTGTTGAGATAAAGACATTAGGAGCGGACATTATCTACAATATTCTACATATTTTAAAGTATTGTAAAAGTGAAGTGAGCTCGCTAAATACACACTGTAATAGTTTAATCTCGGTAAAATAAAAATTAGCAATCTTCCAAAACACTAAGTAAAGATGTGATTGTACTTAAAAGTCAAATAGAAAAGTTTAACCGTTTTTTTACTTGTCTCACTTTACTTCTAGAAAGGTTATATTCTATATGATTTTTATTACTACAGTTCTACAAATCTTGTTTAAGCAAAATAAAAATATTATTAAATTCTGTTACAAATGAGTAACAAGCAGTTATCGTAAAAACACTTATGTTAAGATAAACTTCATTAGGAGTCCATATGCTCCACATTGGGAGCTGACATGGTTAAAAAAAATTGTTAATACTTTTATTTGTTTCTCAAAAATCTTAACTATTCATTTTTAATTTAAACCTTTTTTATTTACTCGGTGAAATATTTCTACCACCGAATCCATCGAAAGTCTACTTACCTATTTTTAATATTGTTTTCTTATGTACTTCATCATGAACAAAAACTAAACTTAGTTTTAGAAGTTAACATACTATGCTATGCACGTCATCAATATTGTTTTGCAATCAATAATTCAAAACATTGAACTAAATGCAACTGATATCTGTATAAAATAAAGAAAAAAAAAACATTGAAATTGTCTTCTCTTGTCTACGACAAAAACAGAGGTACAAAATCGCGATCTATTTAATAATCAAATAACGTAGTAAATAAGTGTATCTTTAATTCCCGGGATTGGGAAAAAAATCCTTGGATTTCCCAGTGGTAGAAGCCCTAGATGAAATAGTAGGCGGCGAAGGTTGCTAATTTTAGCCAATTTTCCGTATTTTTTGAAAGTAAACACAGAAATATAAAAGTAAAAAATAATTAAAAATCTTTCGCGGTTTCAAGTGTATATTATGAATTTGAAATTCTTATCGCGTTTCTATAGCAACTGGCGCTCAAAAGAGCCTAACATGTTTACCCTCGCAGTCTTAAATGATTTTTTCTTAACTTTAAAAAGGCAGCAATTTAATTCAATTGAAAGAGAATACCTGAAAAGCCTTTGTGATGACAAAATAAATTTACTTTCACATTTCAAGACATGGGATGCCGCTGTAAAATGTGACGTGACTACTAGAATCGAATTTACAAATTGTGATTTCATTTTTAAATATTGCTCAGAAAAAAAATACTAATTAACATGTTTGATGAGTTCAGTGGTAATGTTGTGGAAATTTATTTTCAGCATTATATTTTATTAATGTTTGTAAAACTGTGTATGAAACTTATTTTATATATAAAAGTATTGTTAAAACATTATTCAAGCAACTGAACATCAAGAAATGAAACTAAGGTTACGAATCGTTTCAAATACACATTTTTTAATTTACTTAAAACTTTACATATACGATCATGGACGAACTCTTAAAGGGCTGTAAAATTATAAAGATAACAACTAGTCTTCGATGTTCTGATTCTTAAGAAATTAACAAATTGAATAGAATACTTTTATCAACGTATTTAGTTCTACAGTTTCTTTTATAAGATTAGTTTATAGTTGTTTTGGTGGGCGCCATCATCATAACTAGCAAATTGAGTTGAAGTGATATATGTGTAATTGTGCTTTTCTTATAAAAAAGAAAAGTAAAAATTATTTGTAAAAATATAAGAGAGTAAACATTGTAATAATGAGATGCGTATCACTGGCTGAAGAAGGGGTAGCGAACATGAAGATTTAGAGCGCAACAATAGATATCAAAAATAAATTTAAAAAATTATGATACATATGTAATATTCAGTAGCGTATAGTGAGTGTTAGCTTTGGGTGTGTTGTGTATGAAAATAAAAAAAAAACTTAACAAAACAATTAGGTATATGGAAAAAAAGTTGACTAACTGAATCACAAGCAGTACTCGTCGAAAAACTTGTATCAAAATACCTCCATTCGGAGGACATATACTCCACACTGGGAGCGGACATGGATTAAAAATATATATAAAAATGCTTTAAAAACCATTATATTTGTAATTATAACGGTAAAATAGAATAAAGAAGTATAAATATTAGTGAATTTAAGTCAGTTTAAGTACATCCGTGCACTTGGAATGCCTGAAGATGCCGAAAGGCGAAACCCGGGTCGTTAGCGACAAAACTCATGGAAAAGTACAAAATTCAAACAATTCAAATTTGATATTGAAATTCCATCAAGCACCCTCAGTCGAAATACTTAATTTTATGTTTTCTTGAATAGAAATGAATAAAGAATAATTTGTAGGCGAAATATTGTTTAAATTGTGTATTTTTTTAGTATTTTTGATACGCATGCCGTATATTTTGCATCGCTCGACTAGAGGGTTGTGCATGGTGCGAAAGTTAGGGTGTTTCTTTTGAACTTAATCTAATGTATTTTTACTCGAAGTGGATGCCTCTTTATTTCCGTTTGTTTATTTTTTATTTGGCAGATAAGCTGAAAAGGCGGGTATCGCAATTGAATAAAAAAAAATACGCAAGACTTTCTTACAACATTTTTTTTAACTTTGAATATTTTTTTATTGTGTCATTTAAGGTTTATGTCTCATTGTTAAAAATCCTAACAGTGACACATAAAAAGTTGTACGGTATGTAACTTGTATTAATAACTATTTAATATTTTTTCGTGAAATGTGTTTGCGTGGTTATGGTCATGATAAACATAAATCTTGCAACTTTTCATTTACACAAACTAATTAATCACAAAGCTTTTATCGAGAAAGTTAAGAAATCAACTGCACTTCTTTTAACTAAAAGAGATACAGAAAGAAGAGGCAAGCTTATATTTTTAGATACGTGAAAAACGCTCCAAGTATATTTTTTTAGACCTACTGTTGAATACATATTTTCGGTCAAGGACTTTAAGAGATGAAAAACGTTCGTATTTGACGTAAACACTCAAATGCCATTAAAACACCACGAGTAACAAGAGAGATTTCTAAATTCTTCACCAATCATAAGCCATCATATGGTGGTACATTTGGCACAAACAGAAGAATTGGTGATTAAAAATATTTACAATGGAAACTAAATATTTGTAGATTGGAGTGTGACAATATTCCTAGACTTCGTAAACACATGATTAAAGATACTGATCTCTATGAGCAGAGACTGAAAATATGTTTTATTTTTATTTTGGACTAACTCTTTTGATTACTAATGAATTTGCAGTTGCAGTATTTGATATGGTAGGTCAGTAATCGGCAAACTGCGGCTCTTTGGCCTTTTGAGTGTGGCCCTTTCTTAAAATATCATATAAATTGCGATTGAAATTTCGTGTCCCACGCACAAGTCGGTTTTTGGTCTTAATAATTATATGACGAAAGAACAATCTCAATGAACGTACCTCGATCAAATTTAGGACCTTTAAAGCAAAGGCCAGCTTAGGAGCACCCTTATTAGGTTAATAAAAATGTAGTTAAAGTTATAAAAGATTACCTCTCAAAAGAAATTTCAATAGTTGTGTAGTTAGTTGATATTTTTCTCAGTTGACTAATGAGTTTGTCGACCATTGGGTTAGGTGATACGGAAAATAAACATCACCGATGACTTTTCGATATAATTTATCATAAAGTGATTTGAAAGATTTAACGGTCGACCAAATATAACCCCAAATATAAATATGTCGCCCGCTGTGGTCTAGTTGGTTAGAGCTTGCTTTACCGACCAGTTGGGTCTAGGTTCGAATCCCGGTAAGGTCAATGTCAAAATTGGATTTGTTTCAATTTTAATTTGAGATCTAAGACATGGGTGTTTGTGAAGTCAATTCTCCTTGAGTTTATCTCATGTGACTTTTAAAAATTCTCATCGAGTATATCTCGTATGATCTTTCAACTTAAATAAAATAAAATTCTTGTAAATAACAGTTATCAAACTGCTATCCGTCAACGGGGCTGTATATTTTTATTTCTGAATTTACTTACATGAAAAACATCAAGACATAAGCATTTCAAAACTTCACTTTGAATAGTAAACATTTTTTTACTACACATAAAATAGTCAAATCAAATCTAAACACGAATGAAATGTATATTTGAAGTGTCGAAAAACATTTCATATATCAAATTCAGTAATGAATATTGATGCTTGTTTCAATCCAGCCCGTCTAGTGATGTCAATAAAGCTCAGACTCAAAATCATTGCTTTTGTATTTAAATGTAAAGAAAGGTTTTGTAAATAAAATGCGCGCTGTATTCAGCGCAAAACAAAATTTACCGTCTGAGATAATCGTCGCCATAAAGTCTATGGATTCTCGATAGATATATGTACATAAGTCTCGACATTTTCCAAACCAGGGATGCCAGACACAAAACTTAGAATCGAGAACGAAGTGAAGATGTAATGATTAGTTTAGAGTATTTAGTACTGAGTATTTAGTAAAGAAGAGGAAAAAAATATATTATTTTAAAAAGTTATTAAGAAAAAATAAATACACACCTTCTTTTAACCTCGTTAACAAGCCGCTGCTAAGAAAACAACGTATGATATTCACATTTTTAGGTCACATTGTCAAGTCATATGAAAATTTCACTGCCTTTTGTGTTTTAGGTAGAAATAATTTAAGCACCAGATGCTTTTGAAAATAAGCAGAACAGTTTCCAAGTTTAATAATGATTTGCTTAAATGGACTAATTAATACCGTTGGATTGTTGGTTATTAAAAATCTAATTACGTATATGATTATAACAAAATTTAATCATCAGAATAACAAAAATAATATTACATAATAGTATCAAAAATAAATAAAATAATTTTGAAAATCGGTACTCTAATTGGAACAATGTAACAACCAGGAGGTTAAAAAAAACTATGAATTTCAGTTCTATAGATTGTTTATTACGTCAACAGCTATTTGCGCTTTCCCCCTTCGTCAGACTTTTTAATAATCCAATATTTGGCACAGAAAAAAATCAATTTATTACATCCGAACTTTATTTTTGACTACATGTTAGGCGTTTGAATATGATTAATATATTTTTCTATTTTTACCTTATAAGAGTTTTACCATGTGGATGCCAATTAATATCATTAATATTATAATCGACCAGCGACGATTGATAGGGGTTTTTGGCTTAGAAAAGCTTTCAAGGGATAATTATTATGTAGTTCTTACTGCCTTATTAGAAATAAGAGATAACAATGTTTATTTATTATTATTAAATTGACTGACCAGATGAAAGCTAATATAGTTTTTCCTTTGATACCGCAGCTCAGAATGTCAGTAAATGCCAAAGGCCATTGTAGCGAATAAGAATTCTGTATCGAGACATCCCAAGAATAAATTCACGAAAAATCGACACTTTTTACCAGTCTCAGTTCCTATTTGACTATTTGATTGTAGTGGTATTTCAATATTTTATTTTTTATGATTAAAAAATTCAATTTTGAAATGCATCCCTTAAATAATGCCTGCTGTGGCCCAGTTGGTTAGAGCTTGCTCTACCGATCACGCAGGTCTGGGTTCGATTCCCGGTCAGATCACAGTGAATTTGAGAATTATTCATTTCAAAGTTGTGATCGAAGACTGGGTGTCTGTGATGTCAATTCTCATTATTTCCTCTTCTCCCATTTTTCTAATCCTTTAATAACTGGGTGTAGCAATAGCGATTAGTCAACCACTAGTCTTGTTTTAGCCTTATTCTTCTTTCCCTACTTCCCTACTACTTTGAAAAAAAAAATAAGTTAAGTGACTGAGTAACAAACAGTTCTCGTAGAAAAAAACTTCTGTTGAGATACCTCCATTAGGAGGTCATATGCTCCACATTGGGAGCGGAAATGGATAAAAAAAATTGTATTCGAACGTGTATGAAATATGAAAAAAAAAATGAATATATTAAGACTTAAAAATCTAATATTTTTGATGTTATGGTATGGGCGGAATTTTCTCATCAAATTGATCTCTAGTAACAATAAAAATTTTCATTGATTTCATCTTTTGTGATTTAAAAAAATCAAAACATCGGCATCGTGGCAATTATTAGCAATTATACTTAATATTTTTCTATGTACGTTTTTTGTTTAGTCATAAAGTATTTCACCTTATCATTTTATCACAAATCTTCTCTTGAGATTTTTTTCCAAAATATAAAAAACTCGACTGATTATAATCAGTCAGGAAAAAAATGCTTCACAATGGAAGTATTCATGGTTGAATAAAACATTCCACCATTTTTACTATGAACATACGTTAGAGTTGTAATCAAAAGTATTTTTCCATTACTAGAATAATGAAAATCTTATGCTCGAGTGTCTGTGATATTCAATATACTAGAACGAAGTATATATTCTTTTCTCTCAAAGGGCAAGGAAACCTGAGAGACTTCTCAAGTAATGCAATAAGCTTACAGCGTGCAATAACGGACTCCAAGGGAATAAAGCTTTGGGTGGCTTACACCTAAACCTTAAGGTAACCTGAGCTTCGCATTAATTTGGGGTCTCCGAGAGGCTTTGTAAGAGAGCTTAATAAAAATTAACGTTTTTGTTCAGAGCAATGAAATTACCATAGAATTGTCGTCTTATATTCAAAAAATGTTTCGTTAATATTTTTATGTTAATGAATGATAATTAAATTTTGTATTGAGCGGTACTTTAGATATTCTGTTAAAAATAGCTTTTAAAGATTGCCATTTTAAATATGTTTGTAGCCACATATTTACGTTTATAATTATCGATTGCAATGTCGGACGAATATTTCAATACTGCTATTTAAGTTTGAATTGTTTGAATTTTTTACTTTTCCATGAGTTTTGTCACTAACGACCCGGGTTTCGCCTTTCGGCATCTTCAGGCATTCCAAATGCACGGATGTACTTGAACTGACGCGTAGTAAACAGTTTGTATCGTTTATAAACAAAAATATAAGTAGATCACTAAGTTAAAAGGCTATTAAAATGTAAATAACCGAAAATTGAATGTATACAATTTTCAATGGATTAAGTGGGTTTGTTATAATTATAGGGATTTTTTGAAAATATTAATGACCAGATAATAACATAGGAATGTTTAAAATAAATCTAGGGTTTTATCCGACCTATTATTAATGAGTTGATTTGTTTTTAAGCCTTTGAATTAATATTTAATGATAGCAAGTGCTTGAATTATTAATAAAATTCTAACAATTATTCTAAAAAATTCAAACAATTCAAATTTGATATTGAAATTCCATCAAGCACCCTCAGTCGAAATACTTAATTAATGCTATTTAAGTGTTTCCTATTTCCACCGAATACTTACCACTCACCTACTTTGCGACTGTCAAATATTTAAGATCAGTATTAATATTTACTAAAATGGTGACAAAAAAAGTATTTAACTTTTCCGGTGAACAACGTGTACAACATTTTTTTTTATTTATTGATTGAATTGACATTTACTTGGTTGAACTCCATTGCTATTAGGTAAAAAAATATCAACGTTTTAAGTTCTACATTTTTTTTATAAAATGAGTTTACAGCTATATCGGCGTGCACCATCGTCAGAACTATGAATAAACTTACATATACTCAGCTATATATACTGCCCTAGAAGAGATACACAGTACATCTTGTTATTTGCTCAAGTATCCTAGTTTATATTACAATTATAACATTTTCTAAACATGTCTTAAGTGTTTCTAAAAACGATAACTAGAATGGAGTTATTTATGATAAATTTATTTATCTAACGAGAATGATTTTTTAACGAGATCCTTGAAATGTAAATAGATTTTGAACAATGAGATAAAATTATAAGAACAATCAAAAATAAAAGCAGTAATACTGTATTTATAAAATCCAGTTATTAATTATGTAATATTTTATTCTCCTTTATTGAGTGATTTGATAGTTTGTAGTTGACGATATAAGATTTGCAATTTACGCAAAGAATATTATTATTTAATTATAATAATAATTATATTGTTATGGATAATTATTACTAAAACACTTTTAAACTGTTTGTTCAATTTTTATTCCACACATAATTGTTTTACACTTTAATTTCAATCGTTCATCTTATAATCGAATAATACAACGTGAGTTTAAAAATAGTTTCTACTAGATCGATGACCGTTCGATTTGAACTCAAATTTGTAACTGACTGGGAGGAGAGTAGGATATTGGTTTTGGGCGTTGAAAAGTTATTGTTACAATTATAGTATGGCATAGAGTATTCACATTGTACTCTATGACAAGATGTCGAGTATACATAACACCTCCCCCCTAAAAAAAATAAACTTATTGGTAAAATAGATGAGTTTATACAATAGATATATGATTATAAGAAACATTGAGATGATGTATATAAGGTATTGTGGATTGCAATGGAGGAAATGGGTTTTATTTATTTATTTGTCACTTACAATAATCATCAGTTAAGATGTTTACATCTGGGATAAATATATAATAATTTGAAGTTTGTACATTTTCAGTTATCATAATTACATTGTAGAGTAACTTTTACATTCAGGTTTTACAAATAAAATCTTGGTTACATAGTTGATAACAATTTTCTAGAGTTTGTAAGAGTGTATATTGTGTTTTTAAGGTTGAATAAAGATGATATTTTTGAGATATGGTTTTTTTTTTTTTATAATCTGCTTTAAATTAAATGTACTTACTGTAAGGGATCTAAAATAGCAAGTTTCACTCTGTTAGTGTGAACTTTAGTTAATTTGTTTTTTACTTTAATAGTAATATTAAGAGGATTGTTGACTTTTATTATTTCGTACGGACCTTGGAAGTTAGGAGATAATTTTTTAGATTTATTTAGCTTAGTAGCATTATTTGTTAAATATATTTTATCACCGATTTTAAATTTTCGTAAGGTTTTATTTTTGTTATGCCTTAATTGTGTGTCTTCTTTTCTTTCAACTAGGTTCTTTCTAGCGATTTCGTGTGATTTAGTTAATTTAAGCTTAAGATTGTCTAAAAACGAGTCGTATGTATATTTAAATTCGGGTATTGTTATAGCTGTTGGTAATTTTGGTGAGTTTCCGTAAACTAATTCGAAGGGTGTAAATTTTGTAGCAGTGTGTGGAGTAGTGTTATAGCTAAACATAGCAAAAGGTAACCATTCGTCCCAATCGGTTTGACTAGGAGATATATAATGTTTTAGATAGTCAGCTAGAGTAGCATGGCTACGCTCTAGCGCACCATTGGTTGTAGGAGAATACGCACTTGTTTGGATTTGTTCGATTTTAAAAAGTTTGGCTACTTCTTTAAGTATGTTTGAAGTAAAATCTTTTCCTTGATCGGTAAGAATTTTTTCAGGAATGCCAAATTGACAAATGAAATTTTTAGTAAATTGAGCTGCAATTGTCATTGCTTCATGATTAGGAATAGGGTAACATTGAGAATATTTTGTAAGATCGTCTTGAAGAGTTAAAATATATTTATTTCCATTTTCGGTTAAAGGTAATGGACCTACTATATCTAAAGCTATACGTTCAAATGGTTTTCGACTAGTCGTGGTTATTTCTATGGGTTGTTTTAAATTTCGACGATATATTTTGTTTTTCTGGCAAGATTCACATTGTCTGATATATGTTTTAACGTCTTTTTGCATATTGGTCCATTTATATTTGGATCGTAAACGATTTAAAGTTCTTTGATAGCCAGAGTGTCCGCTTATAGGAGAGTCATGATATTCTTTAAGTATTTGTGGTATTTCGTCGTGATGAGGATTAATTATTTTGTTATGACAGATCGTTATATTTATATTTGAATTGTGAAAAACATATTGGATAATTTTCTTTATCTTTTCCCAATTTAAGTTGTCTAAACCACTACCAAGGCGTGGAAAAGAAATATTTGTTTCCTTATCACTAATTAGAATATTTTTTAAGTTACATAATGCTTGAAAGATAGAAAAGTAATTTGGTTTTTCCCAAAAGTTTTGTTTCGTTATTAAATGGTAAACATTATTTTTATTTTCTGTTGATTTTAATACTTCTCCTACTTTAGAGTGTGTATTTACTAATTCGTCATAATTAGAGATCATTGAACTTATTTCTAAAGCTATTCCTTTAGACATCGATTTGTCGTTAGAAATACAATGTGCTATAGATTGCTTTTGATTAAGAAGAGATTCATCTATTTCGTTTAAGTTAACATTAAAAGTTTCATTTTGTTTTTCTAAGAAGTTATCATAAGATAAAGATTGAGAGGTTGTTATATTCAAGACTTGGTTTTCTATTCGTGACAATGCATCAGCATTAGTATTAAAGTAAGATAATCGCAATTCATTTTGCAATCGTTGTCGAGATTGATCGTCATTTGTTGAATTTAAATATTCTGCCTGAATAGTTTGCACGTTCCGGGAATGAGCAAGATTCCGGGAGTGCAGGAAATTTAAGTGACCTTGAGAGTTTTGCGCTATGTGATGATTTTCTGAATTTTGAGGAGGTTGAAAGCTTTGTGAATTACGAGGAGTTTGGTAAGTTTGGAATTTGTTATTTGAAGAATTTTGTTGATATTGCCTTTTTACGTTATTATTAAATTGTCTCTTCCGACATTCTTCTAATATATGTCCCGAATTTTTACAGTATCTACAAAATTTTGAATTGGATTGAGAATTTCCTATAAATTGATTGTGTTCTGAATTGAATGAGTTTGGCTTGGATTGTTTAATGAAATATTGTTGGTTGTTCTTATTTGTTTTAGAGTTCATTTCATTAAGCGCATTATTAAACTTTTCTTCCTCAATGGCGATATTCGTTGCCTCTATGAGGTTTTTTGGTTTTGATAGCCTGACTATTGTTGAAAGTTGACTGTTCATTCCTAAAATTAATATATTTAGAGCGCTGTCTTCGATTTGTTTGATTCTCCCTACCAGTTCTTTGTCATCTTTGTTCGAGAAGCGAACAGCTCCGATTAGATTATTGGTGATATTTTCTACTCTCTGTATGAATTTGATTACTGGTTCATTGACATTCTGTTTGCAGTTTGTTAATTCCAGTTCTAGCTGAGATGTATGTTTGTTTTCGCCGTATGTATTTATTAGAAAAGATTTGAATTCGGCATAGTTTTTTAAATCATAATTTGCAATTGTATATTTAGCATTTCCAACGACGCAATGAATCATATATTTTACGAGTATCTTTTTTTGTTGTTCTGAGCATAGCTCGTATGCAGCGTCGCAATCTTTAATGAAAGGGTACAGATTTTTCCTTTCCCCGTCAAATTTTGAGATGAATTTTATTAACGTATCAATTGTGAGAGCAGGCATTTTGAAGTGAAGGTGTATAGACTGATTAAGAAAAATTGTTATAAATGTACTTACAGAATTAGATGAATATTTATTACATAATGATTAAACAAACGTAGACTTGAAGATGAAGCTTGACTTGGAGATTCCTTTTTGGTTCTTCGTGTGAATATTATGTAGTAAGAGTCAGCAATATGTAGTTGGAGTCAGCAAAGAAGATGTAGTTGGAGTCAGCAAGAAAGATGTAGTTGGAGTCAGCAAGAAAGATGTAGTTGAAGTCAGCAAGGAAGATGTAGTTGGATTCAGTGAAGATTCTATTGTAGATCTTGTAGATTTTATTGTCACCAAGTATATAGGTATGTTTATCGGATGTAGATGAATCAACGTAGATTTAGTTAATTTTCGATGATATATTTCGTTGACGTTATTGTCATCAGAGTTTGAAGATTTATGTTTGATTTACGTAGATTTTGAGGTTGAAGATTTATGTAGATTTAGTCTTATTCTAGTTGTAGATTAAGTAGATTTTATTGTCACCATGTAGTTGAAGTCAGCAAGGAAGATGTAGTTGGATTCAGTGAAGATTCTATTGTAGATCTTGTAGATTTTATTGTCACCAGAGTATGAAGATTTATGTTGATTGAAGTTTGAAGATTCGATGGTGGATTTTCTGGATGTTGTTGTCACCATTTAGTTTTGTAGAATTAGAGTTAGAAGATTTTGTAGATTTAGAAGTTGAAGATTTAGTCTTAATTTTAATTGTGTCGTATTATTGATTAATTGATTTATTATAATTTCCGTTCGATTACAATCGATGTACTATTATTTAATTTGATTTATTGTGTACGTTATTTGGTTTGCACTGTTGTTTAAGAATTTTTAATTCACCGTTAATAAAAATATTGTTACAATATATTATTTTACGTTACTTTAGCACAATCCGGACGAGCCCCCAGTTTTATGTTATGGATAATTATTACTAAAACACTTTTAAACTGTTTGTTCAATTTTTATTCCACACATAATTGTTTTACACTTTACTTTCAATCGTTCATCTTATAATCGAATAATACAACGTGAGTTTAAAAATAGTTTCTACTAGATCGATGACCGTTCGATTTGAACTCAAATTTGTAACTGACTGGGAGGAGAGTAGGATATTGGTTTTGGGCGTTGAAAAGTTATTGTTACAATTATAGTATGGCATAGAGTATTCACATTGTACTCTATGACAAGATGTCGAGTATACATAACAATATTATATAACTTTATTGCTCTCAAGGGTTTTATAATATTGGTACGGTATGGTTTATAGTCACACGCTCCACTACCACTTTTGCGATGAAAACTGGCGCACATTTAAAATTTGTGGCTAAATTAATTGTGTTTAAATTTTGTTATCATGTAACCCGTAATTTAAATTGTTTTATTGTTTATTGCCTTAAATGGTAACATTGTTATTCGATACCGGATGCGATTTTCGTTTCTTTCTTTCTTGCTTTTTGGGACACGAACCGAACACAATGTGTGTGGGGGACACTTCCCTTTAGTTGTAAATTCACTTTTACTTGTTTTCTTTAGTGGTTTTTCGTCCGAGATGAAAGAACTGATATTTTTCCATTTCGACGAAAATTAAAATTCATTTTGTTTCCGTGCGTTTCATTTTGTTATAATTTTCTTAACTTTTATAATATCGTGTGAGCAAGCTAGGTCTTATAATAGTTATTGTGTATTGTATTAATTCAAAATTTTGTCTGTTCAATATTGTTTGTGATTAAACTTTGGTGATAGTGAATTCCTAAATAAACGTTTTCGTAACATGTGAGCGATGGTTTTTATTTAATTCTACCTACCTGTTTACGTCAAGTTCATTCAAACTGTTATTGGTCATAATGACTTTAATGGCGTATAACATCTTGAACAAAAGTAGAAATTTCTCACAATAAATGAAACTCGCTCAAAAATAAATTACGAGTAATGTCAATATGCTAAAACGCTTGGATTAATTTTGTACACAACAAAAAACTCAATCAAATTTTCAGTTATTAAAACACAATTAAAGTTAAGAAGGTTAAGGAAAATTCAATATCAGGCAGGCACAAGAGGAAGAGTCAACGAAAACAAAAAGAACGGCAACTGGTTTACGTAGCAAAATAGTTTGGGAATAATTGGTTAAGAACATTGGGCCATTCCATAGTCAATAAGTAATCCTTATACTCTACTTAGAAAACTTCATAGTGGATATGAAAGAACTAGATATAATTCAATAATATATATTTTATCTCAATTCAATAATATATTGTTATCACTTATCTATTGCCTAAGACAAAAAGAAGTTTACAATAATATTTAATAATAAAACAAGTAACACAATACTAAATTATTCAATTATGGTATACTTGTACATTTTTAAAATTTTATTATTTTGTATTTTTCGGATTTATTCAATTATTTAACTTTGTACTTTCTGTCGGACGTAACAGATTGCAAAAAAAAAACATTTTGGAATAAATAACTCAAATCAAGACCTTTTTGAATTTTATTTTGCCGATGTAATATTCAAAATAATAAGTGATGCCTTTGTGAGCATTTTTGAAGGAAAAAAAATAGATTTATATTCGTCACTTGCTACAAATGACTTATAGCACCACAGCGCTTGTATATATTTTCCTTTCGCGCTATAGGGTTTTTTGTACCTTTATAAAAAGAAAATAGTGAAAAATCACCATTTTCTCAAGGTAGGTAAATAAATTATACGAAAAACGGGCACGAACGAAATAGATTTTTCTCCTCAAGTATACCTATCAATCAATGTAAGATGTCATTCTGAAGTATTTTGCCTTCGAAAAGCGTTACAGAAAAGGGCGACTTTTTTGAAAAAAATGTCGAAAATTTATCGGGAAATATTTATTTATAATAAAAATTTTGTGATACGATACGTCTTCGCGGTCATTTTTCATTGAAAATGTTTTGAGATTTTCCGAATTTATTCTTTTGATAGAAAAAGCATTGAAATTCTATCAATCACGTAACTAATAAAGATTAAAAAAAACGAAACACTTTTTTTTTGAATTCCACTTTTATATTATATGATCAGCACCGGTTTTGCTTGAGACTTGTGTAAACGAAAATTATCGGCTAATATTCGTGAGCAAAACCGGTCCTGATCATATAAAATAAAGGTGGAATCAGTACAAAAGAATGTTACATTTTTTTTAAATATACTATAATGCATTTTCAACAATTACTGACAGGGAACACCTTAAAAGTGATTAATTAAGAATTAAATTATTGAAAAATTTAAAAGCTTTTAAAACATTTTGTATGATTAAAAGCAATAGACAACAAAATTTTACAACAGTAACTGCAATATCTCTCAATATCTATTAGGTATGTTATAAATATTTACTATTATTGATAAATACTTCTGAAATAAAAAGCAACGAAGCTGTCGAGTTGAAAACATAAACACCGAACGAATATTCAATTCGGAACGATTAATGGGCAGTTTTCATGTGCAGGTGCTAGTTCGCTGCCAAGAGGAACAAAGCATAATTAAAATGAAACAGGTGTTTTTAGCATCATGTTTAATCTGCTACAACTTTATTTAAAACAAATTAGTGCATAATGTGTTTTTAATCCTTATTTATTTACGCTCGAGTCATGCTATATTTTAAGCGATACCTTTTCTGCTTATTGTTTGGAAGTTCTGTATAAAAGTTTTGTACAAACTTATATTAATTATTATTTCTTGATTGATAATGTTAAGTATGTGGACGATTAGTAGATATGCGCTTTTTGGCTTTCAACCTAAATATTCAGTAGAGGCGTTCACTGGCACTCCGTACGAACAATTATAAAACTAATTATAGAACTTTTTTTAATTTAAGATTTCGACTGAAGGTGCTTGGTGAAATTTCAATATTAAATTTGAATCGTTCAAACTATGTACATTCTCACAGATTAATCTGTGAGAATGTACATAGTTTGAACGATTCAAATTTAATTATAGAACTGTGTTTAAAGGTAGGGCAGTGGATCTCTGAGATGGTTATATATCCTTCTATCTACCCATTTGTAATTCAAAAGTTGTAGCGACTATTAGACCTGCAACTCTATCTATACCATATCCGTAAGAACTCAAAAAGAGAGATTTTTCAACTGTATAAAAAACATTTCTTGCAGGTATAACTTCATTACTATATAATGCTTTATGCTCTACATTGGTCATGGCTGAAAGAAATATAAGTGACTCAGTTTAGAACACATTTTTTTCAGCTATTCAATGAATTATAGAAATAACAGCAAAAAACTGACGTAAAGAAAGCGTTAAATTTAAAATATATTTGTTACCTACATCAATCACATGAAAACTCTTTTCTGTGAGTACAACAATGTTACGTCGGAAATCATTGGAAGTAATGCGATACTGAATCGAAATAAAACCGTTAAGTTTTATTCAATTAAGATTAAGTCTACTTTTTGTTTTCCGTTTTCGACGAATTCTATAAAATTAAATTTGTAAGAATATTTAAAAGTCGTCAGTATCTTTTAAGTAATTTTCTATGAAATATAAAAACAGTTTAATTGCATTATGATACTAAAGTTTAAGTTCAGATTTGACGTTGTCATTCTTCTTACTATATTTTTTTTTCGAGTGTTTAAAAAACAGGATTTCTTCACTATAAAACTGATATTGCAATCATACTCCGTTTTTCCAATCACAGAATTTAACAAATTCGTCAATACGATTAAAAATATTACTATTTCAATTATTGCTAAGCTGCTTATCATATGAAATTCTGAATACTTTGAAAGGGGAAAGCAGGTGAGATTTTGGTATGGAAGTGTCAACATATTTATTGTATTCAAACTAAAATAAATCAATGATTTAAGGAGTAATTTAAAGGATAAAAGGTGATTTAAAAAACTTTTTGATGAGGGCGACTATCTGTATTATCTTTCAAAACAGATATATCGATATTTTTTAAATAATAAATAAAAGAATGCGGTTTTCATTTTGTTAGAAAAAAATCAATTTCTCACAAAACCGGAAAACTATATCAAAGAACAAATATTGTCATTTTTCTCTCAGCATGGCCAGGCTGAAAAAACTGGCCCTCGGACCAACAAGGGGAAGCGCATTATCTAGTTTGGCGAAACTTCATCGTCAATCATATTTCATAACGCTTTGCCAAAACGAAACGTGAGCCTTTTGTAATAAGCCCGGTCCAGTGGGCGCCAATCATCTGGTTTACTGACCACCGATTGGTCACCAAAGAAATACTGCCTATGCCAACAAGATTATATTCGGGTTCAAAGCCCAAGGGTTGTTGATATTGTTAAACTTGAATAAACAGAAGAATATTCAATATGAATAAAAATAGTATTTTTCGCACACTTTTTAGGGTTGTCTTTTGAACGAAAATACGGAGATGGTCAGAGTTTATATTTAAACATACTCTCTCTATCTTGGCAAATAAAATTGTTTAGAATTTAACGACAAATATTTTGAGACAAAAAACATACAATTGCCGAAGATTTTTTTTGAATAAAATGTATTTGATTCAGCAAGATGTTCAATATCGTATCTTTACAGCATATAGCTTTACAAGTAGCAGTAAAAATTTCCTTACTCAATATTACTTGACATATAATGTACCTGATAATTTTGTAAAACAAACAAAATTACAATATGTCTTAATTTCGTGCAAGGAATGCTCGCAGAATATTTTTTAACTTTTAAAATAAAAAAAACTAAAATAAATTAAAAGATCGTCATCAATATGATTTTTATTGATTTTTGAAATATATGTATATTATATATTAATAGTTGCTAGCGAAAATTAAAAAGAATTCTTGTAGATCTACAATATAAAACAAGTGCATAATTTAATACATACTTGTACAATATGTCCAGAGTTAAAAACTTATGTTCATTTAACTTTGGTGAAAGATGTAAGCTTTCCTTAAAAGTCAATTAAAATATGCCATTGTTAATATATGACAACTTTTTTGCAAAAGCAACTAAACTCAATAGAACGATTTTAAGATGAATGTAAAAAATTAATCCATTACAATCAATTGCGTATGCAAGAATTACACATTCAATAAAATACTTTTATACTCACCATTTGACGCGATGCTTGACTATGTATTGCTATCCAATCACTAAGTAGATCAGCGTGGTTTTATTTAACAAATGTATTGAATATTCTTTAAATAGGTACAGCAAGGCCTGCTTTCCTTGTTTGTTTTTTTTAAACACGAATAAGATTAAATAAGAAAAGCTTAGCTTAGACATGCGCTGCGGATTCCCTAAAAGAGTCTGAATCCCGTCTGTCTCTTCTACTAATGGAAAAAATCTCATAACAGAAGGCCAATGATGACCATCTTTATAATATACTTGGTGGAGCTATAGGACGCTGCGATGACCTGGGAGGAAGCAACGGGACTGACAGGGGATAAAGAATCTTGAAGGAACCGTATGGTGCCTATATGCTCCAAATAGATGCGGATATGGATAAAAAATAGCAGTATGCATGTAGAATTGGAATAGCTGTTTGTTATTTGCTCTCTTAACAAATATTAAAAAAACGAATAAGTAGCAATATAAAAGTCAATCAATTTTGATTATAACCTATGAGGTGTTTAGGCAAATATTTTGTAAACTTTATATGAGAGTATAAACATACACCAACGGAAATTGTAATCTTATTACATGCATCATATTGCAATGAAATATTTGATAATATATAAACTTGTATAAGAAGGGTTTTATGAGAATTATGGTTGAAGATATCTGGGCTATTGTATTTTAGTGGAGGTTTTTTTGGCCTCGCCTGTACGATATGGCGTCGGACGCTTCTCATATATCGTCCCAAAACGACCACTCAATACGTCCAATATTTTTCAATTTCTCCGCGCATCTGTGCAAATAGGACAAGAAAAAAAGATAAAAACGCAACCTTCTCCCAAACGAGCTACCACTGGCGTCATTATACGAAAGCTCATAGGAAAAGCTCATATTTTACATTGAGGGTATTTTTTTTTAATAATAGGAACAGATTCAATGCTTTATTTTATGTATTTTTAAATGATTCTTATAAGGTAAAAAATAGAAAAAAAAACATTTAGTTACCGTACCAGTTTTACCACCACGCTATCGATTTTTGTTCACTAATATATTATTATATATTAGTGAACAAAACCTGCCTGCCTCTTCTTTCGACCGGTGGGATTCCGGCGTCCTGGACGTCCGTCGGGTACTATCCATAGGATATACTCGGCGGAACTGAGGGATGCTGGCATGTCATGGGAGGAAGCAAAGCTATTGGCGGGAGACAGGGAAACATGGAGGTGCCGCGTGGCGGCCATATGCTCCACATAGGGAGCGAACATGGCCAAAGAAGAAGAAGAATATATTGTTATGATACTCAATTATAATCTAAAGGAATCTAAGAACAGGGCTGTCCAGACTCAGGTTACTCAGTTATTTTATTAAATTACTTTAAAATCTAATATTGGTTATGCCCAGGGCCGGCCCTAAGCGTGTGCGAAGTGTGCGGCGCACACAGGCGCCGGCTCTAAGAATGATCAGTGAGGCGCAGATTGGTGGATCACTCCAGAATTAAATACATGCCATTTGGCCGCCGAAGGCGCCTCGCACACAGGCGCAAGAATCCACGGGCCGGCCCTGGTTATCCCATCCAATTGGTGAACGAAAGTATGTGTTGCATGTGCTCTCAGATGTTGACTGTATTGTTCTGGCCGACATCATTATTGGAGACAAAATTTTGTAAGCGCTGTTCTGATGTTAGGTATTCATGGTAAAATGGCAAACCAAACTGAGCACTAATCAGCTGTCAAATTGCATATCGCTGGAAAAAATGCAGGTTATTCAAAAAACGCACCGATAAAAAACACCCATAATGTATATCTTTTTTTTTTAAAAAGCTTTTGCATACTTACATATTTGCTGTTTACTCATTTATTTACTTAGCACTTTCTTATTTCATTAAAGCTTGTCTTGTCTTGGAGCCTAAGCTAAACTTACATTAAAAAAGATGCAAGAAATATTAAATGATGTAAAATGAAAGACAAACAATATTATAATGTGTCATTTTATTTAAACTTATCATTGATAATCCTTACAAATATTTAAATTATTTGTCTCTATAAATCCAAAATATGTACAACCATTTCGTTAAAAAAAGAATTTTATTGTCACTCCTCTCTCATTTTTAGTTGGCAAACATACCATTTTTTATTTTTTTTTACTAAGAACAACATGATATATAATAATAATATATTTTTTCAGAAAAGAATTTTGCCTAACTATAAAAGTATTTCTATTTTACAAAGCATGCTAATTTACAAGCATCTGTGATTAAATTAATTTACCTGTTTTCCAAATAATGATATTGTAAAATTAGTACACGACTTCTTTTAAGATTTATTTTTCGATATGATCTCTTGATCACTTACCACCCTAAGATAAATAAAATAGCAAATATTTTGTAAGCAAATAAAATAAAATTGATTTTTAAAAAAATATGCGTGATGTAATAATAAAGCTACAAAAATATTTTTGTGTTTTATTGTTTTTTTAATAAATATTTGTTTTTTAAGCTTAGAAGGTGATGTAATCGAAACTTTGCAATTTGGGTGCTTTTATCTTAAACTTTTTCTATTTGCTGATATCAATTTAATTAATAAACCATTTCGGTATTAAACTTTTTTTTGAACATACAAATTATCTGCAGTAAATGATTTTAGCATGAAAAATGATAACAGGATATTTTTTCCCAATATTCAACTCAAAATTATTTTTGATATTTTGATATTTTGGTTAAAACCAACACTTTTCCAAATAAAGGATGAACCAATTAACTATGATTTTATTGAGTAAAGACAAATCTATTTCGGTTTCCATTTACCATCCAAGTGTGGGGATGAGAATTATTTTACTGTACTTTTAGTAATAATTGTTAAATATGAATTTAGTTTAAGTTCAGCACTAAAAGAATAAAAATATCAGGATTGGTGGAAGACATTGTTTTTCATTTATTTTTCTATAATGTCCACATTATAATTGTATGAAACAATTTTTTTTTTATTAAATAAGAAATAAATAATATTTCATTCACTAATTGTCAATGATATAACCTTAAAATTCTATTTATTATTATTTTTTTACACAAAAGCATTAAGTAACAAATTATAAGCAAATATTTAATTACATTCTACTGAAAATAGCATTTTAAATGAAAAGCGTTTTAAAATATTGTTTTTTTTAAAATATCTTTTTTAATATGTATCATTCTGTAAAAAAATTCTATAATCATTCATTTATGATTCTCATTTCATTTCATAATGATATTATGAAAGAACCTTTCCATTAATGGACCAACCCCTTAACATAACTATACTATTATATAAATACACAGGTATGCTATTTTGCTAATCACAGTTACTGTATCTCAAGTTAAGTAAGGAAGGGCAAATCAAAACAGTTTTAGTAACGCAACAATGATATATATTACTCGTTCCTGTAAATTACGAAAACGAGCTTAGCCTCGATAATAACACGTTTCTGCGTTTAAACGTTAACTGATAGAGATTGTAGATGTTTTTTTTTTCGATATAAGCATTTTGTAATGCATAAAAATGAGTTACTAATGTTTAAAGCTGCAAACAGATATATGGTGGTAGGGCGTTTTACGTTTATATGGCCGTTAACCGTTAGTTTTCAATATGTTTCCGACAGCACAAACGTGGCGGTCAACAAATACACATTTGAATATTTTAAAAATCGCTTGATAGCTCATCTTCACAAGACGAAGCATTGCTTTTGTAGAATTTAGAAAAGACTCTGAAAATAAGAAAGCATTAATTTTAACATAAGTTTTTTTTCCTAACTGGTTGAGGATGAATTACAATTAAATTACAAGAGAATTTATTGACATAGAGAGCATTCTGAATCAAATGTATACACTGTAGTTAATGTCGTCAAACCTGCTTATTTTTTGTACTGTCTTGTCTTGTTATGTAAAAAACACAGTAATTGCATCTTTAATAGTTTGTCACAATTGTGGGGTTATAATGCAAAACGTACTACTTCCAAAATGAGTGATATTGAGTTAGGTATGCAAATATGGTAATTTAAACCTATGGAATCGACTTATTCTATTAGTTCTAATATAAAATGTCTACAAGACTGTCGTTTTCAAACTGGAAATCATATTTTTATGCAAATGTTATTTTGTTTGCGTTATTCGTTATAGTGTTTGACTCTACTGAAAAGTTTGATTTTTGGAAATAGTACGTTTTGCATTATAGCCCCACAATTAGGCATCAAATTTTTATTTACCTTTAAGTAAAGTGTTATTTATATTAGCATATTGGTTTCTTAGTATAATTTGATAATGTGGTATGTCTTACATTACAAAAGAGAGATGAATACAAATTATACTAGAAACATAATAAAACAAAAGTCTAGCTGAATTTCAATTCGTATAAAAACTTTTGAACCTTTCTTTAGTACAAAATTGAAGTTGAACTTTGTTTTTTCTTACGTAAATTATTAAAAATTCTACCCTATACTATTCTTATTTTCTGTAATTAATGTGTTTTTACTTAGCAGGGCAGTATACTAAAGTAAAATGAAAACTTCATAAAATAAAGAAAAATACATAGTCCGATTATATTACAGTGCATAAATCTTTGCATTTTTTTATAGTGATGAGAATTAAACTCTAGAGCACGTGTGGTTTCATTGAACGCTGTGGTCTGATTTCTGCTAACTGTGTGAATATTTGAAAACAATCGTTACACCAAAAACAAATCTTAATCTTGAACGGAAAAGCTGAATCATCTAATGTCTGTGAATCGTCTAATGTCTTTAAATTATTCAAATACGGGGATTTGTACAATGACCAGCTATAAAAATCATAAAGCAGATATTTTTTTTTAAATATTTATCGAAATCGGATAACATGTAAAATCATTTGAATACAAAAATACATATAACTTTCAAATACCATAACTGTGACTGACAGTATAGTGTAGTAGAATATACATAAACTTATTAATAAATAAAACTATTTAACTATAATTTACACGCTTCATTTATGTAAAAAAAATATTTTTTCTCGATATATCGTTAAACTTCTGGTTTCGAAGTGGAAACGGATATGCCTTGTTACTTTAACAATAATCATCGATGCCGCCATCTTTTTTTTTTACCCTAACCTCAAAACCTCACCACTTTTTTTGTTTTCAAAATATCGTTGTAATATTGAGTGAGCATAATTTATTTTTTAAAAAGTGTGACCAACTGACGTATTTTATTTCAATTTTCTCTATGTATTTTTGTAGCTTGTTTTAGGCTTATTTTTTTTTTCTAAAAGCATACATTCAGCCAAAAAAATGTGTAATAAATCTAAAAATAGCCTGGCATTTAAGGTAAATAATAAAACAATATTGTTTCGCTTTAAAAGTTGTTTAGAATATCGACTGTGGAAAGGAAAAAGGACGTTACCCACAAATTTTACAGGAGACACAAAAACGTGTTTTAATGATTTTAAGCTAAAAGCAAACTATGAAATATACACAACACCGAAGTGCACGGTGACCGATAAACTGGTTTTTTATTGACTTAAACTAATATTAATCAAATATTTTTTTCAATAAAAACATTTTTTTAGGTTCTTTTTCCTGGTTGCAATTTTCTTTTTTCAAACTTAAAAGCTAAATTTAGAAACCAGTTCGACATTTTCAGCTAAAATCCTTTTGATAAAACGTGTATCGAGTTGTATATATTGTATCACAGTCGATATGTAATAGTCACGCTATTCAAATAAAATATTTTTACCAGCAAAAATTTAAATTTATATAAATTATAAATATTTGATTTGTGTTGAAATTTAATTTACTGCTCAAACAGTTATCACAATAAATAATATTGATGTAATTTTTAAAAAGTATACGTTGTAAAAATGATAATTTGTTGAAAAATTAAGGCAATATAATGCAATGCACACCATGTTCGCAGTTTTCCAGTGTAATAGAATGGTCACAAGATCAACTCAAAATTGACACGGGTTCTTTTCACCTAAAATCACTCGAGTGTTATTCAGCAAAGGCTTGGGTATTGTCAATGAACCTTATTTTTTTACAGAGGGCACGGAAACAGGTTACATGACTTCTTGTCAAGCCTTGCTGAGCAAGGGACACCACCGCCTGACGCATGCCTAAAGATTGTCCGTGTTCTTTGACGTACTGCTCCCATTCCGCACGTCTCCGCGCAAGGACTCCAGCTCGACCACGGTGACAGGATGCAGTCGACCCTCACTGTTGATTATGCCAAATAAAAAATACAGAAAGATAATTAGTTTGTTATATTTATAGCAACACAAAAAGATTTAACGTTACACCACTCATAAAAACATTGCGTTTATATTTCAAAATACAAAAAATTAAATTCTTAGCATAGTTTTTTTATTCATGTAGTATTTAAAATTCAAATTCTTAGAAATTTTACCAGACTTTTATTTATAATTATACTTTGACGAGTTAGGTTTTTCAAATAGACGAAAATAATATAATATGTATAAATGTTATTAAATGAACCTCTAATATGGTAAATATTAGATAATTTTTAGCATAGAAAGAGCATTTTGTTCTCGAATAAGTCTTTTTACTTAGAATACATTATCGGTATAAACTTTGTCAAGATTCGACACTTAATTTGGAATTCGAATTTATTACTTAAATGCTAAATTTAAATTAATTTGATTAACTAGAATTGCTTCAATCTAAAATACAGGAACTAAAGACCGAAAAATGGATGCATAATAATATGATAATATTTGGAGACAAAACAAATCTGATTCTTTACCATTTGCTATGGGATTGCTCGGTCCCCAAGTTGGATTCATGGAATTATAGCGATTTGACCCAAATTTTCCATCATTATCTTCTTCATCCTCTTCTTCAACAACTTCGTCACTTCTGTTGTCTTCCTCAGATTTTTTAATGCTTTTTCTACATGGTTTCAAATTTTCACATCTTCTTTTTCTCATTAGCTTTGTTGGACAATTTTTTCCACCATTCATTGGATATTGCTGTTGAAATAAAAAAATAGTGGTTATTTCATCATTTTAACAAATATAAACAATTAATGCTAAGCACACCCATACAGCTGACATAACCTTAATATGATAACATTGTTTTATGACCATGAACATCTTGTAAATATTATAGTTAAAACAACTACGTTTTAATAAAACCAATAGGTTATCTACTTACTTTGATATATCTTGATATCATTTCAAATCCTTTACCACATGTTGCATTGCATCCACTCCATGGTGACCAATCCGAAACATGGCAATTTTTAACCTGACCGACTGGCTCTTCAATAATGCTTATTGATTGTCGACTTGAATTTGGTCTTTTTTCTGGTTCGTCTCGACCATTTTCCTCCTTACTGTTTCTATACACTTTACGAGGCCTTTCCTTTTCTCTATGTTTATTTTTTTCTCGTTCTCTTCCAGTGCTTGGTTTCTGTTTTTGTGCAAAGTTATCATTATCTTCAACATCCTCTTCGCCTACTACATCGTCTTCGTATTTTTTTTCTCTCCCATATTCAGAATAATTTGGTCTGTTCCCAGGTTTTCTGTTATGTTTATCTTTAGACGGTTGAACCGGTCGATCTTCTTCCTGACCTTCCTCTTGATATTGCCGTCTTTCATCAACCCTTCTGCCATTTGATGGTGGTTTTCTGTGGTTTGTGTAACCGTTTCTGGGTCTGTCTTCTTCGTCCATTTCATTGTCATAATTACTGCTAGGGGATTTCGTGGGCCCATCATTTCCACTCAGTGTTCCATCACCAGTGACTTCTACTGATGAAACAACTCCGGCAACTGGATATCTGTGGTTAAGGTAGTTTCCAGTATCGAGACCAGCAAACTGTTCGCGTCCTATTAAAAAAGTACAATATAAAATGAAAGGCATAATTTATAAATCTTTTTTGAGTTAATACTATTACTGAGTGGATTTTAAATATTTTATGTTAATTAAAAATGTATTAATCTTTGAAGTTTTAATCAAAAAAATAATTTTCGGCTTATTTATTGACTATGGTTTTTTGAATCTTTATAGATATAAAAAATTAAAGATTTATAAATAAAATAGAGACAGAATGAACGATTTCGGGCTTTCATCATAGAAAACTAGTTTAATATATGTTTGCGTGTTTGAAAAATTTCATATATTAACTGCAGGTTATATAATGAAAACATATTGCAATATTTACTGACAGTTTTCCAAAAATAGCCTGATACATGAGCCTTAACATATTAAATTTGATAACTTTAACAAAAACCTTTCTGAACAAGTAGAACAAATATTCAATTACGTTTGATTTAATATTTTGATAATCAAGATTTTGGGGAAACTGAGTTTTCTTTAATAAAGTTTGTATCCCAAAGAAGTATTGCATGCAATTTATTTAACATAAGATTGTTCATTCAATTGAGTGACATTTCCTTTCCAAGATGTTAGTGACAATAAAGTTATTGATTATATTAATTTGAATCATGCATTTTTTTATATTAGTAACATACCATAATACATATCTGCTTCATCTTCCTGCATGGTATGGTCGTACACAGTATTATTCATCGGATATGGGTTATCGGAAGTCGACTCTTCCGTTTCGTTCTCGTCTAACAGTTTTTCGATTCTTATTAAGTCTTCTATGTTAGCGGCATGCAAACGATATAAAGGAATGATTACTAACTCATCTATCAAACACTTAAAAAGCTACGTCTTCAAAATCGATAGTAAGTTGATTTTTTTATTTCTAATTTAAATTTTAACATTTTGTTTTATTTTTGTCTAAGAACTCCGGTAAAGAATGAATAATAAGTACATGATTTGATTTATATTATTTTCGAGGTGAATTAATTCCTAACACATATTAATACTTTTGCACTATTTTCGAAAATGTACTATGTAATTAAAACAGAATATAATCCTAAGGCATTAAAAACAATTAATAATCAACTATATAGAAAATTAGTGCTATTCACTTATATACTATATAACGTATTTAGAACAGCCTTAAATACTCAACACAATCACGTTTTGAGTATTTCAGAGCGTCCAAAATAACTTGGTGATAGCACCACAGTGATATTATAATATGTTATGTTTATTATTTAGGATTTGTTTTCAATGTTTATTATAAATCCCCTTTTCTTTGTCAGTAAATAAATTATAATTTTAGACACTTGTTAAAAATAATAAGCTAATCTAAGTAATTTATGAACGAACAAAATAATCTAATAAAATTTATCAACCTTTGTATGATCGACATACACGCAAGCATTCTTGCTGGGACCGGAAATTGTTTCTGTTCCCGTGGCAACCCGTGTATCCGAAAGGTTCACATGATTTCGCATTGACATCAAAGAACCATCTCTCAGAGTAAGCTCTGCAAGGACCAACCACCTTTGGGAGCTTGCAGATTTCTAAGAAACGCATCGGTTAGTCATAAATAGTTGCATGCAGATAGAAATTAATATTAGTATTGGAGCCTAGTACTACAAGGTTCTATGTGAACATTTTTGACGAAACAAAAATCAACAATGTCTATCAATAATGAATGGTACTTGGAAGACTGCTACATTGTTACTTCTGTTTTTGCAAAATAATTCACATATAACCTTGTAGTACTCGGGTTGCGATTAGTCATGTAAACCAGAATACATAGCAGTTAGTAACAGTGATTCCATAACAAACCTTCCATAACAAACCGAGATATTTCACTAAAATATTTTTTTTTCAAAAGTTCGATCGTCTGACAAAACCGATGAAATCATTAAAAGTAAAAATTGTAATCTATTTGATTTATTTTTATAACAAAATATTTTTTTATTTATCAACAAATATTACCTTCGCAATATTTTAAATCTGCTTAGGAAAAGCAAAAAGACGTAACACACATAAAAAAATTTACTGGAGGCATAAAAAACGTTTTTTGACAATTGCCAGAGTCAAAATATGAAATACACACAACCTTGAAGTGAACTAAGTCTTATAATAAGAAACTGGTTTTTTATTAGCTTAATCAAAAATAATTTAGTAAATTGTTAAAAAAAAGCTTTTTACCCGGTCGAAATTGTCACATAAAAGGTAAATTTCGAAACTAATTCGGCATTTGTAGCTTACATCCTTTTGTTATAACGTGTTTTAAGTGGCACACATTTTAATTATTTAAAAAAGATGTTGGTTACATCCATTCACTTATCTACAGTCATATTATGTCAAAAACGACTAACACGCTAATGTCCAACGTCAATATATTTAATAAAAGTTATTGAAAATAAACATTTTTTTACCAGACTGATAAAAATGTGCCATTTATACTTAGTCTATTACTAGCTGCATCAAATTTTAAAAACAAATTTTATGAGAAGGACCACGAGGAAGCAATTTGACGATTAATGTATTGTATAATATTATATTACTCGAGAAGAGAATATTTTAACCAAAGTTATTACTCAAAATCACGTATGGACATTTTATTAAAAAACACAATCAAAACTTACTTCTAGCATCATCTTCGGTTAATTCGCATGACGAGATGGGTCCGTCGCATACAACTTGTTCAATGAGCTTTACATTCTTACAAGAGTCAGAATCTCTTTCATCACTTTCTTTTTGTTCTTCGTCGTCTCCATTTTCTTCATTTTCTTCATCGGGATCTGATTCCGCATCGTCTTCACCTTCCTCACTTTCGGCTCTTGAATCCTTTGCCTAAATAAATAGTGAAATCGAGTGTTAAAAAAAGCAATTTAAGACATTCGCCTATCATCCATTGTCAGGGAAGGTGAAGGTAGACGAATAATGGTGAGAAATAACAATAACCTTTTCTATGCTTTCTACGTTTTCAGGATCGGATAAAGTTAAGGGGAACCCGGTGGTCTAGAATTTTCAAAAGATCGATCTTTTTTGTTGATATTTTGAAAGTATAGTATCTTAAAAATATACTCTTAAAGTTTGGTGACGATATTTTGAATATTTCCGGTTTTACAGCCCATTATAAGGTCACCGCCAAGCTCTGTAGTAGGGCCGCGTAAAACTTTAAACGCGTTTATTTCAAAACTACTTTTTTTCGCCTGGTGAGGACAACAAAAAAACTATTCGACCGATTTGTCTGAAATTTGAGCTTGATTAATTACTGGCTACGACCGGAGCTATAAGAAATACTTTAGGTAAAAAAAAACTATTTTTTTTTAAACAAAACGTTGTTTAAAACGGGTAGTTTTTAGACTTTTAACTTTGGCAACGCGCCATTTTGTCAAAAATGTTTTTTTTATTCTTGTTCCGGCTGTAACTATACTTATAATAATTAATAATCCATCATTTCTTTTATTTCAAATAAGAGGGAGAGATAAACCATCCCCCACCAGTCATGTCAATTTTTTTGGAGAGGGAGACTTGAGCGCCATTTTTCTTATCTAAATGATTTTTTTTTAAATTTTCATTTTTGTGTAGTTGATAAGTAATTAAATATGTGTGAAAAATTTTAAAAGCATTTGTTCATTTCCTTCATAACAAAAAAATCTTTAAAATAGCTTAAATTTTCGGCCGATAGACCACCGGGTCACCTTAACACAAATGGATATTTCATAGCGTTTATCATATACTTTCGAAAGCTATGCATATGGGCATCACACCGTCGTCAGAAGAAATCTTTAGGGGTCAGTACTAGAGATTCCAACTATTCGTCATTTTCAACTATCAGGATATCGAATAGTAAAACTGAAACTATCCGGATAGTTTCAGTAAGTATGAAAATAACAAAACATTGCTACATATATAAATTTATGTACTTAAATGATACATTAAAAACGAGTTCATTTGTAATAACAGTCATTTATTCAGATTTTAACAATTCATATTTTAAAAATAATTTGATCTTAATTTAGTTTTAATTTGTCCTGCTATTGAAAATACTCGTCCCGTTGCTGTTGGTATTGGTTTTATTGTTAGAAGTGTTTTAAACAACACGTCCAACTTTTCCGTCCTTTTTTAAATTGATCTAAGTATTTAAAATCTTTTTTCAGATTATTTGTATTGTCATTCGTACTGTCGTCAGTTTCCGCGAGAGATAAAATAGAATTACGCATTTGATTTTGCAAGTTGCATTTATTATCTTTTCTCATAAAATGAGTCCATACTTCCAAGCGTTTTCACATGGCTAAAATTTTATACAAAATTATTAAAATTTTAGTATGTATACAGTGATCTTGGTTTTCAGTGATGAATTGTAGAACTTACACGCAAATGACGATCATTCACGATCAAAGTTTAAGGATCAACTGATCCTGACTAAATCCTTTCCCACTTCTGTAATGCCTTAGATAGAGACAATACACATTGCAATACTATTCCATCATATTAAAATATTGAAAATTTGCAGCTGCAATAGATTACTGCAACGGCATTTCTTCAATGAATGAAATTTCGGCATTAAAGGTTTATTTTTGCCTCCAGTCCGAGCCAATTCGTCGAACTTTTAAGTATTACTTCTAAGTAATGGTTTCTCCCAGGTAGTAAATACCCCAGTATTAATATCATCTTTCGTCGATTTTGTAAAATATTTCATTAAAAATTATAACGAATACTATCCGGATATTTCCCCAAATATTCGGATATCGAATAGTTAAAAAGGGCCGGATATATCTGGATATCCGAATTGGAATCCCTAGTCAGTACTTTAATAATACATCTGATTTTGAACTATTGCATGATTATTTTTTACCTTTCTGTGAAATTCGTTGAGATTGAATAATCCCCTCTTCGTTCTTCTCCATTCAACTTCAATTAGAATCACTTATAATGATATACAAAACTTATTTCGTATCCTATGTCAGTACTTAAAATAAATTTATGAACAGATGTAGAGGTTGCGTAAATAGTTCATAGATACAGTTGGCCTGACTTTAGAGATAGGTATTAGTAAATTATGCACACACGTACAGCAAAACCCCTGTCAAAGTGTCATGTGAGTTTTAAAACTGACGCATGTCAAGATCACGTGTTAAACTGGATTCAGCTTTTACCCCAATCAAATCCCACCAAATTATCACAGTGAATTCAAATAATAGTAAAACAGACTTCACGGTAAAAGCATTTTAAATGAGACAAAGCCAACTTAAATTATACAAACTCTCACGAATTATAAATTATTCTATGAATAGTTTAACTATTTGCTTACTGCTTTTTGTAACAATATTATGAACTGTCAAATGGACTAAAATCATTACAAAAATGAATATGGAATACAATAATAGAGATGAAAATAATGTAAGAATTACTAGAGATATGATATGTAACTAAATAATGAATAATCGACACAGAACAATTATGAAATTATTTAAAACAATTTTATAAATAAATAAAAATAATCGGATGAAAATCAAAATTATTACGCGGCAAAGAAATTGACAAATAAAAAAAACTTTCTTTTCATACAATTTCATAAATTGGTTACAAAAATCAAAATATCGCCTAGAATTTTGTTACGTGCCTAAAGCTTCATCGTATAAACCGTTTTTTTTTTAATAATATTTTTTTTGGTTCGTATTTTATTATGTTGCACTTAAAATATTTGAATGCATGAATTTAATAGATTTAAATATTTAAAAAATATATTCAAAGTGATTGATCAAAACGTGTTTTTCAACGAATTAAATATTTTTTCAATTTAAATATTAAATGAACAAGGTTCAGATTATAGTCATCACGATTTTGCGTAAGGTCACCACTCCTATGAAAAAATCACGCACCAACGAGAAAATCGCATAAAAAAGGAATGGTGCCGTCCGAAAAAAGTCACGCAAATAAAAATCGCGTAAAAAGAGAACTGGGTGTAGTAGTGTATTTTCTCTGTTACGTATAAAGCGTTAAACGTACAAGCGCTACAAAGATATTAAGAAATGACATTATACTTGGCTTTTAAATAAGATAAATAAAATCACATTATTATTTACAGTACACCTATTCCTCGATTTACACTATACTTTTTACACGTTTTGCTTTTACACGGTTTACAAAAGTTAACTTGAAATTTTTAATTCTTCATATTTGTAAGTAAAAAACGAGTACATAATTTTTAATTACGTGTTTTATATCTTGAATAATATTTGTAGCCTTATTATGTCGAAAGAAGTAAAAAGAAAAGTTATTTCGTTAGCAAAAAATAAAAATATTGGATATTTTACAAAAAGGAGAAAGAGTAATAGATGTTAGAATAGAGTAATAGAAAAAAATGAAAACTCAATTAGAAAGAGTGTAGCAGCTGGCACTACGAGTACGAGCACAACTCCATATATCAGAGATATTGAAATCGAAAACATGGAGAAGACATTAATGATTTGGATAGAGGACCAAACACAAAAACGAATGACAATTAATACCAATGCTATTACAAATAAAGCATTGAGGATTTATGAAAAAATTAAATAGAAGAAACCATCCTCTTCTTCATTTGAAAAGAAGCATACTTTCACAGCAAGTCATCAAGTCAAGTCACAGTGATTTATGATAGTGATGAATGATAAAAACTCCACCAACAGTTGCAATATTTTTTTAATGAATCTTTTGAATTACATTTTTTTGTTACTTTATAAGCTTTACCTGTATTTAATTAATAAAAGAATACGTATGTTTATACTTTTTAATATTTTTTTTATGTATTTTAGAAAACACCCAAATTATGCGTTTTTCGTGTACTTTTAGATTTACACGTTTTTATCAGGAACCTATCAACCGTGTGAATCGAGGGATAGGTGTATAATGCTGCTACTGGAAAACACAATGAAAAGTAAAACATAAAAAAAATTATTGAATGTCAGAAAACAAAAATATTATTCTTTTTTCTTTGATCAACTGTTATAAAGACCAGTTTTTCCCAACCTTTTTTTTTGCCACGGACCTCTTAATTCGAAAACAATAATCTGCGGACCATCGATTTTTTTTTATTTCACATTTTCAGATTTTATCACAAAGAATGTTGAAAGAATGAATATTTTCGCGGACCCCCGTGGACCCCAGGTTGGAAAGCACTGATATAGACGATAAATGTACATATAAACAATATGTATTAAATTATTTTGTAAGGATAGATTTTCTATTAAAAACTCGGACGTCAAGTGGTTTTTTTTTTAAAAAAAATCGTATTTGGTTGATGTATTCTACATTGAATTCAAATTGAAATCTGAAAAAGTTTTACCTCTTCCTTCCTCCAAGCCGCCCTCTTATGTTTATTCATTCTAGTGCTCCTCCTCAGCATTTCCATCCGAATATCGTCTTTAGCAACCAACTGCCTGGTCCTCATCATCCGACCTTTCCCGCAAGTTGCTGTGCAAGGCGACCACAATGACCATGGCGTGGTAGGGCAATCTGCATTTTCGTCGCCAGCCGCAGGGTTGTCGTCGTCCGGCCTTGTAACAAAACGATCAATTTTTCTAAAATATTTTCATAACCTGACAACATTTAAAATAGTGTTTGAATGTATGTGACATTGATTCTAAAGAGTATTTTTCAAATACAATGTGTAAAGGAAAAAACAACGATGTTGTAGGTTTAATTTTATATTTTGTTATCTCTTGGTACTAGGGCATCCAATCCCGGGATCCGGGATCCCATTTAATTTTCTGATTCCAAAATCCCGGGATTGACATGGTCGCGATCCCGGGATTTCGGGATTGAGAAATTTTGAGCAAATCCCGAAAATTAACACGAAATTGGCATATTGAGGACTTCAAATTCCTCGGTGAGCTAATCCCAATCTTGGGATTGGAAAAAAGCTCCGGGATTAGATACCCTACTTGGTACGTGCTTAATTGAGGAGCAAACATTCAAAAAGTGTTTTGTCACACAAATACAAAGCTTGGAAAATGATGATTTAAGTGTTGCAAAGGTGACGGTTTGTATGAATGTGTCAACTTTATGATTTCATTTTAATATGAAAAAAAACCTTTTTGAACACTAATTTTGATTTCCATTCATAGGTTTTATTATGGGCTATCAGAATTGATATAAAACGCCATTTTTCAAAATTTGTGACAAAACACTTTTTGAATGTTTGCTCCTCAATTGATGAAATTGTTAACCAAAGATAAATATCATATAAAATTGAACTACCAAACTTTCTTCTGAATCTGATGCTAAAAATAATAGACAAGTTAAAATTACACTAATTAAACCTATTGGTTTTACTACTGATATAATTCTGCGGTCTCAATCTCAGTCATTTGAAAACTTTGATAAGGGTAAAGTGGCATTTTAATAATTCTGGCATATCTTTTTCGTGCCAGGTCTCTAATCACGGTGTCATGTCAAAAGCATGAAAAGGTTTTTGCACTTTATTCTAAATTTGCCTCAACCCAATGTAATAGAATTATAATAATACGGATTAATAATTCCAAACGTCAAAGTCTGTTTTATTATGCATAAAATTATTAATAATATTAAAACAGACTGAAACATTTGTTAAAATAGTAAATTAGTGTATGATACAAATTATATAGAAAGATTATTAAAACTTTTAGTAAATTAATGTATTAGTAAGTAGTTAAACATACTGCATATTATTAACTAAACACGCTAGATAAGTGTATTACATACCGACTGTGGAAAGGAAAAAAAGACGTTACCCACACATAATAAATTTTACAGGAGGCATAAAAAACGTGTTTTGATGATTTTGGGCTATATGCAAATTGTGAATTATACACAACCTTGAAGTGCACGGAGAATTTTATACTGGTTTTTAATTGACATAATCTAATATCAATTAAAGAAATTGTCCGGGAAAAACCTTTTTTTGTCTTTTTTTTTGGTTTAAATTTTCACAAGCTCTTCTTTTTTCAAACTTAAAAGCTAAATTTAGATACTAATTTGGCATTTGCAGATATCCTTTTGATAGAACGTGTATCAAGTTTGGTACATTGTGAATATAGAAAAAAAGCTTTTTTGAAAAAACTGTGGGCCACGTCCTTTTTCCTTTCCACAGTCGATATGTTAACCTCATTCTCATATAAGATTGGTTTCTTTAAAGGTCGTATTTTTGAAACTCGAGGATATTAAAAATACGAAAGCTTGAATATAAAGTTGAACTTTTTCATTACCTGTCAAGGAATCTTGTTTACAATTATATATCATTTGTTGAATAACGTGTAAATAAAAAATTGTATGTGGTTTATTATTTGCTAGTCGTTCGTTAAATTCAATAAAGACAAAAAAACACATTAAATCAAAATTTTACCACCTTCACTAAAACATCGACAAAACTATTTTACAGTATGAAACAAGTATAAGTCGATTTCATACCATAAAAATTGTGAAAGCTGTGTATAGTATGTAAAAAATTATCAATAAACAATAAACATAAAAATGTATAAATACGGAGTTGGTATTACGATGTATTTGTGCAAAAAGGAAAAAAAAAATATCACATAAGAAGTTTGACTGGCCCACAATTGACACGCATCATAATGTGACAGAAAACACTACGCTATTTTATATATCGTTGTAAATTAAATTGAATGATTGTCTTAACATTGAAACAACAATCAATAACATGCAACTGTTTTGGTAGATTTTATTTATATTTGAGAGTATTTAAGTGGTGGATTTTACATACTTACATACTACTAATTTTACATACCCCATACTCGAAAAGCCACAAAACAAGACAGAAATATGTTTAAAATAAACTTAAATATATATATAAGATATTTTTAACGCATTTATTGACGTAAACTATTTATTAATTCATATATATTTTCTCGTTTTGTTAAAACGGCTGTGACGTTTCAAAGTATTCATTTTTATTGAACAATAAAAAAATCAATATTAAATGAAATCGGGATACAAAGTTTGGTAAAAACGGGCTTTCGAATGTTGTAAATTTCACTAAAACCCGACAAGTCTTATAAGTAGTTTAATAATTTTAAGTTATCGTTTTGAATTCTTAGCAAGAATTTCAAGCATGTTTATTATTCATCTAAGGCTCCGACGATTGATGAG
The DNA here is from genome assembly GCA_030503985.1 of Himalopsyche tibetana. Classification (NCBI taxonomy): domain Eukaryota; kingdom Metazoa; phylum Arthropoda; class Insecta; order Trichoptera; family Rhyacophilidae; genus Himalopsyche; species Himalopsyche tibetana. Next base: position 28,492,369 of record JAPJYX010000005.1, read on the forward strand.
CGATATAAAATTATTAATTCAAAAATGTGGCTTTGCACGTTATGTTGTATAAAATTCTCAAAGAGTGTCCTTGTGCCAATACCGACATCCTAAGCCGACTTGCACAACTACGTCGCAGAGGCGGTTCACTTCATCGTCGACTTAAATGAAATGTGAATGGTAAGTTCATCGATAATTCAAACATTGGAGTCGTGTCTTACGTGCAAAGCGTAAAAACTAACAGAGTCGTGGAATATTTATCCAGCCTTGTATGAATATTGAAACAGACTGGTCGAATTATTCTACTTCAAATGTAATACAAGAGATTCGGGAGTCTTTTTTTAAAAAGAACCTTTGGAATTTTCTCACGGGATTCTTAAATTACTATTTATTGTTTTCGTTTTGACAAACTTGTATAAATAAGTAAACGTGCTTAAAAATAAAAAACATATAAACTATTTTTTAGTATTTTTCCAGAAAAACTAAAACAAAAAAAAGTTATTGGCAGTGGAAAATAAATAAAAGTGCTCATTGCTTACTAGCATTTTAAGGCTTAAAGAAATCATATTTCATTTTATAAAATAATACAATTTTTTATGAAACATCTTTCAATGCTCTTCTGTTTTTATCCGCTTTATTGCCGTTTCATCATTGTTTTGTATAAGTTGACAAAATGGAAAACTAATAATTTTTCACCTTTTAAAACACATATAATCTACAATCGACATAAATAAAACTTAACATCTGATTATACCATCCAAAACGTAAAGCATTAAATTGAAATAAAAAAAAACAAACTAAAGCATATACATTCATTTAGTATTTCAACATGTGTCCAACTCTATTCCTATTATATGAGATACAAACCAATGTATTTAAAAAATCTAGTAAACATCCAAATACTAAAAAATAACGTTGAATAAACATTAACGCATACAGTAAAAAAAATATATATAATTACTACAACACTTAACCTTTTTCCCGCGTTAGACCAATATGCACGTCGTAGCTGACATGCCCTCAGCGCGTACGACGTGTATAGCGGTCCTGGGCGTTGCGCGGAGTTTTGAGCCTCATATAACCGCTAAATCTAATGTTTTAGTGTTCAAAATCGGTTGAAAATATTACTGATTATATATATATATATAATCAATGCCATCTATTGGATTTGGTCAAAAATATTTTAATATTGGCTAAAATTATTTATTTGTGGAACCTACCAAGCACGCAATCTATGCGTGGGTTGAATGAAAATAAGCGATCGAGTGCGGGTGAAATTGAATATGTTTCGAGAATTATTATTATAAGCATGACACGGTGGTGGCGCAGTGTTTTTGGTTGCGTGTGGCAGTGTTTTACAAAATGGCGGCGTTACGTCGCTTTTGTATGCAGAATGATTATTGTTGAATTAAACAGAAAATACAAGAAATATATTGTATTTCATTAATGAAAAAAATATTATAAATGTCAATTTAACATATTTAATTATTTGAAAGAAACACTAAAATCTTTATTTAAAGTCGAAAACAGGATTAACAAATCCGCAAAAAAGCTGCCGCGTACAGGGTTTGATCTCTATATTTTTTGACGCGGGCAAAAGGTTAAAATGCTACTAAATTACTCAAATAATTTATTCATAGCTATCGTATAACTAGTGTTAGTCGACTCACGGAAAAATAGTAGGTTTAAAAACATCTATATATTATATAATATGTGAGAAAGGAAGTGCGATGTATGTATGTCTACAACTAACATAATTATGTTGTCTTTTGCTTTATTCCATTTTAGTTACCAAAACTAATCTATCAGTCAGTAAATGAAAATAAAAACATATTTTTTTATAAAATTTCTAAGCGAACTACCAAAACATCCATATTTTGACAATCATACATTGGACAGTCGCTTCCTGCTCCCATACAAGAGATTGTTTGATGCAGATCGGGTCTACTGTCAATACCCTGATGGCACCGTTTGAAAGCACCCTTGTGTCGAAACTTCCTGGCGCGGACCCTGACTCCCTTGCCGCACTCCACACTGCATCCTGACCAGCTAGACCACTCGGTCAGGGCGCAAGGACCAGTTCTTTGGGCTGGGTCTGGCTCGTATTCGGATTTCAGTCTGAGTATATGAGATAATGATACCAATTGGTTTTATAATGCCACATAAATTGCTTCACTTAATTATCAAAATTGATCTGTGCGCCGTGATAGTATTAAGAAAAAATCTCTAAAAGAATTTTAAATAATAGCATTGTTCGTAATTATTTGTATCTGTAAATTACTTTAAAAACATAGTAGACTTTTAAAATGACAACAACATTTTTACGCTTACAAAATGCTTTTTTTACCATTTAAGTAAATTTATTAACTGTATTTATTACGGGTTGTCAAAATATACGGCATACGCATTCGTTTGTGCGACTGTTTAAAAATAATATTGCTTAACTTAATCACATATTTTTAAAGAAAGGACATTTAAAATATTTTTATTACATGTTATAAAACAGTTAGAGTATTTACTTAATATATATATCTCGGCAATTATTCAATCACCTGAACTACCAATCAATTATTTATTATAATAGTTCAGCTTTAATAATCCTTTTATAATAATATTGCTTAACTTAATTACATATTTTGAATGAAAGGAAATTTAAAATATTTTTATAACACAGTTATAATATATATTTGGGCTGTCGTGCCATCATCAGAACTATCAATCATTTATTATCAGATTTCAGTTCAAAGATCTTTTTTATAATAATAATCTGTAAGACTGTTGGCACCTACTGGAGGATTTTTTCGCATTATAAAAAAATTGTAATTTTCCGACATGTAAGAATCAAATGCAAATTATCAAATTAATCAGAATAAATAAACTTTACTAATTCACCAAACGGAGCTTGTTTTTAGGAATATATGAGTCTAAGAGTTGAAGTGAACCAAATAGAAAAATAGTGAAACATTTCCATTTGACTTTTAAGTACAATTACGTTTTCAATTATTTTTTCTGCGAACTGTCATCAACTTTTAATAGTGATTTAGTTTATTAAATAAATAAGCATAAAAAAAGTAAAACATATTTCTTGACGTCATCGAAAAGGCAAAATCGCGACCATACAAACAAACTTACAAACGCACGAACGGCCAACAAACCTTATCGACTATTAATATATAGATATTTAAAAATCAAACATGTGCTTATGTTATATATAAGTAAACGTTAATAGATCTATCATTTGTCCTTCAATTGAACATTCACAATATAATATGACATGACGCCTGCACGTTACTATTAAAAAAAGTAAAACAAAACAGTAAATCAATTCTCAATATACGTGTCTTTGAATCGCTTTGAAACTAATTTTCTAACCGATATGAAATTCTTCGAATGCAGAAATTAAAAGTGTGTATCTTTTAAAATACAAGTCTTTTGATTCATCGAAATTCTCTTCTGTGATATCAAATTTGATCATTTCATATTTTGTGTATTAAATACAAAAATCAGATGTCAAAATTTTGAAAAAAAGATGGAGAGGTGATCATTTAAATGAGGTACTGAGAATCAATTCCGTTCGTAATTTAGAAAAAAAATCTGAATGAGAACAAATCAGCGACGATGCGAAGGCAGGCGAAAAGTTCGAGCGCTTTTTGATTGCATTTATATCTATCTTCGCTCCAGTCTTTATGTATTAGGATAATAAAAAATGATTTTTATTTGGTATTTTTACAACACCTCATCTCAATTTTTATTTTACGGACTTCAATCTTTCAATAATATTACAAGAGGTGATTTTTAACAAACGCATATTATTTTTTACAGCAATATGTCTACAATGAGTAATTCGAATTCGATAGCTTAAAACAAATTTTAAAACAGATATTAGGTGGAATATATAACAATTTTTGTCTTTAATATATTGGTAACTCTCAGTAACCAGTCACTCAACGATTATCGCTAATGGTAAAAATGGAGGTAAAAAAGCGGAAATTGTAGTGAATGGCTACTGGGTAATACTAGTAATATAGTAGCTTTGCTTAAAATGATATTTTTTTAATCTATTCCCGCCTCCAATGTAGAACATATGGCCTCCTAATAGAGGTATCTAAACGGAAATAGGTTTTTAAAATCGACTATTTTTTTTTGAAAAATCCCAGTATTTAAAATCGCCTAGCAAAAACTTCTCAACTCCGAATTTATGCACGATTTTATGGTAAATGTTTAATCCCGAGATGCTTTTATGTAAAACTACTGTATTATGCTTCTACAATTAATAAATTTATGGCTTTCTGTATTTTGTATATATTATTGTAGTCTGCTGAGAAAATTGGCTCTAAAACATAATTTTAGAAAAAAGTAGAGTTGCCGCATTTTGATTTTCAGCCTCAAAATTAGTCTTGTTTATATGTTACATACAATTTTTGATAAAATATTTTTCCCGTTCTCAGCCGATTCGCGAATGTATCGATTGATTAAATTTACTTGTTGATATTGAGAATTGAAAATCAAGCAAATTGCAAAACGTGAGTGTGTTTGCATAACGAATAACGTCCTCTATTGAGAGGCCAATTCCATTAGCAGTAACTGACGCAATGCCATCACTTTATGCCCCTCTTCAGAAACGTAGGCCCATTCTGACGAAAACATAGTAAAGACGTAAAAAAGAAAGCGCCTTAAAAGTCTAAGGGAGAAGCAATTTTATAAGGAAATTGCCTCACTGAAAGAAACATTTAAAACAGAGCATTCCATTAAGCCCCACTCGAACTTTGGATACGCAAATAAATCTTTATTTTAGTGAACACCTATTATCATTCACTGAAATAGCGTCAATTACGATTGACATTGTCGTAATTTGGGTATTAAACGGCTTGTAAAGTTTAAATTAATTGCAGACAAAATCACAATGTCCGGACACCAAATACGTATTACAAGCAAAGGGTATTAAAGAATAAAAAAACCGCTATTAAAATTATTCTATAAAACATATGACTAGACCATCTTTTATATTATACATATATATTTGATTTTCTTCAAGTTTAAAGCATTTTTCTCTTCTTCTTCGGGGCCGAGTTAATAATCCTGAAATCTCTCAATCTATTCTTATGTGAGCGAAACTATGACCAAAAACTTTTGTTTCTAAAAACTTGTTCCTCGCGTAGGACGTATGATTCGCCAGTTCTAATTGCCTAGAGAAGTGGAAATTTTTAGAGACAGTATTTGTGAACTGATTTATAATTTTTACTATTTTACTGCTTGAATTTGTATGTATTATGTAGTGTTTTTTATTCATTATATTTGTCAAGTGCATGGCGAATTGGTGTCAGCTGTAATGTCATATACTGTTGTTTTAATTTTTAAACAATAAATATATTTATAAATATGATAAACACTTTAAAATATAACAGGTAACATTTTAACAAAATAGCTGCCACAGACAGAGATATTTCGTTAAATATAAAGACGAGTTACCTCGTTAATAACCAATTAGATTAATAATTGCAAATTATAGCCCGCGTGCTAGGTACAAACTTACCTTTTTCTACGGCAGCCAAAAGGTTAAGAAAGATCCATAAAATATATGTAAGTATGTGTTGTACAAGAAAACTCTTTCCGCGAAAGAATTTTACTAACTTTGCTATGTTTTTAATCCAATTTAACTTCTTATCGCTTTACCGGAAACTTTAATTGGATTCAAGATATTTTTTATTTAGTTCTTGAAAGTTATTTTTCAAGTAATTTTATAAAAAATAAATGCACAAAACACGTACTGCGTTATTTTTTATATAACATTAGGAAAAAATTAAAAAATAATACTTAAAAGCCTGTTTTACCCTTTAAGACACGTTACTATTTATTTTTACATATTAGATAATACATGAAAATAATGATTATGTTGTCTGACTATATTGGTTATGAATAAAAAGTGAAATGTGAAAGTCTTTAATAGACGAAATCACAAATATCATCTTTCGACATACAATACCTCATTAACGAAAGTTTAACTAAAACTTATGTTTAATGTAATTCAATTCTGAGTTCGTTTTCTGCAAATTTGCATTCATGAAAGACCGGCCATTTTTTTTTACTTTTACGATATTTTTTTCACAATATTCGGGGGTAGCTTTGTGAATATTAATTTTAATTTTAACCATGTCCACTACCAGTGTGAAACATATGGACTTCTAATCGAGTGTATCTCAACTGAAGTTTTTCAATAATAACTTTTTATCACTCAGTTTATCAACCTCTTTTTTTTTCAAAGATATTACGGATGTATAGATATGACTGGGACAGGACTAGTGGTTAGCTATTTTTTCGCACCCATTGTGAAGATAAGAAAGTTAAGTGAGAAATTTATAAATCAATACTATAAGTTTATAGAAACTCTCCGTGCTGGGATTTGAACCTGTGACCTACGTAACCTAAGCCAACGACGTTGACGATGCTAAATTATATAACTTTTTTATATTCACAAAAATTCAAAGACAAACTATTTGATGTTTTAGATATATCACAGAAAGCATATGCCAAAGTCTCAAATGCTAATTTTTAAATTAGCTTTACCAATAACGTGTACTCGGGTCCCATAGTGATAATGCTCATGCGCACAAAACAACAGTGTCTGATAATAATAATAATAAATCTTTCTCTGAATTATATCGATCATGTAATATCTAAATTAAGACCTAATACTTAACAATTAAGCTCAAAAACACCCCACATGTGAATCTAAATATAAAATTAAAATATAGACATAAGTATAAATCAGTCTTCAACTTTTACAAGCCACAGTGCAGCGTTGCTTAAAATAATGTACTATATATCCTTTTCTTGATGATAATTCTATCAAAAGTTCATTAGTCTATTACTGCTTAAGACTGAGTCGAAGATCTCGCAAATCTGCGGCATCCGCATTCAGGGAAATGCACCTCCACTTCGATAGGGGGGCGCGCAGCGGTGGGGCGGCAAACTTCTCAATAATTCCGGACTCGCCTCCTTAACCGGATTAGAATGTCTGGCGGAGGCTGCCGTCTGAATGGTAAATATTTGAGATGATGCACTTTTGAGATTGCCTAGATGAGGGATGATTGCTTTGGTAAGCTCTGCGGAATTGAAATCGTTAAGGCCGTCTGATGCGCGACGATATCCTCTTGAACTATTTTCAATCAGAATTCTATATGGATTACACAAAAATTTCAAAAAGTATTGTTGCCTCAGTATTGCTTTATTACACAAATCAGTCATGTTCCAATATTGCAAGTTTGTATAATAAAAAAAAAATATTACAAAGAATTCAGTGAATATCGTTCACTATGCGGTATGCGGTATTTTTTTACTGTAAAAAGCAGCGTTATTAAATTTTTCCTGTACGTTAATAATCTATTCACAATTCATTTAACCAAATAATGGTTAGACATATAACATACCGATATTGTGCTGCCGAATATGTTTTGCATAACAACCAAGTATCGCACACGAATATAGGATAAAATCTATTTATTTTTTTCGTCGGCTGTAGATGAAAAAAAAAAAATTTTGTGAAATTTAAAATACATTGTAATTTTTTAAAATTGAATTTAAATAAAATACACAAACTTAGTCACATAATTGAAAGAGATAGGTAAATGAGACACTTATAATAAATCCTCTTTAAAATATTACACGTGTTTCCTTCACTTCGTAACTTTAAAACTTCAACCAGTTTATTCGTAAACCTTGCTATGTTAGGTTTGATGATGCTTCTTAAAGAGGCGAAACATGTAAAACAACAAGTGTAACAAAACATAAACAAATTATCAAATTAAAGTTTACATTAAAAATGAACTTTCACAGATCTACCGCCAAATCCATCGAAGATACAAATAAATCTTCTTTATTCAGAAGAAATTATTTTAAAACCCTTCCTCTACGCGTAAGTGTTCCAATCAAATTTGGCTAAATCCATTGCTACTAATGACATAGCCCACATTACATACAAAATGACCTCATTACGTATAACTTCAGCGTTGTTTCGTTAGTAACAAATACCTTTTAAATTGTATTGCAGCTAATTTTTGAAACCACCATTGTGTTTGGTTTAAATTTTATATATATCCACGGTTTATCCGCATCGATTCACGTGTGAAGAGTTAAAATTTTTCAATACAATCATTAAAAAATAATGATAGAAGGAATTTGTTTCATTTCATAAATTAAAAATTCTTCATAAAACAATAATAATATATAACATATAACTATGTGATATCTAATGATGCTTTAAAGCGTTTGTCTGAAGTTGTTGATCTTGGTATAAGATTTGACTCCTCTTTCACCTTTCATTCACATATAACTTCTATTGCACTGCGTGCAAGCAAACTTCTTGGGTTTATTGTTAGACAAAGCAAACCATTTGAAAACCCAACTGTGTTTCGGACGCTTTATGTTTCTTTGGTCTTAAGTAAGCTTGAATATGGATCCATCATTTGGAGCCCATATGAAAGTTCATACAAGCTGAAATTGGAGAGAATCCATAAGAAATTTCTAAGATATTATTATTTCAAAAAATTTAAATTCTTCCCCTTTGATAATTCCTTAAAGGAATACTACCCCACCAAATTTCTTTTAGGAATGTTATCATTTCACTCACTTGAAGCTCGAAGATCGTTTTCAAGCTTAAAGCATTTTTCTCTTCTTCTTCGGGGCCGAGTTAATAATCCTGAAATTCTCATGACTATTAATTTACATGCTCCCAATTTATTCTTACGTGGGCGAAACAATGAGCAAAAACTTTTATTTCTAAAAACTTATACCTCGCTTAGGAGGTATGAGTCACCAGTTCCAAGGGCCGTTCGACTAATCAACGCATTGCCTAGAGAAGTGGACATTTTTGGTGATGGTATTTGTGAACTGTTTGATAAATTTTTCTTTTGTATTTCTTGATTTTTTATGTTGAATTTGATGTACTGTGTATTTTTATTTTATGTTTTGTCTTATTATATTTTTCAAGTGCATGGCGAATTGGCGTCAGCTGTTATGTCATGTACTGTAATTTTGATTTTTAACAATAAATAAATAATAAAATTCATCAAATATTTTCATATTATAACATACACGAAATAGTTTGTGCCATCGTGGAGCATATCATAATAATTGGATGAAAAGAATCCTTTCCCGGAACTTGTAAGAAAATCTTTTTATTATAATAGCAACGCTCTTACTACTCGAGTAAAAAGTTTTTTTATTCCAAGTATACAAAATGATGATTATATGACTACATACGTTGGATATATAGGATGTGTTGAACATCGCAATATTTTTTTTTGTCGTGGTTAGTTAATTAACTGTCGTGTTTTTATTAGTTGAAACAATTCATATCGAGACAATTAAATGACCCATAATTATAGAGTAAAGATAAGTAAATGATGAGAACTGATATGGACATTTAATTATAATAATAATAAGACGTCTATTAATTACTTGGGTGGTAACTTACTGATCTGAAACAAACTATTGTAGTAATACTCATTGTTTGAATGAAATTGAGAGAAGCGGGAATGAAAACTTATCAGCCCTGTCTCCAACCCATCCTTTCTCTATTCTAACTCTTCAAAAAATAAATAAGTGACTAAGTAATTAAGTGTTTTAGTAAAACAACTCCTGTTGATATAAGCTTCATTAAAAGTTCATTTGCTTTACATCGAGGGAGAGAGGAATGATTATATTATAAAAAATACTATTTACTTTGTTTAATATTGATTAATTATATGGGAAAAGTCCAAATAAATAAGATATAAACTGATGATATCAAACAATTTATACAAGGTTTATTTTATATTAACTTTTTCAATATTTTATTCATTCATTTAAATATGACACTTAAAGAGTAATTAACGGTATTAAAGAATTCTTTTTGGAAGTGATTAATTAATACGAATTAAAAAACTGAGCAAGTGTCAATTAGTTGAGCAAAATAATATATATTTCATACTTTGATTTTGAATTGCTGCTGCTTGTTCAAGTTTTTAACAAAAAACATTCACAGATGCTTTCCTTTAACTTCTTTAGAACAGTTTGCTCAGTTTCGGCTCAATTGAACATGCTTTGAAAAAAAGTTGCTAAAATTAAGTTAAATGAAAATACAGTTGTTTCTTGGACCAATTGATACAATTCCTTCATCGATACACATGCGCCATACACGCTGTATAACCCACCCTAGCAGAATATCTAATCAGAACTCCTCTTGTTTCTATCGGCAAATAACCGAACAAAGTTTCTCGATTACAAGAAATCCAAAGAACAATCTGTTCTCATTTGGCAAGGGGCATTGGGATGAGAAGCAAGTTCCCCAAATGGGGTCGGTAGAGAAAGGAAGATACTTCAGAGAGTTTGGCAACATTGGAAAATCGTTTGAGTGAAAAGTTTCGACGGCGTTAGATACGTTTACGTCTGCAGTTAGTAATTTCAACTACTACCAGGTGTAACTTTCAAAGCTTTAATTCAGCAGCAGTTAACAGCTGGCATGTGATCCGGACGTTAAGGTTTTAGCGGTTTGCTTAACGATTTTATGCGGCGTTTTATCATTGGGGTCACGATGAAATAGATATACGAACTTAGTATAAAATAACGTCTCTAAACAATACGAAAAACAAATAATTTCAATACACGTTTCGAATTGAATTGAGGTGAAAATACTCATTTACAAACATGACGTTTCTTTGGGTAATCTTGTATCAGATAAACTAATTATTTTAAGCTGAAACTTGTAAGAAAAACGGCCAATTTTAAATGTCGAGTCTAGTCATGAGATGTTTTAGATTTCACAACAGAAAAATCATTAGTCGCGTAAAGTAAAAAATAATGTATAAAACTTTTTGGTTTTAGTAAAATACAATAAAATAAACTATACATATGTATTTAAGCCGCTCTATATGGTTCTAATACTAATGCACATCTCGGTTCAAAAAAAAAAACTCACGATTAAATTTAAACATGTAGTAAAATTAAGTTGGACCGACAGAATAATAATTTTATAACTGATCATTATTGAATGCATAGAATAATACATTTTATTATGGTATTAATATGCTACCGGTCTCAAAAAATACAGCAATAGTTAGCAGAGGTGCTGAAAGACTTTGACTCCACGATATAACTATGTGAGATATTACACTACATACTGCTGGCTGTATGGTCAAGTCGTCAACGTCGTCGACTTAAAGCTCGTAGTGCATGGGATTGAATCCCAATACAAAAGGTTTTTAAAGATTGATTTTTCTATCGATTAATGGATTTCTGTTCGAAGGCATGGATGTATGTAATACTTTGAATTCTCCCATTCTATTCATTCTGTCATTAAAAACGAGGCGTAGTGATAAACTAACCACTAGTCATGAGTCATGGCATAGCCCTATTCTTATATCACTGCTGTCTTTGAAAAAAATGACGAAACTTAGCAACTAAGTAACAAGTTGTTCTCGTAGAAACTGTTCTGTTGAGATAAACTCTATTAGAAGGATGATCCAAATCAGAAACGGGCATGGTTAAAAAAACATACTTCGTAAGTAACCTATACTGAAAATGTTTTTTATATGTGGTGATAAAATATTACTTTTAACATATATTAAAAAAATCATCAAAAAGATCATTTTTACAAAATTATTATAATATTATTACACATTATCTAAAATAATGTTTTTTTTTAAATTAATTCACCGTCTGTAAGTTTTCTACTAATGAACTAAATGTAGTGATCTAGGTAAGCAAAGTGTAAAATCTTTGAGACAAGGCTTTCGAAAAGGAAACACCCGAGCAGCAGGCACTTGAGGACGGCCGTCGCGACGCCATATCTACCAGTTTGTTTACCGTTTCATCAACTCTTCGCTCCTAACCCAATTTGCTCGGCAAAACTTTGCTTCGAACGTGTTTTATGCGCCTTCATAGAAGGTTAAATTCATCCAAACAACACTCATTAAAACTCAACACTATCTTGCGGGGGTGTGTATTATATTGATTTGAAATAAATAAATTGTTAGACTAAAATTTATAAGTTTTCACTGTAGAAATATTTTTTACAATAATCAAAGTGCTTTTATTATAGATTGATACATATACCATTATATTAAATAACAATTTTTACTGTTACGATACAGTTTTCTGCAATACTTCTCGACAAATCGACACACATTTCCTTCCCATCAAAAACAACAAGTTTAAATCTGATAAATTCCCAGAGAAAATAGTTTTTAATAATATTACAAATTGAAAAACAAGACTACGTATATGATTATTTAACCGATTGTGTGCCACAAGCGTATATATACGATCTACAATTCCGTGAGTCATAGAAAATGAGCGTATATATAAGATCCATTTTACATCCCCTGAAACTGGACAAGGTCGACCATATTAACAATCCAAACATTTTTGTCCACATAGTGACAACTCTTACAATCACAGTTTACACTTACAGTTGACAAATTTTGTATTATAATCAATGTCATATCGATAGATTTTAAACACAGCTTCCTTATATTAACGAAACATGCCGCTAACAGTAAGTATACTGACGTATTGTGATATATTTTTTTTTGATTTTTTGGATACATGGCGGTGCAAATGACACAACGTGTATTTATTTGCTAAGTCTATGCTATTAATACATTGCCAAAAAACGTGTAGGTCTTATTATTTCAAAGAAAATCGCAACCCTAGGTGTACGGCTGTCCTAATAATTACCGGCATATAATTGGTTAAATAACTTATGGATCGCACAAATAATTAAAATATTAGAAAAAGGTTGAGATTATTAATTTAAAGGACAACCATATAACATACAACAGAAAACTTGTTACGAAAAAATAAATTGATTATATATTTATCTTATTCGCTTAAAAGCAGAAACCATTTTGAAATTTACTAGTATAATTAACTGGTTATTTCAATTCTAATAAGATTTTACGATTTAGAAGACGAAAGAAACGAAAAAGCTTGGGTCATTTATGTGGAGCTTTCTTCATATTGTAATTATAATATTTATGATAAAAGTACTATATTTAATATTCTAATCGATAAGAAAAAGTATTATAGTTAATAAATTCAATTTCGATTAAGAATAGTGCTCTCAATAACTGAAAGGCTAGAGTGGGTTTGATTTGTGCTATTTAGTTTTGGTAAAAAATGATTTTGTGTATTCTTTCGTTGGTTAACTGAAAGAAATTTCAATAGGCAATCTTGTAAATTGAAGCATTCGAAATTCATTTCCTACTGTTTCAGGAAAAATTGAAACTTAGAAATTTAAAAGTTGAAGAGTTCGTTAGAATTAATTTATAATATTTGTTCAAGTAAATTGTTAAAAAGTTAGTCTTATAACTCGCAGGCAGGTTAGTGCAAGCAAAGTCTGAATATTGAAATATATACCGCTCTTCGAGGACCACATCTTCTTCCGTTTCGACTCTTTCTACACTTTCTTGCCTGCAATATCTCCTGTGACCGCGACAATTTTTCTTGTCCGTCAGCTTCCTGTTGCAGCCCGCTGAATCAGCTTTGGACGGTGATAGATAGTACCTCTGTCTCCATTTGATTCCTACGTCGCAAGTCTTGCTGCAAGGAGACCAGTCCATCCAGTTGGCCATAGCGCACGGGTCACTATCAGGATCATCGTCTGTAACAAAAAAAAATAATTAGATCATGATGCCAATTTATTAATAAATACTCCAATAAACAAATTAAGCAAATCGATAGCCGATAGTTAAATAAATAAATGTCCGTTCCCAATGTTGAGCATATTGCCTCCTAATGGAGGTATCTCATTGATGCACAACCTTTACCTTCTATACTTTCATAAAACAAATTATCGTGGGTTCGGGCCGCAAAAAAACATAGATTTAAAGTACGCTCATATGTACGTTCCATGTACAACAGCCTTACAAAAAACCACGTAAAAAATATCAAGTGAATTTAGATAAATGAATGATAGGTTCCATTACATTATTTTGACCGTGTTATTTCGAAAACGTGAACATAAGTAAGCAATGAAAAAAAAGATTATGAGTATTTACTTATTAAGAGTTGTTTCATTGTGAAATATTTATGTTTCGTTTATATGTAATTCAAAAGTTAATGCAATTTTGGTGTTTGTTAATTTTTAACTCTTTTTTTTAATTTGACATACTATTTGTAAGCCAGTTTCTATGAACCGACTTATTCTTCTTCATTGAAGATAAAGCTTGCTTACAGTTAAAACATAAATGTTTTACGTGAAGAAATAAGCTAGAGAAAAATTTTAAAGGGCCGCCAAAAAATTCAAAAAGGGCCGCGGCTTGTGCATCACTATTCTACGAGAACTGTTTTTTACTCAGTCGCTCAACCTTTTTTTTTTCAAAGAGAGTAGTAGGGATAAAGCTAGGACACGACTAGTGGTTAACTAATCGCTCTCGTTACGCCCGTTTTATTAAATGATCGAAAGGGTGAGATGGAATTTTTAGACATCACAAACGCCCATGCCTTCGAACAGAAATCGATAAATCGATCGAAAAAGTGTTGTTTGTACTGGGAATTGAACCCCGTGAGATCCGACACGGAAGCCTCAAAAGTCAATACTAACCGCTGCTCCATATGATCCAACTAACATAGTTGCATAATTGAATGACTGAATAACATAAATGATGAATATATATTGAATATTATACGATTTATGTATTGAATTGAATTGGTTATCTCAGGTAAGAAATATAATAACTAGGGCTTATAAAAAATGACAATATTTACAAAAAATGGATAATTCAATTGAAATAGTAAAAAAAGGCTTAAAAATCCTTTTTAACTTAGTTTATTTATACACATAATAATACACAACGAGAAATTACTTGGTGTTGCTCTTCAGGAAACATGATTTAAGAAAATACAAAGCGTCCACTGATCAATTGCTTAGCGATGATCTAACAAAATTTCCTCATATCGAAAATAACTTTTCGCTGGGTAATGATGTGGGGCATATGGTTTTTAAGACATGAAATAAAAGATCCAATTTGTTTGTTCTTTTGTTTTTAGACACGTATATGGAAAATTCAGCCTTTAGTGTTACTAAATTTGATTTTTTTTGTTGTGGTTCCTCAAAAAATCTATTTATTGATTCCTTCATGAGTTTTAGGTACAACTGGTAAAGAAGTTGAAAAAAAACAGTTTTCGAATGTCACAAATTTAGCCCGAAAACCGGTTTTTGAATACCGACAAGCCCTTATAATAACAATTGTTAGTCTCAAAATAAATGTGTGTTATTGTTTATAGCTATTTCAGTTTACATAATACGTGAAGAAAAATCCGTTATTGCGATATATTAATAAAAAAATAACTTTAAACTATAATTTTAGTACGCAACAAACCTAAGAGCAACACTAATTTATTTTTTAAGATTTTTATTGAAATAGAAAATTGAAAACACGAATTCATATTCAATGATGAATTTTCTTTTTTTAAATAAGTAAATACGAAAGCAAAATAAATCTAAAAAAACAATTTAATGGTACGCTTTTGTGTCAAGTCTTTTTGGTTTAATAAGAACTTCCATTACGACAGAGAAAAACAAAAAAAAAATCTTTGCTGTAATCTTTCACCTTTGGAGAAATGCAAATTTCCCAACACCTAGATTAGCTGTACTCTTAGTTACTGCGCTTTTAGTTTACCTCATTTTACAGGGTGGAAAATGCAGACAACCCCTGAGGGAATACGCTCGTTGCATGTCATCTTACCTTTTATTCGTATGCATATTACAAAATGTTCACAATTAATAACACCAGTTCGTGAATATGACACCATATATTTTACGTAAGATCTGATAGTCGACCAAATCGAGTTTGTTAATATAGGTGAAAGATAAACAATATAAATTATTTCCTATGCAATTTACCAATTATCAATGCGAGATTACAAATGATTATTGATATGTTCATGGAAATAATATTAACGGTTATATGTCGATTTTGAATAACTATCGCTTTATTGGTCTGGATATCTAATTCTTTAATAAATTTAATTATATTATTTTATATGATGTAAGGTACATTCCAATTGAGTCGTATAGTATCAAAAGTAAAACTGTCCCATGTATGATGTATGGACTTAATTTCATTAATAATGTAAGTACGCATATATGAGAAGCTTGGAATCAAACACGTCTAAATTCAGTTTTGATAAAAATGAGATTTATTTATTTATTTACATGAGCGTTTCAAAAAAAAATACAAATTAATTAATTACTTTTGCCATGTAAAAAACAAGATAAATATAACAGAATATTCAAAAATAACAAGATGTAAAATTCAATTTAGGCATTTAAAATGGCTTGTATTTTTCCGGTCAGAATTTATATTACATTGGTCAGAATTTATATTAAACGGTTATAATATATCGGTCAGAATAAATAGTTATAATTCAAATGAAATTTTAAAAAAAGCCTAACCTAACCTAACCAAAATGGTTATAAAATATTCTGACCGTATAATATTTTCATTCTGACCATTTAAATTCTTCCCGTTTAAAATTGGCAAATTACTAATTCAATTTAATCAATCAAATAGTTCTGACGACAACAATTCATAATAAACGTCTCTTGTGGAACATAATATGTTATCAAAACAAACGATTAAATATGAAATATAAAATAATTTAGATTATTCCATGTATTGTGCTACAAACTGGGACACGTGTTTCGCCTCTTTCAGAGGCATCCTCAGACGATCTTACTTTCACAAATGCTTGTTTAAGTAGAAATGATTTTAATTTTACAATTCTGATGTATAATAAAAACAACTTATTAAATTAAATGAATGTCCATGATTGCTTATATTAACTTAAGTCTCAGCTTATTTGGCGATCGAAAAAAATGCCATTATAAAAAAGAATCGATCAAGTTGATAGCAAATAAAAAACTTAAAGTTTCAGACTTCATATTAAGAAAAAATAGCATTGTAATAATATGGCATATATTATTTTATTATAAATATATTATCGTGTAACCAATGTTCATGTAAGTAATTGAGCAATTTGAGTGTAAAATATCATAACCGATTTGATATTTTGTAAGTGAAACATAGCCGGCAAACTCGGTTGTGTTTAATGTATCCTGAATTAATTTTGCACAACAATAAATGTATTTATTGAAATTTGAAATTGCGAAAACAACTACAATTTTGATAATTATTATTTGAGTAAAACAACGGTAAGCCCGCAGGCAGAATAATAAACTTATAATTAATATTCGGAGCGATTTCTACGCCTTTTGCAGCGGAAAACTTCACCAGGGCCTCTTCAATGAATAAATTTTCCCCAAGTAAAAAACTTTTATAATTCAGTTACTTTTTGATATGGCAAAATATTTCAGTAATTCTACAATTTTGAGAAAGAAAAAAAAAGTTTCTTACTTTTGAAGTCTTTGTTTTCTAGTATAATTATAAAATTCTAAGATGCAAATGTAAAAATTAGAGTACCTTTAGTTTGTTTAGTGTCAAATTACAAGTAGTTTGACAAAAAAATGGAAATGCAATTTTTTAGCTAAGAATAATTGTAATATAATATTAAGGGTGGGGATCCTGAATGGTATAAAACTAGCTTTATGCCTGAATACAATTTTATGGAAAACTTTATTGTTTTAACTCATCTAAAAAAATATATTTTTGCATTTTTAAATAAATTAAATTTATGTTCATCAAATGCTAAATCGTAGTTATCAGGTGTCAGTTTGAATAATCGCTCGCAATCACTAAGCGTATTGCCCAACATTTTTATTTTTATAAATCGTTAAATTATTTTTATTTATAAACAATAATATACTTGCAAACAGAAAATAGTTTTTGAAATATTGTACAATTTTATGATATAGTATACCATCATATATTGCATTGCAATCTGATTGATATTGTGTCATATGTTGAAGTGCAATGTATTAAAGATATCACACGGTATTGAGATTTTGTTTTTTCTACGTAATATTTTATTACAATTTAGCTACACAATAAATTTGGTGCATTTATTGGGTGTAACATATCGTCTGTCAATACATTTAATATCTTTCTCAAATTACAGTGATCTATTTTAATTTGAATGAATTGGGGGTTTCCATTGACAGTGGGGAACTGTCCATAAGATGAAGAATGCTGGCATGTCATGGGAGGAAGCAAAGCAATTGACGGGAGACAGAGAACCAAAGAGGTGCCGCGTAGCAGCCATATGCTTCACATAGGAAACAAATATGGTCAAAGAAGAAGAATTTGATTAAGTTATATTTGATTCAGAAAAAAGTTACTAACAGTATACATATAGTTAGTTATGTCACACGAATTAATAAACCGAACGTTATTTACAAACAAAATTTAAAACGTGGATCTGAAATTAACATGGAAATTGTTTTCTTTTGTTTTAAAAATATTTTACATCCTTGAAAAAAAAAATGCACAAATGTGCACTTTGATAATGTAGAAAAAATCTCATAATAATACCCGAATAAAGAAAATTCCGGAAATATATAAAATCTAACATGTTTCGCCTCGGGACTACATCATTACGCTCGAAGCCAAAACATCGTTCTATCTATAGGGTAGTGAATACAGCAATGACGCGGCCCCGACCCAAATGGAATTTCACCCTTCCGATCCCTTATTATTATTTAAAACGTTACTTCCGAATCGAAATAAGACCAAACGGTCACAGCTTAAAACACGGATCGGTTTCTGGAACGGTCTGCACGTTAAGCACGTTTGACTATCCTAGAATAAATTATGGTATTAGGTGGCAAAGTGTCAAATTGGTTGAATTTGAATTCGGAAGTCGAAATACGCTGGTGCCAAAAACGGCAAGATACATTATTTTGTTTTGTAGTTACGTCACAGATTCCTTTTTCAGTATGGATTATACAGACATATTGTAGCCAACATGTAACGATATAATTTAAGATTTCGACTGAAGGTGCTTGGTGGAATTTCAATATTAAATTTGAATCGTTAAAATTATGTAAATGCACACAAGTTTTGTCACTAAATTCAAATTAAAAAGTATGTTAGGTTAGGTCAGTTGATTATTAATTATTTTAAACAAAATTGTTGTTTTATTCAAACTAATTTTTGACGTGCAAGCTTACCAAAGCTTATTCAACCATCGTAAGGCATGCAAACTAAGATAGCCGACTTTATATTTCAATTAAAAAATGAAAAAAGTTCTGAAAAACCAGGTGCTATTTTTTTTTCTCATATATTCTCATCGATTGATTGTTTTCATTGAATTTGACTAAAATATATTTTAAGTCTAAAAATAAAATACTCAGTTTTAACAATTATTTTTTTATCAAAAAATATTACAACCGGTTTCGCTCATGACGAGAATAATCAACTGATAAGAGAATACAATGTTACAGTGCTATTTATACAAAACAAAATAAAATAATAAGGTATAGCAAACAATTGGTATTGAACGGAATTTACAAATAAAGGTACACGATTTGAATAATTGACATAAAAAAAACTCATCAAAGAATATATAAGCGACTAACGTTAAATTCTAACATAGTCATAATCTGGGAAATTCTCTTTGTTACACGTTATAAGTTTTATTTTGCTTTGCATAAATAACACTAACATTGTAATCTCTTATCAGTTGAAAGTGCTCGTCATGAACAAAACCAGTTCTGATTTTATTAAATAAAAGTAGCTAATATTTTATTTTTTAAATATAATGCCTTTCTACTAAGTTTTGACAGTGAACACCCTATAAGTGATTTATTATTAGCTTGTACAAAGCAATTTTACCTGTAGACATATAATGTGAACATAAATATGTTCACACATTTATTTCAATTATATGATAAAAAAAGAGTAAAATGTGATTGTCTGGCTTCCGTAATGGATCTCACGGGCTTCGAGTCCCAGTGCGAGCAACATTTTATCAATCAACTTTGAATTTTAGAAATTAACTTTCTCATGTTGCTAATGATTGTCACGATAATCCAATAGATAAATAAATCATTATTTCAGTGCTGTATGATGTTTGTCAGTATATTTTTAGGGCTCATATTTTTCCGGTCTGAATTTTAATACAGTTTCGGTCATAATTTTTATCACGTTGGTCTGAATTTAAATTGCATTGGCCAGAATTTATATGAAATTGTCATAATATATCGGTCAGTGTACAAAGGGCAGAATAGTCAGAATTTAAGTGAAATTTAAAAAAAAATGGTTACAAAAATCTGACCGTTAATATTTTTATTTTGACCAAAAGTTTATTTAAACTCCGAACATTTTATTTTTTCCCCATTTTAAATGGATTTTTTGACTGCTAAAAAAAAATATTTTCAATTTATTATTGAAATTGATAGTTTTTGTCTTGCTCCTTGTTTTGTTAAGCAGTTAACACCGATACAATTTATTATCAATTTAAATTTGACACTCAAGATGCAATGTTATGATAAAATATAAAAGCTCTTTTATTCAATAATTATAAACACAAGAACTTTCGAATGCCGAAATGTGTTCAAAAATAAACTGAGAAATTTGTGTATATATATATTATATATAGGGACTACGTGCCAGCGTACATTTTAGTCGAATAGTCAAACTGACAAGTCGATGAAACTAGTCGCCCAATCTTCGACCTATACGACCTTTCCCGTGCGACATAAAGCTAAATCCGGTACCCGGATGGACCTTAATAGAAGGCCGTCAGCTTTCGATCCGGTTGTCTAAAATAGCGGCCGCTTAATGACCTAAAAGGTTTCCCTAACTCTTTTCAATAATATGCTATTTGGAGCAAATGTTCGCGTTGTTAGCGGTGCTTTTTCTGATTACTTTCAATATATCGGACATATTAGCGAAACAAAAAATGTTTCACGGAAAATTCTCCGAAGGTTATTAATTAATCAAACCCTAAACGTGAAAATATTTCATTTATCGATTGTAAAACTATTTGAGGATGCAAATATAACTAACATTTATTATATGGCTACTTAAAAGCATCATTGAGATAGATAGACAATACTAGTTTTTGATACAATCGAACAGGTTAATGTCTTAATTTTCAGATAAATGATAAAAGTTTTAATTAGTTGTTTTGTTCCTTGAAACAGATGATGATACTTAAATTTTTTTGAATTCTAATGTGTGTACTTAGTTATTGCAAAGTAGCGCATATTGCTTTCTAATGGGAATATCTCAATAGATTTTTTTTTACTATAACTGTTTGTTACTTAGCTGCTCAACCTTATTTGATTATTATGAAGACAATAGTAAGTATATAAGGATATAAACTAGGACAGATCTAGTGATTAACTAATCTCTCTCACTACGCTTTGTTATTTTATTATTGGAAGGCTGAGAGGGAATTTTTAAAACATTACAAACACTTGTGCTTTCGAACTGAAATCCATTGAAAAGATACTGTTCTGATAATTATGCTTTTATTTAAAGCATCAAATAAAAAAAAATCTCAGTGTGTTATTGTTGAAGTTTAACTTAACTTAAGCAATAAATTGGCAATTTATCTGAAAATCGATGATGTACATTTTATTTAATTGTTGATTTTAGGTTTTTATAATATTCTCTATAACAGTCACACCAACACACACATACTTTGACGAAAAACTCAACGCTTTATTTATTTAAATTGGTGGTCAGAAGTTCATCAGCATAAAATATGTTTAATAATTGTTCTGGCAACCCTAGAGAAGATGATTAAGTTCGACGCCCCATTTATGTTTTCATCCCAATCGAGTTTGTGTTTTACTTTGCATTACCACCCCTCCTCGCCGTGCTACGCTCGCATTTCGAAAATGGACATCGACGAAATTTAAAAGTAATTTCGACAGACCTGTTTACTAACAAGCGAAATTAAATTCTCGTTAGCTATTAACTCTTCCTGTGTAATTAGATTTATCCATCGTTCGCTAATAACGCGGACTTCCATTTAAAATTTCGCTACGATTTTCCTACAGTGGCGAGTAAGCGTGTAATATACATATCGACTGTGGAAAAGAAAAAAGACGTAGCCCACAGTTTTTTCAAAACAGCTATTTTTCAATAATCTAAATATATCAAACTTGATACACGTTCTACCGAAAAGATGTACGCTGTAAACGCCAAATTAGTATCTAAATTTAACTTTTAAGTTTGAAAAAAGATGAGCTTGTGAAAATCTAAGTCAAAAAAAAAAACTGAAAAAAGGGTTTTTCTTAGCCAGTTTCTCTTATTAATATTAGATTATATCAATTTTACACCATTTCAGAAGTCTTTGTGCACTTCAAGCTTGCGTATATTTCATAATTTGCATGTGTCCCAAAATTATCAAAACATGTTTTTGTGCCTCCTGTAAAATTTGTTATGTGTGCGTTACATCATTTTTTCTTTCCACAGTCGATATGTATAAAAGGTAAATTTTTCAACCTGATGGCAAGACCTTTATTTATATTGTTTTTTTATTATGGGTACCATATGAATGTAAATTTAACAAATTAGTATCAATTAAAAAGAAAATAAAAGTATTTAATTCTATGGAGAATATACTATTGAATATAATTAACGGGTTCGTGAAGTAGTTCTCAACGTCACTGACATCCGTGACAGATCTCATGGGTTCGAGTCTCAATACGAACAGAATTTACGTACTTTCACACAAGTTTTGTCAGTAACTACCCGTGCTTAGAATTTCGGCATCTTTAAGCGTTCAAGTGTACAGGTGAACTTGACCCTTTTTGCCAGCAATTGCTTTAAACTTAGTGATACATTTATTTCTTATGTAAACACGATACATTCATTTACTGAACTGACGTCAGCCAAAATTCATCATACAAAATTTAAACTATTCAAATTTTATATTGAAAACCCAAGGAACAGCATTTTTTAGATTTATCGTTTTCTTTCAGACGCATAAAAGTTTTGCATGTCTAAAAATTCCTGCCATTCTTTCCAAAATTGCGGGTATTGAGCAACAGAATAACAAAAAGTTTTCGTAAAAAATATATGTTGAAACACCTTCATAAGAAGGCCGTGTGTTCTATATTGCGAGCAGACATGGATTAAAATATATATGTTTAATAAATGAAGAATAATAAATAAATACATCTTAAAAAAATGTTCTAAGCATAAACTATGAAGATTTAAATTGATGAAACCTACAGTGAATAAGCTGTTATTGAAATGCTTTCTAAAAGCCATGTTAATATTACACATTTAACACATCATAATATTTTATAAATTCTTAAAAAAAAATCTCTCAGTAGATAATTAACCTAAATTTAGAAGTTATTCTTGCATGGGCTTTTTTCTGTGTATGGGTGGACTGATATTTATAATATAATCAACTTTAGAAAAGTTTATGCACGCCACTGTGTATTAAAATACAGTCTTTAATTAATTAATGTGCGTAGGATGGCTGTAATTAATTAATTTATGTCAGTATCCTTCTTATGCAATAAATAATAAACTGAATTCGCGCTAACGAACAATAATTTATTATAAATGTCAATTTTAGTTTATAATTTGGTATAATAAATATCATATATTCATTATATTAGACATGTCGGAAGTGAACCTGAATTTGTGGTAAATGATCAGTATCCCAGTATCACAAAAAGTCCGGAATTGAATTCCTTAGTTCCACTGTACATAGACTAAATCTTGTTCTCTAGTTTTTGGAAAACAGTGTTTTCAGAACAAATTTTACTTCACTAATATGTACATATATCGGGTAATATAGCGCAGCGGTTAGCGTTGTTGGCTTCCGTGCCGAATCTCCTGAGTCCCAGTACGAACAGAATTTTTTCGATTTCTGTTCGAAGGCATGGGTATTGTGATGTCTTAATTTCTCTCCCACCTTTCTTATCGTTCAATAACTGGGCGTAGTGAGCGTGATTAGTTAAGCACCAGTGCTGTCCTAGCCTTATCTTTCTATCCCGTTCTATAGTTTGGGCGACTTAGTAACAAAAACTTCTCGTAGAAAAAAAACTGTTGAGATACCTCCATCAGGAGGCCATATGTTTCACATTGGGAGTGGACATGGATTAAAAAATATATTTTTTTTATGGAAGTATCTGTGTGTAAAACAACAAAAAAATGGAAATTTATGTACAATTTTGACCTTGCGGAAAAAGACTACGTTTCTCAATATTGCTATCTATAATACCATTTTACTGTAAGACAACAATCGGCAATAGGTATTACACAAAGTAAGATATATATTTATACAAACAATGGATTATTTAGAGACCTCTGTAGTCATAATTTTGGAACATAATTTGAATAAGTATTGTTAATAATTTGAGGAGAATTCGGAATAGTTGTTTATCCGAAAGCAATTCCGTTATATAACACAAGCACGTGTTCTGCATCTCCTCCCGTTTTGGTATTCGACGAATGTACACCGATAAAACAATCCATTTCGATTTGCCTCCATATTATTTAAAACAAACGAAAACAAATACGCTTCCGCACGACGCATAATAAAGGCATGCTTGAAAGGAGCTTTCATATTAATTGTCCCCGAGAGCTTTTGCAGTTTTATTTTTGTAGTTGTTAATGAATGGCAAGTGAATTGAATTCTATTATTTGAATTCCATTCCGTTGAAAAAAAAGATGGTATTAAACAATACAAAGAAAAATTATGTTAATTAAATCAAAAAGAGATAATTAATTTTTTTTTTCACAATTGTCATGGAAATCATTCAAAATAATTACTTCTTCACTTAATTAAGGTGTTCTCTGTAAATTTTCAGTGGAACAGCATAATTGAAAAAATAAATAATGGTAGAAATTACCGATTAAAAAAGGTGTGGAATTTGTACGAAGTTCTTTTATTTTTTAAGAAAATAATTGTGTTTTTTTTCATAGATCCGATCTGTTTTATACAGTGCTGTGAAGTCGGAGTTGTGAAAAATGAGCGGCTCGAAAATATTTTGAAAATATGTTTAATGACGTTTATTCAATGAAATTGCATGCTTGGTTGACTAAAAATGATCTGGAAAAATACATGTATACGTGTAAGTTAAAATAAAATTATTGAAAAATTTTCTCGGAGTCGGAATTGTCTTTTTTAGACGACTCCACAGTCCTTGTAGCGAGTTAAAAATTTTCATTTTGACTCGCATTCTATTACTGACTATTTTTCAAAAAATAATTCGTTGGTGAAATCTTTTGTCTACATTTTTCACTAATTCAAATGAGTGATTAAATGGGTGGATTAATGTATTTTATTTTACTAGCATGCCTATTGCCAAAAAATTTAAATGTTGCACTAACGTGTTCGAAAGGAATTAGTTTTATACCAAATAAAAGAAGTCGTACAAAATGATATCTTACAATACAATGGAAACATTGAAATCAACAAAGCATTTGAAATTGCAAATATTGTTTTTCCATCTACGTTCAACTAAGTATAAAATAAGCCCACTAAAAGAGTAAAGAAAAAATTCATGAAGAATATAATAATATGTAAGAAGCAAATAATAAAATTCATTTGTTCATGCCGTCACGCTGCCTGAACGCAGCTAGAGTAAGATAGGCATACGGCAAACAATTTATGAATAAATACAGTTTGTCGGGTCATATGGCGCAGCGGTTAGCGTGGTTGGCTTCCGTGCCGGATCTCACGGGTTCGAGTCGATTTTTTCGATCGATTTCTGTTCGAAGGCATTTGTGTTTGTAATGTCTAAAAATTCCTTCTCACCTTTCCAATCCTTCAATAACTGGACGTAATGATTAGTTAACCACTATTCTTGTCGTAGCCTTATCCTTCTATCCCTACTACTCTCTTTGGAAAATGAGAAATTGAATGACTGAGTAACAAAAGGTTCTCGTAGAAATTTTTCGGTTGACATACCTCCATTAGGAGTTCATATGAATAAAAAAATCACTATGAAGAATATTCTAAAACAAGTGTAATATTATCAAAATGTTTAAATTTATACTTATATATATAAAAACATTAGTTATAATTTGGACACTGTAATAGATAAATACAATTTTTACGAAACAAAAAAAATATGTGAATAAATTGACACATTAGAAATATAAATTCAATGCAAAAAAGCTAATCGGATCCTATACAAAAAAGAAGCGCGCAAACTCTCATTGAATTTCATTGAACTTTCATGAATACAATTTTAGCGCGTTCCCCGCAGGCTATGAAAAACACGCGCCGATAATTTCGCTGAAAGTTTATTAAGCGACCGTAAAATCTGTTTGCAATTTGGATTACGCCAGGCTAGAATCGATCGATTATTTATGGGCAATCACAATGGTAAATTATTTATTCAACGTGTGCCAGAATACGCAAGCCACACAACATGTGATTGATGAATGACAAGGCCTTGTATTTACTCTAACGTCTATCTGATGGAATCCATTTTCCAACCGGTAAGACGATCCTGTAACATTGTATGAATATTGTATGAATAAAATTTTGATGTTAGAGTGGCGTTATATTAAAAGCTGAAATTTTTCATTTGCTGTTTACACGGAACTATCAGTCGGTTATTTACCAACTTCTGCCAGAACAGTGACGATATATTAACTATTTTTTACTGTTGAATTCAACAGTTAATCAATTTTTATTCATATTAAGTTGAATACAAATAAGGACCATTCAAATATGAGATAATTATCGCTTTAAATACCTTTAATACTACGTACATACATTCATTTCACTGAAGATTTGTTTGCGTATTTTTGGCCTAAATTTTATCAAAATGTTTGAAATGCAGTAATATTTTTTGTCATATTATGTTTGATAAAAAAAAAAAATTTTGACATCAAGAATATGTATTGGCAAAATAAGTATTTTTGTCGACAGCATATGACGATTGTTGGTTAAAATTCAACAAATTGAATGTGTTATGTATACACAACATCAACCACTGTGCTATGTTAATTCTCTATGACATAACTCGTAACAATAAACCTTTAAACGGACTAAACCAATACTCAATTTCCTTCTCCTCAGTTCCAATCGAGAGTTCAAATCGAAAAGCCGAACAGCTTAGTAGAAACTCTTCAATACTCACATCGATATTATTTTGATTTAATTGGATTTAGTGATTTATTATAAAGTGTATAAACTATGTTATAGAATAAAGTTGAAACAACATTTAAATATTAATAAAGAAGTGTTTTAGTAAAAATAATCCATAACAAAACTATTATTTGTATCATTAACAAGTGGCTTAATCAAACATATTTTTACAATTGTTTTAAAAAAGGGTTTTGAAAATTAAGGTGATAACCATCAGCAATGGTGTCTCTCCGAAATAATAAATCAATAAAAAAGAATATTAATTAAGATCGACAAAACAAATATTTGGCATAAGATGTTTTAAATATGTATATAAATAAGTGTACTAATTAGATCAAATATATTCAGAAAAAAAAATAAAGTTTTAATCATCTTCATCGTTAAATATAAATATTAAATTACTTCTTGTTGAATGCGGATATTAATTGTACACGGCGTTTTATTATAATATATCGACATGAAGCTTATTAATTAGATTTTGATATGCCATTAAGCAATACTCAACAAACAAGCCGCAATAAATTACTTAACTTTCCAGCTTTACTTTACATTACCTAGATAAACCTTTTTCTGACCCTCTGTAATGAAAAATGTTCTAATATTGGTCCAAACCACCTTGTTGAACGCCTGTGCTGGAACCGATGCATACGTCAGAAGTAAAAGCTCCTGCCAAAACAGGCGTCCATTATCGTAACGCCGACACAGCTTTATTAATTCGCCTCGTCAGGCTTTGTCATGAGAGAAAGGCTGTACCGCAAAGTCGATCAACCGATACGTCACGGGGCAGTGGATAATAATTTCATTATTTGCTCGCTTTGTTTGGTTTGATCAAAAAAGCCGCAAATAACTGCAGAGTCATCAAAAGCATCATAGTTTAGTTCGAAATTGGATTTCTGTAAAAATACTTTTTCCTGAGATAATAATCGTTACTTTGAGCAATCAAAATATCAGTGATAATAAACATATGGCTCACTTGACCATTTGTAATAATAATTCTTCTCAGAAAGTATTGAAAGTAAACAACCTAAAAATGACTTTCGTAATATTTTGTCATACAAATACACATAAAACTAATTTGAATCTGTAGTTGAATGAGTAATTACTTGAAAATTTTAATCTTACCTGAACCCAACACCTGATTCAGATTGTTTTATATTATGTCACAAAGCCCATCATTAAGCTAAAAAAAATACCAACCTGAAAGACCCAATTAATGCGCATGAATGCTCTAGTTATGAACGGTTACTATCGGTTTTAGAAACAAAAGATTGTGGATATTACGTAAGATGCCATGTTCAAGCTCAGACTGACACTGACATGTCTGAACACAAAATTTTCCTTTCAATTACCCTTTTGTAAATTTTTACTACACTAGTTACAATCACGTATATTTAAAAATTCAACATTAGAGTATTGTGCTCTAGCTGAACTAAAAGGCCCAAATTTTTGAGTAAATTCACATAAAAAACTTAAATTGATATATCATTAAATTTATTTAATAATATATCTAATATAAAAAAAATATTTGTTTGTTCCTATTTTATGCGTTGCCACACTGCTCAATCGATTGCAATAAAACTTTGACAGAATTTTCGCTTGCACTTTCGGGAAGGTTATAGGCATTGTTAAACTAGCTTACAGTTCTTACGGTCCTAAAGATAAAAAAAAACAATTTTTGTATGTCTGCCATACAGTTCATTTTGACAACGTATGCTTGCACTTGCGCAAATGTTATAGTACAATTAACATACAGTAGGTGGCGCGTGTGTAGTACCATAGACAATCAGCAGCAAACGTCAAACAGACAGAAAAATAAAACATGCACTTCAATAAACACAAACTTTCTTTCTTTGAGTAGCATTGCAACATTTGCCGGGAACCAGCTAGTATAAGCATATAAAAAACAAAAGAAATCGTATACAGTATTCTAAACAGATTGATATTTTTTACTAAATTATAATTGAACTTTATTCGTTTAATTTTCAAAACACCCGTTCATTCAATATTTTATACAAAACATACAATAGTATGATATTGAACGCAAATTTATAGCATAATTTACATACTTAATTATACATATATTTTCCGCGTATTTAGTCAAATAAAAAGTTTTTAATCATATTATGACCGCTGATAAAAAGGAACTAAATATTGTATTAACGTGTAAATTTTCAAGATTTCTACAGTATTGTTGAAAACGTTTTGCGTTTGTTTTTTTCCTTTTTTGTTGAATACATTTTTGTGCTGCCGAAATTAAAAAAGGCGTCGAAATTTTGTCAACAACTCTTTAGAAATAAATAATAATAAGCAAGATGACTAGCAAATACTCGCGATCATTAATTTGAGCATTTTTTGTCGTATTGTCGTTTATGAGAATACATTTTTTTCCTCCTATTCTATTATTTTCGAAATCATTTATCTTCTTCCTGGTAATTTTGCCGGAAAAAAAAATTACTCAACACAATATGTTGTATTATTGTATGTAACAAAGAAATATTATTTTCTTTGAATAATTATACATTTTTTTATGTGAATAAGATTTGTTTTTATTTGATCAAGTTTCATTGGGATTTATATTCTATCAAGAACTGTAGTGTCCAAAATACGAATACATTTTGTTTTATGAGATGAGACAATAGACAATAACTAATATCAGTTACCTGCATTACTGACATAATATCAAAAGCTCTGACAGCATAAATCTATTTTTGTTTACAGCAATATTAAGAGTAAATATAGTATACGGGCCAAAAAAGTAACATTCATACTACATAATATTTGTATTACTTCTCTGTCATATTTAAGCTAAATTGAATTGAGCTGTTAAGAAAATCTGATAAATATCTTTCAAACTGGTTCAATTTCTAAAGTATTTAATACGCTAATTTTCAAGCCGCTTGTATTTTAACAATGCTGAAACAGTCGAGATATCAGTTTACAGTCAAAATTTAAACTTATTGTTGAATCCGCAAACAATGAAGATAAAATCTTGCAGAACGCAAATTAATGGCGTTTCCTTTTACTGAAATCAATAAGTTGTACAAAGCGATCAAAGTTTTTTATGTTGAAATGTTTTAGCAATTGTTATTTTTTTAACTGAGAAATATGTTAAACTATTTTTTTATTTTTTTAGAACGTTGAAATAAGCAAAAGTTTTTTGTTCTTTGACACTAAAAGATTGTTTACGTATAAAAATATGCTGAAATAATTTCTGGCCTGCAGCAGGCTGATCGTCGAACTTTGACGTTTGCTTTATTCAGTTGGAGTTTCCACAAGATTGAATCCCGTTTTGACGATTTAATCATTTGATTGATAAATTTGTGCTTAATTATAATTATGCGTGTCATAATTACGTCTTCTAGTACTCATCATATACGCAAAAAATGGGGTAAAGACAATCGATAGTCCTTTTTTAGCTCGATCTTTCTATACGTACATTAGAATGTACGCTTTCTCTTAGAAGTAGGTTTTGTTCGACTGAATTAAATATATGTAGCAACAATAAAAAAAACACTAAACCGCTTCATCGGGAGTCCAAATTAAAGATATCCGATCCTGTACTCTTTTTGTTATCCCGGGGTTTTGAAATTCACAACTATTCCGATCCTGAGATTCTATGAATGAATATTCATCATTAAGTCTTGTATAAATAAGGGATTAAGAAATTTTGAAATCCTGTGTTTTTAAGCTCTCGCAAAGATTTTTTAAAAAAATATTTTAATCGATTTCAAAAAGCCAGGAATTTCCGAATTCCCATAATAAAAAGACGCGAGACTTTTTTTTCTTTTGTAGCTCTTCCCAGAATTTCCGAAACCAAAAACTCCAAAGCGGAATTGCCAAAATAAAAAAAATTGGGACCTTCCTTTAGCCCTCGCGCAATTATCTCAAATTTTCTCAATCCCGGAATTATAACTATCACGGGATTTAGGAATCACAAAATTTGACGGGATCCCGGGATATGATAGTTCAAATGTTTTTCAATTTAGAAATTGATATTGAAATAGATTACAATGAAATCGTAAAATGAGTATACAAATAAATAAATATCTCACTTTTTTCACAGTAACTCAATTTCAAATATTTAATAGCTCACAAAATTAACCGAACAACAAAGCCACCGGTCTTTACTGAATCAACAATAAGTAATTCCACGTTCAAAAAAAATCTCAAATACGTTTTTGTGGAAAAGATTCAATTACTTTCAGTCCCCTAAAAAATGATGACGTTCGGGAAATTGCTTTATTTCCTTTGTTTCTTTTTTTACAATCCTTGCCACAGAAAATCTCGCCGCTAATTTGAATTGTTACATGCGCCACTGCATCAGGGAGTTTTACGAAGCGTGGCCATTATTATTTGCACTTAATGCTTAAGGATCTGTACCAAAAGATGTTTGCGGTTCAGAGAAATTCGTTATATCCCATCATTATGTCTCTTCAAAGCAATTATCTTCTAAGCCGTAATCTTGGTTTAGTACTTTTGAACTACTGACATAGCTTAAAGAGAAAACTCAGTACAAACTGTAGTGAAAAAGACATAAATAACATAGTTATCTACCCAATAGTGCAGAATTTCACGCTTTATACTACTATATTGTGCTATAAAGCAATTGTGCTGCACAATATTTCAACAATTTGGATGTCGACATTTAATATAATGTTGCGCGTGTAAAATATGAACTGTATAAAATCAATTGTTGTAATTCCAATTTATGTTAAAAAAACAACGTTAATCTCTCATCGGTTTCGAGTTCAGATCTATTATTCTTTTACACTCACATGTAAGTGATACATCAAACATTATTTTAAAATATATTTCATGTAAAATACAATTGATTGCAGGTCGTTGAAATCTACGGAGTATTAATATTAATTAAATTTAATAAAATTTAATTTGTTGACTTTGTTATGGATACGCTAAATCAACCACTGTGAAATAATGATTGCCCCTGAAATAAAATAATTAAAGTTTGTCCTATTTGATTTCAATCTATAATTCTATGCAACAATAACTTTCCAATGGACAAATAGATACATTTGATTCCTTCTACTTTAAGAGAGATCTCTACTCTAGACATAGTAGAGACCTCTTGAAACTCACGTCATATACATTTCGATTATAACATAAGTGATTTATGTAAAGTGTAATAATTATGTATATGGAATAAAAGTTGAACCAACATTGAAAAGTGTTTCAGTAACAATTAATCCGTAACAACTTTGTTAGTCTACTTGTAGTGTAAAAATATGACACGTGTTTCGATTCTTTGAGAAATCATAAGACATTACATATGTTTTAACAAAGCGATATATTATGGCGAAATTTATTGTAATTACACTAATATTGGCATTGTTTCGTCCAGTTTGAGTTTTCCGTGCTACTTTGTAGAGTGAATATTTGCGTGGTAGAATTGCCCTCGTAGTGATTGGCTATTAATCAATCTATCTGCACTCGTAAATCTACACAACAAACCCTTCTTCAAATATTTACGTTTGTAAAACTGCCCCAAAAATACGCTTGCTATTCATTTGGTGATGTAGCTTAAAATAAACTGTCCAAGAACAAAAGAGATATATTTCAGAGAATTATAAAAAAAGACAGACTTAACTACCGTGAAGGTAGAAGTTATAATAAAAAATAGATAAACTTTAGAGACTTACAACCTATCCAAAGAGTTTTCCCTTTTTATATAGATTAACATTTATAAACTTTTTTTAAGGCGTTTCTTTTTTGCGAGCAGGATTATACTTTTTCAATAAGCCTCTTTTATATTTACTAGAGTATCGTAGTCTTTCTTTTGGATATGGGTAAAAAGTAATTTGCCTTCAAGATACATAAACAAATATTTAAAGGTTGGTTAAAAACAAAAGACGAAATTAATTATAAATTGAACTGGACAATCGTTTTCAGCTTTAAATCGAAATCAATAATGATCTACGAAATAATATAATTTGAATAGTATTGGAATAAATGAGATATTATATTAACATTACATATATATACACTATAATTTATACATATTTTACCCCACTTGCTGTGTTACAATTTCATCTGATCCGATAGAGCATCACAACATTAAAGAGGCGAAACACGTGTCGCAATTTGTAAGACAACAAGTGAAGTAACGTAGTTATCAAATTTAATTTTATATTCAAAATAAAATTCCAAAAATTAACCGCTGAATCCATCAAAAATTTATTTATCTCGTTATTCCTCATATTTAATTTATACGCCAAGATCGTGAAATCAACTAGTCTAGTCTACATGGCTTAGGACGTAATGAAATTAAAAAATATTATGTTTCAACTAAGTTGTGTGGATGTTAAATTAAAAAAAAAAATTAAAAAATTAAATTTAGACAAGAATAAAATTAAAAGAGAAAAAGTCTTAACTGTACAACCAAATTGAATAAAAGCCCCAGAAAATACACTAATCTACTACAAGACTTTTAATTGCGATAATATTAAATTCCATATTATTGAGGAAGTCGAATAGACTTCGAAAATATAAATAAAATTAATTGAATTACTCATATTAATAATTCTAATTCTTATGAGTTCTCTATTTCTGTAGTCATATATGCCAATATTGCCAATAAAACAAAACATATAACTGTTTCGTTCAAGTCGTCCTCAAAAGCTCGCTTATTGTTTGCTCGTAATTCGTTGAAAATTTACATTAAATATACATCTACCGCTCAATAAAATTAATTGGTAGCTGTTTGATAATTAGTTAAAACGCCAGAAAATCGCATATTAAATTTGTGGAAATACCAAATAAATATTAACATTAAGATACATCCAACGAGTTCTACCCTATTTCTGGGTTTTGCATCGTTTTGTTGTTCTATCGCACACTTTTATTGCCTCTTACCATAGTCAATTCAATGGCTTTTATACCAGATTTGTCATCATTTTGAGTGTCTCCGAATCCCAAAATACACTAAGTTATTCAATCGGGAGGCACATTGAATAGATTTAACAAGTTTATTACGAAACCACAGTTTCTGAAAATATTATTATTCTGACTATTTTATGCAATCCAATCTAAACTTCAGAGTACTTGCAACAAAGAACTTCAGCTATGATTTTAATTAGATATTTACAGAAATAATTGTCTTGATAATCATACAACAAATATCGTTATGGAGTAGAGCTTACATTAATATTGTTTGTTGGATGATAAATAAATCATTCTTATTTTTTTAAAACTTTAAATTGAAGAGTTTTAAAACTCATGTCATTATTTCTATTTAAATATAAAAGATTTCTAGTTAATACTTTTTTATTAAATAAATAAACTCGTCTATGCCAGAACAAAGATATCCACTCAGTTGAACAATTGCTTTTAGGAACGAATTCAACGAATTATTGTTTTTTGAGGAAATCATTGATCAAAATAAGGGAAAGGATGATCCAATTACCAAAAATGTAAACACTTTACATTTTATTGAAAACGTTGTTCGCATTAAAAGCTTTTGTACGACATTGTTTCTTTTAATTATGTTTAATTTTATTCCATCTACCGTCGTTATTTATTGTTATGAATACTTTGTAATTCAATTTAATTATACAATTTAAATAGACAATAACAATATAACAAAAGTTTTGCGGAAATATCATATTTCCAAAACAACAAAGTATTAATTAATTAAATTCAGCTTGAATTTTAAAAATATCGATTTTACTTGTAGAAATAACTATCACTACGAAACTTTTTCAAATAAATTTGTAAATCAACACGTTTATTATTTGTTCCGTTTCATATATTTTTGTTTTTATTTGATATTTCGTCAGATTATAAAATTGTGCTTCATTCATAGTTTCACAGATTTAAAACAGTATATGCACTAAATGCGCACGAAAAGTTTATAGAATATTAAAACTCTAGATTGTTTTAAAAAGGCGATTCGTAAATTGTTTATTCTATTTCATATATTGTTCTAAAGACAGACAAATTATGTGAAAACATGACTTATTTTAGGAACGCTTTTTCGTAATTAGGTATGGTATTGAAGATTCAAAAACGTTAAAAGTACACTCAAAATCGTACTTGATAAGTATAATTAAAAATAATCCTGTGTATAAAGCAATTAAAGTTACAATTAAAACGCTTAGGAATTTGGTTTTGGGTGTAAGCGTTTTTTTAAATTCATACCCACTCCCTATACTGAGCATATGGTTACCAAATGGTCCCTCCAAAAGTCTTTATCCCCTGCCGGTCTCTTTGCTTCCTTGCAGTTAGTTCATCCCAGTGTTTCATAGCTGATGGTAAACAGTCAGCTATTACGACTTCGGAATCCATGCGGTTGATAAAAGAGACCAACAAGGTTCTCTGGAAGCATTCACAGTTCATGTCCAAGACAGATACATCGCCAACTTTTTTATTTTTGACGTAATAGGGACTTGGTTTATTCGTTCTCCGTGTTCCTGACAAAGTCAGACCACCAAACCCGTAGTATTCACCGCAAGCATCTGTTTTTAAAACACATACTACCGTTTTTATAAGGTGCCATGATTCGCAACCATAAGGCAGCACAATCATGATGCATGTGTTAGACAGGGGGCATTTAGTTCTGATCGAGTACAACCGTGAGTCCGCAATGCGTTAAAGGTTGGTATAGCTATCTTTTATCGGATCCCAAGCGCTTTAAACTAATAATAATTGAATGGAATTTTCATCAAAATTTTGATAAAAATAATGACAGATATCGTAATTAATACTTCAATTAAACGATAAACAATCCAAACAAATTAAAAATCAAAAGTTTTCCGATCCGACAAATCCAAGATACCTACAGTATGGAAATGTGTCACTGAAGTATTATCCTGAATTCCGCCCCGTCACATTCTGCAGGGGTGGCAGAAGTTTTAATTGAAAATAAACAAAAGTCCTATTGTTCTCCAAATAAATATGCAAATAGCGGAAATCCGATTTTATTCCGGGACGCCATTTGTTACCCAGGAAAACGTCCTAGCGATTTCGGGGATAGATAGATAGATGCTGGAAAATCCTTATCAGGGAAAAAGTTTTCAGTGCTTTTATTTTCAGGATTGGTATTGGTATGCGTAGAAACAAAACATTGTTTTGAATGGAATGTGGAAAGTTTTTTTTACAAGCACAGAAGTATATTACTATATTGGGAGTTTATGGAACGTTTTTATATTAAATAACATTGTGTATCGTTACAAATGACAACAGATTTCCATCAAAGGTATAATATTGAATAGAAAAACTACATTCGTTTCTATTTTGTGCTATCACGTATAACTTTTAGTGGCATTTTTTTATGGTAGAATACTTAATATACAGTCTATAATATATGTACCTTTCAAAAACTTAACATAAATAAAATCTTTTATTATTACGTGGCTCTTCTTCTAGGTTAGAGCTTGCTCTACTGATCATGTAAGTCTGGGTTTGATTCCCGGTAAGATCACAATGGATTTAAGAATTATTCAATTCAAAATTGTGATCGAAGTCTGGGTGTTTGTGATATCAATTCATGTGGTATCCTCTCGTCGCATCATTTTGATTCTTTAATAACTGGGTGTCACAATAGCGATTAGTCAACCAATAGTCCTGTTTTAGCTTTATCTTTTTTTCCCTAATACTCACATTGAAAAAAAGTGAACTTGAGCGACTGAATAACAAACAGTTCTCATAGAAAAAAACTTATACTGAGATACCTCCATTAGGAGGCCATTTGATCCACATTGGAAGTGGACATGGATAAAAAAAGATTAGTAAAACAACAAAACACCGGGTAAAAAAATAATAAACATCTATGTCACAATTCTATATTTGATATTTTAAGGTACATTGAATCTGGATTTTCCATTCGGCCAGCGGGCCTTTTACCCCTTAGCTACAAAAGCAGGTTATTAATTTCTTAAAGTGCATCGCCCGGTAAAATAAAATCATTTAATAAAATACATAATCTATGAATTACTTACAAATCGTAAATTTACTATTGTGCACTTAGTCAAACACGTGTTCGTTCTAAAATAATGAACGTAAATATTTATATATAATCCAAAGCCGGGTTTGGGCTCAAAATTAAACACAACATTATCGGCAAACCGTAAATTTCACCCCAAAATTTTCTTACAGTATTCATTCAGATAGAATCATGATTTATACGGCGGTATTTTCATTTAAAAATAAGCATCCTTTCAAGAAAATGCCTTTTTTCAATTAAAAAAATCAACGTCAAACAATATGATCAAACAACACAGCCCTTAATTTAATCCTCTATCGAATTTTCAATTAAGATGGAAATGTGAATGACGACGCTTCTTTCTGAGATATAACAAACGAAATTTAGCTTTTATCACTGGTCAACAAATATACCAAAGCTGTACCGTCAAATAAGTTATATATTGTTAGATATTTTATTTGAAAAAACAATTGAGAAGGGTGAAAAATAAATCTGTATTTGAGTAATACACGTTATAGGGATGGATACAAACTAATAACGATCACTGTTATAAAGTGATTGTCAATCAATTTATAGTATCCAAATCAAATACATGAATGTCTTTTGAATTTCATCCACCTCTAACCCAAAACTTGAAACTAGGTGTAATAAAACGATTTGATAACTAAAAATTCGTTTCATATCCATACTTTATGTCTTTATCCTCTCCAAAAAAGGAATTTGAGTGATCAAATTAATTGCTTATAGTTCTGGTATAAAACTTCTAAAAAAGCTGCATTAGAAGACATCATTAAGATTAAGTGTCGATTGAAAAAAATACTTACATTTTTTTTTTGTAATTCATGTCCTTTCTCAATGCGTGAATACATTTTTAGAACCGCTTGGCACTCAGTTGCTCAACTTCCCTTTTAAAGAGAGTAATGATATAAAGATAGAGCTGAGCTGGGACAGGACTAGTGATTTACTAATCCTTTTCACTTTGCTCTTATAATTTAAGAATTCGAAGAGTGCGAGAATATTTTTTAGATATCACAAATACCAACCTTTCAACACAGAAATCGATAAATCTACTGAAAAATCCAAAATTATGTTTCCTCTCTTCAAAAACTTGAACTAGTGAATTTAATTTTTAATTTGTAATGTAAAGGTCCAGATTGCGATCTTGTATGTCTAATCTTAATTCTAACAATTATTTAATACGTTTATTATATTTTTGCGAGGTAAAGATTTAAACAAATATTTTCAAAAGTCTTCCTTTTATGTTTTAAAAACAAAATAAAAAGATAATTTTGCTAATATTGATTTGAAACATTAAAAATGTCGAGAAAAAAGGTACCGGAACGCCGTTCTACCGCGTTACACGGGGAAAAGCAATGCATATAACATTTATATAACATAGTCAACTTTCTATTTATCTTCAAGAAAAAATTATCACGAATAAAGTAACAAATGTGGAATGGATGAAAACCACTTTCAACGTACGTATGTATATTAAAATGATGTATACGGCTTACTTGCATAAAACATTATTTGAAATTCTAGCATAGTGCTTCCAAGAACGAAAATAATTGTGAAAAGTAATCTCCGAAATGCATAAAAAGAAAAATGAAGTTTTCGTGTTACGTTGAAAATATTTCCCAGCCCCTTACTCTTTGTCGTGCTGAAACCCATATGCTAGAATGTTTGATGCAGTTGCACTGAAAGTAGACGACATTTTGGATATCATCTCATCGAGCTGCTCATACACGCTCTCTGACACTTCAGTAGCGCATATTTTGAGTAGAAATTCACTGAATATTTACTTAAATTATTTTGATAATATTTTCAGTCGCGTTCAACAATATTGCTTCGGATGTCGACATATTTCACGTAGACGTGGGTGAGTTCCGACGATGACTATTTACGTATTAAAGTAGAATTCGTCAGAGCTTAATCAGTTGACTTATTTGTCATTTTTTTTGATACATTGTAAAAGTTTTAAATTTATAATTTCTCAATCTTGTGCAATGTTAATTGATTAAATAAATAAAATGTTATCATGATAAAAATTATATGTGCCACATTATTTATCTTTCAATAGAGTGACATATTATTGTAATTGGAAAAAAACTGGATTAAATAATAAACCGGAAATGGAAAACTGGATTAAATCATTTTTTTTTACCATTTCCGCTCCCAATGTGTCTCATGTACCTCAACATGTGTTCAACATGTACCTCAACAAGTGTTTTCTACGAGAACTGCTTGTTACTCAGTTGCTCATCCTCTCTTTTTCCAAAGAGAGTAGGAATAGAAGGATAGGGCTAGGACAGGACTAGTGATAAGCTAATCGCTCTCGATACGCCACGATCATAGGATATGATGTGTGGGAGGTGGGAATTAAAGACATCACATACATCCATGCCTTCGAACAGAAATTCATAAATCAATTTATAAAACTGTCCGTACTGTGATTCGAGCCCGTGACCTCCGTAACCAAAACCAACGACGTTGAACACTCTACCACACAGGCGGCTATATATTAATATTTAAAATATATATTTGAATAAACGATCCACTACCAATTTAATATTTTACCAAAAGCGACTGCAATATAAAGAAAAAATCTTTTCACTAGACAGACAACTGCGAATTAAATATTATAATTTCACAGCGTACTAATTTGCAATATTAAGTTACCTTTAAGGACATCTAATCAAGTAAACAAAAAGCCTTTATCGATCGAGTCGTTAAATTTAGGGAATCCTTGCGCCTGACAAGCTTTAAAGATTTAGACTATAAAGCGTGCACCTTAATTATGGTTGTTAACACCTATCACAATATCAAAATCTCTTTCCCTAATGCTTTCTCAGTTTGATAATAATGAAGTATCCAAAACGTTCTCGTAAGGATTATGAAAACGGACTCTGATAAAATTATTTATTATTTTGAATATTGTGATATAATATGAAACATTTTAAGCCATTTGAATAAATCACCACAATTACATGTCCCAACACCATTATGTTATGCAATAGGTAGTACTTTTAATTTTAAGTGCAACCAGTTCTAACAATATTGTATTTGTAAAAAAACGTGTTAAATTGTTGAATTTATATGATATTCAAAATATATAAGCTAACCAATCGGTTTTATATACGTATAATTATTGCAAATTATAATTGTTTATATTAAGGGTAGATTGATTATTTTCTTCACCACCATGACAATCACATAAGTTGGCCTATTTGCTTTAAAACACCAATAAACGTTTCATAGAAATATAATACTTGCAGTAAAGTCGGATATATTATCATGGATTTTAAAGATTAGTTTGTCAACAACTATTTGTGTGGACAATACGAAATTCATTTAAAGTAATCTTGAAAGATTAACATCTACACTACACTACTATTGTATCACAATTATGTATAAATATTACGAACATTATGATGTGATTGTCGAACGCCAGTATGTTCAAGGAAAGAATATTTACCAAAAAGTTTCAATGACTTGCATACATTACTCGGATGGTATTAAATTTTAATCGTTCAAAATATTTACTTGTCCACAAGTTTTGTCACTAACGGCCTGGATTTTGCCGTTCGGTATCATCAGATATTCAAGTGCACGGATAGAATAATTAGGAATTTTCCAATTATTAAACTAAATATAATTGTCTAAATTACCATGTTAACATTATAACGATAGTCGCAATGAATTTTAAAAAACCTACAAATACTCTTTGTTTGAGAAAATATTTATCCAGCTAGTATAATGTCATTACGATCAAATCAATAGTAAAGTTAATCTATGTCACCCTGAATGGTTTTCAGCTTTTTGATACATATATTTATTATATAAATACGATACACTTTTTTAATAAATGTCAGTCTAAGTCAATTCGTGTACTTGAACGTCTGCAGATGTCGAAAGACGAAACCCGGGTCGTTAGTGACAAAATTCGGGTGAATGTACAACATTTATAGATTTTTGTACTTTTTTAATATAATATTTTAACACAAATATAATACGAAAACTTTCCATGGATGTATGTTATTAACGCATTTTAGAGTATTACAAAAAACATTTGACTGTATGCGCGGCACAGACGACAGTTTCGTAGCAACGACAATGGAATACGACCGTGCAATTGGGGGATTTGGGGCGAATATTTCAAGCCAGCGCGTAATTAGGGGTAGTGTAATTGGGGGTTCCACTGCATTTCGAAAACGTAACAAGTTCACTTTAGAAAAAGTAGATTTAATCAAAATACATTATTTTGAAGAAGAATACATACCATATCAACTGTGGAAAGGAAAAAGGACGTAACTCACGGTTTCTTTAAAACACCTTTCTTCGACAATTGAAGTATTTACAACTTGGTATACGTTCTATCAAAAGGATGTAAGTTGAAAATTTCGAATTTGTATCTTACATGAGATTTAAAGTTTGAAAAAAGTAGGACCTGTAGAAGTTACAAAAAAAAGTTTTTTTTTAAATATATTAAATTAATATCAGAAAAAGTCAATTAAAATCAGTTTATAAGTCTCTATACACTTTAAGGTTGTGTATATTTCGTAATTTTCCTTTTGCCCAAAATCGTCAAAACACGTTTTTTGTGTCTCCTGTAAAATTTGTTATGTGTGGGTTACGTCCTTTTTCCTTTTCACAGTCAATATATAACATTAAAAAAATATTATTTTTTTTACAGGAGAACTTAGTATGAACAATTACAAAAGTGTGACTCGTAACATTATTGAAATACAATAATAAAATATGTATTTTTCGATATTTCTATATTGTTAGAAAAGCATAGTATATATATTAGAGCGTAGCAGGCAAAGAGATCGATTTTCTGCAGCCATTTAAAAATAGCCCTATCGCTACCACTGTCGGGTTCCGACCTGTCAGGCTTACGGTCGGGTTCGGCGAACCTGCAAAAGCTCACCCGAGACGATAATTCCCCTTGTCACACTTGCCCTCTCGCATAAGCCTCCATCCCTGCTCTTCGTCTGTCCCCTTCGCGAGATCACGCGATAAACTGGATTTGTTTATCTATTGCTAAACCCAATTACGATAACTGCCATTTAAACTTGCCTTTAGTTTGCAGTTGGCTGCTTGCGAGATTACAATGTAAGGGAAGTTTCACTTGGACGAGCGTTTGGCACTTAACACCTTTGTGAAATAAACTGTATACACAATCTTCGGGTGGCAAAATTCTGAATGATAGCAAAGTTTTTAACTAAAAATTCATAGATTGTTCAACATTTTTTAAAACTCCATATCCGTTGGAGCGTATAGAAGGTATTGCAACATACGTTTTCTTTAAACGGGTACTCTTTATTACTCAGTCACTCAACTTGTCTTTTTGCAAAAAGAATAAAGATAGAAATATACAACTAGGACATGAATAGTAGTTTAATTAATCGCTTTTGATTAGAGTAAAGGGGAACTTTTAGGCATCAAACACACTTATAAGCCTTCAAATAGAAATAGATACATCGATTTAAAAAAAAAATGCTGTTCGCACTGAGACTCGAACTCGCGAGATTTGTAACGGAAGATAACGGATTTGAACACTGCACCTCGAACTCGACGTTTACTAAGTGAGAAATAAGCTAGTCATATAACAATGTATTAAAATATCGCTTTTAAATAGACGCTTTTGTCATTAATTTTAAATTCAAAAGCATGGATATCTGTTATACATAAACTATTTCACATAATAAAAATAAAAATAATAAAAGATTTTTAGTACTTTTTCCACATAAAATTTATTAGATCAGGACCGGTTTCGCTCATCGCGAGCATTATCAACTGATAAGAAAAATATATAAACAGTGATATTTATACAAATTTAAATTGAAATAAAAAGGTGTAAGCAACTATTAACAATTTAAAGGATTAGCAAATTACATTATAATTACACAAAATTAAAATGCTTAACACCCATAACAATTAAAAAATCATCATCAAAGAATAATAAATCTAAGTAGCAAACGATATCAATTATAAACACAATTAAAATTTGGGAAATTTTTACACAAAGTGAAGAAACCGGTCCTGATCTAATAAATTTTATGTGGAAAAAGTACTAAAAATCTTTTATTATTTTTATTATAATGCCTTTCCACCAAGTATTGACAGTAAACACCTTAAAAGTGATCTATTTCACATACTTAATGAATCAACTACTATTTTTCAAATTATAGTTCGGACAAAAGAGCGATGCTGGGAAAATTATTAAATTATTAAAAATATTGACGTGTAAATATCCATTATACAAGTGTTTACATAATTAATACGAAATTTAGGAAGTTGGAACCAATTTTATCAATACAAGTTGTTGCATCAATAAATGCAATTAAATCATATACGATATATACGGCACGTGACTGCTTTTATCGTAATATCAGCATGTTAAAATGAAATACTACTGACGGTAATTAGAACTGTATTTTGGCAGCCGGGTGTAGCATATATAAGCCTATTTTATAACCTACTAAAGTTATATCGTTTTGCTAACCGCAGTAACTTTTACCTTAAAAATACACATAAAACGTGAATAAATCATTTATTAAACGGGGCGTCGGCCGCAAATATTGAGAAAGGGAGCGGC
This sequence comes from Himalopsyche tibetana, assembly GCA_030503985.1. Classification (NCBI taxonomy): domain Eukaryota; kingdom Metazoa; phylum Arthropoda; class Insecta; order Trichoptera; family Rhyacophilidae; genus Himalopsyche; species Himalopsyche tibetana. The sequence continues at coordinate 28,535,904 of JAPJYX010000005.1, forward strand.
TGAAAATTGCTGATACAACATAAGCCCTGAAAATATTCAGCAAATAATTATTATTGCCAAGCTTTCAATAATATATCAGTCATGAGAGGGCTTTTTCGAGTCTTTTGATTATTTATTTAGTATTCAAAATATAAATCGAAGGATTTGAATTATTTAAGCATCTAAAAGGGTGAGATTTTTAATTTAAGCTTTTTAGTATAAAATAAGACTTTCCTGTACTCTATGACAATTAAATCTCACAAACTTAGCCTGAATAGACTTACAAAATTCTTAGCTTTTATCGGTACGAGAGCCAATATGACATTGTAATGAAAGGCTTATCAGATATTAGCCTATCATCTATTTGTTAAAATCAAACAAATCTACAATAATTGAGTCGGCATCGATCCAATATAAAATATTTGAATCAGAATTTTGATTCCAGAAATCTTTTTTACTATAACGAACATTACATTAGAATATGTAGTTGATCAAAAAATGGCAATGAATACTACCTTTATCAAATAAAAGAAAAGGGCGCAGGTTTTTCGTAACTATGTTCTTAATTTACTTTGATATATTTAATGCGTCACCAGAATAAGTATAATAACTTATATTTAAGCTTTCAGGAAAAACGATAAAATTTTAATTACACTTTAAACTCATTGACAGAAGGGTAATAAATTGAGTATAATGCCTTTATTATAGAACGAACCTTTTATTATTATCCAAAGAATGATGGGTGTATAACCCGACCCGATAATTCAACGTAAATTGAAATACTATATTTACATTTGCATTTTTTTATATTTCATTTTAAGTGTTCCTGGATAAGGGTGGTTTTAAATTGAGAGCGAGAGCGCATTAAAAAAAAATCAAGAGCAGTTTAAACATTGATATTCGCATTCATCATGTTTACATAAGATAACTGAGAATCACATTTACAGTTATACTATTTTGCAGCAATACACTTGAAAACAGTTTTTTTTTTGTAAAATTCTATCAAAAATTTATAAAAAAAGCAAACATATTATAACATTTAAGTCCTGATTTTATATTTTTAAATAACTACCAAAAAATGAATTTAAATATTATCAAGTGCACAAATGCATTTGAACTGACAGACAGTATGCATTTGTGCACTTGATAAAACTAGAAGATGCTGAAAGTCGAAACCCGGGTCGTCATCGACAAAATTTATGAAAGCGTACAAAATAATTCAGTCGAGGTTCTAAATTATAACTAAAAAAAATGTTTTTTAATCATTATATAAATATGTGTAATGTATTTCCACCAAAAATTGACAGTTAACACGTTAGTAAGAATTGAAATTCATTAAATCGAATGTGGAAAGGTAAAAGGACATCACCCACAGTTTTTCCGAAACAGCTTTTTTTCGAAAATCACAATGTATTCTACTTGATACACGTTCTTCCAAAAGGATGTAATCTGAAAATGACTTTTAAGTTTGAAAAAATAAGGGCCTGTGGAAATTGCGATCAGGAAAACGGACTTAAAAATGGTTTGTTTTGAAAAAAAAATACGTTAGATAAAGTCAATTAAAAACTAGTTCATCAGTCTTCATGCACTTTCAGGTTGTGTATGTTTCAGAATTTGCCTTTGTTCCAAAATCATTAAACACTCTTTTGTGTCTCCTGTAAAATTTGTTATGTGTGGATTACGTCTTTTTTTCTTTCCACCGTCGATATGTATAGATAATATCTGTAAACAATGATTTTGTTATCTAATATATAAAAAAAAATGAATGTTTTTTTGTTCGTACTCTAACGGCTGCCAAACTGCTGATCCGATTGTAATAAAACATTGACAACATTTTTGCTTGCAATTCCGGCAAAGTTAAAGGAATATTAAAATTAGCTTACAGTATGTCATATATAAAAATCAATGTTTGTATGTCTGCCATACCGTTCATGAAACTTGCGCGAAGGTTATAGGCGTAGTACAATTAAATTAAATAGGTGGCGCGTGTGTCGTACCATAGAAAATCGCCAGCAAACGTCAAACAGACGGAAAAAGATGACATGCATTTCAATAAACACAATTAAAATACAAACACATTCTTTAAGCGGCATTGCAACGCTTTCCGGGAACCGGCTAGTTTGTTATAAAAAAATCTATTAAAAATTCATTGGCAACATTTAATTTTAACCGTGATATATTTGCTACTTCTCCTACTGTCGTGCAGAGAAACTGCTATTTCCAACAATGGTGCAAGACCGGACAATGACCACAACGACATGTGGTTGACGTGTCCTGGATTTAGCGCCACTGTATGCATACATACAAAGCATGTTAAATGAGTTAGGTAAACCACAGGAAGGCACACATACCATCTCCATCGTTGCAACCTGTCAGCTGTACTGACAATTCCAGTCCATATTAAATATTAATTCTATATAAAGCAATCTGTGAGACTGCTTCCGTGACAGTGAATTTACTTTAATAATAAATCAAAAATGCAACGTCAAGCTGAAAAAAAGATGGCAATTAATATATCTAGTTATTTCGGTAAAACATATTTGTTATCTTGAAATGTTAATTTTAGCATAAAAATAAACGATTATTTTAACCAATATCATATTATAAGGAATGGAACTATTATACATCTATCAACATTTAAAATAAAATTCAGGCTTTTTTTTGAAGTTTTAAAAGTGCTTACACACGATTCATTCATGATGCTTGATTTTAAAACCCATAAATTGAGATTCAATTTAAATTATGTCTGATTTGGACAAAACCAGATATGATTTTATATATCAACAAATTCTTTAATACATTCAAAGGTAAGCAACAGTAAGTCCACGAGTAGTAAAATAAAACCCGTAAGGCCGCATGCGACCGACGTTAGATAGTTTACCTAAGCCCTAACGGCCAATGAAATATTTATGTTTTCGATGGATTCAGCGCTTACTCTGCGGAATTTCATTTTAATAAAAAAATAAAAATGAAAATATGTCAGTTATCGGCGGTCGATCAAGTATTTTCAATCATTCTTTAAAACAAACAATCAATATATATTTGAAGTTATTTAATTCAAAATTTTAATCTTTGGTGCCTATCTTTTTGTTGGTTTGAAAGTTGATTTTTTAAAAGCTGGTTTTGTGACAATCCACGATCACAAATCTGTTCAAATATATATTTTTTTCTTGGCTAGAAAATTGATTATTCTTGCAGCGTGATCAAGTGTCAAGGTTGTTGGCTTAAAACAAGGAGGTCACAGGCTAGAATTCCAGTACGGTTTTTGAAAATTGATTTTCAATCGATTTATGGATTTCTGATGATCTAACGTCTAGAATTCCCCTCTCTCACCCATCTTTTACTTTTCTTTGAAAAAAAGAGACATTGAACAACTGAATAACAAACGGTTCTCGTAGAAACTCTTATGTTAAAATAAACTCCATCAGAGTCCATATAGTTCACTGGGAGCGGACATAGCAAAAGTGAAAATATTCTCGAGATATCTATATATAAATAATTTTCCAATATTTGATTGAGTGAAATGATATGATTTGAACAGTTTTATTATAAAGTAAGAAATTTAAAAGATAAAACGTACGAAAGAAATTTCAGTTAACCTTTCGGAACAATGTTAAGAACATCACAAATTTGTTTTTTGGTCAAAAATTCGTGTAATTTATGTATATTCGAAATCCAGAGCGTTATCAATCAATCCATGTTCAAAAACATGTGTGTCTATGACCCAGCTGATTTTAAAAACGGGATGTGTAATAGTAAGATCGACAAATTTTATTGTTTGTCTTTTAATATCACTATGTCTTTTCGTCCGACGAAAAATAACAAGACACATTAGAAAAATAGCCACAGCTCAAAGTGACTGACTATTTACAAGACTATGAATCTTTCTATATAAATATGATCATAGTATTTTAAACGCTAGACAGTTATTTTTATTCGAGTGAATAGTTCAACTTCAGTTTGCAGAACAACAGTAATGCTATCAATGTCGTAAAACGTCTATCCAACGGCATTTGAATATTTAGTGTCTATTGCACCAAATTCATAATTAATTTCAAATTATAATGGCAATTTCATTCAAATGGGTTTCATAATATAAATATACTGAAATGTTTGATATGGCAAATGCAATTACAAATAATCGCTTGACAGCACACATCAAACAAACAGTATATTATTTAATAAAAAAAAACGTATCATCGAAAAGTATTTAACAAGAATTAACTAATATTCAATTCAAAAACTTAGAAAGGAAAAATACAATTTTAAGTATAAAGTTTTTAGCGTAAAGTTTTTAAAAAAATATATTTGCCGTTTATATTAATATGTATTGATTAAACTCTATCTGACAAGTAACATAGTTTTTTAATGAAGATATAAATCAATCAAAGTATGAGTATACATACTACTGAAATATAGAATGATAGAAAATCAGTTAATTAGTGGTTGAGAAATGATTCTTAGCAAATATATTCATAAAAAAGGCTGGTGGGAAAGGACCAAAATAAGAAGCACTCACTTACCATTACTTTCAATACACGATAACTTGGACTATATTTTCATAAACTTAGAAAACTTCCATTTTAATTATGTAATTATGAATACCGGGTAAAATGGCGCAGCGGTTAGCATTTGTGGGCTTCCGTGCCAGATCGCAAGGATTTGAGCCCAAGTACGGAGAGAATTTTTTCGATTGATTTACCAATTTCTGTTCGAAGTCATGGGTGTTTGTCATCATTGAAAAATCCCTTCCACCCTTTCCGGTCCTTTAATAACTGGGCGTAGGGACAGAGATTAGTTAACCACTAGTCCTGCCTGACCTTATTCTTTTTTCCCTACTACTCTCTTTGAAAAAGAGAGGTTGAGCGACCAATTAAAAAACAGTTCGTAGAAAAAGTTTTCTTGAGATACTTAAAACTCTATGCTCGACATCAGGAGCGGACATGTATAATAGTGCAATTCACAACCATTTTGGCAACACGATTGTAAGTACTATATTTTAATTGATAAAATAGTTTAAAAATTTGACTGAAGGTGCTTGATGAAAATTTAATGTCATATTCAAGTCTCAGTTCAAGTGTATTCGTGCACTAGATAATACCAGAAGATGCCGAAAATCAAAACCCGGGTCGTTATCGACAAAATTTATGGAAGTGTACAGATTAAAAATAATTCAAATTTAATAAAATAGTATCAGAATAACTGTTTTTATTTCACTTAATATTACATTTTTATGATTTTATTTTATTTCATGTACGCATCTACCAGGAAACATGGATGAGCAACTACTAAAACCACAAAGCTTTACAAATCGTCAAGATATTTAAACCTGTGTTTTAAATAAATGCACGAAAGAAAAAAATCCTTTCTAGCGAGATGAAAAACGAAACACACACATGAATAAAAACAGATGTCTGTCAGGTATTTTCTTTTTTCTTTAAAGGGTTTCTTTTTCTCCCGTATAATTTTTCCTGGAACATTATCAGTAATGTAAATCTTTACTAGTACACAATAAATATTCGGAGACTTTTACAACTCTTCTTTTACACGGCAGTAAATGTCAATTAGTTTTATATCGCACAATGAAAATCCATCCATTAAATTTATTTCCACACCAATTCAAGAGCATTAAATATTTTTCTTTCAAAGTAATAATATTCAATAACTACGGTATAGTATACCTTTAAAACATAAACACACTCAACCAAACACAAATTCAAATTTAATTACACATATGTATTTATTTGTTTATCTGTGGCTAATTCTACTATTCATTGGATATGAATCAGCCGCTACTCAAAATTTGTTTTTGACATTCGTGCTTGAAGGGTTAATAATTTGATTTGATGGTGTAATCTGAAATAGCGAAAATCGCTGTTTTGAATATGTTACTCTTATTGGATTTCATTTATACAGATTTTTTGGATATCAAATTTTTGGAGCTTTAAGTACCAGGACGCGTTAGCGCCAAGGTTTTTCTAGTCTACTTCATCGCTAATTTTTTGAAAAATTGCATTTCCTTACCATCGTTGCAGACGGAAGCGCGTGATCGTTACAGAGATAAAAAGTTCACGGGAACTCCATACGCATTATTTTGCGAGATGTTTTACAGCAAGAACTGATTATCAGTTGCTAAACCCTTTTTTACGAGAGAGTAAAGATAGAAAAATAAGTTATGTATTTATATAAGCTGTAATCAAATATCCTAAAATTATTTTTCCTGGCTGTAAAGTCTAGGCCAGGCGTGGGGAACCTGCGGCCTTCTGGCCAATTCTGTAATTCATTCTGTAAATTTTTACACATTCGTAAATTCCAAAGATTTTTTATTTGAAAATTCCTGGAAGACCTAAAAAAAGTGTCACGTTGCCAATTTTGAGAAATCCGGAAAAAAGATACCCTAGTCAATGTTTACTGCAACCTTATGTCGAATCAGAAAAATCAATGCGGCCTTGAGAAAATAAAAGGTTCCCCACCCCTGGTATATTCTCTCAATTGTCTATATTATTTAGGTGTAACTATATACATGCCCTTGTCTATCATCGTTTAATTTTGAACATACAAGATGCCCTTGAAAACAACAGAAAAGCTTGACTTATTTATTATAATGAAATTATAATAAATTTAAAGTCAACCGAATTCGAATAAAAGTCAAAACTTGGTTGGTTACATTCAGTTGCCTTGTATAAAAATGTACTAAGTAAAACTAATATACCTCCTCCACAGATTCTTGACAAAACCACAATTTATTCAGCATTTGAATTATTTATGTCGCAAGGCCAACTATCTTATCATCTCTGACAAATTTGGGCTTTCGTATTTACACACCACCAGAAAAGAACACATCTCCAACTGACTAAGTAAAGTCTACTATATTTCAGTTAACTTCTCGACCACTTTTATTCAAAATAAAAAGTCATAATATATATATATATATACGAAATTGACCTTGAAAGGAAGATACAAACTAAATTAACTGCACATAATGTATTAGTTGATATAATTATGGGTGTCGAACAAAGGTGACGATAAAACAAACAAAAAATGCAACCATTAAAGTAAAATATAAAAGTGTTATGTTCTACAAGAATATATATTTCTTCACTGTACGCACACTAAATGTGGAACATACGAACTCATGATAAGTTTTATCTCAAAATAAGTTTTTCAACGAGAACTGCTTGTTACTCATTTGCTGAATTTCTGTTTATCAAAGAGAGTAAGTAGTAAGACATTACCGCGCCGACACTCTAGTGCAAAATACAAGATTATTTTGTGTTGTGAACTGTTCATAAAAAATACGTAAATAAAAAAATGTTCTGCAAAAGTTACATCTTATTAAAAAATAATTGGTACTTTTTCATTTCATTGTTTTTTATGATTTTTTCTTATGTTCTTAATATAAATATTTTTTTCTAAAATGTAAAAAATATTAATATTGCGCACTACTTTCGAAGAGTTAACATCGGCACGCTAATATACCGATAGTATGGTGGTTAGCTAGTCGCTCTCGCGGGGCTTAGTTTATTTAATTGTACGCCATCGTCTCACCCGTGAGTCGCATGTAGGGCATCCAATCCCGGGATCCCGTTCAATTTTCTGATACCAAAATTCCGGGATTGAGATGGCCGCGACCCCGGGATTTCGGGATTGAGAAATTTTGAGCAAATTCTCGAAATTTACACGAAATTGGCAAATTGAAGATTTCAAATTCCTCGGTGAGCTAAAAAAAAACGAGTTTTTGTGAGATTCTGGGAAAAAGTATGCCAAATCGGAGATTTCAAATTCCTCGGTGAGCTAAAAAAAAAACGAGTTTCCGTGAGATTCCGGGAAAAAGTATAGCAAATTGAGGATTTCAAATTCCTCGATGAGAAAATCTCAATCCCGGGATTGGAAAAAGGCTTCGGGATTGGATACCCTAATCGCATGTGTATTGAATTCTTCGACGTTGGCGGCTAAAGGGTTAATAGAAATATTGAGATGAAGTTTAAAACATCACATGCCATCGAAAAGATATCCATAAATCGATTGGAGCAATATTTATTTAAGCTGCCTGTATTGAGATTCGAGACGTGAGCAACGAAACCGAAGACAACAACGTTGAACTTAAATAATAATATATAACTAAATAAATATCAATTCACTCAAGAAATACAGTTTTAACACAAGATTGTAACTTTTAGCAGACGTTGCGAGTAGTAAATAAGAAATCTTCGCTTCAAATGAGATTAGATTTTCAGTAAAAGCATCCGCAAATCTGAGATTAAAGTAGTTGCAAGTGCGCTACAAGAACTGGGTTGCAGCAAAGTTTGTTCTCATTACTTTGCAATACAAAGTTCTCATTTTTCTCGTGTCAAGACTTTCAAGAAAGGAATAGTCAACAATATTATGATATTATATTCGATCAGCAGTATTTCTTTGTGTTCGTAAGTAATGAATGCAGCTTACAGTAATAATTGTAAACATCACAACGACAAAGCAGAATCTTTCTATTCTTTAGTCTAAGAAAATATATAGAGAAAATAATTGCGAGCAAAATATGTTGTTAATTTGTTCTGACCTTTAAATGCGACACTGTTAATTTCAAAACGTAATTAAACTCCTTACAGACACGACCGTATTGTAGTTTTTGCTAAAAATCTGCAGATGAATAATGATTACAGTAGTGTACATACTAAAAACTATATTCTCCTTCATTGAATTTCAACTAAAAATCGATAATTTAACTTGCATGAAGTGTTTTTTCAAGCTAAGCTGTTACGTTAAGAATTGATAAATATATTGCGGTAATTCAGTATTAACTATTTTTTAAATTCATATCCACTCCCAAAGTGGAGAATATGTCATTTTAATAGAGGTATCTCAACAACAACAAAAATATACGAGAACTGCTGGCTACTGCTTGATCAACTTTTTATTTTTTTCGAAGAGAGTAGGAGAAAAAAAGATAGAGCAAGAACAGGAATAATGGTTAGCTAATCACCCCGTTATTTTAGAATTTTAATGATAGTAGGAAATTTTAAGGCATCACAAAAACCCCTTCAAACTCAAGCCTTCAAGCGAAAATCGATTCATCGATTAAAACAATGCTGTTCGTACTGAGATTTGATCTCGTGAGATCTGGCATGGAATCTTACGACATTATCACTGTGCCACGGACTTGATATGATATTAAAATTCTATGTCAGTAATATAATCAAATAATAGAGAAAAAAGAAACTATCGAAGTAAAGTGTTGTAATGTACCACAAGCCTTTTTATATTGTCAAGACTCATGTAATTTTTTCTATTATGCGAACATCTTAATTGTATTTTGAATTCAATCAAAGTTTCAGTTATTTTAATATTCTTACACTTAGTAAATTTAGGACGTTTTGCTAGGAAAAGAATATTTTCTAGACAACTCAATACAACAATATTTATCATTGAAAACGGGGTCAAAGTATCTTAAAAGTTATATCTAATTGAAGTTGTATTCTTTTTAAATTATACATTGTGTAAATACAGTTAAACCCCCCTTTACGTGGTTGGGAGTCGCGTAATTGGGGGAGTGAATCTCATACAAAAATTAGGGGTTACGTTTTTTTTTGTGAAAAATGGAAAACTGCCAAAACTAATAATAAATGAATATAAATATATTGGATACAATATTTAGTTACTAGAAGGTAAAAATAATAGCGTTCGCAAAACGCTCGTACGTTCGTACAATAAAATAAACTATTTTAGTTAAAACAATTCCGCTTAGTAACCAAATATAAGCAAATAAGGCATGCAAACACAAATTATATGACCGCACTTAGAATAAGTACTGGAAAATTTTAACTACTTAATTTAATACCTCCCATTTGACAATAGCACCAAACAACATCCTGGACCTTTCCGAAATGAGAATGACTCTAGCGCGCGAGATGTAAAGGACTCGTTGATATTTTATGGGTCCCCTACAAATATTTATGTCCTTGTAAATATATTATTAAGGCTCATTGTGCGTAGCTACACGAAGCAGCCGCTGTTTTTCACGGCGTCGTTAAAATTAGGTATTTTATTTGCGCTGCGAAACGGCTTCACAATATTTTCAAATATGGCAGAAGCCAACCAAATAGCTCCCAGAGACAATACCGCCTAATAACTATCAGTTAAATGGCCCGTAAATTCAGTAGTGCCGGTGTAATAAATAATTGTTCGGTCGAACTTTCCCCGAAGTAAATATTGGCGTATTCCTCTTGAGTAATAAAGTAACGTATGATTGTATATACAATATATTTAGTAATTTGTCGCCATCCACAGTTTCAATCAACCCAAACTAAAAAAAATAAAATCTTCTCTTATACCAACGTTATGTTAAAGTTTACATAATATTACACGCTAATTAAATATGTGTCTTATATCGATTCAATGTAAATGTGTACATCTTTCAAACGGAACATTGCTATTTGTCAGAGAGTAAAAATATCAAAGTATTTTAGTTTTACAGTTTTTACTCATTTTTATCCGTTGATAGCTATTTCGGCTTTCGCCATCGTCAGAACTATGTTTAAACTTATATTTTGCTCAGCTATATATACTGGCTCTGAAGAGATACACAATGCATCAAGTTATTCACTCTAACATCCTAATTATAATTACAATGTTAAACTAATTAAATGTGATTCTAGTGTTTCAAAGAGCGATAAGCAATCTGGGTTTTTTTCTTAAAACATTAATTAGGATAAAATTAAACTGATATTTATTATTAATTTAATTTCATTAAATTTATTAACTATGGCTTTAGTGTTTCGAAAAACAATAAGCAATATGAGATTTTTCAAGGTAAATTAGGATAAATTATACTAATATTTATTATTATTTACATTAGGGGTTTTAACAACGGTGATGGATTAATAATGGTTTGTTCATTAAATGGAGTTCTACCAAGTAAATGCCAAATCAATTAATAAATTGCTATTTGTCATTTACTGTAATGGAATTACACTAAGTCAATACCGTGTCAATCTACAAAAACCTACGTGATCCGTGAGAAAATTTTGGTGGTCCGCAGATAAATCTGACATTATTTTATGAACTCGGTGTATTTTTAGACGCATTTGATCACTTTCATTTCAATACGTAATATTGAACACAAAAGTCCAGTTAGTGATCCGCTGGATTAAAAAAGCCCAAAAAGTTTGCCGACCGCTGCTCTATAGTGCTCATAGTTTCTCAACCTTTTCAGGCCCGTGGCCTCTTTTAAATCTCATATTTTTACGTGACCTCCATACCTGTTTATTTTATATAAGCGCATAAATATTTCGAGACAAAGTGAGAAGTTGAAAGATTCCAAAATAGTTTTCAAATCCTGCTTGCTGGCAGATTTTACTCAGGAATTTATGGATTTTCTAAAATGAAAAAAAGCGAGACGTTTTTTTTAAGCTCCTCCAAGATTTGCCTGTGCCCCCCTTCCCCCAAAACTGTGCTGTGGCTTCGCTTAATTTAGTTTTTCTCTGTGGCTCCCTTGGAACATACTGTGGCTCCCGGCTGTGAAACCATGTTCTGCGTGAAAACAAAAAAACTTTTTTCATTTTTTATCTATAGTGACTTTGCACGTATAACAGGGAAATATTTTGTTTGGCGCTTAAAAATGAAATCATAAATAAACTCTCTGATTTGTTGTATCTTTTTGATAGAATGCCATAAAAAAGTAAATAGCAAATTGATAGCGAAGAATCGTAACTAATTGTAAGCCAAACAGGTGACCGTTTGTAGAGGTAAATCGGAGAGACGGCCAAATGCCTCACCGTCTAAGAGAATTTCATAAACAGTGTGGGAAAGGGGCGGAAAAATACAATCTTACCCAGGTGGTCAAATGTTTACCCAACGCTGGATAGTGGCATGATATCATGCAGTAATAAATATCACAAATATTACATTATAACTAAAAAATGTCTTGCTACATGACCCAACTAAACCATTGTTATACCCTGGATACAAAATGTAGGATCGATGCTTTCTGACAGTTATGGCGTCATTCCCCACCCACCCCGCACGTCATGTAACTGCGACAAGCTCTGTGACTGAATATTCTGAACTGTTGCAGCGAGCTTTGTGTGTATTTTCTTTGGCATTGACTACACAAGGGAACACGATTATGATTTTCGTGTTTGTTCTAGTTCTAATAATTAATTATAGATGAAAAAGTTTGAATGTATAACGACCGAAAAAATTTACGACTTTGATTATCACGGACAAGATTTTCGATAGAGTAATAAAATCAGAGTGTTTAGTTTCAATCCCTTACTGCTTGCAGTCAGCGTTGAAGTATCAACCATTTTTTTGAATGTTATATTGCACAACAGCTATTTTTTTCTATTCACTATCCTTCTATTCTTCTATCCTTATTCTCTAAGAGAGTTCGAGTAACTGAGTAACGAGCAGTTCTCGTAGAAACTATTATGTAAAAAATAAACTCCATTAAGAGCCCATATACTCCACACTGCGAGTAGAAAAGATTAAAAATAATAATATTCATAGCACGTAGCTCATTATGGTTGGTAAAATAGATATTTTAAGAAAATTAATTTTACAATAAACATTTTTACAAAAGATTATACGTGCTTGTAATTACAATAAGACTAAGAAATTTCTAGATTACTTTTTTAAGAAATATTAAGAATATCATACTTTCAATGTTGAACTATACGTAGCAATTACTTTTATGATGCGTGACGTCATCTAAGGCTATTTTCGTTTTCCGTACTTAAAGATAGAACAGAGAGATTCAGAGAGAGAGCCATTTTTCCAAGCACCATCCGACATTCTCCAAAATATTTCTTGTAACGAAATTGAGAATATTATATGTATATATATACAATCAAATAAAATTAAAATTATCTAGATATAACAAATTATAATAAATTAAGACCGTTTTGAACATTGATAAAACAAATCATTATTCTTGTATATATTATTTATATAAAAGGTATTCTAATGAACCACAAACATTATTCAGAGCTTTCGAAGTGCTAACCATACTTATACAATAATGCATACGTATGCACTATGGTGTAATGTTTTGAATAGTGCTAATCAAAGAGTGGAACAATGCTGCCTTCGTTATTTTATTTCACATTTCAACAAACGCATCGTTGCGTAAACATGATAACTGATTACAGGTTACATTGTGCCACTTTTTGTTTTTTTATGGTGTATGAAATGTATTTTAGTCTGAGAATTCTAAAATATTTAATCAGCATGCATTGTGTTTGGTTTTATTTAATTTTAAAGAAAATCAGTAATATTAAATCCCACTTATAGTAAAAGTACAGTATCGATAAATTTTGAAACTAAACGTAAAATAATCTACATCCTTACTCAAAATATTACTCTTTTTAATAAAATGGCATGATTTGACTACTCTTAAATCGGTAAAAATTGATTGACTAGCAAGCAGTGAATGTTTGAAATGTCAAAATGTTTTTTTTTTATAAATTCATTATTAAAATTCATTATATATTATATCAAAAATTAAAAATCTTCAGAGAGGAAATTCAATACTTAATTTAAAAATTAAATAAAACATCTAACACGAATTATTAATTTTGGTACTGAATGAAAGATGAATTTTGTCAATATTAGACTCAAAAAATATATTTTATTTAATATATTGGTGGCAAAATCAAGAATATATTATAATTAAAAATATTTTTAAACAATCTGTTGAAAATACTTTATGTAAAGTGTCTTTTTTATTGCAATTAACTTTTTAAAAATCTCACTTCTTCTTTTTGTATCATATAGAATTTCATTTTTTTTCTTTTTTTTTCCATATCCACTCCCAATTCGAAGCGAATGGACTCCTAATAGAGTTTATTAGCTTAAACTTTTTAGAAGAGAGAAAAAAATAGAAGAATAGTTTTGGAAAATGACAAGAGGAAGAAAGTTGTCTTTGGATTGGATGAGTGGGAAGGAATTTTAGGCATCAAAGAAACACAGAAGATAAATCGATTGAAAAGTATTTTTTTAAAAACCACTAGACTTTAAGCCCATGAGCACCGTACCCAAAACCAGCGACGTTGACCACTGGACCACGTACTCAACAGTTAGTCTCGGCATTTATAAAAGCATTGGGGTTTAGTTAGCTTTTGTATCAAATTATAAATGCTAATTAAGCGAGCAAAATCATTTGTTGATACCGAGCAAATGGCTCCGTCTATCCATCAAAGTTTAACAGTTAACAGTGTAAGATTTTTTTTTTATTATATTTCTAATTAAAATTAACAAACACTTTCATCCGAATAGTCCGTCTTTGAGGTGTCGGTAGTTCAGCATGGCATTTAAGAATGACGAATAAATATCTCCAAGAGATAATTGGCGAACATTATCAAACATTAAAGAGAAATTCGCGAAAAACATAAGGCAATTTCGTGTCTCTGGAATACCGCAAGATTCCTTTTGCCTCGTTGGGAGCTATAAAAGTCGACAACGGCACTCAGGACGGACGTGAAATTCGCCATGAAATCTATTCCGCGTCCAGGCAAGGGTGACAACAAAAATATTGAATCGGTTCTTGATTAATCGTTACTGAATACTTTCAATACTTGAGTGTATGGATTATACAATAGATATACGTATTAATATTTCGAATCAACCTTGATGTGAAGGTTTTATATTTTTTTTACTAGGACACAAACACAAACTAAATTTGTTTACAATTTTTCAATATTAATTTATATTTGAATTGTAAAACATTTTCATATGTCCTCTAGCCCACGGGTTCCCTACCTATGGGTCGCCAACTTTTTTCGATTTTGGATTTGAACAAAACTAAAACTACAGTCGACTAAAATTACTTTAAATTTGAATCGTTCAAATTATGTAAATTCACATAAGAAATGAATGCATCACTGAGTTATTCTTATATAAACACAAAACATTCATTTGCTAAGCGTCAGTTTAAGTTTATCCTTGCACTTGAACGCCTGAAGATGCCGAAAGGCGAAACCCGGGTCGTGAGTAACAAAATCTGTGTAAATGTACATTATTTAAACGATTCAAATTTAATATTAAAATTCCACCAAGCACCTTCAGTCGAAATCTTAAATTATAAAATTACCTTATTGAAAAAATGTCTTTTTCAATTGCGTCGAGGCCGCGGGTTACATGGTCTTTATAAAAAGGGTCGCCACCCAAAAAAGGTTGGGAACTTATGCTCTAGCCTCAAACATATACCATTTTAGGACTGTCAAGTCTTGGCGGAAAGGCATTTTATTGAATAAAATTAGTAAAAAAAAGAATGTTTTATTATATAATATCAAATAACTTAGATTATTCCACGTATTGTGCTACAGACTGTGACACGTGTTTCGCATCTTTCAGAGGCATTCTCAGACGATATTACTTTCACAAATGCTTGTTTAAGTAGGAATGATTTTAATTTTGCTATTCTTTACGTGTCGCAGTTTTGTAGTTCACTACGTGGAATAATCTAAGCTATTTTATATTTAAATGAACTTCCACAAAGTTACCGGCGAATCCATCGAAAGAATGTTTTATTTTTTTGAGACCACCCATAAACCCTTAGTCTTCATGGTAAAACACTTAATTGCAGCTAGTTGTCGTTAAAACAACGATACTTGGGATTTTCAATGACTTGACGTTGAATTGTCAAAGAAGAGTATGGTGAAGTAGACAGTAATTAATTGTTATATATAATAATATGCTATTATATGAAATAACTTTAAATTCATTAAAAACTTTGCTGAAACATGTATTCTTCTTATACTTAATTGTTTGTATGTAAAATAAATGAACACGCTCTCTGCTGGAATTCGCAATTATATTTTAATGATCATTATATTTTTTTTTATCAAAAACACCAACCGGATTATGCTGAGCATCTCTAACCTTGACGCATCACGCCTTATCGCCGCGGGACTGCACATTTTAAAGGTTATGTCAAAATATAATAGGCCAACCAAAAATATCTCTCCGGGGGGATGGGTAAGACGTAAGGGTAGGTCTGAGTTAGGCCGAAGGACATGTTTACTTGTGAAGTCTTAAAAGTTTTCCAACAAGTAAACGGAGGGTGGAAAATCACATATACATATGTACTTGGAAGGATATTTTTATTTTATTTTCTTATTATCACACGTATTTATTTTGAAATAACAGAGTTAAAAAACCTGTGGTATTTAAATTTAATATATAATGTGTAAGTAATTAAAAAATTAAAAATAAAACTAAATAAGGTTTTTTAAATGAGACACTATTGGTTTTCTCAAAAATGAATAAGATTGTAATTATATTAGATAAAATTTAATATTCTACAAAGCATGTGAAAAAAAAATTAAATTGCTATTATTTACCGAGAAATGGTGGACATCAATTCACCACCTAACACTATTATTATTATAAAACCATAGTTAAGCTACGCCAAGAAAAATATAGTGCTGATAATTCTTAAAATGAAGAAAATGCTACAACAATAATATAAAAATCACTTTAAGGGTGTTCACTGTCAATACTTGGTGGAAAGGCATTATATTAATAAAAACAAAACACAACATTCATTTGTACTTTATTTCCACTTTATTTTAAAAGTTCAAGACCAGTTTCGCTCATGGCGAGCATTGTATCAACATTGTTTAAAAATACAGAAATTATAATTGTGTTTGTAATTACCATCAGTCACCACTTTATTAATCTTTGATGACTTTTTACAAAATATTAGAAGTGTTAAATATTTTAATTTTGTGTAATTAAAGAATCACTTCTACTGCAATTGGTAAATTCTTTGCAATTCCAATTGTTATTTACACCTTTTCGTTTATTTTTTTGTATAAATAGCACTGTTAAATTATATTTTTATTCAATTGACAATTTTAACCATGAGCAAAACCAGTCCTGACTTTTTTCAAATAAAGTGGAAATAAAGTACAAAGGAATATTGTGTTTTTTATTATTATAAAAATTAATGCAATTTTGTGAGTTGCAAGACATTCGTAAATTTCAATCTAAAAATCCAAATCAGTTCTAATTCTACCAAACTTTAAAATTTAAAATACATGCTGCAATTACTGTCAAATCAAAATTGAATCGTATAATTTGCATACACTTATGAGCACACTTCAATCGAAACCATGCCACAGTTAAAAAATCTACAGTACTGTTCAATTACTTTCTGTGTAGAAACTCTTATGGAAGGCATGACGTGACAGTATCAGTTCCACAAATACTACCCTTGTGTTTACAGAACCACGATGACGTACGCGGTATGCCCTATATAGGCCACAATATGTTTCGAGAGAGAAGTTTAGTTGCCAACATAAGACATTTTCGAAGGGAATGAAACCAGAAACGCATTTTCTAAGGTTCAAACGAGAAGTTCATTCATTTTAATTGCTGTAAATTGTCACATACGGTTGCATTTTTTTGACCAAAAGCTGCTTGTCAAATTAAATTTGAGGGCAAATTAATATTGTTTTCATGATGAGAATTTAATTAAAGGCTTATACATTGGAACGACAATTTAAATATGATTAGGGAGTGTAATACTAGATGCGTGTGCGGTTGCAGATAATTGATCGGTAATATGCCAGAGGAGACCAGATGCCCCAAACAAGCTGTTACACCACTGATTATTAATCAAGCATATTGTTAATTAATACTAAATCAATAAACATAATTTCAAGCTTATTGTTTTTACATGTTGTCATCAAAAAATAAATTCTTAAAATGATAGACTTAGTGTAATAACTCTGGTTTTGAGAAAATTGCAAAAATCCACAGAAGCACAATTTTTGATAACCATAAAAAATGTTATAAATTACCATAAATATTTGTTTGTTTTTATTATTCCTTAGTAGTCAATTAACATTATCAAAGCGATTGCCCACCCTAAAATTAGTATGACAATATATATAAGTATAGATTTATATGTTTGTCTGTTTATCTCATCTTTTTATAATGTATAATATTATACGCCACTTGACGTTGCCAGATATTTAAAAAAATATTTGTAATGTTTTTCATTTGAAAAATCAAATTTAAGCAATATACAGGAATTAATAACGCATTAATGTAACTCCGTGGAAAATCAAATGTTTTTTCTTTGAATTTGGTATCTGTTACGTTTTTCTCCACTTAAGCAAATTTATAATAATTTTAATATAATATATAAAAATATTTGTCTTTAACTGCGAATATTACTCAAATGCGTCAAATATATATATTTTAATATAATCATGCATTCAAGACGAGAAACACTGTACACTCATTTCTACAGTACCCACTTTTTTCCACTAGTCCCCGAGTATAAAGGATTTTTTAAATTAAATGATATCTTTCGATGGTTTCGGCGGTAACTTTGTGGAAGTTCATTTTAATAGAAAATTTAAATTAACTTTGATTATTCCACGTATTGTGTAACTAACTGTGACACGTGTTTCGCCTCTTTCAGAGGCATCTTCAGACTTACTATCGCAAAGTTTGCTTAAGTAATGAAGCAAGATTGATTATAACATTTTAAAATTATAAAATTACAAAATGGATTGGGTTTTTTTTCCTTTTAAGAGGAGCAAGGAGGGGGGTGTAGAATCGAAATAAAGCAAACAGATAATGATACTAATTTTACTAATGAGTTGTAAACAATCAGAATGGGATTTTTCCTTTTTAATGGAAGCAAAGAGGGGATTATAAAATGCAAACAAATTTAATCATACTACTAATGACGTTAAACATTACAAACTATTAAAACTAATGAGCTACAATCAATCATCTAGGTTTGTGATTACTCTATTAATTGGAAACAATTTTAGTAACGGGGAACCGCCTTTGCTATTAAGAATATTATTTAATAATATTTCTTTTTTGTTAAGAGTTTTATTAATTTCTAAAAATTCTAAGCTATTCATCTTTAAACCCTTTTTATTTACTCGGTGGAGTATTTCTAAATTACAAATCTGATTAAAATTATGATTATTTTCTATTAAATGATTGGCAAACTCAGAGAAATTGTTACTTTTTAGACATCTTATATGTTCTTTAATTCTAATATTAAAGTTTCTACCTGTCTGTCCAACATAAGACGCTTGACAGTCTCCACAAGAGAGTCGATAGATACCACTCTGTGACGATGAATCTACGCGATCTTTACTGTTCAATAAAATTTTACCTAAATTATTTACTGTATAAAACGCGGGTTCTATATTGTCTGGCAAAAATTTAACTATCTTTGACGAGATGTCTCCTAAATAAATAATTCTACGCCAGTTTTTAATATTATCGTTTGCTTTCTTCTCTCCTGAAAAAATATTATTTACTATGAGTTGTTTAACTTGCTTACGTTTAAGTAAGTTAACTACTACGTCTGTGTTGTAACCATTATTTACAGCTATCTGTTTAATAATGTTTAACTCTAATTCAAAGTTGACTTTAGTGAGAGGGATGTTAACTAATCTATTAATCATTGCATGGAATGATGAGAGTTTTTGCGACCACGGGTGAATTGATTGATGGTGAATGACGACATCTGTATAAGTAGGCTTTCTGTAAATGGCAAATTCTAATCTGTTGCTATTATTTTTCTTTATTGTTATGTCAAGAAAATTTAAGGTTTTTTGTTGCTCGATTTCTAGTGTGAATTTAATATTTGTATGCAATGAATTTAAATGACGTAAAAAGGTATCTAACTGTCTATCTGTTCCTGTCCAAATGCAAAAGATATCGTCTACATAACGATACCAAGTTTTTACATTTTTAAGTAACGTGTGATTTGACTTAAAGAGATTATTCTCAAAATAATCCATAAAAATATCCGCGAGCAAAGGTGAAATAGGACCACCCATAGGTAATCCTACCGATTGTTTGTAAAAATTTTTATTAAACAAAAAATAGTTTTGTTCAATACAAATATTAAAAAGTCTAAGCATTTCTTTAACGACGTTGCTATTAATATCCGAAAAAGTTAAAATTTCGCTGACTATATTTTTGCACTCTTCCGTTGGTACGTTAGTAAATAAATTTGTTACGTCGAATGATACTAATTTACAATTACTAGTTAATTGTATGTCTTTGATTTTTTCTGTGAAGTCTATGCTATTCTTAACTGTATACTTCGGTTTAAACACGTTGTAAGAATTAAAAACGTCATTTAATTCACGGGCGATTTTGTAAGATGGAGAACTACAAAAAGATACCACGGGACGAATCGGTATCAAGGGTTTGTGTAATTTGGGTAAGCCAAATAATCTCGGAGCTTGTGGGTTTAAATTAATAACTTTATTTTTATTTAAGTAGAAAATGATAGGGCAGTTTTTGACACACGTTTTTACCTCATCTTGAAATTTGGATGTAGGATCCTTGTTAAGTAATTGGAAATGATCTCCTTTCGACAAGAAGTCTTCTACTTTCGATGTATAATCTAATGAGTTTAAAATTACTATGGAATTGCCTTTATCTGCTTTCGTCAGAGTAAGGTTTTCTCGACGTAAAATATCTTTGATATTTTTCGCCGTCCGCATATCGGAATTCGATGATTTCAATGAGTTTAAGTCTAATTCTTTTATTTGTTGGGCACAAATATGTTTAAAAGCAACTGGTTGTTTGAATAGAGCAACATCTAAATCTACTGCTAGATTTTCAACACATTTGTCTAACATACTGTTGGAGATGTTAAATTTAAGGCCTTTTGACAAAAGGTTCATTTCTGAGACACTGAATGTATGTGATGACAGGTTCTTAACACGATCAAAGAATTTATGAGAGCTAAAATGTCCTGACGTCTGTGTAACCGAAAACGTTTGGATTTTATGGGATTCGATCAAAACATCTAGTTTTTTATTTAATGTCAGTCTCTTTGCATGTGACAATTTGCTAGCTAGTGTTCTCACACTATCATCAAATATATCCCATTCAATTGGATGTAAAACATGTACTAACTCGGAGTGTAAAAATTTCAAATTGAGCTTAATATTGTCTCTCACTACAAACAATGATTTCACTTCACCCTTCAACCACTTCACTTTTGCGAATTCCAATGCACTGTTTGCCGCAAAACTCTTGCACTTTGAATTTAAATTTAAATTGATGTATTTAGGAATGACTTTATTTTTCAGACAATTCTGATTAAAAAAGATTTTTTGACAAATTATGGAGTATTTAATAAACAATTTACGATATAAAAGCGCCTTTTTTGCCGTACTGGCTATTTTAATACTTTCGATGGTTTCGGCGGTAACTTTGTGGAAGTTCATTTTAATAGAAAATTTAAATTAACTTTGATTATTCCACGTATTGTGTAACTAACTGTGACACGTGTTTCGCCTCTTTCAGAGGCATCTTCAGACTTACTATCGCAAAGTTTGCTTAAGTAATGAAGCAAGATTGATTATAACATTTTAAAATTATAAAATTACAAAATGGATTGGGTTTTTTTTCCTTTTAAGAGGAGCAAGGAGGGGGGTGTAGAATCGAAATAAAGCAAACAGATAATGATACTAATTTTACTAATGAGTTGTAAACAATCAGAATGGGATTTTTCCTTTTTAATGGAAGCAAAGAGGGGATTATAAAATGCAAACAAATTTAATCATACTACTAATGACGTTAAACATTACAAACTATTAAAACTAATGAGCTACAATCAATCATCTAGGTTTGTGATTACTCTATTAATTGGAAACAATTTTAGTAACGGGGAACCGCCTTTGCTATTAAGAATATTATTTAATAATATTTCTTTTTTGTTAAGAGTTTTATTAATTTCTAAAAATTCTAAGCTATTCATCTTTAAACCCTTTTTATTTACTCGGTGGAGTATTTCTAAATTACAAATCTGATTAAAATTATGATTATTTTCTATTAAATGATTGGCAAACTCAGAGAAATTGTTACTTTTTAGACATCTTATATGTTCTTTAATTCTAATATTAAAGTTTCTACCTGTCTGTCCAACATAAGACGCTTGACAGTCTCCACAAGAGAGTCGATAGATACCACTCTGTGACGATGAATCTACGCGATCTTTACTGTTCAATAAAATTTTACCTAAATTATTTACTGTATAAAACGCGGGTTCTATATTGTCTGGCAAAAATTTAACTATCTTTGACGAGATGTCTCCTAAATAAATAATTCTACGCCAGTTTTTAATATTATCGTTTGCTTTCTTCTCTCCTGAAAAAATATTATTTACTATGAGTTGTTTAACTTGCTTACGTTTAAGTAAGTTAACTACTACGTCTGTGTTGTAACCATTAAACATTATTAAACAGATAGCTGTAAATAATGGTTACAACACAGACGTAGTAGTTAACTTACTTAAACGTAAGCAAGTTAAACAACTCATAGTAAATAATATTTTTTCAGGAGAGAAGAAAGCAAACGATAATATTAAAAACTGGCGTAGAATTATTTATTTAGGAGACATCTCGTCAAAGATAGTTAAATTTTTGCCAGACAATATAGAACCCGCGTTTTATACAGTAAATAATTTAGGTAAAATTTTATTGAACAGTAAAGATCGCGTAGATTCATCGTCACAGAGTGGTATCTATCGACTCTCTTGTGGAGACTGTCAAGCGTCTTATGTTGGACAGACAGGTAGAAACTTTAATATTAGAATTAAAGAACATATAAGATGTCTAAAAAGTAACAATTTCTCTGAGTTTGCCAATCATTTAATAGAAAATAATCATAATTTTAATCAGATTTGTAATTTAGAAATACTCCACCGAGTAAATAAAAAGGGTTTAAAGATGAATAGCTTAGAATTTTTAGAAATTAATAAAACTCTTAACAAAAAAGAAATATTATTAAATAATATTCTTAATAGCAAAGGCGGTTCCCCGTTACTAAAATTGTTTCCAATTAATAGAGTAATCACAAACCTAGATGATTGATTGTAGCTCATTAGTTTTAATAGTTTGTAATGTTTAACGTCATTAGTAGTATGATTAAATTTGTTTGCATTTTATAATCCCCTCTTTGCTTCCATTAAAAAGGAAAAATCCCATTCTGATTGTTTACAACTCATTAGTAAAATTAGTATCATTATCTGTTTGCTTTATTTCGATTCTACACCCCCCTCCTTGCTCCTCTTAAAAGGAAAAAAAACCCAATCCATTTTGTAATTTTATAATTTTAAAATGTTATAATCAATCTTGCTTCATTACTTAAGCAAACTTTGCGATAGTAAGTCTGAAGATGCCTCTGAAAGAGGCGAAACACGTGTCACAGTTAGTTACACAATACGTGGAATAATCAAAGTTAATTTAAATTTTCTATTAAATGATATCTACTGTTAACGATGTTGCTTATATTAATTATACTAATGATACGCGAAAATAAACATGTCCTAATTCGCTAAATTTATCGAGGAAGAAATGTATATTCTGTGTTGCTCAAAGAAAAAACAAGAAAAAAAACATATGACGTAGATAGTAGCTTACCAGGTCCTCCGCCATTGTTTTCACCACAGCTCTTCTCGTAGAGACGCTGCCTTGATAAGTAAAGCCTTGCAAGGGGTTTCATATCAGTAGCTGCGGGATCATAGAACGGTGAGCGAGGGTCGTTGGGGAAGTTTGGTCTTATGCGACGTATGACGTCACGAGGCGTCGTCGGTTGATCAGGAGACTGCAAAAAAATAATATTTATTAAAATCGTAAAACATATTTTGAGTAATCGTTAATATTACGTCACCTGATAATATTTTTCTGTCTTCATCTTTCTAGGTCATTGATTATTACGAATTGTTAAATTGTATAACAAGGCAGTACATTAGTGTTCCAATAATATGTTATGTATTACTAGCCAGTTAGTAATACATAATTAATTCAGTGTAAGTAAATTGTACTATAACCTTCAGGCAAGTGCAAGCATACGTTGTCAAAATAAACTGTATGGCAAACATAAAAACATTGATTTGTATATATATATTAAAAGACCTACTGTAAGCTAATTTTACTATGCCTTTAACCTTCCCAGAAGTGTAAGCAAAATGTTTGTCAAAGTTGTATTGCAATTGGATGAGCGGTGTGGCAACGCATACAGTACAAACAAACAAACATTATTTTTTTATATTTCAGAAGATAGATTAGATTGTGTATTTATTATTGTGAATGAAAAGTAAACGAAAAAACAGTTTACGTCGATTCGACATGAATTTAAGACAAATTATTTATCAGAAAATTAAATTAACTTACGATATATGTCGGCCCACTATCCGTTCCCGCATCCCAAGGATACAGGTTCAACACCTTGGACTCCACCCACGAGCAGTTGGGATTGCAAAGCTCCAGCCCTGATACTCCAACTATCCAGTCTGGTGATGGGTCTATCATGGAGACCAGTGACATTAAATGGTGACGACTGTCCACTCTGAACACGGCGAAGGTCTTCCCGGTGAGGTTTGGATATGATATTCCGCGGGCTTTGATAATCGTGCGAATGTGGTTGCTCTGTAAAAGAAAGGATACAGAAAAGGTTTTTGATTACATTCTGAAATGTTCGCTTCTAATGTGGGGCATATGATTTTTTAACTGAAGTATCTCAGCAAAAGTTTTTCTACGAAAACAGCTAGTTACTCAGTTGATCAACAACCCTTTTTTTTGACAAAAGTAGTGATCGGTTAATCTATCTAGCTACATCTTGTTATTTCAGAATTAAATTTTATACTTTCGACTGAAAAACATGCTGTTCGTGCTAGGATTCGAGTCCGTGAGATCCTTCACAGAAGCCAACGACTGTGACCACTTCGCTACGGACCCGACATTATAATGAAAGGAAACTATATTTACTATGATGAAATTGTCAAATTAAAAGGTAACTTATGCTTTTATAAGTATCTCTTATAAGATCGTGTGCATATACATCATCTCTTTGTTATAGTAATAAGAACTGTACTCAAGTGATCAGGTGGACTTAAACTAATCTACCGGAAAAGTTTTTTTTAAATCAAATTTCGTTTATTAAATCTAGTATATTTTCGGCTTAAGTTTTTGTGATGTCTTTCCTGCATGGCTTAATTTTTCGTAACTTCTTACAAAAAGAGAAAAAACAATTTTACCATCATTATATTATTATTTATCATCATTATAATCAGGGCTTTGAACCGAAACGGAACCGGACACCAAAAACCGTTAAAACTGTTATTTTTGGTGAAACGAAAACCGGAACCGAAACGAAAACAATATCGGTTCTTTTTCGGTTCTCGCTAGTATTGTCGGTAAATCACTGTAGGGTTTTAAATTTTTTAAATTCCTCGATGAGCTCAAAAAAAAACGAGTCTCGAAGATATTTTGGGCAAATCGGTAAATTCCTGGGCTTTTGGATTCGAGCTGAAACGAAAACCGTTAAAACCGTTATTTTCGCCGGAACGAAAACCGAAACCGGAACGAAAAAAATAGCAGTTCGAAGCCCTGATTACAATACTAGTAATACATAAATTAAATAAACTGAAAAGCTCTGCCTCGCATATTACAAAAAATAGCTTTTACGATGATTTATAAACTCAACTGGTCCATGATTTTTTGATAGATTTATCTGAATTTTTCATTAATTTTATGCACAAAGTCCATTGTAATATTGTGTTCATTGTTTTCAGTCGTAACCAATTACCATGAAAATTTAACGAACATCCGTCAATGGCCGGCGCCCTGTGAAGGAACAACAAAGCTGAATTTTTCATTATCTATTCGTACAATGTTTCGTTCTGTGTACATAATAAAACAATGGAATGCTTTCCGTCACGTTCCTGGATTTTGGGTATGATTGAAAATTAATTTTAAATGATCATGCAGATCAGAACCAGCCTATCGACATTGATTGGATGTGTTTTAATGGTACATTGACTTTATACAAAAAACGTAACGAAAGTATTGATTTTGTATTTTTTAAATATAAATTGGATCATTTTAAAAAACAACATAAAAAATAATTATTGCAAACGAAAAAAAAAGTAATGCTTACGACGCATTCTGTGCTATTTTTTTCAATATAAAAAAAAAAAACTCATATTTATTTCGGCCGCCTGTGTGGTCGAGCGGTCAACGTCGATGGCTTCGGTTACGGAGGTCACGTGTTCGAATCCCAGTACGGACAGTTTTATAAATTGATTTTTCAATCGATTTATGAATTTTTGTTCGAAGGCATGGATGTATGTATTGTCTCGAATTCCCTTCTCCCACCCATCCTATCCTGTGAACGGGGCGTATCGAGAGCGATTACGTAACCACTTATCATGTCTTAGCCCTATCTTACTATTCCTACCCTCTTTGGAAAAAGAGAGGTTGAGCAACTGAGTAACAAG
This sequence comes from Himalopsyche tibetana, assembly GCA_030503985.1. Lineage (NCBI taxonomy): Eukaryota > Metazoa > Arthropoda > Insecta > Trichoptera > Rhyacophilidae > Himalopsyche > Himalopsyche tibetana. Next base: position 28,562,161 of record JAPJYX010000005.1, read on the forward strand.
CAGTTCTTGTAGAACCACTTCTGTTGAGATAAACTTCATTAGAAGTCCATATGTTCCACATTGGGAGGGGAAATGGTAAAAAAATATCGTATTGAATAATCTATTTTATTAAATTTTACCATACTACAATTTGACGAGAACCAGATCGATACAAAACTAAACTGCTTATTATTTAATATTTAACAAAGCCTATAAATTCAAATAACAGATAATTCTTCTTTGCCTATAAATTCTCAAAATTATATAATGTAAGCATACAGTTTATTATTTTTCAGCGTGTAAGACAGATGTGATGTTATTACATAAAGATACAAAAGCAATTTCAATTTCAATCTTAATAATATTTATTTTTAGCTTAGTCAATCATATTATTTGTTTACTGACCATCATATTATTTGTTTAACCAATATTTATTGCAAAACAAATGGTAATTAAAAATTTATCATCGCATATAAACAAAATACTTAACTGTTACTAATTAATTTATACGACGTTTGTTTTACCCTTTACTGGTTCTATAATATTCATTTTTAAGCTTGATTTGACTGTAACTTAGTTGTCTAGCAGTATTGGAAAACTAAACTGATAGGTGACTGCATACCTAAAATATTAAAGTTGAAAAACATATACGTACATACTGAATTTATGTTTGTTTTCTAGTGTTATTGATTCGAAAAATTTTGGCAACGGCTCTATATAGGTGTTGTACAAGATAAACCGACTGACCTGAAAACGAGAGATAAAAATTCGATTTCCTTCCGATAACATGCAATCCAGTCCAAGTTTTCCAGGGCAATTTAATTTATCAGCTCTTTTTACAGATAGTTTTTCTAAAATTGGCGCAGAGTTTAACTAAAAAACACGTGCTCTATAAGATTCTTAATAGAAAACACGAAAATATTATATTTATTTGTTGACACTATTAGAGAAATTTCTTCCATGTTTTACATATTTTAGAATCATCCACAGTATAAATATATTTTTTAAATTATTTCAATAACTTAAGCTTAAAGTTATCACTCAGGATAAATGTTAAGTTGAAATGTTTTAACACCTTTTATTAAATTAAGCAAAAAAAGATTTCATAAACATTAAATCTATAATTGAAGTACATGTAAGTAAAACACACCTTGTATTATACTTCTACCAAATTAGAAAAATCATTACAAACTATTGGCATCGTAACCGTGGAAACGATTGTAACATTGTTCTAATGTTTAAATAATAGTACGAAATGCAAACCTACTAAAAAATATACATAAAAATTCAAGGTTAGTCATAGCTTAGCATATAAATAAAGTATATTGTAGTTACCTCTGCTTTAAGCTCACTTTCCAAAACTCTCGTAGCACCGTGCTCCGCCAACTGGCGTAGACCCTCCGTAGCTTGGCGATTGTAGTCCCAAAACCTATACTCTGCAGCGTGAGATGCACCAATGACATCACTAAATCTTGTGAGCCACCCGTTTGAAGGGAAGTCTTTTGGGTGGGTGTGCCTCGACCACAGTCCTTCAAATGTCACCTTGTGTGTAAACGAAAATCTTTTGTCAGTACATTATTAAAGCAGCACACTACTATTTAAAAAAAATGAAAATTAATAGCTATCAAAGCTTTTAATTTACTATTAATTTAGAAATGGATAGCTTAACATATTTGCTATTGTTACTAAATCTTTTATAGGTTTTTAGATCCGATATTGCCTTTTGACTTTAAAAAAACATGTATTACATATCAGAATATTGTCAATGCAATCACATATATCAAAACCGATTGTACAAGAAAATTTTAGTCGTACTAGACAAGAATTTAAGTTTAAAACCACCGATTGATTAATTAATTTCTAATCGTGACAGTAGAAGACGATTATGTAGGTGTATACAAAATGGTTCAATGTAACTAACATATATGTTAACGTAAAATAATTACATGCACTTATTATATTTTTTCTTCCTTGGTATAAATGATAAATGTTGATACACTTGATAACGTGTGTTGTATCATACTTATAAAAAAATAATATTGTCTTTTTAAATATTCATAATAATGTACACATTAATCAACAGCTGGTTATGAACAAAATGACTGAGATATTCATAAGCTATGTATGTTCAATTAAACTTCTACAAAAAATCATCACCAATAATCCATTATCATCAATTTATGGTCAAAAAATATATTATTATATTACCTCGTATTTAGCTTCATCACATGCACAGCATTGCTGAATTATTGGTGGCTGTGTATCAAAGGTCTCTTCAACATCCTCACAAAGGGTTTTGCTAAGAGGACCATCATCCATGTACCAAATGTCATGGTGCTCTATGACTGTAGCTTTGAGTGTGACGCAGCCACTTCCTGGAGGTGGCGATGACCATAGAACCTATAAAAAAGAAAAAAAACATTCATTATGCTCGTAGTGTACAATACTGTATTAAAAACATAAAATCAAACACCAAAATCATAAATAGTATTAGATTTTTATTGCCTTTACTTGTCCATTCTTGAAGGAAAAGCATTAAATTCAAAAAAATGTTTTTATGTGTCATTTACATTTATTATTTTTATTTTTTTCAAAAATCAGAAACCAATTATCACAAGCATTATTACCTAATGATAGTTGATTAAGGTCAAATAGATTCTAAGTAATTTATATAAACAGTCATAATATTATATAAATGTTCCTGTATCGTGATTAAACAGTATCTAATACAGGGGTGGGAAACCTTTTCTTCTCTAAAGGCCGTATTCATTTTTCTGATTCGACTGAGGCTGCAGTAAACATTGACTAGGGAATTTTTGGCCGAAACAATTTCATGCCAATTTCTAAAGCCCAAAAATTTGCGGATTTCTCAAAATAACCAGCGTGGGACCTTTTTTAGGTCTTTTAAAGATTTTGACATCTAAAATCCCAAGAATTTACGAAATCACAAAAATTTACAGAATTAGAGAATTGGCCAGAAGGCCGCACCAGAGTAGCCAAAAGGCCGCAGGTTCCTCACGCCTGATCTAATACATACTAATATAACATTTTAGCTGTAAAAGTTTTACATTCGGAATTGTTTTTTACGGTCTTCAAAATTAAATGTAGCAATTTAAAAATATCATAGAATACCGTTATCTACTGAGCCGTTGTCAATGACTGAAGATTTTTACGGAAAAACATTTATAATGTTTCTTTTGTAAAAACGAAAAGTAACGAAGAATTTTTTGTTTTTAAAAAGAGTCCTTTTATTTTGTTTAGCCTTTCATTGCAAAATAAGAAACCTTTTATTAAGGGAGGCCATAAAAACTTGTTTATTTTTACATTACAAATAAATTTCTATTAGGTAAAATCTTCAAAGTTCCCGAGCGCTCTTTCAAATGAGATAAAATATGAACGGTCAGGGATTAAAACACACCTCCAAAGCAAACCGTTAAAATGAAATGGCCGTGGTTTATTTTTCTTTGCAAATAAATCATAATTCTATGGAGACCTCGGAGGATTTTCAAACGCAGAGGTTACCGTGTTTGGGCTGCAGTCGAGAATAATATGGAAAATATTTTCAACAGAAAGACGAAACGTAAGATATAATTAATTGGTACTTTCTTGGTGTATGGACATTTAACTTATAAAAAGTACTAAGCAAACATAACCTTACCTCATTTAAAATAGGCCGAAAAAAATTACTGTGCCCAAATTAATTCAATTGTACAGTTTGGTTAGGTTAGGTAATAAACGATAATAAACTAAAAGGTAACGATTTATTTGAGTTAATTTTGGTCGCGAAATAAAGTCACTGCCTTCCTAAAACGAGATAATACTGTCAAACTTGCTTATTACGACGAAAATTTAGTTTACATTACATTCATGTAGATGTTAATTCTTCTATGCAGAGATTGTGTCTCTTTATATTGCTGATAATTTACCAATACTTTGACCCAGTGGGCGAGTGTTTGATGTTGTTGGAATTATTCGGTTTCAGTTTCCAAGAAATTGAATACCATGAATTAATTTGTTGTAAGCATCCGCATAACATACAAACCTTCCAAAAAACTAGGCGTAACAAGACTTTCTTTATCTTTCAAAGTCCATTTTAACTATATTTATTCGCTCACACACGAGAAGTTGAATTACTGCATAACAGTATCTTTTTAATGCTCTATTGGGAGTAATATATGTATCACATAGAAAAGCAAACATGGAAAAAAGGGTTAAATATAGTTTTGCTGAGAAATATTAAATTAAAAGATTTGGTCGTATATGATTGGGATGGGCCACAATTATATGAATTTTGAGAGTCGCTGTTGTAGTGTTAAGGTAAATTAAAATTTATACCTGGACATGTTTGAAGATGCCTTTGTTTTAAATTAATGTGAAGTGGGCCGTGACTAAATAAATTAGAACAAGTAGGGTTCAAAAAGCGGCGAGGGTATATTTATTGAAATACGGAAAACGGAATGTCCGCAAAGGGATATTACGCTCCACTAAATTATCTTGTGAATATATATAAATCTCGATTAAAACACTTCCAGTAAATTTCCCGTGAATGTAAGAAGTTATTGAGGCCGCAAATTAAAAAAACATGTTTTAATTTATTGAATAGATTGGTGTTCACTCAGTAGAGCCGACGAACCCAACCAGTTCTGATTATTTGATGAAAAAATTGTAGAATACATACAAATAGTTTTGTTTTGTGTTTTTTAAATAGTAAAAATCAATATAAAAAAATGAAAATGAAATTTCTTGCAAATGTTTGTCAAATTTTCTCGAATGCTATATCAGATTAGTATGTCTAGTTTTTTTTGATACCATGTCCACTCTCAGCTCCCAATGTAGAGCATAATGATTCCTAATGGAGTTTATATCTACGAGAACTGCTTGTTACTCAGTTGGTCAACCTATCCTTTTCCAAAGAGAGTAGGAATAGAAGGCTATGACAGGAATAGTAGTTAGCTAATTGCTCTCAATTCACTCTGTTCATAGAATGGGATGGGTGGGAGGGGGGAATTCATCACATTTTGCTTTCGAACAGAAATTCATAAATCGATTGAAAAATCAATTTATAAAACAGTCTGGGATTCGAGTCCGTGACCTCCACAACTGAAGCCAACGACGTTGACCACTCGACCACACAGGTGACATATTTAGTTTTTACAAAGATTTTTTTGTGCTGTATAACGATTTCAAATATGATATTTAGTAGTTTGATGTGGTAATGCAGTTTCAGAATCAGTTATTATACTATACATTGATTTGATTTTCGATGGGTTCAGTAACTTTGTGGATGTTGATTTTTAATATGAAATTATACTCGATAACGTTGTTACTCAATTTGCTGTGTTTCAAATTATAAAACTTGGATCGCCTCTTTAAAAAGCATCACCAGAAAGAATACCGCAAGATTTACGAATAAACAGAAAATTGATTCGAATTCTTATGTTATAAATTACACAATAAATGTCGGGTTTTTATTCTTTTTTTACAGAACGCAGGAAAGGAACGTGATATAAACATTGACGGTACTAGAGACAAATTTATTACTTATATTAAGTACCTTAAATTACAATGAAAACACATGACACAATTTTCTACACAAGTTTAGAATCAAGTTTAGTTTTATATAATTATTTGGTGTTAATGGTCCACTTTATTTTTACTAAACCGTAGTCGTCCGTGGTTACTAGAGCTTGTCAGTTTTCAAAAACCGGTTTTTGGCAAAATTTGCGACATTTTGTAACCGGTTGTACTAATACAACTCTTTAAAAACATAAAAGAATCAATACATAGATTTTTTGAAGATCCACTACAAAAAACTTCAAATTAAATAACACTTATGGCCGATTTTTCCATATACGAGTCTACAAACAAAAGGACAAAAAATTTGGATCTTTATTTGATGCCTCAAAGACTATATGCCCCACATCATTACCCAGAGAAAGGGTATTTCCGATATCAGGAAATGTTACAACAATTAGATCATCACTAAGTGATCGATCAGTGGACGCTTTGTGTTTTTTTAAAACATATTTTCTGAAGAGTAACACCAAATAACATCTTGTTGTGTATTATTATGTATATGAATAAACAAAATAAAAAAGAATTTTAAACTTTTTTTCGCTGTTATAATTGAAAATACTTGTCGCAAAACTTTGAAAACCGGATAAAACCGGTTTCCGCACAATTGACATTCGAAAACCGGTTTTTTCAAAAGTCGGTTTTTGTATAAGCCCTAGTGACTACAATACAAATTTAAAACACTGCGTTATATTATTGTAGAAAGATAATAAAACAAAATGTTGACAAGCGAAACCGATTTTGGTCTTTTTATGTTCGAAATTAGTATAAAAAGTTTATTTTATATATAAAATCTTTCTACCAGGAATTGACGGTGGAGAGCACCTTAAAAGTGATAGATAAACAAAGTTCTGTTAAGAATATAAAAAACAAAATAGAGTATGTATTCGTAACAAAACCGATAAACATTACTAAAACCAGGGCTCTGGCGATGGAGTCGGAAAAACCGTAGAAAAATAATTTAAAGATATTGAAAAAACGTTAGTCTATTCATCAAATTGATTGGTGAAATCTACTAGAATCTATTCTAGTAACTAGAGCGATCTGATGGTATAAATATATTTTAGTTAAATGGGAATATTTTAAAAAATCAAATCATAATCGGAGTCGTCTCTTTTTTACCCGACTCCACAGCCCCGACTAAAACTCAATGCACTCATTCACCTTTTCAAAGTAAAAAAGCTTGTTGCAGATTTATGTTGACAGGCGTAAAATAATGGCTCCAAATTACTGCATACGAGTTTGTCGCCCAGTTCCGTTTAACTGCAAACGAGATCTGTCATAAAAATAACGGCGTCAGCTGTTCGACTAGACGGCCGCCATATTATTTATAAGCGCCATGTTGAATTACTGTCACCATTTGGCGGGATCTATTATGCAAATATTTAAAACGTATATCGACAAATTTTATGATGGATTGATCACAAACTGAATTATTTATAGATTTAATGTGACTTATATTATTAGTTGTTATTAAAAACGTATGCTAAATTTAGTATTTTTTTTACAGTTTTTATACATTGTCAACATATAAAAATACTATAAATTTGTTTTTTATAATGCCTATTTTCGTTCGATTTTTATTAAAATGTGTGGTGTAAAAAAAAGTATTTTATTTTGTAAAAGTCATTTTTTTTAATCCATGTCTGCTCCCAATGTGGAGCATATGGCCTCCTAATGGAGGTATCTTAACAGATTTTTTCTACGAGAACTGTTTGTTACTTAGTCGCTCAACCTCACTTTTTTCAAAGTGAGATGTAGGGACAGAAGGATAAGACTAGAACAGGAATAGCAGTTGGCTAATCACTATTGCTACACCCAGTTATTAAAGGATCAGAAGGGTGGGAGAAGAGGAAATGATGTGAATTGACATCACAAACACCCAGTCTTCGATCACAACTTGAATAATTCTCAAATTCACTGTGATCTGACCGGGGATCGAACACAGACCTGCGTAATCGGTAGAGCAAGCTCTAACCAACTGGGCCACAGCAGGAGACAAAAAGTCATTATAACTGAATAATAAAACAATGTAAATTAATTCAATTACCAGTTTTAATTTTTAACGACTGAAATATATGATTCATCTTCATTCAAGATAACGATCGCTAAGCTATTTAGGGCTGCGCCTAAAACTTAATCGTATAACTTGGAATATATGAGGTATCTAAAAGCAAACACCGATACATCAAAATTTTGACAAAATCTAAGAAACATACGTATATATATATTAAATAATAAGTTATTCGGAAATAATTGCATTTTTTGCATTGATCCGACTTTGCAAGCTTTCCACAAATACTTTAAATATTTAAATTCTCCTCATTCAAATCATTTTTTTTCATAACCATCTCGTAAAGATCTAATAAGATCCCACTCAATAAATCACATATTTTTTTCTTGCAGTACTTTATTAGAAATATTCAATAAATAAAAATAGCATGCAATTTCGTGAGAAACCGTCGCTCGGTTGAAATTCTAATATCGGGAGTGCGTGGTTTTCTTAAAATTGGATGCACTAGAACAGTAGTCGGCAAACTTATTAGACAACTGAGCCAAATATCAGCTTTAAAATGATTGAGATTTCTTTTGAGAGCCATTTTTTAAAAACTTAAGCTATATAGGTAGGTAAATTGTTATTATCTTAATAAGGGTACCCTAAGCTGGCTTTTGTTGCCACCTGTGTGGTCAACGTTGTTGACTTCGGCTACAGAGGGCCCGGGTTCAAATCCCGGTACGGACAGTTTTATAAATTGACTTTTCAATCAATTTATGAACTTCTGTTCAAAGGCATGGATGTATGTGATGTCTTGAATTCCACCCTCTCACCCATCCTATCTTATGAACAGAGCGTATCGAGAGCGATTAGCTTACCACTAATCCTGTCCTAGCCCTGTCCTTCTATCCCTACTCTCTTTGGAAAAAGATAGGTTGAACAACTGAGTAACAAGCAGTTCTTGTTGAAACACTTCTGTTGAGATAAACTCCATTAGGAGTCCATATGCTCCACATTGGGAGCGGACATGGTTTTTTAAAAAAAGCTGGCTTTTGCTTAAAAGTTCTTCAATTTGATTGAGGTACGTTTGCTGAGACTGCCCCTTCCAACTCTGAGTTTTAAGACCGTAAACCGATTTCTGCGCGTGGGGCACGAAGTATCATCTGAACTGTATGTAATATTTTGTGGAAGCCGCAGTTAGTCGACCACTGCAAACGAAAAATAAGTTTTAATGACATGCAAATTCCGATAAATTCAGTAGTTACAGACGAATGACGTGTTTCCAATTTTATTTCGCTTACATTTAGTAGTATAAATAAGCGAGTGAGAAAATAGGCATATTGTTATCAATTGGAAATAAACTATTGTTAAAACTATTAATTTAAGCGTGAAAAATTTTGAACATGTGGAAATGTGTGAATATCGGACTTGCTTTTAGACGCCTCATATGTCTTATGTACCATACGCAATGTATCAATTTGTATGGGAGGCTTGGCACTTGTAAGATAAATATAGAGAAACGTTTGATTGCAACGCAAATTTGCATAGCTTCGGAGGCCTTTGCGAAACTATTCTGTTCGAGGGATAATTCACTTAGATACCTAAATAAACACGTATGATGGGCCCAACACTCATGTGATCTGTTGAATTCTGTTTGAAGTGCACCCCTTCATAAATATAAATGGATATGATATGTGTTATCTGCTTTTGAATGTAAAACAGCAACTATTTTATGATTCAGTTGGCACGATACATTCGGTTAAGTCCAATTATGTCATTATAAGTAATATAATAAAAAATGTTTTTGTTGTTTGTTGATAGATTTTTCGGTATGATGCTTTCAAGACCATTTTATATTTATGATATAGTTACAACATAGTTTTTGAGGAACATAATAATTGTGACATTTCACACGTGTTTTACCTCTTTGAGAAGCATCATCATACGTAAAATAGCTTCGGAATTTTCCTAACTTGCTTTCTTCGGGGTAAGATTTTCGAAAGACCGTAAATTATAAGATTATAAATTACAAAATAAACTAGTTTTTTCTTATATTTGTATTGTAGAAAATCTTATCTACGACTTAAGATGTTTTTCTACAACATTATTTAAACAAGTGTCACGGGGTACTTTACATCAGCCGTCGGCAACTGGTGGTCCGCAGAGAAATCTGACATTTTTTAAATTCTATCACCAGAAAAAAAATCAACTGAATCTCGTAACACATACATACTATATATTGATGCAAAAGTCAATTTGGTGGTACGCCAGATCAAAATTTTGACATTTGAATCTATCTAGTGGTCTGTGAGTCCAAAAAGGTTGCCGACCGCTGCTCTACATTATGCTGTCATCTAAATTTTCTCAAAATTGACATAGTGTAATTTACCCACTATAAACACATATAATGACCTAATGTGTTGAATAAGAAATCGATTAAACGCTAAATTTTAAAAAGTATATAAATAATAAGTATAACACATATTTGCACGTATCTTATTGTTTTAAATATGTCACATTTTGAAGATTTTGTATTATCAAAATATATTTAATTTTGAATTTGTAAATCGATTTATTAATGATATTGCTCATTCTTGTTTTTGGTTTCTTAAGGGTACCACCGGTCAAGATATAAGACATAAAAGATACAACTCGAATTTAGAAACTTAATTGACAACACTGACAAACTTAAGTATAATACTTTGTGATTTTACACCATAGTGCTATGTAGCTGATACCGTTAACTAAAATGTACAATAATATACAACAATACGCATATAATTTTACATGAATTTTTTTTTTCCAAAACCAAGATCATTGAATTTTAAGTCAAAAAGAATATTTACTAAATTAAATTTTCGGCATGTCTGCCATTATGTAAAGGACAAAGAAAACATCAAAAGAAAATTTTCAGAGGTAAAATATTGTCATTAGAAAAAACAATGTAGTATCACATCCCGTAAGTTCAGACTCAAAGTGAAATTTGGAAATTAAACTGCGCAATGTCGTAACTAAGCTATCGTGTATGCCCCACCACCACCCCTCTTTTGGGAATAATGGGACACAGTTTCAGGCGGAAACTTTAATGAAAACATCCACAGTATGGTAACATAATAACGCTTTAAGGATATTTCGTTCGCAACATGTTTGTTTAATAAACAGTTCTAGATTCCAAATAAAGTTTTCAAATAACATTATATGTGCGGCACAGTTGTGTCAGAACTAACGTGATAAATTTTAAGGAAATAGTGTGGAATGACAATTGAATGATATATATTTAAAGTTATACAGATGAAAAGCGCGGAACCAATTTAATTTAGACAAATATGACAACTTATTTACAACATTTTAATCCTACTGTCTAATAACATTTTTTTTATTACGATGCCTGCTATTTAATAAGTAAGACTCTAGGATCCTAAAAGAGCTTAGAGTAGCAAAAGTTTTTTTATTAAAACTGCTTGAACCTTTCATTTTCGGCGAAAGTAAGGTTGAAAGATTATCACTAAGACACGGCAAGTAATTTGCTAATTACTTTTACTAGGCCCTGTTTCAATGATCGGATTGATGGAATGAAATAATTAATACATCACAGACATTCATGATTACGAACAATAATCTATCTAATTGATTAAAATATCAATTGATAACATTATCAATACTGAGATGTCAACCGATTAATATCAACGAATAGAGCTATATCTAATAACTCTGTTAAGAATATATTATTCTCTGTCCTATGTTGAGATATAAAACACGGTTTACATTTTTTATCTTTACACAGCTGGACGGTAATGTATTGGTAATGTAATGTAAAGGCATCGATGTCTGTGGTGTTTATATTCTTTCCCACCTACCCTACTAAGAGCACCTTGATAAATAATTTACAACTGGTAATTTTTTAACCCATATTTTTAAAGGATTCGGAGGTAACTTTGTCACTTCACTTTATGTTTCACAGATAGTTTCTTTAAGAAACTTATCAGACAGAACATTGCTATGTTTACGAATATGAATTTTTTGTATCTTATTCTAGTTATTAAATATATTTTGGTACAATTATGCAAAAGAGAAATATTGTCAATGAAAAGGAATATGAAAATGCACCTCTATATTATAATAGTGTATTACCACATTTTTGTTCAAATTGCTTCAAAATTCACATGGAAAATAAAAAGGATTAATAAATAATCTTACCTAGAATTAAAACTAGCATGTTGGTTTAGGTTATTATGTTAAGCGTTTGAAGAAGTCTTACCACCAAATTATTCATTCATAAATATTCTGCTAGAGAGATAAAAAAACATTTAAGAAAAATAGCCAATCTACGGAATTTAAAATATGTTCTTACCTGAACGTCACTTTTCGCGAATGAACTGGAATGCGTGACAGCGTTGGGGCATTTCTCACTGATCTTTGTGAGCGAGTCTCCAAGTATTGAAAAGGTTCCAGCATCAGGATTAACTGATCCCTTTTGAGAGACAAACGACTCAGACATCGTGTCTTCTGGCTCAGCCACTATCAGGAAACCAGTGAATCTACTGGGAACCTGAAGGTTGCTCTGCGCGCGGAGAGTAACTGTAAAGAAAAAAGAACATATATTTATAGATACGTAGAATAAGTAAGCGTGCTGATGGGTTTTATTTAATCATATTAATTTTGTCAATAACAAATTTTTTGCATAATTATTACTTCAATATATTTATCTGTACTAATTGAATAATTTAAATTCATTGATCTTTGTCGTGATGGAAAGAATCACACTTTTGTAAAATTATGAATTATTTGCATGAATTAACCCTGTACATATTTATAAAAATTAATATGAAAAGTATTGTTTTAAGTTGTACATGTATATTATATAAGATTATTTATTTATAGTGGTATGGAAAGAATAATTAATTAAAAAGTAATTGTAATAATGAATTCGGCTTCGGGCTTCGGGGAACAAAAGCGGCAGTTTTCATAATTCTAAAATGTTAAATAATCAATTAAAACGAATTTCTTTACTGATTAAAAGTCTGAAAAATTCATGTTATATATGATTTGTATTTGTTATCTTAATATTGTATTATTGTTTATATTGTTTTGAGAAATTCTTTTAAATACAACGTGATTGCTACACAAGACTATGCAAACTGTCAGTTTTACGTACTACGTTAATCTGAATGTTTATATGAAAAAAATCATTTAGATTTTTTATAATGTTGAAAATGGCAAATTATATTGTAAATATAAAGTATTGATAATATTTTTCATACTCTAGTCAATTTTACAGACACAAACGAACAAATTCGTAAGGGTGTATATTTAAATTGTTCAAAAATGTTTAAAAAATTATAAAATATCAAATACAAGGGTTCTCATTATACATATTACTATACCATATGTACACACACATATATATATTGACATTATTATTGTGAGAAATTTCTACTTTTGTTCACGATGTTATACCCCAAGAATAAATACCCACTAATAAAAGTTATTCGGACCAACGGCAGTTGGATTAAACTCAACGTAAAACAGGTAGATAGAAATAAATAAAAAAACATCGCTCACTTGTTACGAAAACGTTTTATTAGGAATTTACAATCATTAAAGTTTAATCACACATAATATTTAACAAACAAAATTTTGAATTATTACGATACAGAATAACTATTATAATATCTAGCTTGCTCAAACGATTTTATAGAAGTTAAAAAAAATATATTTAAGTCCGCGCGACAGAGAAAAAAATGAATTTAGATCTCGTCGAGATGGAAAAATATCAGTTTTTTTCATCTCGACGTCGGGCTTTCTTTGCGATACGCCATTCGGTGAATAACGTATCACACAAAACCACAAAAGAAAAAGAAAACCACAAGTGACTCTAAATTAAAGGTCTCTGGAAGCAAGTTCCAGGACCGGGAAGTGTCCCCCACACACGTTGTGTTCGGTTCTTGTCCCAAAAAGCAAGAAAGAAAGAAACAAAAACCGCATCGGATATCGAAAAACAATGTTGCCATTTAAGGTCATAAAAAATCGATATTACAGGTTACATGATAAAAAAAATTAAACACAATAATTTAACTATTTTTTTAAAAATGTCTGCCAGTTGTCATCACAAAAGTGGTAGTAGGAGCAAAGGCCTATAAGTCATACCGTATCAATAAATATATATATATATATATATAGTACCATAATTTTATTTGAGCAAACATAAACGGTTAACAGTAAAATATACCATGTATTATTTTTAGTATGTATACTGAAATAGCGAATATAATACTTGCGATGGATTCGGCGGTAAATTTGTGGAAGTTCATTTTAATATAAAATTTAATATAGCTTTGGTTATTCCACGTATTGTTCTACTAACTAATACCCGTGTTTCGCCTCTTTCAGAAGCATCCTCAAACAATCTTACTTTCACAATGATTACTTAAGTACGTGTCACAGTTAATAAACAATACGTGGAATAATCTAAGTTATTTTTAATTTTATATTAGCGAATATAAGTTTATTGTAAAAGAATAATAAATTACTCGACAATGGATTAAAGGAACAGATTTTTTTTACAGCCAGGGAAAAAAGATTGCATAAGTCTTTTGATCTTGACGATCATCAGAATAATTTAATGGATATATGTATTTCTAAATTAAAAAATATATTAATATGATGCACCTATATCTACTTTGATTATACTGTAAGAAAATCTCACAAAACCTTCTAATCTATAGGGAAATTGAAATACGCACGAACTATGTCACTTTTTATATTGCAGGTAAGAAATATAACTTGGGAAAAGAAAAAAAACCATTTGAAAGAAAATTTGTTTTTTCCCACGGGAAATTTTGTATACCCCAAATGTATATATTATTCGTTTATTTTTCATGATTCGAGATTAAGGAAATATAAATAAATTTAAAGGAATTATCTTTAATTTATTCCTTTCGCTGGTTTAAGTATTTATTTGTTTTCATATTATTAATTTAAAAAGTAAAGTCATGTGCGGTATTGTTTGCAAACTCAACTCAACAAGATTTTTTGTAAAACTACCCGAGATAATTTCAAGAACAAATTAACACACAATTCAACGATGTTCAATATTTCAAATTAAAATGTCAAAAACCTTGTCTAAGAAAACGTGGTAAAAGAACGCCATACCGCTAAAGTGCTAAGATCAGTGGCCGAATGGTAATTAATTAATAAAATTCTATTTTTTTAATTGTAAATTGTGGCTTAAGTATGCGCTGTTGTTTACATTTAGCAACATCTTTATTTTGATTAATAAATCATATTAAAAATAACATGTGTTTCAAAGCTTTAATGATTCTTAAAAAAACTTTTATTTAAAAGGAAAAAAAATAATGGTGCCCTGTCACTTGTTATTTTACTTAAACAAAGTGGTACCATATTTTAAAACAAATCTCTTATACAAATAAACGGAGCCCGTATATTTTTTATGAGTAAATATTGTCGCAATAAAAACATTTCTCAGGCTAACCCAGAATGTAATTTGCAAAGGCCTATTCTTTGTTGTAATCCCTTTATTCGCAAAGGATTAGTCGTAATTGTGTTTGTGCTACGATTATCATTAAATTAAATATTCTTTCTTTTTAAAATATTTTTTTTATTTTAGTTTTAATAAATATATATTAAAGAATCACCAAAACATTATTGTATCCTAATTACGTTTCATATTACTTAACAATATATAATCTTCGTACAACAGCTTTTTTCTATATAGCCATTAGCAGTAGTTAATCTTCTTATCTTTCATATTAAAATAATGGCAGCTTTGTATCAGAAAAATATTATTTTCTTGTTTTAATGTAATCCATAAAACGATAAGCGTCTTTATTTCTCGAAAAATGTTTTCGATTAATTTGCTAACAAGAATTTAACAATTATCCGGTTTTAATCGCTTATTACGTTTCCTTTATCTGATTATATTAAAGTACACTTCAAAATTAATAAAAACAATAGCTAGATTTTCATACATGTGTTTGTTCTAAAACGTGTCTGGTACCACAAATAGTGTGTGTATAAAAAAGTTCTTTCACGTTTTAATACCACACACCACTCAATATAATTTAAAACGATAAATGAATTTTGTTAACTCATTTTTTTTCGTTTTATGGTCTACAAACAACCAGATGTTAAAGAACCTGTGTGAAAAATCGGCCGATATATATTATACAAAAAGGATTTTGTTACAAAATTTTAGCCTTTTTTTCTACAGAACGAAAAAATAATAATCCTGACACGAATAGAGCACTCAAAAGTCATAAATAATAAGTTTTTTAAAATTATTTTCTCATTCAAAGCGTTTATTTGAAAGAATATTTATTAAAATATAACAAGGCTTAAATAAATGCAAGAAAGCAAAATAAAGGTTTAGTTCTGTAGTTTATACTCACGCTAGGCATAATAATAAGTTAGGCACCATAAATTATCAAAGGGTAGATGTAGGTAAAAAAGATTTTCTATAACCTTTGCAATTAACATTTCACGACGGATTGGATATTGTATGTAGTGCCAAATACTTGCGTGAAAAGCAAAAACACAAAGGGAAATTTAAGCCTAACAATCCCTTTACTGAACAGTCAATAATTTTTATTTTATTTTATGAATTGTAAATTTAAGGTGAAAATGAATTACATTTATAAAAATGAAACACGATTATTATGGACCACTTTCTTTGCTCAACACGCGCATTATCAATTGATGAAAAATAAGTTTTAAATAATCATTTAATATTGATCAAGAAGAGTGAAATCAGACTTAATAATTTTATGGGACGGTTTGGAGTGAGAACAAAAAATCTTAAGTAAGATATTCTTTAATACATTTTCATTCAGTTTCAATAGATTTCTAGTGATTGTCTATCTATAAAAAAATATAACTCTTATATATTATACCTGCTCTCATTTAAGATTGCATTTGAAATTCATGAATGAATGTAAAATTATTATGTTACGTAGTAACATTCAATATTTAATTACATTCCATAAAAAAGCTGGAGGCTACGTCGAAACGATGTAAGCTTTATGGTGGGTTTATTTACATTGCTCGTATAGCTCTTCAGTCTTATACAGAAATGAATTTAATGTTTATAAAACCTAACGGAGTAGGTATAAATAAAATAAACATTTTCTTATAAAATAAAATAAGTTTCTCATGGACTTTTACTTAAATACGTGATTTAAAAGAAAATGTTTTCGAACTACATCTAATCAGTGAAAAATACAAAACATTTTATCACAATGCATCAAACTTGATACACGTTCTATCAAAAATATGTAAGCTGCAAATGTCGAATTAGCATCTAAATTTAGCTTTTAAGTTTGAAAAAAGATGAGCTTTTGAAAATTGAAACCAAGAAAAAAGACTGAAATAAAGGTTTTTCCTGTACAATTTCCTTAATTTTTATTAGATTATGTCAATTAAACGACAGTTTAGAAGTCTCCGTCCACTTCAAAGTTGTGTATATTTCATAATTTGCATATGGCTCAAAATCATCAAAACACGTTTTTCGTGCCTCTTGTAAAATTTGCTATGTGTGGGTAACGTCATTTTTTCTTTCCACAGTCGATATGTAAAATAATTGTAAAACTAAAAAATATTAATATTTTTTCACTTGATTATAATGAAGTGCTATGAAATAAACGCTAATTTAAGTAATAGAAAATATTAATAGCTCAATATATCGACCCATAATCGGCAAAAAAACTTAAGCGACACAATTCGGTAAATTTCGTTTTACTTTGGGGATTCTCCTGTAAAATTTATAAATTTTCTGTGACGATTGTTTGCTATAACGGGTCGATATGCATGCTATATACCACAGGCTCCCAACCTATGGGTCGCGACCACTAATGGGTTCGCCAACTTTTTTCGATTTTGGATTTGAACAACAAAACTAAAACTGCAGTCAGCTAAAATCACCTTATTAAAAAAAAAATGTCCTTTTCAATTGCATCGGGGCCGCGGGTCACGTGGCTTTTATAATAAAGGGTCGCCACCCGAAAAAGGTTGGAAACCTATGCTTTATATATATTAAAATAATTCAAAGCTTAAAATGTTACTGCAACTTGATCATTCTAAAGAAATGTTCCACATTATACAGATTAGAACATATTTTTAATATTTTTTTTCACTAATAATCGTCAATTAACACTTAAGACGATATTTTATAGTTTGTATTGAAATAGAATATGATAAATATACAATAATTTATATCGAAAGTCGTTCAAAAACTTTTTGCTTCAAAAACAATAACGTATAAAACAACATAAAGACTCAACCAAACGTAATAAATGAAATATCATATTTGCAACAAATCAAATATACTCCAATGCATTTCGACATTTGTGCTTAATCGAAAATTGAAACTGCAAGGATAGGTAGCACAGGATTTCATATGCATCGAAAATTGCTGACGATACTGAAAACACAGTAGGGATGCTGTGTTAACGTTTTGTATGGTAAACCTAGGCATTCAAAATGGTTGTTATATAGGCATCATCGAAGAAAACAATTAATGTTATTATTTACTAAATGACGCTACACATAACACTGCCGTAGTGTCTTTTAGATACGGTGGAACTTCTCATAACGAGTTTAAATCGTTCCAGAATCTTACTTGTTATGTGAAACATTCGTTATGCGAAACAATTTCCCCATGTAAAACAATGTAAAATACAATAATTCGTTCCATGCCGGAAAAATAATATTTTTTTATATTTTTAACGTGTATTAAAGTAAAATCACATACTGATAAATTGTTAAGGAGCGTAACAGCCTGGAATGCGATTTCGATTTGCAAAAAACGATAAAAAATCGACTAGTTTATTATTAATGACAAATAATTAACTATTTTTACTGGCAGACATTTGTTTTTTCCGACGCTTCAAAATATAGTGAAAATGTGACAGCATTATCATTGAATAAATTTGTAAAACGCATAGCCACTTTCTTATTAGGGTGATGCTTTTCAATATACGATGCAACAGTTTTACATGCTTTCAGATTTTCTCTTATCGTGCCAGAAGATTGTTGCTCGGCTACTTTCTCTTCTTCCACTAACAAACTCTCCTCTATAACTTCTTGTT
Source organism: Himalopsyche tibetana (assembly GCA_030503985.1). Lineage (NCBI taxonomy): Eukaryota > Metazoa > Arthropoda > Insecta > Trichoptera > Rhyacophilidae > Himalopsyche > Himalopsyche tibetana. The sequence goes on from JAPJYX010000005.1 coordinate 28,580,812, forward strand.
GTGAAGAACAATGAAACTTCATTAGCTTTTCGGTGGTCAGCTCTTGACTGTACTCTCTCACAAGCTCATCAATATTGTTGTTATCCACCTCCAGTCCCATGGTATTGGCCAAAGATACAATCTTGCTGTATGTAGACTTCACAAATACTGTTTCATACCCTTCAAAATCACATTCGACAACGCTCCTTGGCAAAGCTTCTTCCAAGCTGAAGTAAAGGTTCTCTTAGTAACCCCTTCCCACGCTTTGTCAATCATCTTGAGGCAAGCAACGATGTGAAAGTGATCTTTCAAAAACTGCGTAACTCATGCGAAATATCGCTCGTTAAAGGAGCATTTTTTCACAGCCTGTTTTGCTCGTTATGAGAATTACTCGTTATAAGAGATGCTCGTTATGAGAGATTCCACTGTATATCTACTCCTATTTGTCAGTAAAGTGCATACATATTTCTTTTTTGAAAAGATTGCTTGTAGCATATTTGTAAAAATCATTATTTTATCAAGACCATTGAAGTACAAAATTTTATATTGATTTTTTTTAGAAAATTTTATTTAGATCGATTAAAATTTTATATTGATTTACAGTTTTACTGATTTGTTTTATTCAATATTTTCAAAAGACTGAGCTATATTTTCATGACAGAATTGATATTAAAAATCTTCTTTTTCATAATTTACATTAAATTGTCTAGCATTAATTATTTATACAATGATAAATGAATCGGGTATGTGGATTATTTTACAGTTCAATAAGTCAAGCGATGTTTTGCAATTTTTTTAAATTATTGTAAATCGAATAGAATTCGAAGTATAAATATCAGACAAATACAAAAAAAATGTTTTTTTAGATGTCATTTATTTATTACGTTAAAAACAAAACTTATTTTAGAATAATTTAAATTTTGCGCATTCGATAAAGTTTTAGTCTTGGTGAATGTGTTTCGAAACTATTTAAAAATCGATTGTTCTATATTGTCTAATTAAGAACTGTACCTTAGCAGTTAGATACGTTTGAGTTAAAATCTCGACAACTTTGAAACCAAATTTGGATTTTTTCAATCTGATATATTTTTATCCATGTCCGCTCCCAATGTGAAGCATATGGCCTCCTAAAAGTCATAGGATCTCAAAAAAAATTTTTTTTTTTTAAATAAAATTGCTTGTTACTCAGTCGCTCAACCTCTTTTTTTTCAAAGTGAGTAGTAGGGAAAGAAGGATAAAACTAGAACAGGACAAGTGGTTGAGTAATTGCTATTGCTACACCCAGTTATTAAAGGATGAGAAGGATGGGAGATGAGGAAAATGTTGTGAATTGACATCACAAACACCTAGCCTTCGATCACAATTTTGAATTGAATAATTCTCAAATTCACTATGATCTTACCGGGAATCAAACCCAGACCTGCGTGATCGGTAGAGCAAGCTCTAACCAACTGGTCTACAGCAGGTGATAGATATATAAAATCTTACGCATTCGTTATTGTGATTTATTTTTTACTCGAGTTTATTTTATTTGGTTGATTTATTTGAAATGTCTAAATTCTAGAACTCTGACTGATATAAGCCGTACTAAAAAAAATATTATATTCACTTAAAAAATATGTAATGTTAGTCCGTTCTTTTGACATTGTTAATAAAACCGAGATGCGATCTTAGCTATTTTGAACAAGTTACAAAAAAAGTCAATGTAGTACAGCGTGGTCAGAATGAATTTTGGTTTATTTGAGTTTTGACGATGACACAAATCCTTGTATACTTACATAGTAACTTTCAAACATAAAGCTCTGGTTGGTAAGTGCTATCGTAAGCTTTTCCGTACTTTGAGCTTTAAAAGCTAATAGCCACTAACTAATATGACCATCAGTAGTAAACAGTATATCACTGATTTCCTTCGAAAATTTGCCAAAAATAAGCTGATTTGTACTTATTAATGTGTTTTAATTCAATATGATCCATATTTAAATTACAATAATATGTATAGAGTATCTTTTAGAGGAGTATTTATTTTTCCATGGGTATAATGTCAAACTATTTATATTAAAAGCCATTCGATCAATGCTCACATACATTGCCTATCTGTTGCGCATCGTGCGCAACTGCAGCCTTGCGATATGAGTTACTGGATGATCAATTATATATTCAAAGAGTGTAACATTTAATACCACGAATCACACTTTTAATTTCATGTATGTATGTCGAAGACGTGTAATAATATAAGCTTTATTAAAATTTTACCAAGTAAAATAAATACAATTTTACCATATTTTTATCACAAAATAAAATGGTGACTACAAAAAAAAAATACTTGAGACCAAACCACTAGTACGAAAAAAAGAGTCATGGCATCTTCACAAGCAAACCTGGTCCTGATCATTTAAAATAAAAGTGGAACTAATACAGTACTAAGTATTTTATTTTTTGAATACCAAATACTGATCTTTCAACGTCGTAGCCTTAAAAAACGAAGGTCACTGGTTCAAACGCCAGTACGGACAGTTTCTAGTGCTATATTTCTCGATCAATTTATGGATTGATGTTTAGATGAAAGCATGGATTTTTGTGCTGTCTTGAATTTCCTTCCATTTATCCTACACTATACCGGCCGTATCGAGAACGATTAGCAAACAACTAGTCCTGCCTTAATCGCATCTTTATTTTTTATTGCTTAAAAATCAAAAGGAACGTCCATGGCATTACAGCTTACGCCAGTTCACCATGCACTTGATAAATAAAATGAAATTTAAAAAAAAACACTACATATTAATTTAATGCAACAGCACATAATAGAAATTAATATATACACATATTTAGGACACACAAACTCAATGAATAAAAAATTAAAACATAATAAAAAATATTGTTACTAAAAATGTCCACTTCTCTAGGCAATGAGTTGATCAGTCGAACAGCCGTTCGAACCTACTTTATTTGAAAAAGAGAGATTGAGAAACTGAGTAACAAACAGTTCTCGTAGAAAAATTTCTTCTCGATTTAAGAAGCCATTTGATCAACATTCAGTGCGGACATGGATTGTTAGTTTAAGTCGTAAATAAAAATCTAGAGTAGCAATATCAATATAAAATTTATAGATTCTGTGTCTTGTGTATTGCATGCTACGAGACAAAGTTCTATTTTACGATATGACTAGCACGAATAAAAGTTTTCTGTTATTTAACGGCACGATTTTTAATTAAAGCTATAACTATCCTACCACGTGCGGCGCCATTTTGTAGAATTCGAATTGCCCATGTTACGACGTATAAGTATCGACTAACTAGCTCGCCAGATGTCGCTGGGGTAAAGTGGTGTTAAAATAAGTGAACTTGTAATTTCCAACAAAATGGATATGACTTCTGGGAAATGGACTTGAACAAGTTGTTTTATACGCCCTCTTATGGTTTGACTCAAAGGGGATGATTAGAATGCTTCAGATCGTATATACATTTATCAAATAGATGTCTCACGACTTTCAAAGAGAAATATTGAATCAATTTATTCACGTATAGCAAAATTAATACACAAATAAATTTTGATATAGTATTTTTTACTACTCTAAAATATAGTAATTTAATTTATTTTTTATAATTCGTCCGTTTAAATTTGAATTGTTTGAATTTTGTACTTTTCCATGAGTTTTGTCGCTAACGACCCGGGTTTCGCCTTTCGGCATCTTCAGGCATTCCAAGTGCACGGATGTACTTGAACTGACGCGTATTAAACAGTTTGTATCGTTTATAAACAAAAATATAAGTAGATCACTAAGTTATAAGGCTATTAAAATGTAAATTAGCGAAAATTGAATGTATACAATTTTCAATGGATTAAGTGGGTTTGTTATAATTATGGGGATTTTTCGAAAATATTAATGACCAGATAATAACATAGGAATGTTTAAAATAAATCTAGGGTTTTATCCGACCTATTATTAATGAGTTGATTTGTTTTTAAGCCTTTGAGAAGAACTCTTTAGGTAAATTATTGATAAATAATAAAGATGTTATAGATTATAAAAACAAATCTGGGATTTATAGATTGCAATGTAGTGATTGTCCCAAATTTTATATTGGTAAAACTGCTAGAACCTTAAATATAAGAGTGGCTGAGCATTTAGCCGCTTTTCGCTTAAAAAAAGATACTTCCACATTTGCCAATCATTTAATTCTTGAAAACCATACGTTTAATGTTGACTCAGGTATTGATTTGTTACATACTAACAGGGGCGAGTTTAAATTATTTTACCAAGAAATCTTAGAGATTAATCGAGCTCAGATTAACAGTTTGCCAATTTTAAACGAGCAATATTATCTACCGAATTCCCCATTGTTGTACCCCTTTTAAATAATTGTCATTTTATTAATAATTCAAGCATTTGCTATCATTAAATATTAATTCAAAGGCTTAAAAACAAATCAACTCATTAATAATAGGTCGGATAAAACCCTAGATTTATTTTAAACATTCCTATGTTATTATCTGGTCATTAATATTTTCGAAAAATCCCCATAATTATAACAAACCCACTTAATCCATTGAAAATTGTATACATTCAATTTTCGCTAATTTACATTTTAATAGCCTTATAACTTAGTGATCTACTTATATTTTTGTTTATAAACGATACAAACTGTTTACTACGCGTCAGTTCAAGTACATCCGTGCACTTGGAATGCCTGAAGATGCCGAAAGGCGAAACCCGGGTCGTTAGCGACAAAACTCATGGAAAAGTACAAAATTCAAACAATTCAAATTTGATATTGAAATTCCATCAAGCACCCTCAGTCGAAATACTTAATCGTCCGTTTAAGTTAAGTTTGTGTTAAGTCAAGCTTTTAAGTATAAGTTGGCTGTACGCATAACGTCAATACTGGTCTTTGAAGTTCTTCAACGTGTTACTTATACGCATTTCTATAATATTTTAGCTTGTCTCTTGTAAACTCTCTTATTTAATAATGCATTTTCTGTATTTTCGTTTAAAATATTAGACGACATTTGCAAGTAGTGCAACTTTTAATCAATGAATAAACTGATAAGATAGGTAGATTCAGCTATACATAAAAGCTTTCTTAAACTATTTTTTAATTTAGTACACATTTTTGTTAATTTGTTTACGTAATATTGTTTACCAATCAATACAAAATAAATGGACATTTATAATACGTTTTAAAGTTAGTTATTTCAGCTTACGCTATTATCAGAATTATGTTTAAACTATATATGGTTCAGAAAAGATGCACAATACATCATCTCATCCACTATAACAAACTAATTTATAATGAAATATATAGTATATTACATTTAATAAATTGACTTCAGTAGAATACTGTCAATACTGGAATATTCAAAGCAAATCAGTTAAAATTTAACTTTATTTTCAGTTAAAAAAATGGTGCTGATCATTTAAAATATAAGTGGAATTATATATTACAAATGAGTTTAAGTAATTATTTTTGATTAATTACATAAGCATCTCGTAAAAGTTTTAGCAACGGTGATAGATTTATATTTGCTTAGTCATTAATGATATCAATTGTATTTATAATAATGGAGTTCTTTCGTGTAAATGCAAATTCAATTAATAATACGTATTGAATATGTACATATTTTTTCAAACAATTGTTTTACGTTTATCTAAAGACGATTTTCAAAGATGTGCGTTGAAAAACGATACAGTTGATAGTAAAATAATAAAATAGCTCTATTCCATGAAGTAATTTGGAAACACATTTGGAACATTTATGGAGAGGTCATAAAGCATGTAGTAATGGCACCTTCCGCCAATGCTCGAATGTATAAATATTATGACTTTGGAGCACAATCGTAAAAAAATATATCGGAAAAATGTCGTTAAATTTAATATGTTCCCCTCAAACTAATATTAAATTTGATAACTCAAAAATGCGCCTTTTTGTGATAGTTTTTTTATATAAAATATGTAACGATATGCGGAAAACGTTTGAAAAAAATGGCTTCCTTTATCGAGAACGGTGATAAAACTTCACCCTTCAAAAGGTCCGAATTGCAGAGAGTCTTTTACAAGCATCCAACGAAGCTTGGCATTAAAAAGATTGCTTTAATTAATCTGTCTCGCATAAGCCGCTTTGACAATGCATTTAATTAGAGAATATTTAATGAGACACAAATTAAACATAAGTGTGTCATTGTCTATTTAATGACGCTGCTTAAAATTCGTTAAAATATATTTATTGTTGAACTGTTTTTAATTGAAATAACCCACATAAGACACTGTTTCTTTAGACATGGCATAACTTTGTTTGATTGGCATTTAAGCAAATAGCTTATACATCTATTTTTATGATCACTTTTAAGGTGCTCACTGTCAATACTTGGTGAGAAGACATTATCTATAAAAAAACCCACTTTTTTGTTGTAATTTCACAATTGGATCTGGACCGTTTTCGCTCATCACGAGTATTTTCAACTGATAAAAATTTACGAATCATTAATACAGGGGTGGGGAACCTTTTCTTCTCTAAAGGCCGCATTAATTTTTCTAATTTGACATAAGGAATTTTTTAGGTCTTCCAAGGATTTTGACATCGAAAATCTCAGGAATTTTCGAATTGACAACAATTTACAGAATTGGCCATAAGGCCGCACCAGAGTAGCCAAAAGGCTTCAGGTTCCTCACGCCTGGGCTTATCAATGGAAAATAAAGGTAGAGTAATAAATGTGTAACAAAAAATGGTAGTAGAAATATAAAAAGAATATTAAAAATTATTGCCAATGATGTAAAATAAAAATAGGTCAAACTAAACTGACTGTAATTAAAATAACATCTTACAAATAAACACAACTAATTTGGAATCGTATTAAAAACAAACAAGTTAGAAAGTTCGATTTTTAATCGATTTATCGATTTCTGTTCGAATCCATGGATGTTTGTGTTGTCTAAAAAATTTCCTCCCACCCTTCCAATCCTTCAATAAATGGGCGTAGCAAGAGAGATTAGTTAATCACTAATCTTGTCCTAGCCTTATTTGTCTATCTCTACTACTCTCCCTGGAAAAAAGAGGTTAAGCGACCGAGTAAGAAACAGTTTTTTTGGTTTTGATAACTTCATTAGAAGATATTGATAAAAGAAAATGTTTAATAACTGTAAGTTCGTCATCATTCATCAACGCACTTGAATAATGCATGAATACAGGGAAAAACGAAACCAGAGTGTACAGTGATAAAATTAATGAAATTATACAACAAAAATTCGAAGGACTTAAATTTCTTATCCCTGCAAATAAAATAGATATATTTAGAAACCATTTACTGAGAATAAACCAAGTATTTAATATTAATTACAAAAAAATTAACTTTTACTGTTATCACTTTTAAGGTGTTCACTGTCAATACTTGGTGGAATGGCATTATAATAAAAATAATAAAACATTTTTAGTACTTTTTCCACATAAAATTTATTAGATCAGGACCGGTTTCGCTCATCGCGAGCATTATCAACTGATAAGAAAAATACAAAAACAGTGATATTTATACAAATTTAAATTGAAATAAAAAGGTGTAAGCAACTATTAACAATTTAAAGGATTAGCAAATTACATTATAATTACACAAAATTAAAATGCTTAACACCCATAACAATTAAAAACTCATCATCAAAGAATAATAAATCTAAGTGGCAAACGATATCAATTATAAACACAATTAAAATTTGGGAAATTTTTACACAAAGTGAAACACTACATTACTAAAGTAAATATCCTAATGATGATTTGGTGTTTTTCCCGTTTCCAAGCAATGATGTACTTCAACAAAATCGGCAGTAATGAAGATTCTGAAAAAGACATTTTTAAAAACCATATCAATTCTTACAAAAGGAATAAATTTTGAAAAACATATAAATAATATAGAAGAGCAGTTAACATAGGTTAGAATTAGATTAATGAAACGGATATAATAAAGGTGATGATGCAAATATAACCTGTTCGTTTAATAAATTAGAGTTAGGTAAAAATTTTTGTCTATTTATTTCTAAGATCTCTTGTTTATCAAGTTTTAACGATTTATTGTTGACATGCAGGATTCTAAAGTTTTTAGAGATATCAAATGTATGCTTATTTAGGAACAAATGGTTCCCAAATGAAGATAATTCATTCCCTTTACGGGAGCAGGCTAGATGTTCTTTAAATCTGATATTAAAAGATCTTCCCGTTTGACCAATATACCTGGCTCCACAAGAGTCCTAATAGAGTCTTAATAGTTGCTTACACCTTTTTATTTCAATTTAAATTTGTATAAATATCACTGTTTTTGTATTTTTCTTATCAGTTGATAATGCTCGCGATGAGCGAAACCGGTCCTGATCTAATAAATTTTATGTGGAAAAAGTACTAAAAATGTTTTATTATTTTTATTTTACTGTTATATTTTAGAATTAAGCATTTGATCTGTTTTAATATATTTTCATTCATTTTAAAATAAATTTGAAAGCGTTTGAACTTGGTAAGCGTAAATTATTCAAAAGGAGCTAGAAATTCGGAGAGCCTTACGCCTTTGCGCAAAACAGGATTTACATAAAAGCAATTACTACTTTAATCTGGATACATGTCACTCTCTTTTGAAGACTTTTATTAAACTTCACATTTAAATATAAATAATTTATTTTAAATATTATACGCTGGCAATTTTCGAGCAAATAATAATTTTGGAATCCCTGAAAGCTTATAGGTGACTTAGTTACATATTAAAAAAACAGACTGGCAAGCCTTTTTCAGGCCGAGGTTGCAAATGGTCAAGACGATAAATGTAAATAGTAGTATGTAGGGAATCCAATACTCTACCCTTTTTGTGATCCAGGGATCTTGGGATTCACAATTAGTTCCGGGATTTACCATGATTTCATGTTATCATTTTTTTATACATGTCCGCTCTTAATGCTGAGCATACGGCCCCTAATTGAGGTATCCCAACAAAAGACAACTGTAAGTTTCTCAGTCACTCAACTTCTCTTTTCTCCAGTAAGTAGTAGAGAAAGACGGATGAGGCTCGGACAGGACTAGTGATTAACCAATCGCTCTCGCTGCGCCTAGATATTGAAGAGTCGGAATAATGGGAAGTGGGAATTTTAAGACATCACAAACACACATGCCTTGGAGCAGAAATCGATAAATCGATCGAAGAATATACAAATTACTGTTCGTAATGGGATTCGAATCCGTGAGATCCGGCACGGAAGCCAACAATAGGATCCAACATTTTTTAAATTTTATATATATCACTAATTTTGATTCAAAAAAATATCTGACACTATAGATAATGGCCAAGATGACAAATTTTTACTACTTTTAAACTAAAGTTTCTTGAAATTAATTCGAGGAGAAGATATATCACAAACACTCATGTCCAAATCTCGATCAAAAAATTGATGGAAGTATTTCTTTTTGTATGCTTCAAATTCAATCTTTGTCCATTATTGCCTGCTATTGGAATTGTTATTTGTTTTAGTACTGTTTTTTATTATTTATCAAGAATCAAACAACTATTTACAAATGAAGAAAAACAGACTTTTAAAATGAGGTAGAGATTCAATTATTATTTAATTTTTAAATATGGTAGTGAATTGAGAAGTATTTTTTTATTACCATATCCACTCTTAATGTGGAGCATATGGAATTCTAATGGAGTTTATCTCAAAATAAGCGTTTCTACGACAACTGAATGTTACTCAGGTGCTCAACCTTCCTTTTTCCCGAGAGATTAGAAATAGAAAGATAGGGCTAGGACAAGACTAGTGGTTAGCTAATCACTCTCGATACGCCTCATTCATAGGATACGATGAGTGAGAGCGTACATCCATGCCTTCGAACAGAAATTTATAAATCGATTGAAGAATCAATTTATTAAACTGTCCGTACTAGGATTTGAGCACGTGACTTACGTAACCGAAGCCAACGACGTTGACCACTTGACCACACAGGTGGCATTTAATTTTTATGTCATAGTAAATCCTGAAATCTCAGGATTGGTATTAAAACGATCCCAAAATGACAAAATCGCTAAATTTATCGGTTTCTGCTGGAAGCTTAAGTCGTATGTACAAATATTTTTTGCAGTTTTTCAATAGTCAGTTAACAGAAAGATCGGTATATTTATTTTCCTATTAAAATATTACTACGAAAGCATTCGAGAAAGCTACAAACAATTTACTTTGTTAATTTATTTCCGCTTCCCAATCATACTTCATCTGAGAAAACAAGTTTTCATATCATCAAGAAGTTTGCAAGCCATTTCAAAACAGTTGTATTCATTAGGGTCGCCATAGAAACGGAACCGACTAAAAGTATAACGAACAAGGGTAGTTCAACTAAAGGGGCTGCATGGGTTTAACCTAATATGGAAGTAAATATGGAAAATCTGCAAAGCAGGCTATTAGGCTATTTTGGATATTTTATTAATTAGGTGGGCTTAGACCACAGACTATTTAATATACCATATTTTCCAATATGTATTCTAGCAAAAGTCCGAAGCTTTTCGGGTCCGTTGCGCAGTGATAATCTTAATTTGAAATGGACCTTACTGGGAGTTGAACCCAGACCTACCTGATCAGTAGAGCCAAGCTGGCTATAATTAAATTTGTAATATTTATTTTTATTCAATTTTTTAAATTAATATTTTCAAATTATCAAAATGTCGTATTTTAAAATCTTAATTGATATATATATTTTAATCCATGTCCGCTCCCAATGTGGAGCATATGGCCTCCTGATGGAGGTATCTCAACAGAAGTTTTTTTTCTACGAGAAATCAGTCGCTCAACCTCACTTTTTTCAAAGTGAGCAGTAGGGAAAGAAGGATAAGGCTAAAACAGGACTAGTGGTTAATTAATCGCTATTGCTACACCCAGTTATTAAAGAATCAGAAGGATGGGAGGAGAGAAAATGATGTGGATTTACATCACAAACACTTAGTCTTCGATCGCAACTTTGAATTGAATAATTCTTAAATTCACACTGATCTGATCAGGAATCTAACCCATAGCTGCGTGATCGGCAGAGCAAGCTGGGCTACACCAGGCGACTATAAATTCATATAATATTCTGTGTACGACGGAATGCGACATCCAGGCAAAAAATCCAAAAATTCGTCACAAATTTATTAATAAATTTTTAAATGTATTATACCAATAAAAAAAATGCAAAATGTATAGGAAGTTGAAAACCTCGAAGGTTCATAAAAAACATTCAATAGGGGCACAAGTGGCTCGCGGGCCAAAGTTTGGGAATATTTAATCTAGGGATATAATTTATGGTTTAAATTGCCTTTTACCTTCTCACCGCGTATGATCGCTCTGCATGTCCTAGAGAACATGCCCTCAGCGCGCGTGACATGTATATATGTCATGGAAATGACAAACCCTATATAAGAGCTATCAATTGTGTTAAAATTGTATAACTTGGTTGAAAATATTACTAAATGTATATTTTACCAAATTAAATAGATGGCATTAGTCAAAAAAGATTCAATATAGGCTAAAATAATTTATTTTTGGAACACGCCGTGAACATACGTCACCAATGCATGATATTGGATAGTGTAAATAAGCGATCGAGTGCGGGCGAAATTGAAATTTTTCCGAGAATTTAATATTATAAGCATGGTATGGTGGTGGCGCAGTGTTCTCGGTCGCGCGTGGCGGTATTTTGCAATATGGCGACGTCACGCCGCAATGTATGAATAATAATTATTTTTGAATTCAACCGAAAATACAAGAAATATATTGTATTTTATTATTGAAAAAGTTACTTTGGGTGGCAATTAACATATTTGATTAGTTGAAAAAATATTACAACCTATATTTATAGGCGAAAACACGATAACAAAATCCGCAAAAAAAGCAGCCGCGTACAGGGCATGGTCACTAAATTTGGTGACGCGGGCAAAGGGTTAATAATGGTTTTGAATTATGACACGCTTTGTATTGATAACGTAGAAATTGAATAATATTAACATAAACCGCAGTAATACAATAACGGATGAATAATCTCCTCATAGACTCAATTTCGATGACCAATAATTGAATGCAGGTAACTCGTCCTATCCATGCGCAAACTGACCCTATTGCCAATATTAGGGTATCCAATCCCGAAGCCTTTTTCCAATCCCGGGATTTCGGGATTGAATTATTTTGAATCCCGGGATCCCGGGATCCCGGGATTGAGATTTTCTCACCGAGGAATTTGAAATCCTCAATTTGCTATACTTTTTTCAAGAATCTCACAGAAACTCGTTTTTTTTTTTTTTAGCTCACCGAGGAATTTGAAATCCCTGATTTGGTATACTTTTTCCCAGAATCTCACAGAAACTCGTTTTTTTTTTTTTTAGCTCACCGAAGAATTTGAAATCCCCGATTTGCCAATTTCGTGTAAATTTCGAGAATTTGCTAGAAATTTCGGGATCAGAAAATTGAACGGGATCCCGGATCCCGGGATTGGATGCCCTAGCCAATATATTGTAACAACGAAGACTAGTTGGTGAGTCTGAATTTGAAAACGCTTATCACTTATCTAGGCGTATGATTAGAGGCAGTGGCGGATTATCATATAAGCAAATGCATCAGCAATCAAATTAGCTGTTTAAGTTAATCTGAAAAACAAACTTCAAAAACAACACCTGTATATCTTAATAGTTATATGGTAACTTTTTACTTTCTTATAATAGACCAGCCAGTTCCCGGCAAGTTTTGCAATGCCACTCAAAGAAAGAAAGTGCTTAAATTGTGTTTATTTAAATCAGGCATGGGCAACCTTTCTTTGGTCTGGGGCCAAATTATCATTCTGTCTTCGAGTCAAGGGCCGGACCAAATTATTAAACATAATAATTTTTTTTTTTTAAACCATGTCCGCTCCCAATGTGGAGCATATGGACTCCTAATGGAGTTTATCTCAACAGAAGTGTTTTCTACGAGAACTGTTTGTTACTCAGTTGCTCAACCTCTTTTTTTACATAGAGAGTAGGGATAGAAGGATAGGGCTAGGACAGGATTAGTGGTAAGCTAATCGCTCTCGATACGCCCCGTTCATAGGATAGGATGGGTGAGAGGGGGGAATTCAAGACATCACATATTTTTCAATCAATTTATGAATTTCTGTTCAAAGGCATGGACATAATAAAGTCATACTAAATTAAATAAAACACGTTGCTACTACTTATATGGTGGTGATGATGAACTAGTAGAGTGGAGCCACTGCAAGCACCCGTGTCATCACCATTATGTAATCCCTCCCTGGAACTGTTAATTTCTTTCTCTATTACTTCGCCGAGATGAATAAGGGCCGGACAAAATAGCTCGGTGGGCCGGTGGTTGCCCATATATGATTTAAATGCATGTTTTCTTTTGCTGCTGATTTTCTATGGTACGACACACGTGCCACCTACTGTAAGTTAATCGTACTATAACATTCGCGCAAGTGCAAACATACGTTGTCAAAATGAACTGTACATACAAACATTGACTTTTATACATAAGACTTAATGTAATTGAGGAGCAAACATTCAAAAAGTGTTTTGTCACAATTTTTGAAAAATGGCGTTTTATAACAATTCTGATAGCCCATAATAAAACCTTTGAAAGGAAATCAAAATTAGTGTTCAAAAGGGTTTTTTTTCATATTAAAATGAAATCATAAAGTTGACACATTCATACAAACCGTCACTTTTGCAACACTTAAATCATCATTTTCCAAGCTTTGTATTTGTGTGACAAAACACTTTTTGAATGTTTGCTCCTCAATTTAATTTAACTATGCCTATAACCTTCCCGGAAGTGCAAGATTTTTTTTGTCAAATTTTTATTGCAATCAGGTGAGCGGTGTGGCAACGCATAAAGTACGAACAAACAAACATTCATTTTTATATATTAGAAGATGTCTAGCAAGTTATTTCCACTGCGATATATACATTTTATTATTTGAATTTTAAGCAATAAACTCATCTATCGATTTTTACGTCGCCTAGCTATCGCTTCGTATAGTAGACAATTTTTACTTGAAAGCGAAGTCAAATTTCATCAGAGAGTTGGAGGAATATGTTTACCATAAATACATCAAAATATTCTAATCAGTTTGTCACATGGGTAGATAATATTATTCATATAAAATACTCTTTTTGAATAAATCACACATAAATTATTTTTTCATCACAAGAGCAATATTTAACATCATAAATCTCTGCCTGAGAGAAAGACCATAAAATGTTTAAACCTCGATTAAGGTCGTAAAATAAGGCGAAATACGTCTCATAAAAATGTGTTTAAACACAAAATTCAAAAACATAAAAAGGCTGTTTTTCGTGTAATAACGAAAACCAGTAATCCGCTTCTGGAATGGAAAAATAATTATAAATTAATCAAAAACATGGTGTGGTTATGCGAGTCCTTTTTGGCCAAGGCATATCCGTCCGTCATTTATATTATTTCACTAAACTAGTACTACAAAAAAGCATTAGAAATACACTAATTTGCAATATTTATGCACCCAAAGTATAGACTGTCTAGATAAGAGGAATGCGGAATCTCGACCAATAAGAATTTGGAATTTATTATCAAGCCAAATAGTAAAGATATACAATAAAACGACATAGACAAAATAATATGAAATATCGTTTAAATTAATTACAATATATAATAATATATCACTTTTTTTTTAAACCATGTCCGCTCCCAATATGGGGCATATGGACTCCTTATGGAGTTAATCTCAACAGAAGTGTTTCTACGAGAACTGCTTGTTACTCAGGGATAGAAGGATAGGGCTAGGACAGGATTGGTGGTAAGCTAATCGCTCTCGATACGCCCCGTTCATAGGATAGGATAGGTGAGAGGGGGGAATTCAAGACATCACATACATCCATGCCTTTGAATAGAATTTCATAAATCGATTAAAAAATCAATTTATAAAACTGTCCGTACCGGGATGTATCACTAATCCTTACTTAAATATTTTAGTCAATAAAAAGCTGCTATCATTATAAATCTTAAAATTGTCATTCCTAGAAACCTATCCCGAAAAAGTATTTAAAATTTTAAAATTAAAAAAAATATATTTGGCATTATAGCTAATGAAGTTGAAAGATCATACGAGAAAAAGCTTGATGAGAATTTTAGTTATGTAAGTAAGTCACTGGAGATAGACTCAAGGTAAATTGACATCACAGACACCCATGTCTTTGGTCTCAAATCTAAATTTGACATAGACCTCACCGGAAATAGAACCCAAACCCACCTGGTCGGAAGAGCAAGCTCTAACCAACTATAACACAGCGGGCGAAATGTCGAGTCGGTGGCGCACTGGTCAACGTCGTTGCCTTCCGTGACAGATCTCAATGATTCTGGGACTCAACTGGGAAACAGTATTATTTTTAATCTATTTATCGAGTTCTATTCGAAAGCGAATGCGAAGAAAAAAGTTTGTCACCTATCTTTACTATTTAATTAAAGTTTCCTTAAATTGCTAATGGTATAAAAGTGGTTGTAAGTTATCTGGTAACAACCTGTTTAACACTTAGTTTAAGTAGGAAATGAAAATACCCCGACCTTCATTTTATAATGAATAACTTAGAAATAAGAATCAATTTTTAGTTAGATTAGTTGAACTATAACATTCTCTCAGATAAGGTATCTTAAAGTGACGAATTACGTTTCACAGTTTGTAGCAAAACATGTGAAGTAACAAAGTAATCAACTTACTTTAATAAAAACACAATATTTCTTTGTACTTCATTCCACTTTATTAATTAGGTCAGGACTCGTTTCGCTCATTGCGAGCATTGATTATGCTCGCAACGCGCGCAACGTTGACAATGCTCGCAATGAGCGAAACCGGTCCTGACCTAATGAATAAAGTGGAATGAAGTACAAAGGAATATTGTGTTTATATTAATATAATGCCTTTCTACCAAGTATTGACAGTGAACACCCTAAAAGTTATCAACTTACTGTAAAGTACAGAAGAATATTGTGTTTTTTCTTAATATAATCAACATTAATTTCATATTAAAATAATAAAACATTTTTTCAATCGTGTCATGTCCGTTTCCAATGAGGAGCATATTAAGTCATTTAAAAGAAGTATCTCAACAGAAAGTTTTTAAAAAGTAGGAGTAAAAAAGATAGAGCTAGGACAGGGCTAGAGGTTAGTTAAGCTCTCTTAATAAGTTCTATTATAAAGGATTGAAAGGAGAAGGTTTAGATAACACAATTATCCATGCATTCGAATATCAACACATAAATCAGTTTGTTAGGCTGTCCACATCAGGATTCGAACCTGTGAGTTTTTTAACCGAAGTCAACGTCGTTGTCAACTCGACCAAGGACGCTGGCAAATGTAGCCAAACAAAACAAATGACCATGACATTTAAATTAAACAAGAATCAGCATTAAGTTATATTGTATTTATTTTTGACTAAATACTCAGTCAAATAGATAAGCCCGGTGTGATAGCATCATGTTTACACGCCGGGGGGATACGGTTACAAAGTTGTCACTGCAATAAATCCACCTGAGGGGTTAGCGCGGTGACGTAGTTGGCCCCTTAACGAGTTTACCGCTGAAGTAGGTTAATACCCCTACGGCAGATTGCACCCCCGTGCTTTGATGTATGTCCACACTTTGTTGCATCATTTTGAAACAATCGGATACATGAATACCACTTTCCGGAGGCTATCTAATTTTCTGGATTTTATTTTAGTACAGTTGTCTATCGTTTTGAAATAATTGTTTTGAATTTTAAGTATTATTTTATTCTCTGGCGGATCGGAGCGAAATTCAGAATAAAAGTTCTCGTGATCTTTTCAAGAGTTCAATAATATACTTATTTGCATTTGAATCGTTGTTTTGGACAACTTTGACAATAGCATCTGCATTAGAAACATACGGATTTTAACTGAGGAAGTACCTAACGAAACTCCAAAAGTCGTGTGAGTGTGTATAACGATTTAGTCATCATTCTATGACGAGAAAAAAATGCATAGAAAGCAAAAAATTGCTAAATAAATGCAACATTAACAGATTTAAACGCTGGACTTTAGATTATCAGTCAAACGTTACTACCTACCGAGGTACATCGGGTTACACGAGAGTGGATAGTAATAGATCATATATATTAAACACTTTTAGGGTGTTCACAGTCAATACTTGGTGGAAAGGCATTATGTTAATAAAAATACAATGTTCCTTTGTATGTACTTCATTCCACTTTATTTAGTAGGCCAGGACCAGTGGTGGATTAATCTATAAGCGCAAGAGGCGCGCGCTTGGGGCCTCCAATCTGAGGGGATAGAAATATCTTCTATAAACCCATATAATATTTTTAATTCTGTTTAAGTAATTCGGACAAGAAGGCCACTAAAATTGATTGCGCCTCGAGCCTCCCAACTGTTTAATACGCCGATGATCAGGACCGGTTTCGCTCATTGCTCAGTTGACAATGCTCGCAATAAGCGAAACCGGTCCTGACCTATTAAATAAAGTGGAATGAAGTACAAAGGAATATTGCGTTTTTGTTATTATATATTAAACATTTAAATCCAATCCAACGGTTAGATTTTTTTTTCTTAAAGGCTGGTCTACCTTACAGTAACATTTAAAAATATACATTTTAATACTCTATGTCTTTCCATTGTAACATTGGCTGTAATTGTAATTGGCGTAAAGATATACCGTATTATTGAAACCTAATGTAAATCAAACCCAAAGCATACAATTCTGTTGTCAGAAAGTTATCAATCATCCGCTCCCAATGTGGAGTATATAGTTTCGTAATGGAGGTATCTCAACAGATTTTTTCTAAGAGAACTGTGTGTTACTTAGTCGCTCAACCTCTCTTTTTCAAAGAGAGTAGTAGAGATAGAAATATAAGGCTAGGACAGAACTTGCGGTTAACTAATCGCTCTTGCAACGCCCAGTTATTAAAGAATCAGAATGGGTGGGAGAATTTTTTTAGACATCACAAACACACATGCCTTTGAACAAGTTAATTTCCCACCACCACCCGTTGTGTTAATGCAGCCAACGTTTAATGGCCGCCTTCCACAACGCTATCGACAGAAAAAAAGAGTTTACCCCTCACATTCATGGCCCGAGCAGAATTGTACGGGACTGATTTTGAACAAATGTACTTTTTGAACAGAAACCGATAAATCGATCTAAAAAATGCTGTTTGTACTGGGAATTGAACCCGTGAGATCCGGTATGGAAGCCCACAATGATAACCGCTACGACATATGACTAGGGTCTCCAATCCCGGGATCCCGTC
Source organism: Himalopsyche tibetana (assembly GCA_030503985.1). NCBI lineage: Eukaryota > Metazoa > Arthropoda > Insecta > Trichoptera > Rhyacophilidae > Himalopsyche > Himalopsyche tibetana. The sequence goes on from JAPJYX010000005.1 coordinate 28,599,087, forward strand.
CAACTTTTCGATAGTGAAAACCCGGAATTAGAAAACAACGATTTTCGGAGATATTTTGGGGAAAAAGCATAGGAAATCGAGGATTTCAAATTCCTCCGTGAGCTAAAAAAAAAAACGACTCACCCAAACTTTTCTCAAATTATACACGATTTCAAGATGAGTGCCCAAACTGGATTGAAAATTAATCCATCCCAGGATCACAAAAAGGCTAAGGGATTGAATACCCTAAATATGGCCCGCAGAATAAAAATACTTTGATATTTTTTCACCTTATTATTGTTATAACATTTGTAACCCTATGTAAAATTGATGACGTTAAAAATGTATTAGAAATAAATAATGGCTTAGGCTTCTTTGTGTTTGCTTCATATCCGGAATACGGAGTAAACATGCTCACACAGAACGGCAAACAAAAAGCAAACTTCCGCTTTGTAAAAGATACTACTTGTGATGCTGGAAGCTACACCAGACGCCACTAATTAGACTAGTGAAACATAAGCAAATAGACGTAGACGCCTACAATACGCACTACTCAGCAAAGCCTTTCTTTGATAGGGAATCTTGTGATTTTTAAATGCTGAGTGTTAAGCAATTAAAATTGTCTGAAGAAAACTTAATTTAAATTAAATAATACCACGATATTTCAAAAATTGTCGGGCGCTGCGGTTAGCGTTGTGGGCTTCCATGCCCGTTCCTTCCCCTTCCGTTCGAGTCCCAGTACGAACATCATTTTTTCAATTGATTTATTGATTCTATATGGCTTTTTTTTCAAAGTGAGTAGTAGGGAAAGAATGAAAAAGCTAGAACAGGACTAGTGGTTAACTAATCTCTATTGCTACGCCCAGTTATTTTAAAGGATCAGAAGAATAGAAGGAGAGGAAATAATAGAAATTGACATCACAAACACCCAGTCTTCGATCACAACCATGAATTGAATAATTCTCAAATTCACTGTGGTCTTACTGGGAATCAAACCCAGACCTGTGTGATCAAGCTCTAACCAACTGGAGCCACCGCAGGCGACGTTTATTACGTTTATCAAGGTTATATTGCTATAAATGAAAATAGAGTAATAAATATAATTTGCAGCACTCACTGCAACACTGTCGTCAACTTTTCTCGACGCCTTATTTCTATCTCTTGTGTTTTATTACGCCATCCAATTAAGAGAGATTAATTTATTTTTAATTAAATAACCCCACTCTTTTTTCTTTCTTTCGTCATTACCGCAGTATACAGGAAATGCATTTAAAAAACTCACAAAGGGATGTGAAGTCCTGCTTTTAATAAATATTAGATGTATTTATCCCACAGCCATTTTAATGTAATCTGGATTTAATGTTCTTTCGAAGGATCTCAAACAATAAATCTTTGGTATATTTCATCTGTAAACGTTTCGACCTCATTTTCTATCGGCGGTAGTTATCAAGTGAAATTTAAAATAGAACATGATAAATTTATTGAGCCTATTTTTTTTGGATATCAAATTTATGGAGCTTTAAGTACCAGGACGACAAGGTTCTTATAGTCTCCTTCATCGCTAATGTTTTGAAAAGTTGTATTCCCTTACCATCGTTGCAGACGGAAGGGCGTGATTGCTACGGAAGTAAGAAACCCTCAGTAAAGCCAGTTCACGGGGACTCCATATGCATTAGTTTGTAAATCATTATAATGATATTTATAGAGAAAATCCTGAGATTTATCCAGTATCAAATGATTGAAAGCGTTACTGAAAGTTACAGAGTTTTCGAACCTGAAAATACCGCTTTTTATAATTCATTTCATGTAAAAGATAAAATAAAGATGACTCAGGAATTTAATTCAGTTATTTTCTATAATTCAGTGTGAAATTAAATATAACCATCGTAGAATAATCATAATAGCCCGCTGTAGTTCAGTTGGTAAGAGCTTGCTCTACCGATGAAGTAGGTCGGATAAATATATTGACTCTCATGTTTAAAACAATAATTGATTTTGTGCTTATTACTAGAGAAAGTTAGCTACACTAGTGCGTAAACCACCTTGTTTGCATAATAATTTATAAAAATAATTACAAATATTTGACTACATATAAATCATTATTACCTAATAAATAATTCAAAAGCTTCCGCCATTTGAATCATAGCTAAGGGTTAATAAACTTAAACAATAAAATACTAAAGCTTTACCCGGAAGCTTTATTCCATTCAAGTTTTGTTCATTCTGAATTACACAGTTATTCTCAGTATTTTCAAACAATGATAGTAAGAAAGTATTGATTTTGAAATTGTGTTTGAATGCGGAAGATAAATGTCAATGGTTTCAGGAAATGCGAAGCTTTTAGTAATAGTTACTTTACCAAGAAGGATAAGTTACTGGAAGTCACATTACGTATACATTGAATTGTCTTTGATGAGTTTGAGATAATATTTTCCTGAGAGGATCTTTAATGTTAATGCTTTATTGTTTTATTACTATTATGACCTATCTTTGGTCTACTTCTTCATATAAATTTGCGCCATTTTTTTGGAACAAACGATACTATTTACTGCAGTATATTTTCAGATTTTAATAATGTTTTCTATACCTTTAGATGGCAAGATTTTCTCATTATCATTTCAGTCATAATGATTATAATACATAACGTCCCTCATTGGTACTTTTCTTGTTTTGTTATTGAAATATATTTGTCATTGATCGATTTATAAGCCAGTTGGTATAATTCCATAATAATAGTGTTTAATTATTTAGTTCTATAAGAATTGTAAAATCATATTTTCGTTTGCTTACTTCAATTATTTGCAACTAGTTGACAATATTATAGTTAGAAAGTCAAGTCATCATATTCTATTTTAATTTTAAATTATATTTTATTACAATGCATCGAAGTCAATTGTTATTAGAAGTATTAAACGTTGATTGAATATTTTTTTACATAATTGTCCTTGAATAGAATGTTGATTAAAAAGTGCAATCGATTAATTATTATTACTAAAATAGACAACATTTCACTGTCAAAATATTCAGAAACGAGTACGTCATTAATTTTACATTCACTGGCTTTAAATATCACCGTCTTTGAGTTTATTTTTCTAATGTTTAAGCTATCAATATTCATCAATAAACCTATTCAAAATATTGTAAAATATTGTCGAATTCACATTTAAATACATCGATAACTTTATGTTAATACAGTAACTTCTTATTGGACTATTTTCATGGTATAAAAGCATTGTTTGAATGTCATTAAAAAAAACAACGGTGACAATCAGAAAATAAAGTCATTGCGTTGAATGTTTTCAATGAATGATTATGTCTTTATAGACTATTATTTTTTTCAATTACATCGGATATTTAAATGAATATTTTTTCAATATGCTGAATATGAGAAATATTAATCAACTCACGAAAGAGTACCTCCCAAAACACGAACAAGACAACAAAATTTAAAATTAGGGATCTGTTTTAGACATTTCAAAACTACCGGAATTTATTTCATGCTATTTTCATAACGTTCTTTGACAAAATAGTGATCAAATAGCATATCGTATAGGGGTACTTCAAAAGGCAGTAATTTTGCAAAAAGCGATGAAAGATGAGGGTTTTCTCATAAACCCGTGTAGTTATATGTATGTTTAGACAGTTTTTTTTCAGCCTGTAGCAGAATGGATGCTTTTGCGTGCTCGTTTTGATTTGATGATTCTTTACAGAACAGAATATTCTGAACATTTGAATATTTTTCATACTATCATTAAAATAAACTTCCACAAAGTTACTGCCGAATCCATCGAAAATACACTAAAACTTTTTTAAACGATTTTTTTGTCTAAGCTGTTTTGTGTATCAACTGTGGAAAGGCAAAAGAACGTAACCAACAGTTTTTTTGAATAATCACAATACATACAACTGGATGCACGTTCAATAAAATCTTAATATCTAAATTTAGTTTTAAGTGAAAATTACGACCAGGAAAAAGAACTCAACCTTTTGGCTGCCGTAGAAAAAGTATTTTTGTACCTAGAACGCTGGCTATAATTTGCAATTACTAATTTAACTAGTTATTGCAAAGGTAACTCGTCTTTGCTGTGTTGAGCACGACAAATTTGACGAGATATCTCGTCTGTGGCAGCCATCCAGTTAAAAAAGGTTTTGCTTGAATAATTTATATTATTTTAAGTCAATTAAAACAAGTTTATCAGTCTCAGTGCACTTCAAGGTTGTGTATATTTCATATTTTGTCTTTGACCTAAAATCATCAAAAACGTTTTTTGTGTCTTTTGTTAATTTTTTCATATGTGGGTTACGTCCATTTTTCTTTCCATAGTCGATATGTCTGTTCTCAGTGTACAGCTGAATTTGATCAGCTTACTAAGGATTTTAATAAATAAATGGTATGTATTTCTCGAAGGCTGCTTTTATTTCATCGTTTATGATTTTGTTTTTATATAGGATCGAAACCGGCTTGAAATATATATTATTTGCAAATAATATATGAATACTCTGAAAATAACCTCACACCTCTAAAATGTGTACGTTAAGTCATTTACGAATGTATTCAAAGAGCTAGAAACCCGGAAAAACAAGAATTCACGGTTGAAGAAATTTTCGTTGAATCCCGCATTCACAACAAATATTATTTACTCAAAATGCTAAAAAGGTAGTCAGCTTATCGACCCATTGAATTTGAATCCCATTTGAATATTTTCTCACGCTTATATTCACATTGTGGAAGTTTGAAAACAAAACGGAGAAACCGACGTCAGTTAGCGATAAATTTTCAGCCGGCGAGCTGGTCTCGGGATTGTATTCGTTATTGGGTTATATGATGACACCAGGTGCTACAAATCTTTTGTTTTGTTGTTCATATGCATATATTTTTTACTTGTATTCTCATGTTGTTCAGCAACTAAAGCTTTATGCCACATTTGAAATATTTACACATACATAATGCCGAGCTAAATAAGATACTGAAATTCCTATTAAATATGACATTGAATTCCCACTATGCAAATATGTTTAAACTATAAGTAATAATCATGTAGCGCTATCTTCGTTAAAAAATCACTCAGCCATGAAAAAGGTCAAATTACTTTCTGTCTGTCTTACGTGGACGAAATCAAAGCAACTCGGTGCGGCACGAAACTATTAAATGATCTCCGCCGCTATAGAGTGTCCACGTGACAAAACGCACGCCGCGATTAGTCTGTTAGATATTTTGATTCGCTTTAAGCCGCGTTCCAATCGCGTTTGCAGTGACTTCGCCCAGGTAAGATAAAGCCTTAGACAAATAGATAGATTAAGAGAAAAAATAGTAGTATTTAATAATATATTTCAGCAGCTTAAAACTAAACAGGATGAGTTTTCTTGTTTCACTTTTAGATACAAAATCCTGCTTTTGAGTGAAATTGTTAGTTTTGGCTATATAGTGTATGAATAAAAATATTTGTGTGCGTTAACTTTAGGGTTAAATTGTACAACTTTTAGTTTGGGCTTATTTTAGATGTATTTGGGAAATTTATAGTTTTAACAGATAAGTTGTACTTTATTAATCTTGTGAAAACAAATTTCTAATACGTTTTTACTCTCATATGACGTTATAAAACGATGCTGGAGGTATTAGCTATGATATTTAATAAAACGTATCAAGGACAGCTTAATATTCAGCCTTTAAAAGCTTAAAAAAGAATTCATAATATATATTGTCTTCGCTCAGTCAGTGATTATTACTATGTTTATGTGCAAGAAATCGCTTCCAAACTTATAAAGATATTTTATTACTAGCGTATAGCTGTAGATATCTGTTAATTTTAATAATAAGAGTTTTTAATATACAAATAAATCAATTTCAGCAATTATATTTCAAAAATATAATTAAAATAATCGTCACATATTTTTTAGTGACAAAAATTATTTTATTGATTTTTCAATCGATTTGTGAATTTCTGTTCAAAGGCATAGATGTATGTGATGTCTTAAATCCCCTCTCCCACCCATCCTATCCTATGAACGGGGCGTACCAAGAGCGATTAGCTAACCACTAGTCCTGTCCTAGCCCTTTCCTTCTATTTCTACTCTCTTTGGAAAAAGAGAGGTTGAGCAACTGAGTAACAAGCAGTTCTCGCAGAAACGCTTATGTTGAGATAAACTCCATTAGGAGTCCATATGCTCCACATTGGGAGCGGACATGGTGAAAATAATAATAACAATATCATCACAGTTAACTACAGATATATACCTGACAATGACGAGAAGACAACATAGACAGCTGTATCTTAAATAATAGTTAAATTTAAAATTCAGTCAAATGTGTGAGGCAGCAAATCAATAATTAATAATACATTGTATTGATTTATTAACCAATATGTATACTGTTGTTCTAGCTATGTGGTCTTATTTAACTTACGTAATAAATATACGAGAAAAATATGACAATGCATAAAATAATGATACAGTTTTCTACCTCTTTTGATGGTTATTTTGTATCGAATGAACTTCACGTCGCAAGAATAGCTTATTGATGTCTGAATGCATCGAAACCAGTGGCTTGAAAAGAAGCAACGGAATACAAATATTCAACGAGCTGAGACAAACAAATGACCCCATTTAAATGAGAAAATAATGGAAAATGCAGAAAAGAAAAACGCGTTTTCCAGGGCTGCGATGCTAGAGTTGGAGTTGAAATCCTTTTTAAACTCCATTTGTTAGTTATTAAGAATAAACACAAAAGGCATTTGTGAAACTTATTTTTTTCGTTTCTTGATTAAATTCCGAACAATATACTTGTTTCATTCCTCGTTATGCAAATCAATGCCAAATTCGAGTAGGAGATCGGTTTTTTTTACAGACTCAAAATCAACTATCGATATTTTTAAATACCTTCAGGAATACAGGATCTGACGATAAGTCGATTTTTTTCAATATCGTTAGTAAATCTTAAATGAAGAAAAATTAAAATTTATTTTTTCCAAAAAAGCGTTTTTGCTGGCCTGTAAATAGTAGAGTAGAAAATTAATGATACCTAATAAACTTACTTACTCTAAAATTATAAATTTTATTTTAAATAGTTGGTATTGAAGCTCATTTTTTTCTCAAAAACAAATGAACAATGGATATTTCAAAAAGACTGATATACATACTAAGGTTTCCTCAATGAACCGTAAATAAATGTATTGGCGTTATAAATATAGTAGAATACTTTACTTTATTATCAGAAAACACATAAAAACACTGCTTCTTCAATTATAATGAAAGTTTTTTTCTCATTTAAATCTATCCAAGATTGTACTGTACAAATAACTTTACTAAGTAAAATAAAACTTAACGGTAACAAAATCATATTGACGATTAAAAGATGCCATCCGAATGGTCACATAAAAGAATATAAATTGAAAGTAGCACTGCTTTTATACAAAGTTTTTAATATTTTTTAGTTTGACCATTTGAGCTCTAAAAATTCCACCCGAAAACCTAAAAATATGACTGGTCTATACAAAATCGACTTCTTTTTGAAATAATTTATGACCAAAACCATTCTGAATGCCTTATAGCCATCTTGGGAAATGAAAGTATTAAGGCGACACTTTTTCAAAATAAATCGACTTTTTACACATTTTATATTACTGACTAAAAATTCCAAATTCACAGCATGGTATAGATATATAAAAAATGGTTGAATAAGCTTTTATGAGAACAAACAGTCAATACTTCATTTCACTTTTTTATTATGTACTAGTAAAAAGTTCTTTTTACTATTCTATACTATTTACAAATTTTATATACTTCTTTGAAATGATTTATATTTTCTTCAATTGATAATGCACGAAATGAGTGAAATCTGTCTTTTTATAAACATGTGGAATTAGTATGAATAAGTTATTTATTTTTTAACATTATACCTTTCCAACAATAATTGACAGTAAACAAATAAGAAAAAAAAATGACTCCCTTCTTTATGAAGACTAATTCTAATGATCCTTTCAGTGGCACGTGTTCATTTCAAAGACAATCATCCAAATGATCTTATACAAATTTGCTAATTATAATTTCATTGGACAAAATTTGTTTAATGAAAATATAATTAGTGACTTTGATATGTTTAGCATTTTTATATTTAACATATTGAACAGAAATAAATTTTAATATTCAGACAAGTTTTAAAAAGACTCGTTAGTGTAAATAAAATAAATAATAGCCAGCATGGTAAAAATCAAATAATTTTGTTCATTAGTTATGTAAGGCATTAGCCTTTCTATTAGACATATCTCAACATATTTTATTCTACAAGAAATGAATTTTACTCAGTTGTTTCCCAATCTCTCTTTTTCGAAGACAGCGGAGATAGAAGGACATGTCTCGGTCAGTACCTTCACTACTTAAGTCGCGTGATGATTTTTAAAAAAAATGAAATTGGCATCAACTCGAAGAAAAAACAAATAACAGACGAGAAATAATATATATATGTCAGTATTTCAAAGATTTGAACCCAAAACACCTCATACGTAGAAAGTGTGATTGTTTGCTCTCTTGTCTCTTTTTTACCACGCAGATTTTCTTAGCAGATTTTTTCCACAAAAACTTCTATTGACTCAGTTGCTCAATTGTTTTTTAGAGAGTAAATGTGTAAAGATAAAGCAATTGCTGGAATAATGATCAGCGAATAGCTTCATTTAAAGAATAGGTGAGAATAAATTTCGAATATCACAACTATTTTTGCCTTCAATTATCAATTCGTGAAACGTTTTGTACTAAGGTTTAGTAAGTCAGTTTGTAATGTAAGCGAAACCAACGACGCTGATAACTAAGCTTTAAGCTAAGATTTTTTATCACATATGGTAGATGTTAATTTACCTTTTTAAGTGTGGAAATGCATACCATTAAAGAAATGCTCTTTTGTATTAATTTTTCATTTTTTAAATATCACCAGAACCAGATTTGTTCACTATGCTTAACATGCAAAAATGTTGTATTAGTTCATGAGGGTTTTATTTTTTGAAAATATTTATATGTTTTCCAACAAAGAAAATAACACACCAAAAAATATATTTAAATTAAATTCACGTGGCCTTCAAAAAAATGTTTCCTTTAAAGAATTTTTTAAAGTTATGAAAAAACGTTATAAAAAGGTTTTTTTGTTTAAAAGTATTTTTATTCAAAGGAAAACTTTCACAGCCATAAATTCATAAATCAGCGTGGGCTCAAAACGGAAAAGTGAAACGCCATAAAAGTGTTGTGAGCGGTAAACAAAATTTTAGCAAAATCATCAGCCGTAGACCTTCGGATGCTTTATTTTCGCGTAAGATAAATCTCATTCTCTTTGACGAAGAAGAGAGAGCATGGTTTGATATTAGCTCCGTAGACGTGTCGGCCCTGGCAAAAGTGCGGGACACCCAGCGCCCCAAAAATACAACTGTTTGAAAGTTTTATCACAAAGTGGTAGCTAATAAAGTTTAGGCAGTGCGAGGGTCTAGCCCCGGGCAACGACGCTGTCAGTTTGGGAAATACTTCGTTCGGTCGACGCAGTGAAATGGTTATCAATAAAAACTTTCGCAACTAAACTTATCAAAAAACCGCCTGACAAATATTGAGCTTTTGCAAATATCTGTAAAATGGTTTAAAAAAAGTATTTTAGTTCTGCGAAAAATTTGTTGATATATTTTTTTTATTCATGTTCGCTCCCAATGTGGAGCATATAGCCTCCTAATGGAGGTATCTCAGCAGAAGTTTTTTCTACTAGAGCTGTTCGTTACTCAATCGCTCAACTTTACTTTTTGTCAAAGTGAGTAGTAAGAAAGGAACGACTAGTGTTTGACTAATCGCTATTACTACGCCCAGTTTTATAAAGGATCATAAGGATGGGAGGAGAGGAAATGATCTGAATTGACATTACAAATACCCAGTCTTCGATCACAGCTTTGAATTGAATATTTCTTAAATTCACTGTGATCTTACCGGGAATCAAACCCAGACCTGCGTGATCGGTAGGGCCACAGCAGGCGACAATATATTGTATGATAACATAATTCTATGCTAATTACTATGATTCTAGATAGATAATGTCTAACCTTTTATCAGCTAATTGCTTAGAGCAGTGGAAAGGAACCTGCAGCCTTTTGACTTCATAAAAAAATATACTCAAACGTTTGGAAAAAGAGCGTAATCAACCCATTATATGTTCGACAGTCCAAAAAAGGGGGGATAACTGCAGCCTAATGATGAATCAGATAAATGAATGTGGCCTTTAAAAAGAAAAAGTTCCCCACCCATGGCTTAAAGCAATGATAAAACTGATGATAATTATCAATTGATAATGCTTTTTATGAGCGTGGTATATAATAAATATTGTGGGATATGCACAAATGGTTTTTTTTAATGTAATGACTTTTTCTCAGGAGTCGACAGTGAACGACATAAAAATTATATTTCTAAAATTTTATAGATAATAAATAGTCTTCACGAATATTACAATTGGTTGACACCTTGTTTTCGCTTAAGGCAATGACCTGATGTTTTAAAACAACTGTAGGTTTCATATGTATTATATTTATATTTCAGTTATAATATATAATTTAAACATGAAACATTCAATGCTGTTTCTGTTATACAAATAACATAACTAATGTTTTTTTGTTCGACTTTTAATATTTTACAGTTGGATGTTTTTAGTTAGTTTTGAAATTATATTAATACAAGAACAAATAAGACAAACTTAAAAATTTACTGTGACAATGGAATTGGTTGACTATTTTTGGGAATATCACGTTAAGGATATTAGAAATACATTGAACTTGTGGAAACCTCATATTTTTCATGTTAATACTCTTTCGGTATGTCAAATATAATAATTTCATTAAAATTCATCCGTTTCAGGCAGATTAAGTCCACAGACTTTAAGCCACACAAAAGATTTACAAAAACAATCACCAAAGAAGGTACGAATCCTCTTGTCTCAAAAGATCCCTTATAAACATTATTCCAAAGGAATGCGATCGTTCCGATGGAGACTGCATACTGAAAGGTCGCTGGCCGTTGTCAGAGAGAAGGAATTTCAATTAATGTAAACTGCGTTGTTCCACTGTAAGCATTTGATTTCAACTTTGCCAAGTATGTCCGTTGAGCTTTTGTCGTAAGAAATTCTGACGCAGGATCGTATTATCATGAAAATTGTCCATTACAGGAATGAGGAAGTTTAAGCTGAAAACACAGCAGAGCAGAAAGACCAAACTGGACGATTACCAAATAAGAAGTTTGCCTTTGTAGCTATAAGAAAAATCTTTCGTTATATAAATAATCCTCATTATAATATATCATTTATAAAGTTATGGAATTAATGCGAAAGAAAAATGATAAATTTAAGTAATTATAATGCTTTATTGCCAAGAAGTTTTAAGTTACATTAAAAAAGTGATTCTTTCGTCAAATTTTATGTGGTGTTTATTTGGTATCAATTTCATATAGAAAGGCATTATATTAATAATTAAACAAACAAAATACTTCTGTATACTAATTTCATTCTTTCATTAAAGATTTGAACTGGTTTTGCTCATCGCAAGCTTTCTGCTTGTAGTGAGAGGAATCTCTAGTTTAATACATATTTTTAATGGGTAGTTACAAATCTTCTTTCAAAAACGAGTTTTTTCTTCATCTGTATATTTCTTTATGTCTGCACTATGAAAAGAATAAGTTAAAATATTTTATTTCTAACCGGTAAATATCTCTGAGACCGTTCTCAAGTCTAAAGAGAAATTAGAAAAAAATACTTTGAATAATATATCAACTGCGGTAGATTTGTGTGGTCGCCTGTGTGGTCGAGTGGTCAACGGTGTTGGCTTCGGCTACAGAGGGCCCGGGTTCAAATCCCGGTACGGGCAGTTTTATAAATTGATTTTTCAATCGATTTATGAATTTCTGTTCAAAGGCATGGATGTATGTGATGTCTTGAATTCCCCCCTCTCACCTTTCCTATCCTATGAACGGGGCGTATCGACAGCGATTAGCTTACCACTAATCCTGTCCTAGCCCTATCCTTCTATCCCTACTCTCTTTGGAAAAAGAAAGGTTGAGCAACTGAGTAACAAGCAGTTCTCGTAGAAAAACTTCTGTTGAGATAAACTCCATTAGGAGTCCATATGCTCCACATTGGGAGCGGACATGGTTAAAAAAAAAAAACAGTTATATAGTGAAATGGTTATAAATTAATGTTTTGAAGCCATGCTCGCTACTAGAGAAATATTTAAACGAAATTTGAATAATAAACAATAAATTATCTTGAGGTTATTTAAATGGTATTTTTTTTATTATAATTATAAAATGGAAAGCGTTAAAAACATCGCATTTTTGTTAACGTTTGAATGCACACCTTTTTCATTTCATTTTGTTTTTGTATATATATATCACTGTCGAATTATACTACTTATCAGTTGACAATGCTCGCCATGAGTGAAACCGGTGCTAATCTTGGTAAATAAAAGTGGAAATAAGAACAAAGAAATATTGTGTTGTTTTTAATAAAATGTCTTTGAACCAAGTATTCACAGTGGACCCCCTAAAAGTTTTGTTTTATTATTCAAAATCTAATTTATATCAGATTATTCAGCCAATGACTTCGTTGCAGACTTAAATGAAAGCACTGCAATACTATGACATAGTTAATGTCGATGATTACTTTTATTATATTTGGTATTCATAGCATAAACTTGGAAATATCCAAAATACCAATTGTGTTTCAAATTGTTTACAACGCTCGTATACACTACGATTTCCTTGTAAGCTGAAAGGCGTGGATTGCTGGCAGAACACATTGCAGTTAATATTTCGAACGAACTTCGGAGGTGGCTGTAATACTTATGCGTATGAATAACTGAAATAGCTATAATCCCGAAACATAAACATAGAATATTAAAGAAGAGTTATTTTGTTTTTTGTTTCAATTAATTAAGACTTAATTTAACTGAACAATATATAGATCATTACATTTAATTTCGATGACTGAACATACAAAGATAACAAAAACGGTATTTTTTAAAATGATTGATCGATTTTTAGTTGATTACTTTAATAACCGTACAATAGTTTGTCTGAAAACGTTTCAACGAGGCTGAATAACTTATTTATTCATTTTAATTTGATATAAATATGAATTCTCACAAAGTTATCGCCAAATCTATTAAAAATAAGAAACAACATGGATAAATTTAGTTTCATAATATCCAAAGAGCCCACGTATAGAACGAGTGTTTGAAAGAGCAAGTGCTGTAAGTGTCAGTTAAAAGGGCTTCAGTCAGTCAAAAGCTTTTATTAGTTCAATATTTCTATATTTATAATAGCATTTTGTCACAAAAACGATTTTTTTTATGCAGAACGATATTTTGTTTTCGTGCAAACTTTTATCGAAAGAGAGGGTTTGAAAACTCGAAAATTTTCTATGAGAATATCTGTTTAATATAAAATAGAAAGAATTGTATAAATCTTGCGTCAAATACTTATTCACTAAATTGACGCATTTTGGAATCCATAGCAAAATTTTCCATTACCATATAATTTATATCATATAAACGTTTTGTGGTTTAAAAAGCCATACATATTGAAGTGATATATTCAAAAGAAAATTGACGTGTTTATTCAGATTCATTGCTGCATATAAACAAACAATTCGCCCGATTGATAATAATAAAAAATTATATGCAAACTAATTAACACGAAATTTATTTATTGCAATAGTTGAACCATTCGAATATGGTATAAAACATTGTATTGGCCAAGTTTGTATCTCAATTATACAGAAACAAACTTCTAACAATCTAACATGAGCATAGTGAACATTTACTAGATCCAAACTTTAGCGCGATAATTAATTAACAAACTTTGAACATTCAATTTTATCGAAACAAATGTTATCTGAAATCAAGAAAGCAAGACGAAGAGAGAAGTGTGAAACCATTTTTAAAACGTACTACTATAACTTTAATTAGTTTCAATTATTGGTGGAAAGATATATTATTTAAAAAACATATACATTCTTTTTTGTACAAATTTTACATTTTTAATAAAATTAGTAGGAGTGTATTATTTATATAAAGTTGTCTTAGACTAACGAAAAGGTGTGGCAAACGGTTAGTTAAAGAAATATGACAATAATTTATAAAAAAAATTAATCCTTTAGTCTATAATATAAAATTAAATTGAAAACTTTGTTATTCTGTTAAAAATGAACTTTCAGAAAACTACCGCCGAATCTATCGTAGATTATTAAATTATCTATCTTTTAAATGTCAAAAATATAGTCATTATAAAAGAATTGTTTTTGTAGTCGTCAACATTTTTTATAAAAGACTTAATTTTTATAAGAGATATAATTTTTAATCCTTAGAATCTACTCTCGGTGTTAATAAAAATTCTCGATTCGTAAAATAAAGACAAATGATAAACAGTTTTCCTGATTTCGAGCATTATAATTTAATATTATGTGCTAAAATTAATAAACCATTAATAATCAGTGAGTAATGCTTGAGATGAGGAAAACACGTTGTGTTAATAAAAACATTTATAAATAACTTAAAAAAATACTTTTTTATCTTTATAGATATAGTCACTTGTCGAAAAGAGTTGTAAGTGTCGTATGATGCAAAATATTTAACTGAATATTTTGTAAAAAATATTTTATCGTAATTTTCCTATAGTGGATTTCATTTTTATAACGATTTTAAAGTGTTCTCTGTCAATTTGAAAAGGTGTTTGTTATATTAGAAAAATAAAATCACTATTTTCTACTAATTTCATATTTACTTTATTTGAGCGAAACCAGTTCTGATCATATAAAATAAATGTGAAATTAGTACAAAAAAGTGTTTTTTTTTTTAACACCAAATAAGTTGCCATACTAATTATTTTTACTAATTTATTTATATTTGACACGTGCAAATTATAAAAAATGGGTAACTGTGTAAAATTAAAATGTTGACCTATTAAAAAATATTCCCTGACTAAAATTATCGCATCTTTTTTTGAAACGTTTGTATAATGCAATGTAGAAATCTTTTAAATCATCATGATGTATTATACGCTTGAACAATTTCTATGCAAATTATATCAGAGGCGTCGGAAATAAAACTGCCTTTATTTCATATCTCCGGGGACTAAAAAGGGGGAAGTGAACGGGTTGAAATGAAAAACGAGAAATGTTGACCTCCATTACGTGCCGCCACTAAAATGTAGCTCCGCGGAAGTTATTCTCGACATTAAGAGACTTCACGAAGGATGCTTCGCCCTTATAGTCAATTGACCCCATCTTCACTGTGCTGAGATTTTTGCTCAGGGTAGATTTCTTGCAGAATATTTTGGTGAATTTGTGACAAGCTTTTATTACCAACAAAATATTTATATTCTTCACAAAAATATGCTTAGATTTCAAATTGTTTCGTGTATTACTAACGTGTGAATCTAATTATATGGATACGGGCCTGTGACGGAGAATTTCAAAATTGTATAAGGACAACTAGTCGAGAATGAGTCATTTATTTCGGAGAGGGTAAATATAGAAAGGTAGGGTTAGAGAATGACTATTATTAAACAGATCGCTAGCGCTACGTCACATTTTCATATTTGAGAAGGGTGTGTAGGATGTCATGAAAAATCACATACATTCATGTATTTTAGAATAAATCAAGCAATAAATATATATTTTTTAAATTCATTTCCATTCCCGATTTGGAGACGAAATTTGAAAAAGAATAGAGATAGAAGGATATGGCAAAGACAAGATAAGTGGTTAAAACATTCACGTACTGAAACGTTCAAAATAATATCAAAGAGCGATGTGATACAAAATGACTCCAAACAAATTCGCGTAATATTTGCATTGCATTGATTGAGGGTATCATTGTAGATTACAGTAAATGTCATCTCAATTTGAATCGTTCAAATTGGTGTACAGTTTTTTTATATACATATTTTTTTTCAAATATTTGACATTATAGCTTACGCAAATGCGTCAAATATTTTGAATCATACGAAATATCGATGAGAAGTTTTTTTGTAAGTTACATAAGATTAACTCAAGGAGAATTAACTTCACAAACACCCATGTCTTAGATCTCAAATTAAAATTGAAAAAATCCAATTTGACATTGACCTTACCGAGAATCAAACCCAGACCCACCTGATCGGTAGAGCAACCTCCAAACAACTAGACCACAGCGGGCGAGTTTTGTCACTAAAAAACCCGAGTTTTGCGTTTCAAGTGCACGGATGAACTTAAATACTCAGTAAATAAATGTATCGTGATTATATTATAAGAAATAAATGTATCACTAAGTTTATGGCCATTGCTGGCGAAATGGATTAACCCATGGGAATGACTACAGATTGAAATGGTGAGTATTTTCAAGAACTATATTTACCCTGTTAGCTTGAAAAGAAATATTTACTTACATATATAATACAAGAGTGGGGAATTTGGCAGATTTACCTGCTCATTCAAAATCAGCTAAATATTATTGGTATTTAGGGAATGCTCCTTACTCAATTTAGGATCAGAAAGGTAGGAGGTAGTTTTAATTCATCACATAGTGAAAATCACCAAGACTATGTGTCACTGGCTTTAAACTTTGGTTATAAATAAAGTGAAAAAGTAATAAAGTATTTAAGTTCTAAAAATATTATTTTAGATATAGTTGATAGCTGTTTCGGTTAATGTATTTTTCGGATAGTTCTGACGATTCCGAATTATATTGGAGTCCACCCAAGTAAATGCTTTTTTCAATTAATTTAAAAAGATTTGGCATCACAGCTTATGCCAATGCGCCAAATATTTTCAAATTAAAAGACCATACGAGTAAAACTCAATGAGAATTATTTTTAAGTCTCTCGCGATTTTTTTTTTAACCAAGTCCGCTCCTAATGTGGAGCATATGGACTACTAATGGAGTTTATCTCAACAGAAGTGTTTTTACGAGAACAGCTTGTTACTCAGTTGCTCAACCTCTTCTTTTTCCAAAGCGATTAGGAATAGAATGAAAGGGCTAAGGCAGGACAAGTGGTTAGTGGTTAATCAATCTCGATACGCCCCGTTCACGCAATTTACTCGAGGTAAATTAACACCACAAACACCCGTGCCTTGAATTGAACCCAGATCCGCATGATCGGTAGAGAAAGCTCTTACTAACTGGACTAGAGAATTTAATCAATTAGTTTCATATAGACTTTGTGAATTGTCAATAATGTGAAATTTTATTGTAATGGTTTTACCAGCGTAAGGAAACTTAGATTCCAATTTGCGTAATTAATTAAAATTATTCAATACGCCAGAGACCGTTTCTGTCAATTTTAAAATTAGCTTTTACACTAAGACAGAACGTGTAATCAAACGTGTTGAAGTTGTTAGAATTATATTATATATATATATATATATTTATATATTGTCACCCATCTAGTTGGTTAGAGCTTGCTCTACTGACTAGGTAGGTCTGAGTTTGATTCCCGGTAAGGGCAATGTCAAATTTAGATGTTTCAATTTAACGTTTAATTTCTGAGACGTGGGTGTTTGTGATGTCAATTTACCCCGAGTTGATCTCGAGTGACTTACAATATATTCTCATCGAATTTTCCTCGTATGATCTTTCAACTTGAAAATATTTGGCGCGTTGGCATTAGCTGTTATGACAAATATGTTTTCTAAACTAAAAAAAAATCGATAACAAAGTCTATTTCTTATCGTAGTTGTGATATTCACTGCGAAATTAAATTAAAAATCAATGCAATACGAAGTTGTGTAATTTTAACCGCGATTGATGAACTGATTAAATTGGCATTTACTTGGTAGAACTCCACTCACTGTGGTAAGGTGAAAAGAAAATCAATGTATTTTAAATATTTTATAAAAAATATTTTATATATTGGTGATAGCTATTTTGGCTTATACCTTCTGTTGAATATTCGATGAAGGCATAAAAGACGAAATAGCTGTCAACTAGATACAAAATAATATTTGTAAAACTAAAATACTTTGATATTTTTTCACCTTATTTGTGTTTAGTTTTAGCTCATATGATTGTATGTCAGGTTATTCACAAATATTTGAATTTTTGCAATCATTTAATTTGATTAATACTTACAATACAAAATCTGTGAGAATGTACATAGTTTGAACGATTCAAATTTAATATTGAAATTCCACCAAGCACCTTCAGTCCAAATCTTAAATTAAATGATTAATACTTAATTATATAAAGAAAATATAATGCCTGTCGTAAATATCTTTTTGTATATGCTGCATATTTATTTTTCTCCAGACATAATAAATGATGTGTACATTGAAATGAATAAGCAAGCAGTCTGTTAATCTTTTCGCCATTAAATGCCGTTGTGAACTGGTAACGACTAGCTAGCCATTTTTAAATGTCACTCTTTGCGCGGGAAACTAACCAAAGTGAAGAAAGGTCAATGGGTCGTTCGACAAATGGCGGAAGGCCCATTTCCATTATGAGAAGTAAATGCTGGGGTCCAGTCGGATAGCTGCCCTTTATACTACGGTGACACAAGGTTTTTTAGGTTTTTTTTTTAGCCAAAAGTATTCGGAAAAATGTGCGATATTTTTTAGAAAAAACGGGACTCCAAAACTTTCTCTATTGTGCTCAGTAATTGAATTTTTCGGATTCATTTCACAAAAAGTACAACGATCTTACTCGTTTAGTACATTTATTTTTTTTGTTAAAAAAAAAAACTATTGAACTGATTCCACTATTTAACATATTGATTCAATTGAAGTTACAAAATCTTGCAATCATTGAAACCGTTCATCATCATTTTATAAGATTATTGAATAAATTTAGTATAAAAATACGAAAGTTTTTTTACCAATAATTGAAACACTTTTTTTGGTACGGCTTCCAAACAGTAACATACATTTAAAAAACCTGTTTTATACCTAATTGCTTGGCTTTAAAAATGAACAAAATAGTTATTCAATACCAACATTTACTTGTTATTGCCATACAATCTGTAAACTATGTAAATTTATTTATAATTTTACTGAAACCCAAAACTGTGAAAACAAACTGAACATACTTTAAATAAAAATATAATGTTTTTTTTTTACTTAATAGCATTTAAAATTAAACTTTAAAAATTGTTTGAAATTCCGCATTTTTTTTTATTAACGAACTGGGTTTCTTCTTTCGGCATCTTCTGGCGTGTAAATTCAGGCACGGAAAACTCAAACTGATTAGCGCTTTAACGCCTGTATTAATATCAATATTTCACCAAGCGCCTTCAGTCTAAATATTTTATAACGTAACATTTATACTTATGAGTCATAGCTTATTTCGTTAAATTAATGGAAAAAAATTCTCAATTTTCTATATTCACGACATCTTTTTACTTAACTGTACTCTCTGAAGCCCATGTCATAAATTGTCGTGTTTCAATATCTCTTCTTGAATCAAAAGATAAAAAAAATAAAAGACTGTTTGACGTTGGCATAAATGGCATCACGTTTCGTTAAAAACAGTCCCCAATTAAAAGCAACAAAGCTGTATTAATCGGATAAGGTTGCTTATTATAACGATTTTAAATTCATAATTATCAAGACTTGTTTAATCAGGATAGTTATTAACAACAATGCTTATTAGTCAAAGAAATCAGTAACCCAGTTGATTATTTTATCAATATGCTAAATACAGAATATTTTTTTTCTTTTTCTTTGACCATATGGCCGCCACACTGCATGTTTCCCTGTCTCCCGCCAATTGCTTTTATTCCTCCCATGACATGCCAGCATCTCTCAGTTCTGCCGAGTACATCTTATGGATAGTACCTGACGGACGTCCAGGGCGCCGGAATCTTACGGGTCGAAAGAAGAGACAGGCAGGATTGAGGCTTTCCGGAGACATTCGCAGCACGTGACCCAGCCGGATCTAACGTCTCTTATTACCCATTGACGTGACGGGGCGCTGTCTTGTCCCTTATCTCCAAATTCTTTACAAAATCAAACCACTTCACACCCATTCATTATCCGACGCAAGGATATGTTTTCAAAGCTAAGTTTTTTATAGGTTTTTCTTTGACTTTCGGACTTTGTTATTCCTGTGCAAAATAAAAAAAAATACTGGTATAAATTTTTTAATATTTTCACATGGGTTTTCCTATTTGAAACGCTTTTTTTACACTTTCCTTATTTGTATATTGCTATTGGTCTAAAAGTATTGCGAGGGGACAAAAGAAACACATAGCCAAATTGGCTCGACGTAACGGGGTATTAAAGAATTATAATACCATTCTTCTGGTCACCCTTATGGTGCATGGAAGGGTTTGCTACTACTGCAAACGACCGTCATTCATTTGAGGCGGTCCGAAACATCCAAAACATCCGGCGGAAATGGCCGTCAAACCGCCGACCGTTCGTTTTGGCCTGCGTCAATATATGCTGTTACCGAATATGAAATGTTTGGGTCCAGAGTGATCGTTATGTGAAAGTATTATATGTTTACTGAGGCGTAAATGGAGGAAGAAAAGCTTTGCGTAGGATGGAGTAAATGGCCGAATAAAGCAGATATTAGATTTTGAGTAAGCTTTAAAAAAAGATTAAATTAAATTTGATAATGCTTCCAGTAACAAACGCAAGTTTTAATTCAACGGATGTGACAAGGACATCCAATCCCGAACTCTCTTTGTGATCCGGAGATTGTCAATTTTTCCAATCCCGGGATTGAACAGCAATTTACGAATTTCCTTAAATTACCAGTTTTTTTAGCTCTTCCAGTATTTGAAGAGTTAAAGTCAGTTCAAGTACATTCGTGCACTTGATAAAACCTGAAGATGCTTAAATTCGAAACCCGTGTCGTTAACGAAAATATTAATGGAAGAGTACAGCATTTAGACAATTCAAAAAAAAAATATTTCTTGAAGAATTTTGAAATCTTGAAAGTTTGCATAATTTGATAAAATTGTTTATGCTAACATTTGTGTTATATGAGGTTTTTTGTTTGAGTAATATAAAATCCATGTTCTCCCCAAATCAACTATCAACAAAGGTTTTTTCTTCCACAGGAACTGTTTGTTACTCAGTTGCTCAACCCTTCTTTTTCGAAGAAAGATAGGACTAAGAAAAAACTAGTGGTTACAGGGTTCTCAAGTTTCCAAAATCACAGATCGGGACATTCACTATTTCAAAGATTTTTATTCATGTACATATTTTCTTAAATCGTAATTTTTTTGAGGGAATTGCAATGCGGGATTTGTGATTTGTATATTGAACTTGGAACAGTCCCACTCAAATAGGGTTGTCCGGCAACCCTGAAGAGTTATTTTAAGAATAAGAAGAAAATTTTCCGACCCTTACAAACAACCATGTTTTTAAACAGAAATCGATAAGAAAATATGTTCGTATTGGGACTCAAACCCGTGAGATTCGTCACGGAAGCGAACGACATTTACCACTACGCAACGTATCCAACAGTATAGTATCGATTAACAATCTTCAAGGCCACAGTATCTCTACCCAACTAAAGAGACAACATTTTCTTTGGAGAAGGAGAAAAATAAAACACGAAGTGAAATGAATTCTTTCTGTAGAATCAAAAAACCAATCCAGATAATGATTCAAAATGAATTTTTTTTTTAAACATTCTTGCCTTATTTTATTATTCCAAATGAGAAATTCATTTATAAATGAAAATCTTTTTTGAATTATAAAATGTTGACCTAGAACCCTAATAAAATATATGCGGGGAGAAAATGTATTCGATCAAAAAGCACGTAACGAATTTGATTCGATTGAAAATTTTATTTTCTTTGAGCGCTGGCATAATGTAAAAAACAGACAATTTCCAGCAATAAAAGGTATATTTGCGCTGTGTCTTGAACCATAAAAACCATTTTCCACACGGAGCGCCTTTGCCCTTGGGTATGTATACATATTTCATCTCAAACTCGAGGCCACAGAACTCCTCTGATTTTATAAAAAAAATATTTCGTAATACATTTTCATACACGAAGCTCTTTCTTTCCTCACGTGGAGAATGTTGTCGACTTTATAGCTTGTTGCTATGTTAAATAAAAGTGTCGATAAAGAAATAATACTAAATTAATTAATGTTTCGAGGTATTTTATTTTGAAGATTTTTTACTTAAATAATATAAGCATGTAGTATGCTAAATTAAATAACACTCGTCTCTTGGTTAGGATAGTTGACACTATTGATAGGTTTAAAGAAATATCGTGGAAATCAAAACAAAAAAAAGACAGGTCCCAGAAAATAAAAATCATAACGTATACTTAATATCAAATACGAGGTAATCTTCAAAAAATCGTTTTCTGTCTGCAGGTTAAACAAAAGAGTATAATCTGCGGTGGCACACAAACACTTAAACACGTAACTCAGGACACATACGGTGTACGTGTTGCGAATCAAACACAAAAAGTTAAGATAATTCGATGAAACTTTATTAACGCGTGCATTTATCAAAAATAATTCGAGCATTTGACGTTCGAGGAATTGGTTATTCGAGGAACTTGTTATTCGAGCAATTTACCGGCTCCCATACATTTCGAGTATTGAAACAGTGTGTCTTAATATTAAACTGATCGTTAGCTAGTCATTCAACTTTTATTTTACTACAGAGGCAGATGGACACAAGATCGAATAATCAACATTGTAGGCTTATTTTGATCCAACAGTTTCATATATACATAGATTTTAAATCGATTTATAGATTTCTGTTCGATGTCTCAATCTGCTTATCTGATCCCAAAAACGGAGAGTTTTTATAAACTAGTCACTTGTCTAAGACTTTCGATCCTTCTATTCCTTCTATTGTCAAGTAGAAAAAAAAGGTTTTGGATTTGATTAACTACAGTTATCGTAGAAAAACTTACATTGGATTCCATACGTTCCATATTAGGACCAGATGGTTTAAAAATAAATAGAAGCATGGGCTATGGAAACTATTTGCTAATGGTTAATCACTGTATACATGCCAGATTTTAAGATTCCAACAAGAGGCAGGGATGAAATAATAAAAACAACAAAGATATCAAGTCGTTTGGTAAAAAACTACATTAACTGAACATTTAATCAATTCATAAAAGAGACCATTAAGAAATTTTTAATAATTGAACACGCAATTGGTAAAACGAAAGCTTCATCCGAAACGAGGATTGATTTTAAGTTTTTTTTAATCACAATTTACTGTTTATCGAAAAATATTGATATGATACAAATTAAATATGTATTATTCAACGTTTAAGATATATCTGTAATAAAAACAAAATCATTTTCCCTACCGTTATTTTACAAACCTTTGTTTGATACAAAAACATTTTATTTTGAGAAGTAGAAACGATTTTGCTTTCCAATCTAAGCGAAAGTAAATTGAGTAAAAAAAATAGTTGAACTGATTGAATTTGTATACGAGACAAATTGATTGTGAGAAGAATAGGATTTCAATATTTAAACGATTTTACGAATTGTAAAAAAATACATAAAGATACGAAAAGATAGCTAAATATAAAATAAAACCAAGAATATTATAAATTCTTTTCAATACCAATTGTTTATTACACATTTTTATTTTATTTTGTTTTGTATAAATAATACTATTCAATTTCAACAGTTGATAATACTCGTCACGAGTGAAATCGATCTTGATCTTGCTAAATAAAAGTGGAAGTAGTATAAAAGAAGATTGTTTTTTTAATACGAAGAATATAGTTACAAATTAAGCAAAAGCATTATTTTACTTAATCAAGCAGGCAATATAAATAAATAGTGTTGAATAAGCAAAAAACTTTTTCCAGTAGCAGACAAATTGTGACGTAAAACACTGTGTGACATGTTTGCTTAACATTGTTGAAACCACAGCCTTCCACACTATTAACATTTAATTGGAGAATAATTATGGATCTACATCGCTCTCTATTGACTGTTACGTTCTAACCAGTATCATTTTTGAAGAAATAAATTTACACAAGTTGCAAGCGATGTTTTGGTGTAAGTCTATTCATGGAATGGTTTGTTTAATATTTAAATACTACATTCAATTCCATATACTGTTTTTATACTTGTGACAAGCAAAACCGGTCCCGATCTTTTAAAAATAGTGTATTTAAAAGCGTCTGTGATGTTTTCATTATCACCAATCAATCTTCGTTGAAATCATGAAATGGGGTGTAGAGATAGTGGCTAGTTGACTTCTTCTTTCTTAAGCACATCCTAATTTTAACACTTTCTCAGTAAAGAGAGGTTGAGTGACTCACAAACAGTTTCTCGTTGATATAAATGTATATTCTTTGCGTTAGGAGCAGATGTCGTTGAAAAGAAACGATTACTACATAATATATATTTGTTGTCCCAGATTAATTTGCAAAGCAAGAAATGGCAAAAAAATACTGAATAAAACAAAAAAAACTGTACTGTAGAAAGAAATTATTCAACTGTAAAATTACGTAGATGTCAAATCGAGCACAAAAAAAATTTAACAGAAAATAAACAGAAAATTTTCTTTTTTAGTTGTTTTCGTGCGTAATTTAATACGATAACATAAACTTTTTCAGTAACGCAAAATCGATAATTTCTTTTATAATAATATTAATTTACACGGCAAGTTTTCAGTATCTTTTTGATCTGTAAATAGGGTTATATTTCTTATATAAAATTTGCCAAGCATGTCAAGAGTGTCAATTTATGAGTTCTCGAAAATGTCTAGACAATACCGGTCTATAAATATTTTTTTTATTACTCTTTGTCACCGATCTTTCGGTTGGAACAATTTTTATATCATTTGAATTTCACCTCGAATGATTTTTCATAGGCGATATTCATAAATGTAAACACAGACACAATAAAGATTTTTACGTCTGAAAATATTTTGGTGAGCCTTTATTTCAATATTTTAAGTAAAAAAGTCGGTGGCTTGTTTGAATTTGTATTTAATCTTTGCCGAGAAGTGACATTTTTCTGCGAAATCGTTGCGGTTATGAATAAATAAAGCTGTGATTAACGATTTTACTTAATGTGGTTGGCGAAAAAGCCTAATATTTTGGATTCACATTTTGAGCTTCCAAATTAAAGGTTTTTTGGTTCAATGTATTATAATACTCAACAAAATTAAATGTTTTTTTTATTTTACCACATTTAGAAAATCGTCAAATAAATATAATATACTTAAATAAGTAAGCTAATAAGCCATGGAACAAATTTTCAATCTACAAAATGATTTTTTTAAGCACATTTTGGGTATGAAATAGGATCTCTAGTTCAATTTTAGTATTAAAGATAAAAATTCTCGATTATTTTTTCAATCAGCCAACCAGGCTGAATGTTTTAAAAAGAGCCAGCAAGCAAAACAAAAAGGTGTTTCACTTTCTTTTGTAGATTATTTTTAAATCTTTCAATTATTGATTTTTTCTGACGGGATCCCGAAAACCCTAAACCCTAAATAATTAACACGATGAATGAATTATGATCGGTGAATTATCAATCCCACTATCCCGGGATCGGAAAAAATTGTGAATCTTAGTAAGGACACTGTAAGGAACTTTTGAAACTTAAACATTTGCAAATATTATTTTACAATGTTTTATTGTTGTTCACATTTTTTTTTATTATTGTGAAGATTGGAATTTATTGTTTACTTAAAAAATAAATTCATTAACTGATCGGCGTTGAAAATGTGAAGCTCATTAAAAAATTAAGTCTTTAAAATATCAGAGAGGGGTGACTTTTAATTATCATGAAAAAGTTTTATCATTTTCAATTTTGTCCAGGTCGTTTCAAAATTATATCTCAACCTTTTAAAAATTATGTAATGAAAAATTAAACTTTAAAAAACACACCCCTTAATGAGATATAAACAAATTGTAATAATTTCGTTAATTAGCACTTTGTTAGACTCTTTTATTTAGAAAATACAACATTGATGACTATTAAAAATAGAGTTCATCACGGAAGACTTTTTCTATGCTTTAAATTGTTATTATTAGAAGTCACGAAATCAACTTACTCGCTTAGGCAAGGTTTATCAAGTATGTATTATATATAAAAAAATCAAAGATAACTAGTTTTAATATTAGAGAACGAAATTTAAAATACCACATACTCTAATCTCACTAAATTCACTATTAACGATTACGTCATTAATAATCATTAATCGTGTAACCAATTATTTAAATTTGACATAAGTCAATTAGTTTGCATGACTGTTTGAATGGATTCGACTGACGGAATTTTGTTGCTGTGTGTTGTCCAAATCTTCATACGCCAAAATGCAGATATCTTAAAAGATTCCAGTTGAAATATCTTAGAATAATTTCGTATTTATGATGTGATAATTAGTTACAACTCTATAAACTTAGTATGTTTGTGGAGTATTAACACTCCCATTATGAAGCATATGGTTATGCGCCCATTATACAGCTGATCTAAACAGAATTTCTTACATCTAATTATTAGGGCATCCAATCCCGGGATCCCGTTCAATTTTCTGATCCCGAAATTCCGGGATTGAGATGGCTGCGATCCCGGGATTTCGGGATTGAGAAATTTTGCGTAAATTCTCGAAATTTACACGAAATTGGCAAATCGGAGATTTTAAATTCCTCGATGAGCTAAAAAAAAAAATACGACCTTTCGTGAGATTCTGGGAAAAAGTATACCAAATCGGGGATTTAAAATTCCTCGGTGAGCTAAAAAAAAAAAAAAACGAGTTTCGGTGAGATTCTGGGAAAAAGTATACCAAATCGGAGATTTCAAATTCCTCGGTGAGCTAAAAAAAAAAAAAACGACCTTTCGTGAGATTCTGGGAAAAAGTATACCAAATCGGGGATTTCAAATTCCTCGGTGAAAAAATCTCAATCCCGGAATCCCGGGATCCCGGGATTCAAAATAAATCAATCCCGAAATCCCGGGATTGGAAAAAGGCTTCGGGATTGGATACCCTACTAATTATTACTTAGTTGCACAACATCTTTTTTTATGAAGCTGTCTTGACCGGTGTTTAAGCCTGTACATATTGCAAGCAAAGCCCATTACTTTGACCACAACTACAAAATCAACAAATGGGTGTTTATTGCAAAGAAATTATTCCAAAGGATAAAATATTTTACCATTTTATAGCAATCGATTTATAGATTTCTGTCCAAATGCATGGATGTATGTGATGTCTTGAATTCTTTTCTACTCATTCTATCCTAAAATTAACGTAGCAAGAGCGGTTATCTAACCACCAGTCATGTTTTAAGCATGTCTTTATGTCCATACTCTCTTAGAAAACAAAAGGTTGAGCAACTGAATATCAAACAGTTTTCGTATAAAAAATCTGTTTAGATACCACCATTTTGAAATCATATGCTCCGCAAATTAGTAGCAAACATGAATTCAAAACAATACTGTTTGTTTTAAGCCCCAAATAATGGGGAGTAGCTAAATCTATTAATTAATTATAAGAGTGGTTAAGTAATGAACAGTTCTCGTAGAAAAAACTTATATTGCTATAAATTCTTTAGGAAGCCATTATATCCTCCACGTTTTAAGGAATTGAAAAAAAAAATACGGTTTGTCACAAACGTTAGATTTTAATGTTTAATCAACGGCTAAAATGATTACTTTAAAGATTCATTAAAACTAGATGCTAAAGAATTAATATGTTCGATGGATCGGTGGTAACATTTGGGAAATGTATTTTAAATAATAAAATAATTTTGGTTCCTTAGTTATTGCAGACATTGGCATCATTAATTTAACTGGTCAGTCAGTGGAATAATGAAACAAAATATATGAAACGCAAAGGTTTCGTTGTTCAGTTGCACCAAAACCTAGCAATTTATTTCCATAATTGGAATAAATTATGAATACTTTTAAGTGGTATTACATCCCATAAGTCATAAAGAGAACATTCGGCACGGAAGATTTAACGATAAAATAAAGCACACAGAGACCCATTTAAGCAAAATACAATAAATAGCTTCTCGCACATTACATGTTTATGCATACATTAAAGGGTTAAATTGAGATTCGTCAGCAGAGAGTTGAAGTTTAGATGAGTCTCTAGCGAACAATTTGAGCACTTGTGTATTGTGATGTCGACATGACTACCGAGTACCGAATACCAGTTACCAGACAGCAATATTGAGTACTCAGCTATTCAGTCCTGTGGCACAAATACTGTGTATTTGCATCATCCGCATTTTCATTTGTTCTCAATTATGTTTATTTGATAATGATATTACATTTTTGTTTTATTAATACATAACTTTTGAAAAAATTAGAATTTACTTAGTGAAACTTTTTTGTAGTATTTATAATAACTATGGAAGAAATAATAATTTTGGTGGAACTAAATAATTTGATATTTTTACCATATTAAACTGTCGGGTCCTGTGGCGCAGCGGTTAGCATTGTGGGCTTCCGTGCCGGACTTTACGGGTTCAAGCCCCAGTGCAAACAGTGTTTTTTTCGATCGATTTATCGATTTATGTTCGAAGGCAGGGGTATTTGTGCTTTCCTTTAATAACTGGACGTAGCAAGAGCGATTAGCTTACCACTAGTCCTGTCGCAACCTTATCCTTCTATCACTTTTAGGGTGTTCACTGTCAATACTTGGTGGAAAGGCATTATATTAATAAAAACAATAATCCTTTGTACTTCATTCCACTTTATTTAATATGTCAGGACCGGTTTCGCTCATTGCGAGCATTGTCAACTGATCGTTGTCAACATTGTCAGTTGACAATGCTCGCAATGAGCGAAACCGGTCCTGACATATTAAATAAAGTGGAATGAAGTACAAAGGATTATTGTTTTTATTAATTATCCTTCTATCCCTACTTTCCTTCCTAACCCTTCTATATTTGAAAAAAAATGTTATCAAAAATATTTCAGGGAATGCCCGACAAGTAAAGATAGACATATACTGGATATTGTCTTGACAGCTGAGATTGAAGCAAGCCCTGAATAACAGCACACCAGCTAGCTGAGACGCTGTGCTGATCGAATGTAATATATTGAACATGATAACAACGCTTACATAAAAACCGTTAAATCAACATTAAAAAACTATTTCTGTAATCATCAAATCATATAGTAAAAAAAATATGATTATTTTAACAGTGCATGATTAATAAGAATTCCCAACTATTAATTCATTTAAAAAGTACATTATACTACGCTACTTATTCTGATAAATAATTTAAGGTTTAAAAAGAAGTCTTTAAAGTGCCTCGGTGAGCTAAAACTGGCCATGATCATGATATCGAATTTTGGACTAAATAGCTGACTTTTATTTTTATAAAACACAACAGTATTAAAGAAACGTGTATATTTTAATTTGCTGAAATTAAAAAAAATCCATTTAGTGTATCAACAATCCTCTAGCGAAAAGCTATTTTTTGGAAAGTAATTAATTAATCGAATATCAAAATTCTGAGTATCTCGACATCTCTACTTATGCATAATTAATCTGAGTGTGAGTCAGCCTTATTGTGTTAATTCATCACAAAAGTGTATGATAAAGCTTCCAGAGAAACATGGTAAAGCCTGGAATAACACACATTTGCATTAAAACTCAGTCGCTTGTGCTGAATTTTCAGAGGATTTATACTTGTTCATTTTTTGACGACGCATTACAGCTGTAACCTGACATGTAATTGAAATTTCTCCCTTTGAATTTATACAAACAACAAACTGAAATATTAAACGTGTTTTATAATATAATACATTTTTCTAACTTTAGTTACCTGCCAAAGATTAAATACGGGACCGTGTAATTAGGAGTAATGTAATTGGGGGAGTGAATCTCAAGATGTCTCTAAGATTTCCCTTAGTTTCGCAAAAAAAAAATATGGACTAAATATTTAGTTACTAAGTAATACAATGCAAAGCGCGCGCAAAATCCAGCACACAGACAGTCGCTCGGCACGTGTTGAATACACAGACGCCAGCCAACATTTTACTGTATGCACCGCACAGACCGCCGTCTCGTAGCAACGACAATGGAATCCGACAGTTCAATGGGGGGATTTGCGGAAAATATTTCAAGCCAGCGCGTAATTTGAAGAAGTGTAATTGGGGGTTTCACTGTATACCATTTAAGTAAGACTATTTGAGCTATCAATTTAAGATCGTTTATTTTTATCAACTTCTTTATGTAGCTTGTATTTAACTGGTTAGTATCGTATTTAATTTTTCGATCAGTTAATTTAATAAAATGTCAAGTAAAACCGGTAACTGGTAAGTAAAAGAAATGGTAATAGATATAAAAGAATAAGTACATGGTCAGTTACTTTTTAAAACTGTCAGATTTTAATATACGTAAGATAAAGGTGTCGCCCTCTGTAGTAAGAGCTCGGCTCCACCGACTAGACGGGTCTGGGCTTAATTCCCAGTAAAGTCAATATCAATTTAAATTTGAGATCTAAGATATTTGTAATGTCAATTTTTCTTGAGTTGGTCTCTCAAAAAAATCGTATCGAGTTTATCTCGAATAATCTTTCAATTTTAGCTGTAATTCCAAATACTTTTAATTTTTATTACTTGTTATTTTAAAACACTTTATAATAATTATAGTTTATTATTTACAGTAAAAACTATAAAAAAAAGTTTAAGATTATATAAAATATATAGTTTTTTTCATTCTACAAACATTAGTAAAAAAACACGATTCAAAAAAATGTTTACGTCCATCACCAGTGAACCGATTATGTTCTTAATTTTCAAATCGTCCTGAAAAGATTGTTGGTTAAAAACTGAAAACCGTCATTTCTACAATAATTTATCCGTGAGCTTGTAAAATACTTTTCTATTAATAAATGATATTCTTAAAGAGGGTGTACTTTTTACTAGGGCTTGTCGGTTTTGAAAAACTGGTTTTTTGGGTAAATTTGTGAAAAACCGGTTTTTCAACTTCGTAACCGGTTGTGCTGAATTTTCCATAAACCCGTATATAAACAAAAGAGAAGAAAATTTGGATCGTTTATTTGATGGCTTAAAGACCATATGTCCCACATCATTACCCAGCGAAAGGGTATTTTCGAATCAGAAAATTTTGTTACAAAACAATCAGTGATCAGTGGACGCTTTGTGTTTTCTCAAATCAAATTTTCTGAAGAGTAACACCAAATAGTTTTTTTGTTATGTATTATTATGTATATTATAAAGATAAACAACATTTAAAAAAAAATTCTCGCTATTTTAATTTAATTGTCCATTTTTTGTAAAACTTCGAAAAATGAATAAAACCGGTTTTCGAACAATATTGACATTCGACAACCGGTTTTTTTAAAAGTCGGTTTTTGTATAAGCCCTAATTTTAACATTGTAATGAAACACACTTGCAGATAAAATCAGTATTTTCAGAAACGACCTCATTATTTAAATATTAATTATTTTTTGAGATATTTTAATAATCAATCAGAACCTTAATTAAATATTCGATGTTAGTTAAAAACGTGATCGGTTTTTTATGGCGTCTTTATTTCTATAAAAAAATAAATTAGAAATGAAACTTACTGGTATATATTGTGTTGGGAACATAACTGCTGCCATTTCCAGATATTCTCAGCATATACCTCCCATCGGCTGGCGTCCTTCCTGCCGTGAACCCTTCAGGAGTCCTCTCACACCTTCTGGCAGATGTGTTATTGGCTGCCAGGAATATCATGCAGCACGCAAACACCAGGTGAACGTTCCCTCTCATTGTGGCAGAGGTTATGTACCAGGGCTAAATTGCCCGCGCCCAGAACTACCAACGTGCTGAAAAAGAATTAAAAAGGGCGGATGAAATTAATTTGTCATAATGAAAGACTATTTTTGACATAATAACTTGTTGTGTAACCAATTTTAACACGTACTTCACCTCGCTAAGAAACATTTAAGACTTTTATAAGATTTTTCATTTTTATATTTAAAAAATACTTAAATTTTGAATTTACATATTACATAATGGAGGGTATGCATATGTTTCAACATCCAAATCTTCGAGTCGTGTAAAACCGATTCTTATTATGTAATACTATTGTAGAATTAGTTTTTCCTCCACGGTGCTAAAAATACTACTGAGATGTTGCTGACCCTTAAAGAAGGATGTGAAAAACAAGTTTTTTTTTTAAATTTTAGTTTTGGGTTTTTACCGTCCATCAAAGGACGTTTCGCTACGTTCCGCTTTTAGAAAGAATTGGTGGGAGGGGAATATTCAAGATATCAGATACTTGCATGATTGCGGACAGATTTTACAAATAAAAAAACTCTCTGTACACGGATTCGAACCCGTGACATCCGTAGTCAAAACCAATGACTTTGACTATTTGATGAACTAGTTGGCATAAATTCACAGAACTTATACCCATTTTAAAGTTATTGTAATACAAAGTTTAAATTATTTATCAATCGCACAAAAAATCTTGGACTAAAATAATATAATAATCTTTTCTTAACAGAGCAGTGAAATAATGATATAATACAATAAACGAATTTAAATTTTAGTCGTGATAAACGGTAGATTTACTTATAGAGATTATTATTTTCTTTTACTTTCATTGACAAAAATACAAAAATACAAACATTAAACCTATTCTAAAGTGCCTTATAAAAGAAGGTTAATGTGAGAAAGTACCCATTATTGCATTATACGATATTTACGTGAACAATTTTGGAGCATTACCACATTTTTAAGCACATATTCTTATGATTCTGAAAACAAATTGCCTTGTCTTGTATGGACCATTAAACGTCTCCAGCAGAAAGATACCACATTTTTGACACAAGCCAAGAAAACGTTAAACAATATAGTGGTAAAATAATAATCTAATTGTTACATAAACGTGGATCGTATTCAACAATTATACAAAATTTGTAACGGCAAAGTGTATTCAATAAGCGAGTTTTAAGATGATATGATAATTAAAGAAACTAAAGATTAAAATACCAAAAATATGTTGATATTATATTTGTTTGATAATTAATTAAAAAAAATATTTTTGATGAATCACATTAGACAAATACAATAAATATATTCGTTGGTATTTAAGACATCCCGGGATTTTTTTTGTTATATCGCTAATTTTAATGCAAAAAATACTGACATTACAGCTAATGGCTACGGCGACATATCTTTTTTCTATAAACTAAAGTTACTTAAGATCAATTCGAGTTGGAGAGATACCACAAATCTCATGTCTAAAACATTAAATAAAAATTCTCATACCGCTCGCTTAGGGGTGAAACTTATATACACAACATATTATAGTGAATAAAATTCATTTGTCAATAGTAGACTTTTCCAGGCAGATTTATTAGTTCCATTATTATATTACAGCTCAAAGTAATTTTGTTATAAATTAGATATAAACATAGTATTGAGAACCTAAATAACCGCCTGTGTGGTCGAGTGGTCAACGTCGTTGGCTTCGGTTACGGAGGTCACGGGTTTGAATCCCAGTACGGACAGATTTATAAATTGATTTTTCAATCAATTTATGAATTTCTGTTCGAAGGCATGGATGTATGTAATGTCTTAAAATCGCTCCTCTCATCCTATCCTATGAAGGTTGAGCAACTGTGTAACAAGCAGTTTTCGTAGAAACACTTCTGTTGAGATAAACTCCATTAGGAGTCCATATGCTCTACGTTGGGAGCGGCCATGATAAAAAACTTTATGATTTTTTTACACTGTTAGACTTAAATGTGTTTTTTAAAGACATTATTTGATACAGTTATAAATGTGTTCTATGTTAAAAAATTGTTTTATGTTTTTCCTAGTGTTTAATGGTTGTATTATATTGAACTATATAATGAAATTCATTCAAAGATCGGTCCAGGAATGAGTTTTAATTGGTTTGTAAGATACTCGCTAATAGTAGTAATATTTTTGTATTTTCTAAAGCGATACTTCATTCATAAAAATTCGTATGTTTTGATCGAACCATCCAAAAATTAAGGGTGAATAAAACGCTTAATCTTTTTAAAAATAAGCTAAAGAAATCTGCTTTCAACGAAAACTTCATCCGTACAAATCGCTTACCAAAAATTTTATCTCCTCTCAAAATGCCAATTCAATAACTCAAACCTTGCGAACATTAGTAACCCCATGACGGCCGAGGTATCGAACTGAACGCAAACAGGGGGTTAAAATGGAGCGACAAGCGGGGTGTGGGCGACTAATAGGGTGTACTGAGACCCGATCTGCTAATTGAATGAACTGATCCTACTTGGCACGGGGATGCTTGTTGTGTCTACAAACGTAGCAGAAATTTGGCGAGTCGTGAAAAGCGGATCGGACTATTGGAAAATTTACTGTATCTATCCGTATAGATACATGCATATCGAGAATCTAGTAAATATTTAGGTTAAACGTATTCGTTGGAATATATTTGTGGTGAACCATACACTTGATAAACTAAAATATAATATACAAGTTTAATATTATAGTTATACTGTCTTGTGGTCAAGTCGTCTATGTTGTTGCCGTCTGATACAGAGCTTATGTGTTTGTGGTATATATAACAATTAAAGATTCTGTGTCGAGATGTCCCGGGACTTGTTGAGTTTTTTGCTGTCTTGAGTTCCGGGACTTTTTTGTAAAATGTCCCGGGAATCGAGACTGTGCTAATAAATTGTACATTTTAATTAAACAAAAACAATTCTTGTGGTTAAGTCTCAATATGACTGCTGTGTATTGAATAAAAACAAGTATAAGAGGAGATCCCCAAGAAAAACGTAACTGTAAACAAAATAAAACTGTAGCAAAAGCAAATTACAAAATATTAAAATTAAATTTTCATACCTGATATTGTTTTATTTAAAAATATTTTTTCACTATTGTACAAAGTATCAATGTCAAAATAAAACAAAAAAGTTCTAAAAGTTGTATTGTGAAGTTACGGTCATAAATTCAATCCTGACTGCGGCCGAATTCATTGATATTTTTTCAATACATGTACCGTTATCATGCCTTCTTGGCAAAAATTAAACGTAAGCATTTCATATAACCATTACTTAAGAAAAATAATAATTATTAAACATTGCATTGAAAAAAAGCGATTTTTACTAGTGCGTACATTCATAAGGCGCTGTGTATGTAATACATACATACATACATATAAATATTTAATTTTAATAATTGTATAATTTTACTGACGGAGAAATAAAAATTTCGAGTTTGACTTTATCACGCCTCGAGTCCCGAGACTTTGAAAACCCCTAGACTTCAGAATCCCTTACAGCAATATCCTGCAAATTTCCATGGATGATAAAATCAAAATAAGAAGATGTAGACAAAAATAGTTTGTACCCTTTTAGAAAAATATCAAAAATACTGATAACAGTATTATGAAACTATCAAAACGTTTTCTTATATTACGTTCTCCGTATAGTATATTCTCACAAAATATACGAAGTTCTATCTTCTTCTTTGACGTAGAAGAGTTATCTATTTTACGACAAACTTAACATATTTCAAACGAAAAGTAAACACCGTGTAGACAGAATTATTACGGTAGATTTTTCATATATTTTGGCGAAAATGTTGACTTTTCAGTGCCGGCTTGAAATGGGATTAACTTATTATTTCATGAGATAAGTATTGTTCTGTTTTAATATTAAACTACGTATGCTGTTAATAATGATGATAAATGTAAGTTTAGTAATAATCTACAATTTATTGATTTACTAAACTGATTTGCCTCAAAGTAATTACAGTAATCTAAGCAAAATGTGAAAAAGAAAACTAATTTAAAAATACAAACATTTCGGTGAAAAATTCTATACATATTTATTCTTACGTGCTATGTATTCATGTAAGCATTAAATGAATCTGACATGGACGTATTTAGAGAAGAGTTTTGTGTATTATTTGTTATTATAACATGTATCATTGATTTGTTAATCAAATACAAAGTTCATTGGAATCAGCTATAATGTAATGTGTCACCATTAAAATAAATACACAAGTTGATATGATTGAAGTAGTGTAAATACTTTTCAGTAAATAATTTGAATCATATTTTTTTTCTTAATATGATTTTGTTACCTTCTAATTAGCTGAATACTTGTTAATGGGCCAAGCTATAATAGTGGAACGAAGCTGGGTAGACTAGTTTTCACCCGATCTTGATATATTATAAGTTAGATACGATGAACTTTAGAAATACCCATGCATGCATTCAAAAATCAATAAAGTAAAACTTTCTAGATAGATATTCGGCGTCGAATCGTAGAAACTGAACAGAAAGCAATACCAAGATGGCCAAAAATAATAGAAAAATAAGAAAGAGTGTGGTTTTGTATCAGACTAAGAATTGTGAAAATGAACATTATTGACAACAAGCTCACAATTGAATAGCGAAGCTATACGGCCTAACCATTAAATAATCTTGAGACACCTTTTTAAAGTGCGCATTGTGTAAATTTTTGAACTTTTTGATTTAAGTATAATCGCTTACTAAAGATTTTGTAGTCAGCATAACTGTTTCAATACGATAAGAACAATACAATTAGATTAGTTGTATAGAAAAAAAACTACGGCTAATGACTGTTTGATGCTGATGTAATTGAATATAGTTATAAGTTTTAACCGATAAACATTTGACTTTAATAAAATATGAAAATTTACAATAAACAACTACAAAGTTTTCAACTTGATTTAATTTTGATAATATTTTTTCAACAATTTCACAATGTAGTTTATGTAGTCATATATTAATTTTTCACCATTGTTTCATTTATAAAATTAAACTTTACATCTCTTAGAACTTTCTGATGTCTTTTGTAGATCTATATTATTCATCTTTGTAAGCTTAGCTTATTTTTCAAACAGGAAACCACTTTTCCAAGGCTTAATACATTGAAGTGTTTGATAGCAGTTAAATTAGATTTGTACGTTTAATTTTACTCTTGCAAACCGACATTGAAGCATTTTTTACAGTAATCCTCTAAATTGTTTTCTCCAACCAAATGTGAAAGCTTTTTTTTAAGCTTTCGACTGCCTATTTTTCGTTTCCCTGCCCATTTCAAATTCTTTTTTTTTCAATTTGGACACTAATGGCTATTGTAATACGTTATCCGAATTCCACTTTAATTAATTTAGAAAAATATCACAGATAAAAACTGCCTGATTTTAACAAAAATTCTAAATAAAACACTCGATATAAAAAAATCAAAATACAATATTAATTTGCTAATTTTTTCAATACTTATAGTACAAAAATATTGATAACTTTTTTCACCAGGATCTGAGATAATAGTGTTTTGTTTGTACTGAATGATATATCAACGAGTAATAAACCATTTTATGAATTTTAAACATTTTCAGATACGTTCAACGTATTGTAACTATTGCGACTAGGGCATCCAATCCCGGACCATTCTTATGATCCCGGGATTGAAAATTTTACCCAAGATCCTGGAATTTAACATTCAATATTAAATCGCGTATACATTGGGATTCGGGATTGAGAAATCCTGGAATTTTTCAATCAATATCAAAAACCCAGGAATTTGCGGATTTTCCAAAACGAAACAACGTGAGCCCTTTTTTTTGCTCTTCCAAGAAATTTCGAATCCAAAAATCTAGGAATTCACGGACTTCCCAAAATTAGCGCCGTGAGAGCAACAGAAATTTGAAACCTTCTTTTTTTACCCCTCGCTCAACTTTCTCTAATTTTCTCAATCCCAAATTCCCGGGATTAGTACTGTTACAAAAATGAGATTCCGGGATCGCAAAATTGGACGGGATTGGAGGCCCTTGTTGCGACTACAATGTGTATCCTTTTATGAAAAAAATATTTATCTTTTTTTTTTTACCATGTCCGCTCCCAATATGAAGCATATGGACTCCTAATGGAGTTTATCTCAACAGAAATGTTTCTACGAGAACTGCTTGTTACTCAGTTGCTCAACCATTTTTTTTCCAAAGAGAGTAGGAATAGAAGGAAAGGGCTAGGACAGGACTAGTGGTTAGCTAATCGCTCTCGATACGCCCTGTTCATAGGATAGGATGGGTGGGAGGGGGGAATTCAATTCGTCAAATTCATAAATCGATTGAAAAATCAATTTTTAAAACTGCCCGTACTGGGATTCGAGCCCGTGCCCTCCGTAGCGGTAGCCAACGATGTTGACCACACAGGCGGCTTATCTTAACTTGTCTATATTGCAATAAAAACTTTACAGTTAAATGTGTGTATATTAAATATTCTCATAGTATAACTTACTACAAAATTATTTATTTTAAAATGTCATTCTAGATCAAACCAAAACAATCGATATTTTTTAGGAAACATTGCAAAGCTCTATAAATTGAACGTTGTCACGATGTCTTTTCAAATAATTCTGATATTCGTTTTATTATCAGACCAATAATAATAAAGAAACAAAATAAGTAAGTGGGCCGCATATATGTACGTGAGGAAAAACATTATCCTTTTAACCGACTCTGGTGATTCTACATGAACTCGTTATGATTTTTTGCCCTTCCTTAGTACGCACATACTTTTTTTTGTTTCTTTACTGAAAAAAAAGCCACATAACTTAAGTGTTGAGTGGTTTAATACTCAAACCACGTAAGGGAGTGAAAAATATCTAATATATTATTTGTCTTCTCGGAAATGCTTCATGGAATAAATAATATGATATAACACTTTTTTTGTATATCATTTCATAAAGTAACGCAATAAAAAACATATTACATTCTTATGTCCGTGAAAAATACGTTGGTATCTGTAATACAAGCACTCAGCGATTATAAATATATATATTTTCAAATAATGGAGCATATGGTGTACTATTGAAGGTATATCAACTGAAGTTTTTTTCTATGAGAACACAATATTCTTTTGTACTTATTTCCACTGTTATTTACCAAGATCAGGAGGACCTGTTTCGCACATGGTGAGTATTAACAACTGTTAAGAAATAGAATTTAACAGTGTTATTTATACAAAACAAATCGAAATAAAAAGTTTTAATAAACAATAGACATTAAAAAGAGGTACAAATTAGAGTACCAATTATGAATGAGTGACTCTGATCCAACAAAAATTAAAATTTTTAACACCTCTAACATGTTATTACAAATATATTTTTTTATTTTAAAAAACTGTAAAATTATTTATTATCAGTTGGTAATGCTCGCCATATTCAAAACTGACCGTGTTCTAGCTAAATAAAAGTGGAAGTAAGTACAATGAAATATTGAGTTTTTCTTAGTAACAGCAATTAGATCACAGAAGCGTCAGGTTGAAATAATACGATTTCGATACGACGAAATCTTTGTGTCTAAAAAATAAATCTAATATTTTTGCTAAGCATAGATAGAGCCTTGAAAGAATTCCACGAAAATCAATATCCGTACGGCGTACATATTCGCACATCGTGTTTTTTGGCATTACACTTGGAACGTAACCTACTTCAATATTTCCACTACATTGACTATATCGTCTGCGTCAATCTGCACATAAACCGGAAAGCCTCTTATCTAGTAGGACTTTTACTCGTGTACATATATTTCAATAAGGTTTCTTTACGCCTGCAATAAAATACGAATAATGCAACGCTGCCAAGTGAGAAGCACAAAACACACTTACATTTAAGCAGAATATTTTATCGTAACTCGCGACTAAAACATTTGGAAATAATTTCAGTAATTAAACACTTTCGTTGAATATATGGGCGGTGTTATTCCAATGGTTGTGTCACCAACTTTGACACTTGTAACAAATACAAGTTGGTTGTTAAGTATCCCATCACTACCCGTTATGTGTATGCAGCCGCATTTTCACGGCCGCTTTCCATAACGCAATGCGATCAGGAAAAGAAAAAATATTCCTCATATTATTGGCTCGATACAGAGCTGCACGTTAATATCATTTAACCATGCACTGTTGTGCTTAAAAATTAAAGATAGAAAAAAAAGAGAATGTGACTTGCTCAGTCATTTTAGTATCACAACGAGAAGAATAACAAATTTATCGCTTTTTATGACATTATTTATTTATTTATTGTTAAAAATCAAAATTACAGTACATGACATAACAGCTGACGCCAATTCGCCATGCACTTGAAAAATATAATAAGACAAAACATAAAATAAAAATACACAGTACATCAAATTCAACATAAAAAATCAAGAAATACAAAAGAAAAATTTATCAAACAGTTCACAAATACCATCACCAAAAATGTCCACTTCTCTAGGCAATGCGTTGATTAGTCGAACGGCCCTTGGAACTGGTGACTCATACCTCCTAAGCCAGGTATAAGTTTTTAGAAATAAAAGTTTTTGCTCATTGTTTCGCCCACGTAAGAATAAATTGGGAGCATGTAAATTAATAGTCATGAGAATTTCAGGATTATTAACTCGGCCCCGAAGAAGAAGAGAAAAATGCTTTAATTATATTAAAGCTTAACATTATGTTTTACAAACAATCATAAGTCCAGTGGCATGAACTATATTTGAGCCCTCGAGAGGTGAAGTGAGACTACTAATAAAATGGTCAACCTTTTTTCTTGGACTTTTAAATACAATCGCGACTTTGAGACGATACGACTATCTGTCGGATCTGTCGGCCCCGTTGGTCATGCCGACTTGGTTGCATCTAAGGCAAATTATAGGGCATTTAAAGAATTCTCCGCGTCTTTTGGAAAAAGAGTTGAGTTAAATAGATAAAATCTAATATTTTCAACTGCACTTAATTATTTATTAACTTTTAATTTCTGCACACTGTAGTGCATGCAACCAAGTCTTGATGAATTTCTTCTTGGGACTCTTGGGGCAAAATTTTGAACACGACTAACGTTGGTATGCTGGTTTAAGTGTGTGAAGCTGTAGCAGGTGGTGGTGGGTACAACGCCGTAGTGCCGTAGGGAATTTAAAAAAAAAATCGCGTCTTTATTTGGTCACTTTTAGGGTGTTCACTGTCAATACTTAGTGGAAAGACATTATATTAATAAAAACACAATAATCCTTTGTACTTCATTCCACTTTATTTAATATGTCAGGACCGGTTTCGCTCATTGCGAGCATTGTCAACTGATAATAAATATAATTTAACAATGCTATTTATACAAAATTGAAAAGTTATACACAACAATTGGCATTGAAAAGAAATTGCCAATTACATTAAAGTGATTCTAAAATAACACAAAATTAAAATGTTCAACACATCTAAAATATAATTAAAAAGTCATCCCAGCTTCTTTATTTGGTGTTTTGGTGAATTGCATATTTTTATTTTACGGAGATAAAACTATTGCAATGTGAGGTTACTTCACTTTTATTATACTTTAAAACGTGTAGAACATTACAATATCATCTAACTTTTTTTCTTCTAAAATCACTTCACCTCTAATGAGCCCATATAATATACTCAATTGAAATATTATTGTGTAATATTTTATACAATTTTCAATTTTGTTAATCACATATAAGTTTGTTGTTATGAAATTTAAAATAAACTTATAAACATTTTAAAACCATGGCAGAATAAGAAATCGATGATTTTTAAAAATTGTTTCAATGAAGAGCTATAATATAGCTTAACATTATCACTAATGCCTTTTGATGAATGTACAGTCCTTGACAATCTGTTTTTATTGCCATAACCAAATAGTATTACAATTGAAGAATTACAAATATCAAGATATATTAATGTTTTGTCTAAATTAGTTAACAGCGCATGTATCTAGCATTTCGATTACAATTATGACTAGTTGTGATAAATGAATTAATCAAATAATCCGATAATACTCATAAAGGAAACATGTACGCCAAGACATCTCTTTTTTAGACCCTCCACTTCACCAGCCGATAACTTTTCTAGTTTTGATCTTTTTTCAATTATTAATATATTCTTAAAATATAAATAAACGAATAATAAAAAAATGGATACACAAATATTCTTTGTTTTTTTACAGAGCTTAAAAAAACACCCGAAATTCGTGCCTCTAGACTAAATTACCCCTTTAAGTAAAATTAAAAACTTACAAAACTTGATAAGTGAGAAAGTAAAATGTGAAATTACTACTTCATATCAATATATAATATATTTAAACATTACTCTAACAATGATTTAAAGTAATCGATGCGTTGTAGAAATCAATTAAGCACTAATGACGCAGAGATAAAAGGCAATTTTAAAGTTAATCATGTCCAACAAAAAGGCACGATCGTTAACAGATTGCCCACGTAATGGTCGATCAAGCTGCGCCCAATTTACGAGGGGATATTTTTTTACGATGATTTTTACGATACTTCTCTCAAAGCGATAGGCTATACGAGTATCGCTATATGCTTGACAATAAAATGAAAAACCCCTTTGAACTTTCTAATGCCCAAATATCATTCAATATGGCGATACGTGATGTAATATAAACCCACTTATGCGGCAAGGTATAAATGTTTTCATTGAATTTGTTCACGTTGAATTTTATTGTAAAAATTCCATCAAACTTTAGCTACATCAGCCGTTTTTTTAAACCGTACTTTTATCTGAGGCTACTATCTGAGGCAAACCTGACTTACAATAATATATTGTTGAAAAATGAAACCTTAAATGTCATTTCGTAGAAAAGGAAAAAACGTTTTGTTTTTGGTAGCAAGATTCTTTTCCCCCAAATACTCTTAGTGTTGTGTTGATCTGTCTTAAAGGATTTATTTTAGATAAACCACTTTAACTCGTGTTAAAATATAGCTGGGTCATATGGCTCAGTGGTTAGCGTTGTGGGCTTCCGTGTCAGACCTCACGGGTTTGAGTCCCAGTACGAACAGCATCGATTTATGTTCGAATGCATGGATGTTTGCGACGTCCCCCTTTTCGATCTTTTAAAAACTGGGCGTAGCGGGAGCAATTAGTTAACCACTAGTCCTACCTTAGCCTCATTTTTTTTATCTTCACTACTCTCTATCAAAAAGAGAGGTTGAGCGTCTGAGGCCATATTCTCCACTCACATTGGGAACGGACATCTATAAAATAAGATGTAGCACAACATTGTATACCAACTCAAACCTAGACTTTTAAGATATCTCAGTAGAGTTCTCAGGCAAAGATAATTGTATATTGAATAGGTTTTCAATAAAAAAGTGAGTAAGAATTATGCTATAAAATATACTAACAACACTTTCGTTGAAACATTTATGTTATTCTTTATATAATGCTTTTCCACCAAGTATTGACAGTGAACTCTAGTAACAGCAAACTATTATTTATAAATGTTGGCGATAAGTAGAACCATTCCTGACCACAATAAATAGTGTTCTTTTAATCATGTCCACTCCCATCGTAGACTATATATAGACTTTTATAACCAGCCATGGCAAGTTCAATGCAAAACTATTCGCGCTGAGCAAATTGGTTTTAAGGCCGGACTGCTCTTGTGGGTATGCCGAGCAGGACGTTAATCACGTTCTGTGGGACTGCCCTGAGATGGAGTCTGAACGAGCAGAATTGTTTGCTGTGGTCCGTCCTCACACGGGCCCAATAGGCCACGCTGACTTGATTGCAACCAAAGCTAACTTAACGGCATTTGAAAAGTTTGCCAATTTATATGGGGATCGTCACAACCTTGAC
Organism: Himalopsyche tibetana; assembly: GCA_030503985.1. Lineage (NCBI taxonomy): Eukaryota > Metazoa > Arthropoda > Insecta > Trichoptera > Rhyacophilidae > Himalopsyche > Himalopsyche tibetana. Next base: position 28,642,605 of record JAPJYX010000005.1, read on the forward strand.
TCTTCTCTAGAGTCATTAAACTCGTCTACATCGACGAGCTCTCAGTATACGGACTATACACAAGATACTTAATATCAACTTGATTTAAGTGGCTGAGTTAGTCACACTTTTATTATTATTATTATTTTAAGCACATTATTGCATGGTTTTAAATCAGTCCCGTGCAGTTCTGCTCGGGCCATGAATGTGAGGGGTAAACTCCTTCTTTTCTGTCGATAGTGTTGTGGAAGGCGGCCATTAAACGTTGGCTGCATATACACAACGGGTGGTGGTGGGAAACCAACTTGTAGTTTATTTCAATGAACAAATTTGCTTTCTTTGTATTTAATTTAATTATGCGTATTTGCTTCATTTGGTAAGGCCCCACAACAAGGGTTATAACCTTTGGTGTTCACTGTCAATATTAGGTGGAAAGGCATTATATTAACAACACAATATTCCTTTGTGCTTATTAGGGCTTATACAAAAACCGACTTTTGAAAAAACCTGTTTTCGAACGTCAATGTTGCTCGAAAACCGGTTTTATCCAGTTTTCGAAGTTTTACAAAAAAATGACAATTCAATTACACAACAAGAAATTATTTCGTGTTACTCTTCAGAAAATATTTTTTAAAAAAACACAAAACGTTCACTGATCGATCTCTTTAGTGATGATCAAATCGAGCCGCATTCATGGATTGTTAATATTATTACTGGATTGTAGTATGTATGTATTGTATACAGAATATTAAACTATGCAATACATATTATGTATTTCATCTCGTGTTATTTGAAACCAAAAGTCAAAATATTAACGTTTTTATTTGAATAATATAAAATATATTAAAAACCGGCTACGAAGTTGAAAAACCCGGATTTTTAATGTCGCAAATTTAGTCAAAAAAACGGTTTTTAAAACCGGTTTCTGAAATCCGACAAGCCCTAGTACTTATCATATAAAAAATAAAACACTCTTTTGTGCCAATTCCACATTTATAGTATTCAAGAAATGTGGAATTTGTATAATACAAAAGAGCTTTTCGTTTCATAGCACAAGTTATTTGGAACGTGATCGGAGAGAGAGTTCATTTATTCAAATATTTACTAATAGTAGCGTAGAAATATTTTAAGTTCGTTTTTAACAATTTATCAAAAAAAATGCTTTATTTTCATTATTCATGAGTTATCCATTATTACTTAACATCTAATAAAAGATATAATTTCATATGTGAATATAATAAGACGGAATGTGAATGAGACGAAATAAAAAGCTAGCCTAGCGAACATCATCCTTTATTATCTCAGACATTACTTCGCGGGCGCTCTGGCTTCTCGATTATAATAGAACTATCATTTATCTTGCGGGAATAGAAATAAAGTGGTCTGGATGTGAATGTGTTAATCTTTTTTATCTCAATTTTCTCAAGAGATAAAAAAGACATGATACATTAATCTATCAAATTGGTTAACATGTAATCTGCTCTATATTTCACTTATGTGTGTAACTCGTTTTTGTTTTCGTGAATTTTTGGAAAAGTTACTATTTACTATACATTTATCAACTCAAATACGATAAATACTAGATGAAGTTATACAAACTGTTACTGTTGGAGAAAGAGGAAAAACATTTCAATTTTCAGCCAACCAAGTCAAATGAGAAATTCCAAAACATAATACTTTATAAAGGGCAATCACAATTTGTTTCTTTCTTAAATTAAATATATGTATTTTTAATGATAAAAATTAAGACTTTAAATCAGTATCATAAAGTTTGTATTCTATTGTCGTGCTGCGGATACCTCGAAAAAGTCTGAATCTTGCTTGTCTCTAGTACCAACCGGATGAATTCCGCCGTCGTGGAAGGCCACTGATGACCATCTATATTCTATAGCATGGATGTCCAACGGTAGATCGCAATCGACTGGTTGATCTCAAAGCAAGATTTGGTCAATCCCGAAAGCTTCCGTGAATTTCGAAAAAATATATAATTTAAATATAAAATATACAAAAATACTAAAATTGAATTATTTTGTGAGCACACACCTATCTAATGATATGCATTTCGCATTTAAAATAAACATTTCTATGTTTGAAGAAGGAAAAACTCTAGTAAATAAAATTTCTGATAAGAATCATATTAGAAGTGGGTCGCGATAAAACTTATGATTGAAAAGTCGATCCCAGGGGAAAAAAAGGTTGAACACCCTTGATCTATAGGATGTACTCGGTGGAGCTGCGGGACGCTGGAATGACATGGGGAGAAGCAAGAAGACTGACGGGGGACAGAGAATCTTAAAGGAATCATGTGGTAGCCACATGCTCCGACTAGGGAGTGGATATGGAAAAAATAGTAAATCACTCCTTCGAGCCTGTTTCACATGAGCTTAGAAGACCAAAAGTATTTTAAATACACTTTCCGTAATACAATAATTGTTATACATCAAATTAAAATCTATGTTGTCAATTTATATTTCAGTGATCGTTTAAAGGTTAAATAAAACAGGTCTAAAAATATATAAAACTTAGCATTAATCATGTAAAAAAGAATTTGAAAGATCTCATATTTTGTAAGCTAATATGTTTTCAATGAGTAGTACAAAAGTAAGATAACAGTGACATTTAAAATAACACGCAGCGCGTTATATTTAGTTATGATATTTCAAAGTAGCAAAAGAATTAAAGATGTAATATTGTTGACCAAGATTTTTTTTTAATAACAACTGAAAATCATTGTGTTTCTATAAAGTATATCAGTATTAATAAAAAGTATTTTTTCACGTCAACCCTCATTACCAACAGATTTTTTTACTCTTGCTTGTGTATAATGACTAACCGTATTACTTATGATATTGATATTCTTTGTTTTCTTCTTAGCCAAAACTTCTCCATTCAATTATTATATTAATAAAACCTTTTCTTTGTGTTCGCTATCAAACCTAACTGTACGTTACTTTAGCGATAAGGACGGAAAATCGTTACAAAAATTAATACAGCGACGCCATTAGGCCGGGCGGGGAATCCCTTGTCTCAGTCTGAAGGAGTAAATTTAATTATTTTCCCCTCCATCCTTCAGGTAGACTTTTACGCGCAAACGTACGGTTGGGTAACAGCCATTTCCATCTGGTGCAGGGGGAATTCATCATCGGGAAAACAGCTCGCAAGGCCATGAAAGTTATAAATATTCTGTAATACGACACAGAACGTACCCTTATTAGACCTTAGTTATTTTTCTCGGTTGTTTTCAATATTTTTTACTAGCATTATTATTTATTGCTAGCTGCCCGTCACTAGTATACAATCCTCTTTTAAGAGCTTCAACTTTTTTTTGTATCAATTAGTCCATTTATCACTTTTAGGTTGTTCACTGTCAATACTTGGTGGAAAGGCATTATATAATATTAATAAAAACACAATATTTCTTTGTACTTCATTCCACTTTATTAAATAGATCAGGACCGGTTTCGATCATTGCAAGCATTGGGCATTTAATTGGGTTTACAGTTGGCATCATTTGCCACTTATAATTATTAGTCTTTGATGATTTTTTAATTGTGTGTTATAAAGTGTTAAGCATTTATTTAAATTTGTGTAGTTATAATGTAATTTGTAAATCCTTTTCATAAATAATAGTTGCTTACACTTTTTATTTCAATTTAAATAGCACTAATAAAAGATTTTTAGTACTTTTTCCCACATAAAATTTATTAGATCAGGACCGGTTTCGCTCATCGCGAGCATTATCAACTGATAAGAAAAATATATAAACAGTGATATTTATACAAATTTAAATTGAAATAAAAAGGTGTAAGCAACTAATAACAATTTAAAGGATTAAAAAATTACATTATAATTACACAAAGTTAAAATGCTTAACACCCATAACAATTAAAAAATCATCATCGAAGAATAATAAATCTAAGTGGCAAACGATGTCAAAATTATAAACACAATTAAAATTTGGGAAATCTTTTATTATTTTTTCCATTATTACTTTCCACCAAGTATTGACAGTGAACACCTTAAAAGTGTTAAATAGCACTGATCAGTTGACAATGCTCGCAATGAGCGAAACCGGTCCTGACCCAATTAATAAAGTGGAATGAAGTACAAAGAAATATTGTGTTTTTATAAATAGTTCATTTATGTTGCGATGGATGTATATTATGTTTTTAACAATCCTACTTTCCCCAAAATATGAAAAGTTACCATGGATATGAAAGAAAACGTAAATATTTATTTTTAATGATTTTTCTACGCCTCAGATACAGTACAGATAACGTTCGTTGTAAGATATAAAAACATCATAGATAACTTTGCCAGCTAATAAATCCAATTATGTTTAAAAAATCAAATTTACACTTTATACTAAGCGTACAACACAAATACAATTACTACACACATATTAGCTCCTAAAAGTAACATTGTGAATTATTTTCTTTATACGAAATTGATAACCTTGTTATTCCAATGGTTGTGTTACCAATTTTGACACGTGTAACAAATAGTAACACAACGAGAAGAATAAAAAAAATATCACTTTTAATTATAATTTTGAATCGTTCAAATTATGTGCATTCACACTTGTCACTAACAACCCGGGTTTCGTCTTTCGGCATTTTATGGCGCTTGAGTATACGGATGAACTTGAAATTCCACGAAGCACCTTCAGTCGAAATCTTAAATTAAACTTTTTATTATATATTATATAAAAGCTTTACATTATTTTTTTACGAAGAATCATAAGCCGGTGACATGGACTATATTTGAGCCCTCGAGGAGGAAATGACCCAACTAATATAATAGTAAAACTTTTTCTTGCACTCTTAAGTACTGTCACGTCTTAACGTGGTGTTTTGGTTGATTGTATACTTTTATTTTACGGAGATAGCACTATTGAAATGTGTATTAACTGAGGTTACAACGCATCTAACATATTTTTTTCTAAAACACCACTTGGCTCACTTCATCTCTAATTGGCCCCTTTGTAAAAAGCAATATTTATTTATTAATTAACAATGCTAAACGTTGCCATAAAAAATAATTCACTAGTCTAATACTAGTATTGTATTTTTTTCGTATTTAATACTTCGCAGTTGTTGGATAACACCACTCTGAACCACGCAACTGGACAGGGAGAAAAATACTGTTATACCGGTGTGTAGAAAATTATGTTAAAAAAAACACGTAACTGAATACAGCCATTTTCCACTCTTCTCCGACTTTCGTTGCCGAGCAATTTGAAAATGTGAGTCACTGTGTCTCTATTATAATGTTCGTAGACTTGGCAGCAATGCCAACAGTCAGTAGGTCATGAGTAGAATCGAGTAGAGTCGAGTATGTACGATCAATTTATTGAATATCTCATGCACCCGATCGAAGTAATTAGAAATATTGTTTTACTCTTTCGTAATGAGAGTTTTAAATATACTATCCACCAGTGGCGGCCGGTCAATGTGGCATTGGATCAATGCACCCTTTGTATATGCAGGGCAGGGGTGGTTATATTTCATGAAATAATATTCAAACATAGCATCTACACCATTCACTCATTTTAAATTATTCATGTATTTATTGTCTATAGTAAATACTTTAGAACATTTTATTTAAATATATGAAGAATTCAAAATGAGTGAATAGTATAAATGTTATGTTTGAATATTATTTTATGAAATTTTAAAGTCCCTGCATATACAAGGAGTGCATGCAATGCCACATTGACCGGCTGCCACTGCTCTCCACTAAAACTGTGGAGACGACAAAGTGATAAACTCGACAACATTTTCATTTGTTTAAAAAAAAATGTGTGATTTTTTTATCGATGTACACCCCCAATGTGGAACGTATGGTCTCCTTTGTACGAGAACTGTTTGTTACTCAGTTGCTCATCTTGTTTTTTTTCTTTCAAATATAGTAGTAAGTAGTAATAGAAGAATAAAATTGTAAATTCTTTTCAATACCAATTATCACACCTTTTTTACTTTTTTTTTGCATAAATAAAACTTTATTTTCTTATCAGTTGATAATGCTTTTAATGAGAGAAACAGGTCCTGATATTTTTAAATAAAAGTGGAAGTAATACAACGGAATATTGTATCTTTTTAAATAGAAGAATAAGGCTAGGGTATTTTAACTAATCGTTCTCGCTACGCTCAGTTATTGAAGGATCGTAAGGGTGGGAGGAAAATTTTAAGCATCACAAACATCAATGCATTCAAACAGAAATCGATAAAAAAAAACGGAAAAATTCTGTTCGTACTGTGGACTCGAAGCCGTAAGATCCGGCACGGAAACCAATAACGCTAACCGCTGCGCCATAGACCCAACATAGACATCTGATTCACTAACACATATGTCAAACGTAAACTGGATTACTATTTGGACTGATGGATAGTCTTTTTTATCATTATATAATGATTACCATATCCGTAAAAGAAAGGCAAAGCAACTGAAAAATAGCCAGTTACCCTACAGAAAAGGCAATTGACAGTCTTCATTGAGAGTTTGCTTTTTCCACGTTAGGGGTTGACATGGTTTAAGAATACACAGAAATCTTGCGACGCTATTTTTATTTCTATAAATATAGCAGAGGATAAACCGTTAAACTACGTATACTTTACAATACAACCCTAGTTTGGTGTCCATTAAAAAGTCCAACACATAAAAATCTCACGTAAGTGAGGTATTAAAAACACTTTTTTTTAATTCAATAATTTTGTTTGTCATGCTCGTTTGCATATAGACTGTGGAAAGGAAAAAGAACGTAACCCACAGTTTTTCAAAACAGGTTTCTTTTTAATAATCACAATGTATCATACTTGATACACTTTCTATCAAAAGGATGCAAGCTGCAAATTCCGAATTAGTAACTAAATTTTGCTTTTAAGTTTGAAAAAGATGAGCTTGTAAAAAATTAAAACCAAGAAAAAAGACTGAAATAAAGGTTTTTCCTAGACAATTTATTTAATAAATATTAGATTATGTCAATAAAACACCAGTTTAGAAGTCTCCGTGCACTTCAAAGTTGTGTATAATTCATAATTTGCATCTGGCAAAATCATCAAAACACGTTTTTTGCGCCTCCTGTAAAATTTGGTATGTGTGGGTTACGTTCTTTTTCCTTTCCACAGTCGATATGTAAATAAAGTCAGAAATGAATACCAGATAAATAGCAATTATCTATTAAGCGAAAAAAAAACTATTAACCCATTGGTTGTTGGCTCGGCTCCGAGTAAGTGGGTCGATTCATTCATGAGAGCGCAACACTATTTTCCCACCACAACATGTAAACCACAGCATTTCTGGTAACCTCTTGGTAAAATTACATCAAATAAATTGCGGCTAAATGCATTCCAGGTAATATTAATTTTCTTGAATATTCTGTTTCCCTACATTCCAGACTATTTGAGTTGAATCATATACTGTAACCAGCATAAGTAATTCCAGTAGTGTTACTAACGGTATTTGGATGTTTTAATTTTATTCTTTAAATATTTTGTATTTACAAAAGTAAAACAAAATAAATGCGAAAAATACAACATCAATTAAATTACTCTTCAAAATTATCAATGTAAGCTTCGTGGTCGAGTGGCCAACTTTTTTGAATTAGATCACGAAGGTCGTGGGCTTGAATCCTAGTAGGAACAGTTTTTATAAATTGACTTTTCAATCAATTTATGGATTTCTGTTCGATGGTGTGGGTGAACGTGATATATTGAATACCTCCCTTCCACCCCTCCTATCCTAAAAAAAAGCTTAGCAAGAGTAATTAACGAATTAAAATTCCTGCATTAGCCTTATCTTTTTATTGTAGAGACATTGAGTAACAAGTAGTTCTTGTAGATACTATTCTGTTGAGATAAATTCCATTAAGATTCCATGTGCTCAGTTATCGTTAATAAAACAAAATTACCATTTTTTCGACGGGTTCATCGGTAGCTGGGGGTAAATTCATTTCCTTTTCTTTATTCTGAAGATATTTCTCAAAGAAGTAAAATACGTGTCAATATTAGTCAAGTTACTAATAGAATAATAGAGTTATCTATAATATGTTTTATATTTAAAAATACATTTATAGATAGACCTAAATATTTTCAAAGGGTTCCACGGTAACTTGTAGATATTCATTTTTTTGTTCCGTTACTAGTAACTATGTAATAAGATTGATGTAGTTTTCTATATGTTTGATTTTTAATGCTGTACGAATTAAACTGTTATATGTACAATTTTTCACATCCCCCATAATACTAACGTTCAATTATTTTTAGTCTATTTATTTCTAAGCCAATTTAAAATTTGGTTCAAAATAAATCATCGATTGACTGCTTTTTTTATGTAGATTGTAGACAAAGCCAGACATTTAAAAAATTCTTCTTATATTAGTTTGTTTAGATTTTGATTATTTCGTACTTTTTTTTGTTTTTATTTATATAAAATAATAGTATTTTTGGTGAAATAGCAAATAATTATTTCTAGCGACAATACTAAAGTTATTTGAATGTATTTCAATGGTGGTGTAGGTAACTCATTTTGAATATTTGTTAAACTTTATATACCAGAAAAGTTAATTCAGCAAAGAAATTATTTCTCGCACCTTGACATTTATTAATTCCACGAAACGAAAAAAGCCCGGAGTTAAATTAAAAATTACGAATTACAGACACAATTCACTTTGTATCTTGGCACCATGGCCTGAATTGTAAACGTTTTGGGCACAAGAGGTTTCCGCAAAACGTAAAGAAATTTCACGGTAATAAGATTCTATTGAAGAGCGTGTTTATTTTAATTGAATATTTCTGTTCATAATTTTCCCCATTATTACCATTATCAAATATTATTTAAGAAAATTTGAAGGTTATTTTGTGGTATTTTCTTTTAATTAAAAAATGATAAATATTAGTTATTTCTCACAAAGTGATTTTAAATAATGGTAAAATACGTAATTTATTTGAAAACCAAAAATAATTTAAGTACAAAAAAAGATTTATAATTTTTATTGAATAACAAAATTATATTCATTGTGTTTTATTATTTAAAATATTAAGAAGTTTGAAGTGTTTTCGTCAGTCTTTTTAAGATTGATATAGTTTTATAATGTAATCATATTAAGAAAGCATAAATACATGAAAATGAATTATTAGCTAATGAAAAATCAGGATGTTTTTTTTTCGCTGCTTTAAATTTGGTTTATATTTTTTTAAACATAAAATTCACATTTAATTGAAACAGTTACTAGACGAAAACTTTCATAAAATTTTTAAAAAATCTAAAGAAATACATATTTCTTATGACTCTATGCGTTGAAAACGTATTACTGAAAATAATGTGAAATATATTTACTTTTTAATATAAAATAAAAAAAAACATTCTAAGATACGGAGGAATTGAATACTTTTTTATCTCGTGTTTTAAATAAAATATTCAACCTTCACTTATACCGTAATTCGGCCTCGTGAAAATTTCTAATTCGCTTTGTCCTTTTAATTCCGCTAATTAAATTCCACGCGGAACTAAGTAGGGGCTGATAATTTAAGGTGACTCTCGGAAAATTGGAAAACTCTTCAAATCACTCCCTCCAGAATTCAAAGTTAATCTTTTTATATTTCCAGTAACTGTCTGCTACGCATAATAATCGTTGAGTGAAGTGTTTTTCTGTCTATGAACTGCTTCTCTTGCTTTTTTTTTATCATTTTAATGGATAAATTTATGTCGATTGAAGAACGCTGATGTTTTTATCTGTCACGCAAAAATACCTTTGATTGAAGCTTGGAATGACTTTTTTCTCAATGCAATTTAAAAAGAGGAGATTTTAAATCACAATTATAACAAATTTAATGTTATTCGTTGCTGTTAATTAATATTCAATTGATTGAATTGACATTTAATTGCTAAAACTCCATTGTAATAAAGTTAAAAATATCAAAATATTAAGTTCTACATTTTTTAAAAATAAAATTAGTGTATAGCTATTTCGGCGTATGCCATCGTCAGAACAATAGTTCTGATAATTTTCTTAACCTTATTCATATTTAACAATAGATAATATTGTCCAAATTTTGAACGCTCCCACTTTATATTTTTCAGTTTATGTAACGATGTTCAAATAGATAAAAAGATGCATTGTATATTTCTTCTAAACATACATATATAGCTAAATTGATGTTAATTTGAAAAAAATGCTGGCAAAGGCGTAAAGCAAACGTAGCTATCAATTAAATTTAATTGTTAATAGAACTAAAATACATTGCTATTTTTGACATGAGTATTAAAAAACATAACCGCGTTGACTGAGGGAGTACTTTTAACCTTGCAAGTCGAAAAGAATTGAAAACGTACACACCACTCGTTTAAATTTATTTTTTCAATAGCAAAATTATTGCAAATGTTCCATTGTATAAAACACGATTTACAGCGTTGACTTAAAACAGTGGGAACTATTGTTTCAGTATTAATATTTATACACTTTATTAAATCTTAAGTACTTCTGATCAAACAAAGCGAAAATTCACTAACGATCACAGAAATCGTTTGCCAAGACTTGAACGATGAAGTTGTATACGAAATCAAACATTCGACACGTATTCAAATGTAGATTTTAAACGAAGTGATTGAATTAGGAATCTCTGAATGTGAAAATAATGAAAAGAAGATAAAAGTTTACGTGAATAAAGACGGTAATTTTTAACTAAGTATTCAGCTAGGCTGATAAAACAGCTAAATTTTATGAAAAAATACTGAATATTTAACATGTTTTATACTTAGGCAAAATGTAGATTCAGCTTCACAATTTTTACTTTATTTTTTCCTTGTATCTATATTAATCAATGTACCTACGTTAATATGCATATTTTTTTATTATTTGCTTAATATTGTAGTTTCAGTAAGCCTTAAGTGGTTGCAAAGTGTATACTTGTTTGTCGGTAAATAAAAGACCGAACATGTATAAAGCCTGCAAATCGAAAAAACATCGGTAAGGAACGTCGACAATTAAAAATAGCGTGGTTGAAAATTTCAAGAAGACTTGGTAAAAACAAGATCGCAATTAACGACAGAAATTATGTTTGAAAATAATTCAATATCTACGTATTCTTGAATTGCCACACAGTTAAAAGCTGGCATCTTAATTCAAAATGTATATAGAATTTTTGGTGATCCACTTTACCTTTAGAGGAGTGGATGAAACCTATACTGATCTTACTTTACCGGCTTTTTTAACATGAAAATTGTATGAAAAAACTTTCCCAGTGAATATACTTATGTATTTTATATTTAAAGCATATATGCTCACATACAGACACTTCTGTGTTGAGTTAATAGTAAGTTTTTAATCGTTTACAGAAAAATGACGCCGTACGGAAAAATGACGTACATAAACGTCCATACTTCTCTTAAGGATAATACTTTGTTTTTTCATTTTTATTTCATTATATAGTTAAATCATCTAATATATTAAAAAAATCTTTGTTTGTTCGTACTTTATGCGTTGCCACACTGCTCATCCGATTGCAATAAAACTTTGACAAACCGTTTGCTTGTACTTCCGAAAAGGTTATAGGTATAGTAAAATTAACTTACAGTAGGACTTATATATAAAAATCAATGTTTATATGTCTGCCATACAGTTCATCTTGACAACGTATGCTTGCACTTGAACGAATGTTATAGTACAAACAACTTACAGTATCTGGCGCGTGTGTCGTACCATAGACAATCGGCAGCAAACTTCAAACGTCAAACAGACAGAAAAAGAAAACATGCACTTCAATAAATACAATTATAACACTTTCTTTCTTTCAGTGGCATTGCAACGCTTGCCGGGAACCGGCTTGTACTTTATTATATTCTAAGTAATCAGTTTTTTTCTTTTCTAATAAAATATGTATTGTTTAAAAGTGTGCCATTGTAATTAGTATTTTTTTTTTAATTTAAATTATAAATTGATTTGTTTTCATCACACAATGACTTGCCATTTTTTTTGCTGTTACAGGTTGTGTTGCTTATAAATAAATACAAACAAGCCGTTCGATACATTTGAGCATATAAGTATATTTCTAAGCATGGCAGCTTAAGAAAAGTACTACTTCCACACTAAATTTCCCTCTTCCACCCATCACTGCTTTTCCATTCGCCAATTTAGTATGACAACTTTAGAAGTGTCTAATGGTTGCAAACTTAAAGCGTATATATTTCTATTTTCCTTAGTTGGGACTGTTGGGAGTGTCTAAGTAGAAACTGCTACTGTCTAAAAAAAATATTCTATGTGTTTAAGCCAACTGCCACTCCGTATGACGCGAAAATTTCTTTGTTGCTTCTTCATTTTCATCATTGAGCCACCAAGTCTAATGAACCGTTGAATCAAATTCTTGAGCTCTTCAATTTTCTCGAGCATTAAATGTATCCTTCTTCACAGTGCTTAGTTTGCATGTTGGCCAATACACTAACCGTCCAAGCTCGTATAACTATACTGAAGACTTTTAAGCTTCCGACGTATCGGCGTTCATTGAAGATTTTTTACGGTATTATTTTACCAATGAAGAAGTTTGAGGACAAACCAAGAAGCCAAGAAACTATCTTTTATTGTTATTCTCCATAAGACATCGAAATAAAGCCTGTAATAAAGCAACACAATGTTTTAGCCATTTCCTTTTTATCCTTTTTTTTTAAACCATGTCCGCTCCCAATGTGGAGCATATGGACTCCTAATGGAACTTATCTCAACAGAAGTGTTTCTACGAGAACTGCTTGTTACTCAGTTGCTCAACCTCTCTTTTTCCAAAGAGAGTAGGGATAGAAGGATAGGGGCTAGGACAGGATTAGTGGTAAGCTAATCGCTCTCGATATGCCCCGTTCGTAGGATAGGATGGGTGAGAGGGGGGAATTCTAGACATCACATACACCCATGCCTTTGAACAGAAATTCATAAATCGATTGAAAAATCAATTTATAAAAACTGTCCGTACCGGGATTTGAACCCGGGTCCTCCGTAGCCGAAGCCAACAACGTTGACCACTCGACCACACAGGCGGATCCTGGCGGATTTTATCCTTACTCTCTTCGAAAAAAAGAGCGGTTTGAGAAACTACCCTACAACTAATTACCGTAGAAATAACTTCTGATGAGATACTTCCATAAGGAACCATATACACCACATTGGGAACGGACATGTGTTAGAAAACAATGCCTAGGTAATAGAATTATCTATCAAAACAATATCAAAAAATACACGATTTCTCAATTGAATTCTAGTCCAATTTTGTAATTAAAAAGTCTTTACCGTATAAGGACTATTAAAGTTCTCAGACATATAACATTTCTCTGGATTTGTTTACTTTCTTAAGTACTATATTAATGCTCGAGCGAAAATATCAAGCGCGCTCATTATTTATTCCCGAGTTAACTAATAAAACCGATTTGGTAGGTTTCGCCTGTCATTGAAGCGTTAATCAACTCGCCAGATCAAAGGTTGTTACTAAAAGCTCTCCATTTTGTGCGAAAGCCTCTTTTTATAAATGCCATTTCCGGTTTCCTGCTAATATTAAACTTATCGAAAGCGCAAGGGAAGCCCGATTCTCAGAAATTTTCTGTTTAATAATATTGAAGACTTGTATTATTTTCCATCACAGAGAGGATATTGAAAAAAGATCAAAAGGATGTTTTTTATGTCGACTTAAGAAGTTTTATTATTTTGTTTTCCGCGGGGATTTTTTTTGCTTTTGAATATATTTAATATAAAAATGATTCATTTATGATTTTCCGAAAAGTACGCTTAACGGCTATAGCCAAAAGAATCTATTCATAAAAAGCTAAACGAAATATAAGTGATTATTCAACTATGTAAGCTATTCATATAGTACTAAAACTGACTGATTCACATCTGGTTTGCAAAATTTTGGAATATATAGAATACTTTTTATACAAAATTTGATTTAATATAAAATAAAATTTGATAACATCGTTATTTCACGTTTTGATGATGCTTCTCAAAGAAGAGAAGCATCATCAGACATAACATCAAATGATTTACGAATAAAATTGAGAATGAAATTATTAGCTCAGCGTGGCTTATTGGGCATGTATGAGAACGAACCGCAGCAAACAACTTTGTTTGTTCGGCATTCATATTAAGGCAGTCTTGCAATACGTTATAAGTCCCCTAAGTGAATTAGAACAAATGTCGTTTGTAAGTTAACATTTATGCTATTTCATCACTTTTCACTAGGCTTTTCACTTTCAATATTTAGTTGTCAATATGAAACAACGAACATTGTCATCAGTTGAAAAGTTCTGAGCATAAACAATACATGTGCAATTTATACAAAAGAATGTATCAAGAAGATTGATTTATTTTTAAACATAAAGTAAAACGATATCATTATTCAATTTAATTTGAAACACTCTTTTCCAAGTATAACAACACAGTCTACGAATTCACTCATCCTTTACTTTATGGAGTGAAACATTATTTGTCTACAATAAAACGCAAAGCAGTTTTTCGTTACATTTTCCAATATATTTTTCTCTAGTTGGTATTGCGAGCTGCAGGCTTATAGATAAGTGCAAGTGTGCAGTGAGTGCAGCGAGATTGCAACGCATATAATGGTCCATCGAACACCGCCCTGGGCACGAGGAGGAAATGAGAAAATGCATTGTTAGGAGGCAGCCAACTTCATGCCATCGCGTTTTCTAAGGACTTAACTTTTTCGCTTGCTTGCGTATGGTCAACACTTTTTCAATAATATTTTGGCTAGGCAAAAGGGAGATTGATTTATTCAGTGTTTTCTTCAAAACTTTGTAGAATCTCCCGCCTGTTTTTTTTTTTTAAATATTTTTACAAGTAGTTTATCTTGTTATAATTTCAACATAATTATTCGTTCATTGAAACGATCATTGTGTACTTACAATAAAGTATTGTAATTTTTTTTTTTTTTTTTAAAATCATTTAAATTATTTACACTTAAAAACTGTATATTTTAAGATTGAAAATGTTTAAAATATAACGTTGAATATTTTAAAAATTGCTACATATTAATTTTTTTCTTATTGTTTTTTATCCATTTGTAAAAAAAATAAGCACTTTTAGGTTTTGTTCACTGTCAATACTTTGTTGAAGGGCATTATATTAATAAAAACACAATATTCTTTTGTACTTTATTCCACTTTATTCAAAAGCTCAAGACCGGTTTCGCTCATAACGAGCATTTTCAAATTGATTGCAAAACTGGTCCTGTCCTTTTAAATAAATTGGAATAAAGTACAAAGAAATATTGTGTTTGTATTTAAAAATTAAGCTTGCTTAATGTCGATTAATCTTTTAAAAGTCTTCCCAGTTTGGTTAATAGTAATTAGTGTAAAACGATTATTTCTGTTTACACATATTTTAGATTTTTGTAATTCAGAACCCAATAGATTCCTTTTATCAACATAATTTGATAGACAATTAATTAATTTTTCTTGTGTATTTTATAATATTTCTTTTTTGCGATGGATTCGTTCATAAATTTGCTTTTTAATTTAAAAGTTATAACTTTGTGCTTTTCTTTGATCTGTAGTTCGATAAGACAAATGATTATATTTATTTGTATTGATATTACTTTAAGAATCATAATCAAAGGAACATAAAATGTGCCACGTAGTTACTTAATAAATAACAAAGATGGATCTAGTTTCAAATTGAACTATTGCGTCTTGAATAAGTAATAATAAGAGAATAAGAAGCTTAAACATTCACGTTATATCTTTGTACAGTAGAACTCCGATCTATTGTTCTCTCATTCATTGTTTTTTCCGGATTTGTCATTATTGTTTTGTTATCGTGACAAATAAAAACGTTGATAAATGGTTTCGTATTTATTCGAGTTCTAAAAAACAATAAATCAGTTTTTCGCTGTAAACTTTACTACGATCATATTCGATACATTAAAAAAACACTTCATAGATAAATGAGGGAGCTAATTTTCTAAGTGAACTTATTCAATGACCTGACGAAAATGAGTTATGAATGCAAAATTTAAAATATAAATGTACAAGAACATCAAAGCATGCAATTCATTCGAAATAGTTTTTAACATTTTTTCATTTTGAGTTCACTTTGGAAATACATTCTTCAAACAGACATTCACATAAATAAAGCTACGTCCCTGTTTTTATCTATGTTTGTTTCCAATGTGGAGCATATGGCCTCCTAATGGTGGTATCTCAACATAAGTTATTTCTACGAGAACTATTTGTTACTCGTCATCCACACTTTTTTTAATGTGAGTTGTAGGGAAAGAAGAATAAGGCTTGAACAGGATTCGTAGTTGACTAATCGCTATTGCTACACTCAGTTATTAAAGGATCAGAAGGATGGGAGGAGAGGAAATAATGTGAATTGAAATCAAAAACACCCAATCTTCGATCACAACTTTGAATTGAATTATTTTCAAATTCACTACTTAAATTCATTACTTAAATACTGAGAATAATCGAACCTAGACCTGCGTAATCGGTAGAGCAAGCTCTAACAAACTGAGCCACAGCAAGCGACGTCCCTTTATAACGATATAATTGAGCCAAATTTACATTTCGTTGATATCTTGTGATAGTCACTTTTGCAAGTTAAACGCCAGAAAAAAAATATAATTGGCATTGTTGCGTCCGTAATCTGTGTTTACTTAGTTACAACAATACGATTTTTAATAGTTACCTTCAGTGAAACAATCCTTATTCTTAAAAGTCCAATCACGCCTAGTGTTCACTGATCTGAAACAAAAAGAAAGATATTAATTCAGTTGGTCTACTTTGGTTATGAGTAATGTGAAAGCAATTTGTTTGTAAATTATTTACAAACATACTGACAACTAACTACTTTCCTTACAATGTAAAACATTGACGACTTTTTTTCATTTGAAATTGATCAAAAATGTTTAATAGAAATATAAAACATGTTTCCGCTTACTACATTTTATTTAGTTTTACACGGTGCAGTATTAATATTTTTTATCTATGTCCGCTCTCAATTTGGAGCATATGGCTTTCTAATGAAGGTGTCTCAAAAGATGTTTTTCTACGAGAACAATTCGTTTCTCAGTTGCTCAACCTCTCTTTTTCGAAGAGATAGTAGGGATAGAAGGACAAAGCCAAGATAGGACTGGTGGTTCAATAATCACTCTCACCACGCCTTGTTGTTAGAGAATTGGAAATGGTAGGAAGGACATCACAAACACCCATGCCTTCGACTAGAAATCGATATATCGTATGCAATGATACATTCAGTTTCCTTTTAAATATTTTTTTTCACAGTATACAAATAAAAAATACGAAATTAATAAATTTCTGCGAAGTGTTTGTTTACACATAAAGTTCGGAGAAACTTTTTATATTCTGTTAATGCGAATATTTGGTGCATGAAAAACATTTTGCAAAACATGGTTTGCAAAACATTTATCGTTCCAAGCATAAATATTACTCGAACATCGTTATAGATGTGATTTAACGAAGATAATAAAGGAAATAAACATGAAGTAAATTTATCATTTTCTACGACACGTTTTTTTGCTTTAGTATAATAAAGCTTAAAAAATAACATAATTGTATGCGAAAACGAATAAATTATTGTATTGAACAAAAATATTGAATTTTTATATTGTCGATAAAAAGTTCTGTAAAAATATAAGCACTTTATCATATTTATGTCTTATAGTAATGGTTTAATTTATTATAAGGTATGTGTTCAAAATAAACTTTCAAATCGTACACATTTTTATGCCAGATCTAAAACCGTACACAAAACTGTTCATTAGTGTAATCTTAAATATAAAAGCACGAAAAAATGTTGAAAAACAATTCGTGGTCCAAGGTAGAAAAAGTCGAATTATTTTACCAACACCCACAAATTATAACGGGCTTGGTGTTTCTTCCCTACGCTCGGCTCCCCGGTCCGATTCTTCCACGGAAAGTTATTTCTCCCTCGGGGCCGTTTAGTTTTCCAGCATAATGCTAAGAATCACGGTTGATTGTAAATGGCTAAACCTTATTCCCTATCCCCATAGAAAGCTTTATCGAAGCGATTGCATTCTTCACCCCGAGGAACAAACTACATCAGAAGTGTTCAGACACAGGTAACGGTAAAATATCGGTGTTTACTTTTGCTTTCAAAACTTTTTGTAAGTTACTTGACGAAAATAAAACTTTTATTTATAAATGCAGTTTAAATAGTTGAACTTTACTCTCTTTGAAAATATTATATGACAGAGTTCTTTCAAAACACTTGACTTGCAATTAGTTTTTCAGCGGAAGGCTAGTTAATTAATTAAAAAACTTTTATAAATACCGGGTGGGAGTGCATTGTATTAAAATTCATTTAGTGCTCAAAATGCGCAAATAAAACTAAAAAGTGTATGTGCTGCGATACAAATTAACAAATAAATTAAGACAAATATATTATCATTACAATCATTTTGATTTTTTATAATGGTAATGACTATTAGCATATGAGAGATTAGTTCATAATATGTCTACAACAATCACAGTTTTAAAAGACTAAGATAAACTAAAATGAAAACAATTATAAATGTTGTATTCATTTTTGTTTCATATGAACTCCAATAAATGACATTCTAAAATATTTACTTTAAAGAAGATTTAAAATAAACGAGATGTGTAGAAAAACAGCTTTGATTATTTTAATTCAACATACGACGGCAGTTTCTTGAGATCAACTTGAGGAAACAAATATCATAAGCATCCATGTCCGAGATCTCAAAATTGAAATTTGGAAAAGACGTATTAGTCGTTAGTTTCTCGAGACTTAAGCCCAACCCTACGTGATTGCTAGGGCAAAGCTGATCTCTCTAGACCACCGATGTTGGTAAAAGAATTTTCATTTCAAATTTAATTATATTTAGTCTATTCTATTTTTTTGACATTCAAATGATTTCTTTTAATTTCTCAATAATCAGATCACCATTTGCAAAGGAAGAGAAAAATGATTAAAATACGTTTAAAAATGAGTAGAGTTGTTTTTGTATTGATGGAAACTTTTTAAATTGAAGTTTTAATTATTTAACAATAAATACAGTCGTCAATTTTATGACAGAAACTTCACTGGCATGATCCCATCATGAAAAGTAATTCATTACAATTGAATTTTGCAAAACAAAATTGGAAATAAAATCTGCTTCTGTCTACGACTGTAACAAAATATGAAAGGAAGTGCCATCAAAATCCATTGTGTAGGTATTATACAAAAATATGTACAATACTTAACTGAGGTACGCTGTCATTGGAAATTATTTTATTATTAAATATGGTACATAGTAAATTGGAAATTATTAATATTTTGTATTTGATTTTTTACATGTTATCTTGAATCCCGAAATCTCCAGATATTAAGGCCTACCTAAGATTATGGGATCACCAAATTGATTGGGGTCTCAGTATTGGAAAACATAATTGCAGCCTAACGAATTCCATGGGGATTGGGCAGAGAAGTTTTTTTGAAATAGCCACCTCTGCGTCGTTAAATTGATCTGAATGAGATAGACATTCAGAAGTAATTCTATTAAGGTAATTTATCTCGTAGAACGTTTTATTGGACACTTAATTCTGACAAATGCAATTCCATAGCAGTCTTTAAATAAATGGAAACGTTAATGCTGCAGTTTCTTGTGAAAAAAAGATATCTTTTCTATGTGATTGGAACTAATTGATTCTATATTATTATTTGTACAATACGCAGTAGAATTTTCCTTAATGAATTCTTTTTTTCAACAAAAAAGTTGAAGTCTTTAACTCGTGATAGTAGTAAATTAAATGTTTATTTCGATAATAATAAAAAGACGATTTCGTTTTCTTGTTAAAGAATTCGTTTTAAAGACATAAATTAATCGTCGATTTTGATAATAATAAAAAATGATTTTTTAATGTAATTTTAAATGTTAATCTTCTTTTTAAGCGATGAACAAAAAAAATCGTGAAAGCTTCCACGGTGAATTGAACTGATCTTTTTTAATCCTAATACCCGCTTATGATAATAATAAAGCAAGTGAACTGAGCCGATTTCAATTTAATCTTCGAAATAATTAAAGCCTGGCCAGTTACCAAGCTAACAGTACGGCACAGAGTCATCTATAATGCCTCGAAATTAATTTTTGCTGTGCCAGGGCCAAACATATATGAAACTGGAATTCGCTACAGCGTTTTTATTGGCACTGTTTCGGCTCCCATACGAAAGGCAATAGGGTTGAATTTATGCCAGCGAACCATATTAACAGGGAAAGCACATATTTATATTTCCCGTTGGAATACATTATTTGGCTAATAAATTTCGAATATCTTTTTCACATTTCCGTTCAATAAAATTAATAATGTTTACTGTTATTCTTTGGTGTGATGGCATTAAAAGATAATGATAATTAAATGAAAACACATTACTTGTACGTATTTCGCTTAATCGTAATAAAATCGTTTACTCTATAATTCTTATCAATTTTTATGAAAGTTGACTTTCGTTGAAATTTAATTATGATTACATTAACGTATATTTATTATCTTCGTTTTTAGGACTCAGTTTTTTTATTAATATACCAATGAGTTTATTATTAATACTTTCGATGGTTTCGGCGGTAACTTTTTGGAAGTTCATTTTAATAGAAAATTTAGTATTATAGAAATAGAAATATAATAGAAATATAATAGAAATATAAAGTATTATTTATTATTAATCTCAAGTTATTGTGAATATAATATTATCATTACACACACAGTGGTCAACGTCGTTGGTACCCTTTACGAATCTCACGGGTTCAAATCCCAGAACGAATAACATTTAATCAACGATTTATATTCGAAACTTAAGTTGTTTGTGATGTTTAAAAAATCCCTCTCGCCGTTCCAATACTAAATAATAAGGCGAGATAAGAGCGATTAGCTCACCACTATCGTGTCTTTTAACCTATTCTTTCTATTCTTACTCTTTTTTTAAAAAAAGAAACTACGCAACTGAGTAACAAGCAGTTTTCACAGAAAAACTTCTGTAGAAACACCTTTATGAAGTTGTCGTATGTTCTCCATTGGAAGCGGACATGAATTTAAAATATATAAATGCATATGGTTTTATAAATTAATATTGATTTCAGTCTGATTTGCCTGTGTTAAATATCTACAAAAATTATATCAATTTAAAAATACACGTGATTAAATTTTTGATTTTTTTTACCCATGTTTACAATAAAACATAAAATAAATGCGCCTGTCTGTATGTCACAAAAACTCCTCTAAAACGTTGAACAGTAGCGGCGTGACATAAACACAAGTTATATTGGCTGCCATTGCCAAGTCAACTGTTTTATTTTCAACTAAAAACATTATTGTTAATTGATGGAATTAGTATATTTTGAATGTGTTAAACAAGGTACGTTTCGCAATAATATTTTCAACTTTTAACCTTAGCTTACGCCAAAATAACGGCATAATAAATAGCAAAGGCGCAAATATTTTTAAATCCGGTGTCGAAATTAACTACACCTTCCTATCTATATGTATAAAACACAATATATATATAAATATATATATATATATATATATATATATATATATATATATATATATATATATATATATACAATAAACATGGCTTAATGGCTTAGTACACGTAATGAATAAAGAATGAGTTTCAGTATATTCCGGCCAAACCGGGAAATAAAGTTATGTTCACTCGGATCAACTTTTATGCGGTTTTGTAGTCATGCGGTTTTCAAAAATAGTGGAGCCTATCCCTCAATTTTCTATGTAGTTCAAGGCTTTTTTTATGCGGATTTTTGAATGTGGTGCGCAAAACCGCATAAAAATGAAAAAATAATATTAGTGCAAGTTGTAACCGCGGACGTGCGAGTGTGTAAAGGGCGAACGGAATTGTTTTGAAATCTGGCAGCTCGCATCCCCACCACCGTGTGCGTGTTGGTCACGTGGCTTATTGCTTGCA
The DNA here is from genome assembly GCA_030503985.1 of Himalopsyche tibetana. NCBI lineage: Eukaryota > Metazoa > Arthropoda > Insecta > Trichoptera > Rhyacophilidae > Himalopsyche > Himalopsyche tibetana. The sequence goes on from JAPJYX010000005.1 coordinate 28,664,542, forward strand.
TATAAAGTAGACTGGTTATTTCTTCCAGTGATGTTCTGATCTGGACCAAGTTCATAGCCCATGCTGATTATTGTCGTTTAGTGATGATAGTTCTGATATGTGTACATACATATGTATAATGACATTAATTTGTACTAAATAAAATTTAATAAAGCTATTTTAAGAAAAATATGTTTTGTATTTTTATTTTTGTATGTACATGATTTTTTTAACTTTTTTTATGCGATTTTTGATACATTTGATACATTTAACACATTGATTTGAATTTATGCGGTTTTCAAAAAATAATGGAACCTATCCCTCAATTTTCTATGAAGTTCAAGGCTTTTTAATGGCGATTTTTTATATACGATTCTCTGTGGAAGGTCTTGGGCTTGAGAATGTTTAATGATGTAGAAATAAAAAGCTTTATTTAAAGTAAAATTATGTCTTACAAAACATTTATTCTGAAAATATGTTAAAAAGAAAGAAAACACGCGTTATTCTTAGTTATATTATAGCCAGTGAAATAAAGAAGTTATCAATTATTTTTTTGTATATAATATCACAAACAATTTTCTACGAATGAACTGCTGTATTGATCTTAGATATTTTTCCGCAAACAATATGTAATTTCATATATTTTTTTTATTTATTGAGAGTTTTACTTGTTTGTTAAGAGCGTAAGCTTTTCGCCTGCAAAAATGTTCACCCCAAACATAAAAACCTCAACACCAACACGTGTTGATATAATAGAGTCATATAGCTCAAAGTATAAAGATATTTTAAGGCATGAAAGGCAGGATTATGTGATATATTATATAATCATTTCTTAATTCTATACTACTATAATTCTCATTGAAATTTACCACTGTACATATCGGTTTCTGAATCTTAGTGTTGAAGCCTTCATTCGAGGATCAAAAAGCTCCAGGTTAATTAAATGTTCAAATATCAAACATAATTTGAATTTAGATCTCAGCCATTTGTTATGAGTAATGTATTATCTCATCAAGTCAATTTTGATGATGTCGTATAATCCTTAATTTTAAATCTGACTCGTTGGAAATAGTATATTCTGATAATTTATAATTTAAAAATGTATTATTATACAAAAATGTTCATTGTTTTTGAAAAATGTGGGTGTTATTTTATTATAAACTAGCTGACCCGACGAACTTCGTACCGCCTCAGAATCAATAAATGTTGTAATAAAAATAATAAAACATTTTTAGTACTTTTCCCACTAAATAAAATTTATTTGATCAGGACCGGTTTCGCTCATCGCGAGCATTATCAACTGAGTTATTATCATCTGAGCATTATCATCAGTTAATAATGCTCGCGATGAGCGAAACCGGTCCTGATTAAATAAATTTTATGTGGAAAAAGTACTAAAAACGTTTTATTATTTTTATTATATTGCCATTCCACCAAGTATTGACAGTGAACACCTTAAAAGTGAATAAATGTTCTGTTAACTTGATAACTTGAAGCATGATGACTACCGAGTCAACCTTCAGTTGTAAATTGCGCGGTGGCAAGCCAGGCAGATCCAATAAGTTTAAAAATTAAGTTGGATAGTTGGTTGCTTCGTCTTCGTTTGTTACACGGTCGATAGATTTGAAGGAATGCAGTGGACCAACGATTTGATTTTGAATTGTGAAGTTTAAATGATCCACATCTTTGTTCTTTGCCGCAAGAATTGCTCGTTCATTCAACCAATTGTGATTTTTGTGATTAGATGTTCGGGAACATTTTGTTGAATGAAGTGAAATTGCGAAAATTCAGCGGAAACAAAATCAATCCGTTCGATTCGTCGACAGGAACACCCCCGTTACCGATAGTCAGCAATTGCTTCGGCAGATAGATCGTTTAGCAATGCAACTCGCATGTTTGTCGTCAGCTTAAGATTCTTTACATAGCGCCAGAGTCGTGATTTGAGGTAAGCGTTTATTTCATCGGAAGCGGTAAATCTTGTAATGACTGGTAGTGTTTGGTGGAAATCGCCAGATAGTAGAATCATTGCGCCTATAAAACATCTTGAGTCATTGCACAGATATTTCATACTTTGATTGAGTGCTTCCAATGCGCATTTGTGCGCCATTGTCCATTCATCCCAGGTGATGATTTTACTTGCTACCAAAACTTTGGTCATTGGTGAGTGTTTCGCAATATTGCATGTCAGTTTTTCAGTCGTTTAAAGCAGTGCTCCGCAAGCGGTGTGCCGCGAGGCGATGCTGGGTGTGCTGCGGCGCGAATCTCTAATAAACGAAAAAAAAAATAGTTTGGTCGATACTACAAACTATTTCTGATGACACTATCATAGAGAAGCAGAAATAATTATTTTTTGGTTGAAAGAATATGTTATATGTACATTCTGCGCAAGAATGTTTCGCGCACCTTGCGAAAGTTCGCTAGATTTGAAGGAATGTAGTGGACCAACGATTTGATTTTGAATTGTGAAGTTTAAATGATCCACATCTTTGTTCTTCGCCGCAAGAATTACTCATTCAATCAACCAATTGTGATTTTTGTGATTAGACGTTCGGGAACATTTTTTTGATGAAGCCGTCCTTCGTTGAGACGAAATTGTTAAAATTCGGCGGAAACGAAATCAATCTGTTCGATTTGTCAACAGGAACACGGTCGTTACCGACGATAGTCGAAGATCGTTTTCAAGCTTAAATCATTTTTCTCTTCTCCTTCGGGGCCGAGTTAATAATCCTCAAATTCTCATGACTATTAATTTACATGCTCCCAATTTATTCTTACGTGGGCGTAACTATGAGCAAAAACTTTTATTTCTAAAAACTTATACCTCGCTTAAGAGGTTTAAATCACCAGTTCCAAGGGCCGTTCAACGCATTGCCTAGAGAAGTGGACATTTTTAGTGATAGTATTTGTGAACTGTTTGTAAAATTCCACTATTTTATTTCTTGATTTTTATGTTGATTTTGATTCTGATATATTATGTAGTTTTATTTTATATTTTGTCTTATTATATTTTTCAAGTAGATGGCGAATTGGCGTCAGCTGTTATGTCATGTACTGTAATTTTAATTTTGAACAATGAATAAATAGATAGTCAGCAATTGCTTGGAGAAATCTTCGGCAGATGGATCGTTTAGCAATGCAACTCGCATGTTTGTCAATTATTTGAGGCAAGCGTTTATTTCATCGGCAGCGGTTGATCTATCTACGTGGCTGCTATTCCAGAAGAAGAAACTGCTACAGCAATTTTTTTATCTCGCATGAACAGTGGCCATAATCAATGACATGAAGAATGTCTTCCCAGCTCCACCGGGCGCATCGAGGAAAAATAAGCCACCATTTCCATCATCAATTACCTTCATTAACGTATCGCTAATTTCCTTCTGTTGAGGGTTCAACAGTGGTACATTCGTTCAAACTGATTGGTTCAATGCATCTCGATCATATTCACGTTCACGTTCCAATTCTCGATTGAAAGCGTCGTTCATTCCACGATCTGGCGTTGGAATTCTTAACTTGACTACCAAACTGCCGCACATGAGGTAACACATGTCTTCGATCTAAAGCAAAGCCTGGTTATGTATCTCTTCATTCACCTCGAGATCGGGATTCCCCAAACTGACACGAATTCGATGCAAAATGTATTCGGACATGTCATCCTTGTACTTGTTCCACAGTTCACGGGGATTCGATGGGAAGCATGTCAAAATAATGATAGAAAATAATGTGCGTATCTGACTTGGAGATTCAGAAACAATTTCTTCAGCGATTGTAATGAGTATCATTTTCAAGCAAATTGAGCTGTTGACATGCAAGTAGAAGCATACGTCATTTTTCGGATGAACTGTGTAAATGCGACCAAGAGCATCAGTAATCATTCGGATGAGCAGGAACCACATCGCCTTGCTTTCGACGTTAAAATTTCTTCGATGTAGCTTTCCAAGTGTAATAACGTGGCATCTCAAAGTAGAGCAACGTTCGTGCAAACAGCGTAATATTGTTGTCAAAAAAATATCACACCTAATTATAAACATAACCTTATTTCAATATTATCCGATTTTATTTCGTTTTCATTTTATATCATCGATTTGTTTTATTCTAATCCATACTCTAAATTTTAAATTATTTAGAAGTCAATCGTATGCAAAAGAAGCAGAAACAAATGAATTTTGGAAAAATTGCCACCTAGCGGATGAAATCTGCATACAAACGACATTTTCATTATTTCAAGGTGTTCGCCATTTGAAAACTGTATGAGAATATTAATTGTCTTCATAATTTCTTTGTCGTGATATTTTTCCGATGTTTTAATGCTTATTCTGCTATTCTAGGCGGATGCGAATTTAATAAAACAAAGATCATTAAAATCCGAGCTGTTATTCTCGAGATATACGTGGTGTAACAAACCCCACTTTCTTTTATATATATAGATGGCTTACACAAACTATACTACATAAATTAATACAGTAAACCCCCCATTTACACTATAGTCGGAACCGTGTAATTGGGGGTGTGAATCTTATACAAAATTAGGGATTTGGTTTTTTTTCCGCGGAAAACGCAAAACTAAGATTTCCCTTAGTTTTACAAAAAAAAAATATGGACAAAATGTTAAGGTTTGTAGTAGTAAATATCCCGCACACAAACAGACGCCCAGCTATGCGTGTATAGCCTGGCACGTGTTGAATACACAGCCAAACATTTTACTGTATGCGCGGCACAGACGACCGTTTCCTAGTAACGATAATGGAATGCGACCGTGCAATTGGGGGATTTGCGGCGAATATTTCAAGCCAGCGCGCAATTCAGGGTAGTGTTATTAGGGGTTCCACTGTAATTAATTGATAATTAAAAACATAAATTTTTAAAAATGGATTTGTATTATTTTATTAAAATATTTTTTTTATTCAAAATAAAAACTGTTTTTTTAATCTATATCCACTACCAACGCAGAGCATAAGGCTCTCTCTCTCATGGAGGTATCTCAACATAAGCTTGTTTACGATAACTCTTTATTACTCAGTTTCATTTTCGAACAGACTACAGTCGAACAGACAGATCACAAACATCCATGTCGTCGAACAAGAATCGATAAATCGATTGAAAAAATGTTGTTCTTACTGGAATTCGAATCTATGATTCCGTCACGGAAGCTCACGTTAACCGTTGCGCCAGATAGTTTATTTGATAATCAAAATTGTCATTGGAATAATAAACATGCACAAAAACATTTAAATGCCCTTGTATATTACAACAAGTTCAATTAACACCGTCCAATGTCATATTATGAGTCGTACCACAGATCACGTGCTACTGAAAAAAAAACAAAGTTAAGGTCATACAATTTATAATAGTTAACATGAATCGTGTATTTTTCAATTCCAAACAACTTGCTGCTATATTGATGTGAGAAAAATTTGCATACAAGTTCATTTAAAATTCACACAATACGACAACGAATTTGACATTGTGTTTTCATGAATAATAATGACAATGTTACGTGTTTGTTTCACAGATTAATGATTGAACTATAACTGCATCCATTCGAAAATGTATCATTATTTTTATATTTGATATTCAATTGTTTTTTTTATGTGATACAAAAAAGGCCAATACATTTTTTCCTGGTTTGTGGCTGCTTAGGCAACATCGTTGTATTCAGTTATGATGTTCACGGGTTTGAATCTTAATACAATTTTCCAGGCTGTGGAGTCGTGTAAAAAAGACGACTCTGACTTCAACTCCACAGATTATTTTAATCATTTAATTTTAACTTATACATATCGACTGTGTCAAGAAAAAAGGACATACACCACAGTTCTTTCAAAACGGCTTATTTTTAATTATCACAATGTATACAACTTTATACATGTTCTATCAAAAGAATGTAAGCTGAAAATGCCGAATTAGTATCTAAATTCATCTTTTAAGTTTAAAAAAGAAAGACCTTTTCAAATTGTGACCAGGAAAAAAGACAAAAATATTTAATTAATATCAGATTGTCAATTAAAAAGCAGTGTATCAGTCTCCATGCACTTTAAGGTTGTGTATATTCCATAACTTGCTTTTGGCCCAAAATCATCAAAAAACGTTTTTTGTGTCTCCTGTAACATTTGTTATGTGTGGATTACGGCCTTTTTCTTTTCCACAGTCGATACATATGTTATATACCATCAGATAATCTTAAGTCATCCAAGCATGCATCGGCAACACAGTGGAGTATTGTGGTTTGAATACACATCTTTATTTTATTTTTTTAATAATGGGTTTGAGTCGTAAAGTTTTTCTCCGACTGCAATTTTCAATTTTCTCAACGGAACATTGTATACGTAAACTACTCATTACTTAGATGCCTGATCTCTTTTTTTATAGAAAGAGTAGGAATATATAGATATTGCTTTTTAAGATCGTAGGAGAATTTTTAAACATCCAATCCTTCAATGCAAGGCTATAAACTAGAAATTAATCCCGTAAACACTTCATCTGTAGCCAGTATTTTGACTAGTTTATTGCATCAAAATTGTTATGTATTAATGAAAAATCTTTGAATTTAACTATGTAAAAAAATATGTCGCCTATGTGGTCGAGTGGTCAACGTTGTTGGCTTCGGCTACGGAGGGCCCGGGTTCAAATCCCGGTACGGACAGTTTTATAAATTGATTTTTCAATCAATTTATGAATTTCTGTTCAAAGGCATGGATGTATGTGATGTCTTGAATTCCCCCCCTTCACCCATCCTATCCTATGAACGGGGCGTATTGAGAGCGATTAGCTAACAACTAATCCTGTCCTAGCCCTATCCTTCTATCCCTACTCTCTTTGGAAAAAGAGAGGTTGAGCAACTGAGTAACAAGCAGTTCTCGTAGAAACACTTCTGTTGAGATAAACTCCATTAGGAGTCCATATGCTCCACATTGGGAGCGGACATGGTAAAAAAAAAAAAATATTCTAACAGTAGCTTTGATAACAGATTAAAAAATAACAAAGTATTTTAGTTCTACAGTTTTAAAACTGTTCTAGTTTAACTGTGTTAGTTTAAAACAGTTTTAAAACAGTTCTAAAACTGTAGAACTAAAATACTTTGTTATTTTTAATCTGTTATAAATGGAGTTCTACCAATTAAATGCCAAATCAATTAATAAGTAGCTTTGAAAGTTAGGAAAATTTCACTGAATTCCACATAATAACCTAGCATTCAATTTAATTTTATATAAACTAAGTTAGACGATATCATTTTCCTCTCACACCGTTTTAATTATTTAATCCGATTCCCTTAAACATCGCCTTTCGTATAAAAGTCGATCAGTATTTGCAATCAATGGACAACAATATTGATTCTCTTGATGGGTAGACACTCGGAGAGAAAATTTCTCGGAAATAACATTATGCGAAAGTTAATCAATTTTATATCGATGTCTGCGAATCCTTAATGAAAAAATATGTAAGAAATGGCTGTTTTCGAAAAAACGTTGTTTTTTATTGATGGTGCGAGAAGGTTGGTAATTATTGTTAATTATTTCACCAAACCTGCTTCGGTGAAAATGATTTTTTCCTTTTAGCGCAATATTATATGATCATATAAACGAACCAATAACGATTGAAATATAAGCAATTATTGAACCATCTGTTTTCAATGTAAAACATATGAACTTCTAATAGAGCTTATCTTGACTAGTGTTTCAACTAGAACTGCATGTTACTCGTTTGCTCAAACTCTCATTACAAAAAATCTCGGGATATAAGGATTGGACATGACAAGAGGTAACCGTATTGCTCACGCTGTGCTTAGTTTTTTTTGACTGGAAAGAAAGATTAAATTTTAGACACTTTGAACGAAAAATCAAAAAAAATGATTAATGACACTGTTTGTACTGAATTGATTACTTGAATATGAACCTGGCTAAATGATCTAATGTTTGCTATTTTTTTCGTCATGTGTATTATGTTATTCAAAAAGTTAATTTAGTTTTATTCTTCACCGAGGATTATTATCATTTGAGTATAACCAGGCTCTGTATTTAAATTAAATTATATAGCTTACCAGTATAATAAAAGCATTTTTTTGTTTTAATTTTAGGTGCACCAGAAAAAAAAACGCAGCTTAATTGCTTAAAGTGAAATTAAACGAACGGTAACACAAGTATTAAAACGAACTTTTAACTGAAATATACTCGGACTTTCTAATTACTTTTTCCTCAAATTTCTCTTTTAGTGACTCAAGTTATTTCTCAAGAATTTTTGATTAGAGTGTTTTATTCTTTAGATGACATCTTCCTTGCACATTAAGATTATTTAAAAAATATTTTAGCAGGTTTTTTTTTGTTGAATATCAAATTTACGGAAAATTACGACCTAGGTTAGCGTCAAATTACTTGGAGTCTCCATCTCTTCATCGCCGATGTTTTGGTCATTTGAATTTATTTACAATCACTGCTGACAGAATGGCGTGATCGTTCAGAGGTGAGCAAACCTCAGTGAAGCCAGTTCACGGAGACACCATATGCATTAATTTTCATAATGCTTAGGATCGTGTTTAAGCGCTGTATTAATTTTAGAAGATAAGAAGGGTCTTTGAACAGACCTAAAATAAGGCATTGCTTCGTCATAATTGTGAAGATAAATGATCGCTGGGTTAAAATGTTTTCCTGCCTCGCTGTAACTTTTGAGAAAATTTCACTAATGATTTTGGCAGATAAATATCCTTCGAACAGAAAACAGATTTAAGCCATGTTTGCTTGCATGTTTTATTGTTTCTCACAGTATGATTTAAGTTTTATTTAGTTTTCAGTTTTCTCTGAATAAAAAAAAAGAAATGCAAAAGTGGTAAGAGCATTGCACTGTTTTCATATTCCGTAAAAGTTTTTTTTTAATTTAACTTTACAGTGCATGGATGGGTGTTTGTGATATATATATTTTTAAATTCTTTGTGCTTGAGATTGTTTGTGATATCTCGAGAATATATTAAAAACTCAAAGTATCCTGGCACTCAAAGAAGTTAATGTACTTTAATTTTATCCGTAAAATTTGTTTATTTTTACTTTGTTGAAATTATAACGATTTTGTCCGTCTTTAAATTTTCAACGCCAAGTGTATGCGGTAGGTTTAAAACAAATGTTTATATTTTAATTAATTAATACCATTTTCCAGCACGATTTTCAGGCACAAGTCAATAAGACGTAAGTACAGTTATCACTATTTTACGGCAATTTATATTCATGTCATTTATAAAAACAACGAACACCGTTTTAAATACGGATATGCTCATTACAATTAATGTTAATAAAGATTAAGCAAGTAAGGAATTATCCTTTATCTAAATACTACAAATTGTTAAATTCAGCATTCCTCTTAATGAGTCAAGCTTTTATAATATTTATGGATATGAAAGAATGATCAAATGTTTGCCTTTCATAACATTCACGACAGTGGTAATTTACGCCACAAAGAAAAACTTTAAAAAAAAAATTAGCACCAAATTTGTGCAAAAACATATCGAGTGAAAAAAGTGTTTTCAGTTATTCATATCCAAATTCCTAACGTCTGGAAGAGCACGAAAATTTGTTAAAAATAAATTCCTTTTTGAAATCACTGATAAACAAAAGAGCAAAAATAAAACTTTTTCGGCGTTCGCCATCGAAATAGCTATCAACTTATAAATATAAAAAAAAAACTGTAGAACTAAAATACGTTGATATGTTTACCCTATTATAATAGAGTTCTACCAAGTAAAGGCCAAATCAATAAATAAAGTATATTTTATATATTATATTTATCGATCCAAATAGTAATTTAACGGCTATTTTAGAATGCTTCGATTAGGTATTTATTACACACCGAAAACGTCACTAAGCGCCACTATCAGAAATCACGCAAAAACACGAGCCAAGACTCATATTTGGACTTTAAAAAACCCAGATTTGAACGATGGACTATTGAATTGTATAATACTGAACAAATAAATCATCAGGATTGATTTTTTCGGAAATATCCGTCATGAAAAAGCAGTGATATGATATTACTATATTAAAAATAAATTATTTAAAGCGACTCAATTCAAACAAAAACAATTTACAAGTTATTAAGTAACATAAATTACTCACCAAATCCATCAGCTTAAACTTTATAATATTAAAAACACCTACACATTGTTTATATGTGCCGAAGGGGAAAATTCTGTCACGTAATTGATACATGTTAGTTTGAATTATAAATATAAAAATGAAAGTAAATTTCTGAATTTTAGTTTTAAATATGAAAATTGAATAAATATTTTTCTTCTGCTTTAGTTAAATAGTGGATTATCAGGAAAATGTCGTAGCTATTTCAAGATTGTGAATTACAGTACAAAGTTTGATATTACAATATTGTAACCAAATTCATAACATCGATAGTGTATTTAATATTCAGTGATTTTCGTTTGATTGCTTTGACCGCGTGATTTAAAATTCAATCACGAATATCCGAATTTAAATCCAATCAACTGTGTCTTGCTCGTCTTCAACTAAAACTATCTTTAGATAAATTAATTTTATTCGAAGTTTTCATTCATTATCTACCCCTTGATTATGTTTTGATATCCCACTATTTTTTTATAAATCCAAAAATGGCAAGGTAAACACTACTTTTAATAATATAACACTTTTTTACAAGGTTTTCAAATAAGACGGTTCACCAAAAATAGCGAATAATAGATTTTTTAAAATACAAAAGCCGATAGCGGATTTCATAATAACAAAAAAATCAGCAACATAACACTGTTATAAAAAACTAAAGACTTCATTAGATCCTAACACATTATACGTGCCAGAAACTTCTAGAGATGAAAGCGATGATTTATGCCCAGTCCTAATAAAAGCCCTCGTATATAGTCAAGTAGCGATGAATAGTAATATTTTTTCTTAAATAAACACAAATTGTAAATAATGTATTTTTTAATTTACTTGTTAGGTTTTAATTATCACCATTTTACACGGTTTTATGTACCACGATTTTGTTACTTTTTAAAAAAAAAAAGAACGGTTTCATAAATTCAAGGAACTTATCTTAAATTGTTTTATGAATACTATTACTTTTTACACGATTATTTTTGTAAAGTATCTACCGTGTATAAAAGAGAAGAGTACATATTTTGACACGGTAGGGTTTATTGGCATCCGCTCCCACTAGCACTTTTGTGATAAAAACTGGTAGGATTTAAAAAAAAAAGGCTTAGCTAAATTAATTGTGTTTGAATCAGGTAACCCGTAATATCAATCGTTAATTGTTAATGGCCTTAAATGGCAACATTGTTTTCGACACCGTTTTTGTTTCTTTCTTTCTTGCTCTTTGGGATACAAACGGAACACATCGTGTGTGTGTGGGACACTTCCCGGCCTCTGGAACGTGGTTCCAGCGACCTTTAGTTGTAAATTCACTTGCAGTTCTTTTTCTTTTGTGGTTTTGTTTTTTTTGTCCGAGATGAAAGAAATAAGATTTTTCCATTTCGACGAAAATTAAATATCATTTTGTTCTCTGCGCAGAGCTTAACATCATTTTGTTTTACATTTATAAATTCGTTTGAGCAAGCTAGGTTGTATAATAGTTATTGTGTATTGTAATAATTCAAAATTTTGTTTGTTAAATATTGTATGTAATATTATTCGGTGATTGCAAGATCTTAAATGAACGTTTTCGCGATAGTAGAGCGATTGGTTTCATTTCATTTCTATCTACCTGTTAACGTCTTGTATATACCAGCGGTATCTGGTTTAATGACTTTTATTAGTGGGGATTTATTCTTGGGGCTTAACATCGTGAACTAGAAATTTCTAACAATAAATGAAACTCGCTCAAAAATAAATTACGAGTAATATCAATATATATATATATACTTACTTATTTTATTATTATTCATAGAATATTTAAATAATGAAAAAAATAACGTAAACAATCAAATCGTAGATTTAAAAACACTGTCTGTAGCGACGATGAAACTACAATGATAATCGAGCAAGAGTCCTTAAAACGAAAAGGCTCTCTCGGGCGACAAAACATCCTTTGGTATTTGAATCCATTATTTAAATAAACGCCTCTTCTAATTAATGAGCTTGCCTCTTTATCATATCATAAATTTATTTTGTCGACACGATGGTAACTCGATTCTACAAAGAGGCTCCTATTAGATAAACGAATTATTATTTGGGTAAGTGTCACTTCGGGACAAATTACATGTGACGCTGTCTTAATTTATTTAACTCGACACTCTTCTTAGATATATTGAATTATTGCAGATAATGGACAACAGTATATAAAAATATATTGAATCTACGCATCAAAGCTTTATCCAGATATCAACTGGTCTGCAAACTTTCTGGATAAAAGGAACAAATCATATTCCTAGAATCACTATTTTCCACTTGATGGTTATAATACTAGGCATTGCTTTTCTTTCCATGTTTCTAATTTTTAATATTTAATCAAAATTCGTAAACTTTTATTTATATTTTGCTTTGAAAACAGTTTTCTGTATATTCCTTTCTTATGTCCCTTTTGAATGTATTGTGTAAAAATACCAGGTACATAGATTTACTCTGTGACCAGACTCAGGGGTCTAATAAGGGTGTTAATGATATCTAAGAAATCTCTTCTACTCTTCCAATACTTACATAATGTTGAAGTTATTTCTATCCTAGTCTTACCTTTGCATCCTTACTCTATTGGAAAATAAAGGTTGAGCAACTGATTAATAAGCAGTTTGCGAAAAAAAAAATCTGTTTGTATGTCAATTTGATTTTGCTATTCAACATTAAGTTAGCACTTCAAAGTATCTCGTAATATGAAGAATGATATAGACTAAAAATAAATCACTTTTATAGCCCTATTTGCTTTCTTAAGACTCAAAAAAGTTAATGTTCAAACATTTATTTTATAATCAAATTGAAACGTTATAAAAAAACGTAGAAATATTTTTTAAAATATATAACATAACAATACCACTTTTCTATATTTAAATCGGTGATTGTTTTATCGCCCATAATGAAGAAAGTGATGGAAAACGAATAAAAAATGTCGTAAATTCAGTCATAATAAAAATATATTCGGTAATAATCACTTAATAAATTTATGTATTCTTTAATAGTTAATAATATTGTTTTATGTTTTTTATGCAGACAGGTATTTTAGAAACATTGAATCTTAGACTCGTATAAATGTCGTTAAGGGTATTTTTTTCTTGTAATAAAGAATTACCATTGCTTTTTGAAATTTCATTTCGATAATCTTATTTAGCCACCTGTGTGGTCGAGTGGTCAACATCGTTGGCTACCGCTACGGAGGGCACGGGTTTGAATCCCAGTACGGGGAGTTTTATAAATTAATTTTTCAATCGATTTATGAATTTCTGTTCAAAGGCATGGATGTATGTGATGTCTTGAATTCACCCCTCTCACCCATCTTATCCTCTGAACAGGGCGTATCGAGAGCGATTGGCTAACCACTAGTCCTGTCCTAGCCGTTTCCTTCTATTCCTACTCTCTTCGGAAAAAGAGAGGTTGAGCAACTGAGTAACAAGCAGTTCTACTAGAAACATTTCTGTTGAGATAAACTTCGTTAGGAGTCTATATGCTCCATATTGGGAGCGGACATGGTAAAAAAAAATCTTACTTACTTAAAAACTCATTGCTTTCTAATTTGTTCTAATTAGAAGTTTTTAAATTATTTAATCGTTGTAGACATCAATTTTTTTCATCTATTTATTATACAGTTAATACTAAAATGACATGACATTAACTAGACTTTTATTACGCTGCTCTAGATCAAGTTGATGAGGAGCGACAATACAAAAACATATTACTTTTAATTTGTCTACTGTCAATACAATATTGGAACGGCATTATATTACAAAATAATAAACAACTGTTTTGTAAATAATTATGGAGTAAGTAAAAAAAAAATGATTTATAATTTTATCATAGATCTTTCTATCTCTAATGTAAATCTTTCATTTGTATGTAAGTTGATTAATTTTTTGAAGATAGTTGAAAATCCGTATTGATACATTTGTTTCTTAAGTAAATATAATAAAAACTGAAGCTGTACAATTATTAATTATTTCAAGACGAATTATTGTTCAAGCATCGTTTACGACGCAATTTACAATAATAAATGTACAATATAAACTATTGCTCAACTAACGTGATTTAGTACGTCCGTTTATAATTAATGGACGTTTCGGTTCTAAAAAACAGAACTTAAAATAATATAAAATGTAGTAAAAACACCCATTAATTACTGTACACAAATAACGGTGCTCTAAAATGAAACAAAAAGTTCCGACAAAGTATTTATTATCTTCGAACGAAATTACGGCAAACGAGAAGGGAATTATTTGCTTTCATCCAAATAAATACGTTTCCAATTCCAGAAATCAATGGCGGAGAAATTGAAGCATTTTGGATTACTTTCCCATTTATTTTGGATAAATTCCCCGAATACAAAGAGATAAATTCAATTTAAAATGGCTTATATGAGATCAGCATGTTTTATTACGAACGATTTTAATTGTCAATACTTTCAAGTTGATCGAAAAAGAGTATTTCGTTTGAAACAATCATGATTTACGCATTTTTTTACGAAAAACGAGTCTTCACTCTTTAAAACATACATATATTTCATTTTCATTAGTGTGTTCTACTAAGAAATGTTACATTAAAAAAAATATATATGACTGTTTTCCTATGTGTATGGTAATTATTATTTTAAAACTGTATTAAGAATAAATTTAAATAAACAATTTATTGATCACTTTTAGGGTGTTCACTGTCAATATTTGGTGGAAAGGCATTATATTAATAAAAACACAATATTCCACATGCTCATTGCATCAGTTGACAATGCTCGAAATGAGCGAAATCGGTCCTGACCTTTTAAATAGAGTGGAATAAAGTACAAAGGAATATTGTGGAGGTCGTATTAGAAAAAAACTTCATCCTCTACTTACCTGAGACCTGTTAAGAATGAATAAATTTGCTATTTAACAAATTTTAACAAAAAAAAAAAATATTCGATAAAATCCCATCTGCTCATTTTAAGAGTAACTTTTTTGCTTCACTGTTTCACTGGGTTTTATTTTTATTTCAAATAAATCGTTTTTAATTGTAGTAGGTCATTCAAAATAGTCTTTCTTATAATTCTTTTCACATTGCTTTTACCAATTGTTTGTAACACCTTTTTATTAGTTTTTCATAATTTTGTTTAAGTAACCTTAAATCAGATTATATTTTCATCAGTTGATAATGCTCTCAATCAACCAAAACTGTTTGGTCGGTACATTGATCTCTGTATCAATGTTTATTGATCTTTATTAAATTTAGAAAAAAGTTCTTTATTTTTTTCAATTAAAATTTATATATAGTTATATTTAATTGTGCAAAGAAACATCTTACATTAGTAAAAAAATCCAAGGAGATACTGCCGAATCCATAAAAAATATTTAAGTATTGTAATATGTATAAATGAAATTAAATCCTTCGATATTGTATATATGTATTGTATAATATATTTTTCTTTCCACTTTATTTATGTTAAAACCGAGAGGACGCCCAGTAAATATCTTCAAATTTATTTTGATATCATTCAAAGCAGTAGACAGTTAATAATTCTCAAAATGTATATTAAAACACAATACCCTCCCTCGACTCGGTGCGAGAATAATTTATCACCCGAACGCAGCGTTTTCCAAATGGGGTTCCGGGAGGCAAGGCTAGCGTTTTGCGCAAATAAACTTTCGCATTAAAAATATGAGATTTATACGTTCGTTACATTTAGAGTAGGGTTGCTATATTTGTCCCGATACGTCGGGACATGTCACCGTCATTGACAGCGGTGTCCCGACGACTCAGATATTGTCCTAATGTTCGGAAAAAACACTTATTGCCATCAAGACATTCAAAAACGTTTCGATCTATAATGCTTGAACGATGGGACGTACTTCGAACTGTTTGCGAATTACTCATTCCAAATAGTGCTTTCCTATTCAGAAACTACCGGTGACTTTTACTGATGCATTTTTTGTACTAGTCAAATACTATAACGAATAACTTACACAAAATAACATTTGCATAAAAATATGATTTCCAATTTGAAAACGACAGTCATTCAGACATTTTATATTGAAACTAATAGGACCAGTCAATTCCTTAGGCTTGAATTACCCTATCTGTATACCTTACTCAATATCGCTCATTTTGGCAATTACCCATCCCAACGATCGAAAAAATCTGTTCGTACTGGGACTCGAACCCGAGAGATCCGACACGGAACATTCTTACACACAATGTAAAAGAATTCCGTGACTAAATATAATTGGGAAACGCTGTATAGCGAATGAGTAACGGGGGACTGTGCCGAATTTGCTAAAGAGCCGTGGAGAAAAGATTGGACGACCGTTCAAGAATGGCGCTAGAGTAGAAGAAGAAGACGGTCGTAATTGGCCGTCGTAAGATTGTTGCGGAAAATAACGACCCTAGCACCCGCATATCTGCAATAGCGGAAATTAAACTGTCCGTGAACGTGGAGCTATATATCGTCACTTAGTGATATATTATTTTACGTTATAGCGAATATTCAATTAATAATATATTATAAACGTGTGGTCACGCTTTGGCTACAAATTTACGCATTGACAACTAAAATTTGTAGAAAAATATTATGCAAGTCGTTTGGTCACTTAAAGAGCATAATCTTCTGGTACACGGCTTGAAAACAATGAATTATATCTATAAGCGAATTGAAAAAGGTATTAAGTCCAAAATCGATACTTTTCAGAAGAACCTAAACGAAATTTGCATTTATTTTAATGTTGTTTTAAAGGAAAATTTACCAATTCAGCAACGTTGATTTGACTTGTTCTCTTATTTCTTACCCACACACGCGGAGCTATATATCGTCACTTAGTGATATATTATTTTACGTTATAGCGAATATTCAATTAATAATATATTATAAATGTGTGGCTACGCTTTGGCTACAAATTTACGCAGTGACAACTAAAATTTGTAGAAAAATATTATGCAAGTCGTTTGGTCACTTAAAGAGCATAATCTTCTGGTACACGGCTTGAAAACAATGAATTATATCTATAAGCGAATTGAAAAAGGTATTAAGTCTCAAATCGATACTTTTCAGAAGAACCAAAACGAAATTTGCATTTATTTTAATGTTGTTTTAAAGGAAAATTTACCAATTCGGCAACGTTGATTTGACTTGTTCTCTTATTTCTTTCCCACACACGCATTTTAATTCTTATTGCGTCTTAAACTAATTTTTCCATTGCCTTTTTCCTTTCCCACACAGATATATGCGCTTGAGGAAAATAATTAAAAATTTAACAACTTCGTTGAAATGAATAAAGAAGAAACCGTTGCAATAATGACGTTTGTAGTCATTTTTTAGTAAGCAAAAATTGCATTTCATGATATTAACAAATTCGTATGTATTTTTATTTGAAAACGGAAACGGTTTTTCTTAGACACCAGACTTTTAATTGTCATGCTTATCTTGCTAACTAGCTGAGACCAGCATGTTTCTAAATTTTTAAAATGACGAATATAATTAATACTAAATATAATATGTTGAATCCTTTGATGTTTTTCCACCGAGGAATAAAACTAAAATACAGTGGTTTTTTTAAACAATTCTGAAACTGCAAATTTAGAAAACAGATACGTGAGAAAAAGGCTATAAATTTCGGTATTAACACTACAGACTAAAGCATTTAATCCTTCCTCGTTTTTTTTATCTCAAAATTTTGGGATTGGCTTTTTTCAATACTGGGATTGATCATTAAGTCAGCATTTATGTTTTTAATTGTATACCCTTAAATATAAGCATCGCTATAAACCGATAAAATAAAACCCACGTTTAAAAGATGTGACACTCATACAAAATTATGAAAAGGGTTCAAAATAAAAAAATATATAAAAGGGATATATCTAAAATGTAAAGTATCAAGATACGTTCCAAATGAGCGCGTTATAAATAATATAATAGTGTTTTTAATTATTTTAACAAATATTTAGCATGCCAGTCAATGCCAATGCGCTTAAACTTTTGAAAATAAAAAAAATATATACGAGATAAGCTCGTTAAGCATTTGTGTAAGTCAGTCAAGATCGACCCGATGAAAAAATAAATCACAAATACCCATGTTCAAAACATTAAATTTAAGAAATATAGATCTCATATTTACCTTCCTGAGACTTTAGGGAAAAACTCAAACTTACTAGATCACAGAAAGCGACAAAATTTTGATACTTGTTTGTATGGTTCATCGAGTAAGTATTCCAATTAAAAATATGAATGATATTTTAATATTTAAAAAGCTTGCTCCGAAATTCTAGTATGACATGTAAGACGATCCTGGGATTGCGGAATTGAATATTTGCTCAGGATCCCGAGATTTTAGGATTCTTGATCCCTACTTCAGACAACTTTAACAAATATCTTCTTAAAGAATCATTTTATTTTTAAAATTCTAATCTTGTGTCATTTCGCCAGGAGAGCTTTTTTGGGTTTGAAGTTTTAAGACAGGATACGAAAAGTTTTCGATGCGTTCAACACACACATATAAGAAGCACATATTCATTCAATTGATCTTTGTATGCCTATAGTTTTTCATTAGTTTTCATCTACTTAGTGTCATCAGGTACGAAATCAGAAAAGCAAGAAGTATCAAATACATCTGAACACTGATCGGTAACTAGGTTCTTTATATAAAGCTTGTCTGCAAGTTTATTTTAAATACAATATGATCTCAGCAAGAAGTGAAAGATGCCGACAGTAAAAAATAGCCAAAGCTCACATATCGTGAATCAAATGACAGGAGCTTTATTTGCAGGTGCGCGGCCCCAAATGAATCATTTCTCTCGGCTTGTCACGGTGAAAAATTACACTGGCCCAGGTGTCGGAGGGGTGCGCGCGCTGCCTCCCACCCGCATATCCTGTGGATGAAGTGACGCGGGTAATCTACAAAGTCGATGTTTACGACCAACTTCGGGAGGGAAAGCACCAAAGAGCTTTTGCGCGCTTATGAATCGTATAAGAACTTTTTTTAGGGCTTCGTTTTCATGACTTGCTTTTAAAGTTTTTTTCAAGCTTCCGTCTCTTCGTGTGAAAAAATCATAACTTTATTAGATTTTTATTGTTTTCGTTAAAGAAGAATGGGTATTTTTAAATTTGAGTGCTTGACTTTTATATTTTATGCGGTAAAACATCATAATAAGTATTTTGAAAGCTATTATCTGGAATATATTCTCTTACGGAAAATTTTATGACTTGCTCGTCTCTCAAACGTTACATTAAAAAGTGGAAAATTTAGAAAATATATTTTTTAATGTGTCACTACATGTACTGAATACAGACGTATTTATTTTTGAACCTTTTAAGTTTCGTTGTTGAAGTTTTATAGTCTCTATCTACGTATTTGGGTGAGCAATTTCTCAATTAAATATACAATTGAGTTTCCAATACTCATTCATTGAATTAAGCTATCTAATTAAACATGTTTTTAATTTTTAACACAATTTAGCTTAACGCAACTCAAATTTGAAATTATTCGCTTATATTCATTTAAAGTAAAAAAATTCAAACTTCATCATCTTAAAACTATTAAATTAAGTCATTAGTTTTCTATTGCAAAATAAAAGACTTGTAAGTCACGATTTTTTTTATTTATTTATGTTCGTGGTATTACAATCCTGTTGGAAATATTGAATCATTAGCAAGTCTTGTTAAATTATCAAACAATGATTGCTAAGTGCACCTTAAACAGAGATCCATATCCATTTATTTTACATTCATGAATCCATCACTCTTCAGTGAAAAGTTCCCATTACCCAAAATAGTCTCACTCAAATTTAAAATGTTTACTCATGTCATATTGCAAATCTTTTATATACGACATCAATTCAGTTTATCTTGATCTAAAATATGATTTGATGTATCTCCAACTTCAAGCTTCAGCGGTACTATAAAATAAAACAAAACAATTTATTAATGATATAAATCAAGTTGTATGTATACTGAAGTCAACTAAAATAAAGTTACCCATACTATTATTTGTTGATCACTGTAGACGGGTGTAGGAATTCTAATCGAATAGTATTCGTCAATATGTCTATACATGTAAACTGCATGCTTATTATTGTTTAAGTTAGGCTTAATTAAAAAAGAGTTGGTGTATGTAATTTTAACTATACTCATTCAAAGCAAACATTTACCATTTTGAAAAATTGTATTTAGCCTCGTCATAAGTATTATAAAAAATATCATTGCAAATATGCACCATCAAATTCGTTTGTTAATTTGAAATAAGCAAATATGTTTTTCCGAAAACATTATATGCAATATATTTTATGTGTTTGATTTCAAAGGTTATTATCAAGTCAAAAAAAAGTATTTTAAAACTAAATTTATCAATTATTTTAAGGTATAAAATAATTTATAATACGAATAACTTTGGAATTTTTAGTTGTTTGGCAACACTAAAGATCTTTTTTCGTAAAGATATAAAAGATGGATATAAGAGATGTTTTTGTCTTTTCTGATCTACCTTATACGGTTCTGTAAAATTGTACTTGTAGTAAACGATTAGCTTATTTCTAGATTTTTCCAAAGATACCCTCTTTACCCTTGTCGATAAGGCTTACCAAATGACTAACATATATTTGATTCTTCAATACTAAGATCATATGATCCAAATCCGAAACTAAGATAAACAAAAAAAGAAGAAAAAAATGTAAGTAGTTATATCATTGTAACTAAACTTATGTATAATACAAAAAGGTTTTCAATAAGCTATGTATTTATTTTAATATCGCTGTGCTACCTTACTCTCAAATAGCTTACGTGATAATTTCAAAATAACGTAGCTGTTGTATTCATGAGCACAAAAAAAACGACAGATATTCATATTATTTCTCGAATCGTAGGGGATCTATTTCTGACTCGCTGTGATAAATAATGTGGGGGCCGCATTCAGTTAGTGGACCGCTTCGTCTCTAATAACAACCATTTTATCCTTTTGTTCATCATTTGAAAAGGTTAAGGGTTGCAAAAACATAATGGCAACGTAATAGAAATTCAGTTGACGATTACGAGACATTTTTAATAATACCTGTATATTGTTTATGGAGTCATGTAATTATTATTATGTGAAGCATTAAAAATTAAATGTTTAAATAAAAAAATATTAATAAATATGTATCACGATTATTATTTATTACGCTTAGTTTTGTCAGTCACTTATTTTAAAAATAATAAAACATTTTTAGTACTTTTTCCACATGAAATTTATTAGATCGGGACCGGTTTCGCTCATGATGAGCATTGTCAACTGATAAGAAAAACAATAAAACAGTGATATTTATACAAAAGTTAAGTGATAAAAACAAGGTATGACAAACAATTGGTATTACAACCTAGCAAACGAATTGAAGCAAAATACAAGGAAAATAAACTATAAATAAAAAGTTGAAGACCACTTAGCATTGAAAACTATTACAACAAAAACCAATTAGGTATGAATTATCATTAACAAAGTAAAAACGTGGTAAAATAGAGCGATATTTTTTTAATCAAAAACATACTTACTGCAACGAAGAATCAATACAAAGATAAAAAGCGGTCATCGATATCATTTCAGTGTTAGAAAAATAATAATCAAAATTATACACTTTGAGCCCTAATTTCTTAGCTTCACTACTTCAATTAAAGAATTTAATTTATTTTTACTATGGTTTCTTTTTAATGGAAGTAAACCACTTGTCTAAATATTGATGATTTTATGATGCATAATGTATTGTACTATAGAACAATTATATATGGTTTAATATTCAATCATATTACGACCGTATTAAATAAGTTATACCTACTTGAAAACGTAAATGTTAGATATTTCTTAAGCAATAACTGCAGGAAGGTATTTTTTTCAAACGATAATTTTGTTACGATGGCAAGTTAGATGTCGGTAACCATTTCTCCTCAGTTATGTCACCTACCCCTTTGGACAGACGCGCCGGCACAGCTTGGCTTTAGTATAATTTTGTCAATTTATAACCTCTGCTACCTCTTTCAGACTCTCCCCTGAGTGTAAACATATTGTGTGCAGCCTTTAGATAGTGGAAGCTCCGTCGACAAAAAGCGTACGTCTCTTTTTCTCTTGAGCTTTTCATTCTTGATACTATATCACTAGCTATTTGAAATTTAAAGCAATGTTATTTTGTGCAGCGGAAGTAGGCTCGGAGGAAACTTGTTAATTTTCCATTAAAATCTTTTCTTCTGAGGCTTTTTAGTCGGTATGATATACTGGCGTAATTTTTTGGCACAGGTATTATGCAAACTCAAGCGCACCTTTTATGATATTAAATTTTTATTTAATAGGTAATTTGTCACGTGGAAATTTAATTTTGGGGCAATGAATAAATCATCCTTTCATAAATGTAGATGGCACGTTCTATATCTACGTTAAACGAAATGGACATTATTTCGGGCTATTTTATATTCAGTAAGGTCACCATTTTAATACACTTTTATGACATTGGCGGTAATTAGTTTTAAATGAAATTCTCATTTTGAATGTTTCCCCTAGAATGATATACGTTTCTCTTCCATTTAATTTGCATAAGTGAAAAACAAATCTTTTGTAATTCACGCAAAAATACTGTGTTCATATGTCATTTTCTTGTTAGTTTCCGAGCCCAAAATTAGTGAGTAAATTTAAAAGTAGTAAATCTTTATTAAGAAAGAAGCCAAGCTTTTCATAACATATTTACAATCGTACTAAAAGAATTGTTTTTCATATCAATGATTTTTTAAACCAGTCATGGGCAGCCTTTCCTAGGTCTGGGGCCAAATTATCATTTTGTGTCTGAGTCAAGGGCCGGACCAAATTATTAAACATAATAAAGTAATATTAAATTAAATAAAACACGTTGCTATTTCTTATATGGTGGTGATCATGAACTAGTAGAGTGGAGCCACTGCAAGCGCCCGTGTCATCTCCATTATATAATACTTCGCCGAGAAAAATCAGGGCCTGACAAAATAGCTCGGCGGGCCGGTTACCGGTTTGCCGGTTACCCATATATGTTTTAAACAGAACACTTTTCTCACTTTTAGGGTGTTCACTGTCAATACTTGGTGGAAAGGCATTATATTAATAAAAACAATAATCCTTTGTACTTCATTCCACTTTATTTAATATGTCAGGACCGTTGACAATGCTCGCAATGAGCGAAACCGGTCCTGACATATTAAATAAAGTGGAATGAAGTACAAAGGATTATTGTTTTTATTAATAGAACACGTTTCTCTTACCTTTTTTATTTATCTGGTTTCGTGCCCCTGCACACAAGTTATAAATAAAATTCCGGTGAGACAAATAAAGACGCCATATCTACAAAAAGGTATTTTTTACAATAAAGTAAACAAAATACACCTATCGTTCGATTTACACGGTTTAAAAAAGTTAACTTGAAAATTTTAATTCTTCATATTCGTAAGTAAAAAAAGAGTTCATAATTTTTAATTATGTGTTTTATATCATGAATAATATTTGTAGCCTTATTATGTCGAAAGAAGTAAAAATAAAATTTATTTTGTTAGCAAAAAAAATAAAAATATTGGATCTTTTACAAAACGGAGAAAGAGTAATAGATGTTGCTAGATTATATAGCATGAATGAAGCTACGATAAGAACCATTAGAAAAAATGAAAACTCAATTAGAAAGAGTGTAGCAGCTGGCACTGCGAGTACGAGCACAACTTCATATATCAGAGATATTGCAATCGAAAACATGGAGAAGGCATTAATGATTTGGATAGAGGACCAAACTCAAAAACGGATGCCAATTGATACCAATGCTATTACAAATAAAACATTGCAGATTTATGAAAAAAAAAAAAAAAAAGATACCATCCTCTTCTTCATCTGAAAAGAAGCATACTTTCACAGCAAGTCATCAAGTCAAGTCACAGTGATTTGTGATAGTGATGATAAAAACTCCACCAACCGTTGCAATATTTTTTTAATGAACCTTTTGGATTTCATTTTTTTGTTACTTTATAAGCTTTACCTGTATTTAATTAATAAAAAAATACGTATGTTTATACTTTTTAATAATTTTGTTTTTTATGTATTTTAGAAAACACCCAAATTATGCGTTTTTCGTGTACTTTTCGATTTACACGGTTTTACATTAAAAATATATACAATTTCGATTTACACGTTTTCTTCAGGAACCTATCTACCGTGTAAATCGAGGGATAGGTGTTATCACGTTTTATATATTTTAACGAAATTTAAATACACTGCAAAATTAGCAATCATTATATTTTTCAAATAGTGTAGAAAATGACATAAATATTAATTTCAATAACTAATAATGTCTATAAATATTTTAGTCAGCTTTGTGGTCGAGTATCAACGTCGTTGACTTAGAACACGGAGGTCACGGGTTTGAATCACAGTATGGACAGCTTTTATAGATTGATTTTACAATCAATTTATGAAATTCTGTTCAAAGGCATAAATGTATGTGATGTCTTGAATTCCCACCCGTTGTAATCCTCTTCTAAAACTGACGTAGTAACAGCAATAAGATAGCTACTAGTTTTGTCTTAGTCATGTTCTTCTATATCTACTCGCTTTGAAGAAAAGAGGTTCTGCAATTGAGAAACAAACAGTTCTTATAGAAAAAAGAATTTGTTGTGATACCTTCTCCATTATGAGGCCATACGCTTCACATTAAGAGCGGAAGATTTAAAAAATGATATATATTTAACAACATATCTGACATTGAATAAACGTCTCAACACAAGTTGTTTTTTAAGAGAACTTACTAAGAGTTAGTTTATCATCTTCAAGGAGTGTACTGTTTAAAAAAATCAAATTTACAGTACATGACATAACAGCTGACGCCAATTCGGCATGCACTTGACAGAATGTTAATGAGACAAAACAAATATAACGAAACAAAAAATAAGACTACATTATACGACAAAATCAATAAATAAAAAAGAAAAAATTAACAAACAGTTCACGAACACTCTAACCAAAAATGTCCAGTTCTCTAGGCAATAAGTTGATCAGTCGAACGGCCCTTGGAACTAGCGACTCATACGTCCTAAGCGAGGAGCAAATTTTTATAAATAAAAGCCTTTGATCACAGTTTCGCCCACGTAAGAATAAAATGGGAGCATGTAAATTAATAGTCACGAGAATTTCAGGATTATTAACTCGGCCCCGAAGAAGAAGAGACAAATGCTTTTAGCTTGAAAAAAATCTTCGAGCTTCAAGAAAGTGAAACGATAACATTCCTAAAAGATATTTGGTGGGGTAGTATTCCTTTAAGGAATTATCAAAGGAAAAGAATTTTAATTTTTTGAAATAATAATATCTTAGAAATTTCTTACTGGATATTGGTTTAAGAAAGGAATATTTTTTAGCACCGATCTCCTTACGCCCATTCTTTAATTACGATAGTAAGTGAATAGGCTGAAACGAAAACATCAAAAGTAGCTAAATCAGACTTACTAATCGATCCAATAACCAATTCATGAGATACTATACGGATACTCAAACTCTTGATCACACAAACAAGTATAGAGAAAGCTAGAGAGTGTTTAGCACTCGGATACAGAAATTCTAATATTTATTTGTGAATTTCGAGAAGTTATTTTTGAACAAATTAGTATGTACACAATTATTTCACTCGTTATTGCGTTTGTTGTGTTTCAAAATCAAACACAAATAACTAAACTCAGCAAAATATACGTTTCTGTGCCAACGATGAAATATCTGAAAACACATTGCATGCAGAGCTTTTTCGCTTTTCGCCAGCTGCAACACGGAAAACCGTAGCCGTCCCTTTCTCACACACGTAATATGATACATCCATCTTACTCGAGCCAACAAAGCCTTTGTGCCGTTCAAAACAACTAAGGTACGCACGCCGCTCGGGAATGGCGCAGGGTGTCGTCGACCACTCTGGTTTTTGCACCCTTGTTTTACTCCCCATTATTTCGGTCTGGCCACCGCTGGTCGCGTATTTTAATGCCAGTTGTTTGCTGCTCAACAAAAAGTTATTTCGTAACATTTCGCGTCGTTTATTTCATTCTCGCCTTTGTTCAAACTTAAGTTTGTTTCGTAAATACTCATATATTTGAAAAGAAATACCTAACACACATCCACGGTAATAAAATATGAATTTCACCATTTAAACAACGTATTTTATTTGACTAAAAACAAACCCTTTACAGTAGATACACGTTACCTACGTGCTTATTAAAATATTTGTCTGCGTTCATTCTCAGTTCGAGGGTTTCATCAAGAAGTTGTTATGGGAATTTGAAGCTTTTTTTTTAAATTAGAATTTCGACTGAAGGTGCTTGATGGAATTTCAATTTTAAATTTGAATTGTCTTAATGATGCAATCTTCCGTTCAAGTGCATTTGTGCACTTGATAAAACCTGAAGATGCCGAAAGGTGAAACCCGGGTCGTTAACGATAAGATTAATGGAAGAGTACATCATTCAAACAATTCAAATAAGAAGATTTTTTTTTAAATATTTTATAATGCCTTTCGAATACAAATAGGCAGATAACCTATAAATTGATTGTTGCTTTTGATTTTAATAAATATCGACTGTGGAAAGAAAAAGTACTTAACCCGCAGTTTTTTCAAAACAGCTTTTTTTCGATAATCACAATGTATCAAACTTGATACACGTTCTGTCAAAAGGGTGTAAGCTGCAAATGTCGAATTGGTATCTAAATTTAGCTTTTAAGTTTGAAAAAAGATTTGCTTGTTAAAATTGAAACGATTGAAATGTTTTTCCTGGAAAATTTCTTAAAATAATGTTAGAGTATGTCAATTTAACACCAGTTTAGAAGTCTCCGTGGACTTCAAGGTTGTATTTATTTCATATTTTGCATACGGCCGAAAATTATCAAAAAAGGTTTTTTTGCCTCCTGTAAAATTCGCTATGTGTGGGTTACGTCTTTTTTTTCCACAGTATATTTTAAAAATTCTCGTGAAATGTGTGTAAAGTGATTTAAAATACAAAATATCCAGCTTATTCAAAACTATCTTTTAATGTTACATTTAAAAACATTTACTTTTAAACAATTGATTAATGTTTCCTTAGAACAGACTATCAGGTTCAAAAACAACAGCATATTCCTTAAGTAAGTAGTACTTAGTAAGATAAACATTTATCCAAGCACACTTCCACTAAGTAGTGTCTTAAAACAAAACTAATAGTTGCTTCTTAGTTTTTGGTAAGTAGACGTATTCACAGAAGAAAGCTCTTCTAAGGCAAGTGATTAATGGCCACAGAACTTAGAAATAATAAACACCTTGTACATACGTATAGAGTTACAGCATATTAACATATTATAAAAGATTTTTTCAATTTATTATTTCGAATTTTAAAATGAGATCAAAGTAATGCCTCGTCATATTTTGAATGCCTATGCCTTTATATACATATGCCTTGAGTTATTTTTTTAACTTTTCCGTTTCTAAGCTCAGGAAATCCGACCCCAATACCAACATTTTCTTAAATATCTATTTTAATATGGGTGATACAATGTTTATAATTAAGGTATTCTTATATCATAGTTTTTTTGGAACTTTTGTAGTTTATATAAATACGCGATAACGCTTATCAGATGATTAGCGCCCGCGATAACGATTGTTTTGTTCGTAAAATAACTTAGAACGCTGAGAACAATCGTCAGTCATCAATTCATATGTGTGCTGGGATGACGTCTTTTTACGCGCAACTTAAAATATGATTATTTATTAAAAAACCACAGATTTTTTTTAAAAAAATGTATGAGGAATGATGCAAAGAGATATTTTTAAGCCGTTGGACTATTTTTTTTTTGAAATTCATAAGAATAAGGCCAATAATGAGGAAACCACTGGGGTCAAAAAAGATCCCCATCGGCTGACAAGTATTTTTCTAGTCTCCGAGCCGCAAGAGTTAATATATTATACATATACTGGTATGTTTTCAATTTAAGCTCTGGGTCAGTATATAATTATTAACAAAAATTACCCGGAGTCGGACCGGATAATCGTTTAGGTCATGACAATATATCCGAGAGTCAGTCAATGCCTTTGGGTGGGTATTAAGATTCGTTGCATACATACATACACTGCATTTGTATTTTTTCTTTATTTTCTCTGTGGTTCTTAATATTTTTTTCATCTCATATATTCAGATAAAACTGTAAGTAAATTTAAGAACTTCTTATATGACAGTATTTTTTGAGAATTTACATGGATCAATAAATAATAAAAAAGCTTAAATTAGAATCGTTCAAATTATGTACAGATAAAACTGTAAGTAAATTTAAGAACTTCTTATATGACAGTATTTTTTGAGAATTTACATGGATCAATAAATAATAAAAAAGCTTAAATTAGAATAGTTCAAATTATGTACATTCACACATTTTCTTCCGGGTTTCGCTTTTCGGCATCTTAGGGAGTTCAAGTGAACGGATGAACTTGAACTGACGCTTAGTTAATGAATGTTTCGTGTTTATATAAGAAATAAATGTATCATTGAGTTTAAAGCCATTGCTGGCGAAAAAGATTAGCCCATGGAAATGCCCACAGATTTGAATGGTGAGTAGTTTCAAGAATTATGTTTATTTTTGTTTGTTAGAAAATATTTTATGATTATATTTAAATAGGGTATAAATGTGGAGAGCCCGGCATATGTAGGTGTTCATTTAAAATCGGAAGACTGTTCAATTGTGCTCTATTTATTTTTTAAATTTCTTGTAGAAAGAGTTTATGAGCGTCCCTATTTGGGTGCAACATATTTATCATTTGTTCCCGATTGAACACGTGTCTTAGCGAAATTCTTTTTTTTTTTTTTTGGTAAACAGATAATTGTTAAATGTTTCTGTACAGTTTAATAATGTTTTTTTTTATAACCATGTCCGCTCCCAATGTGGAGCATATGGACTCCTAATGTAGTTTATCTCAACAGAAGTGTTTCTACGAGAACTGCTTGTTACTCAGTTGCTCAACCTCTCTTTTTCCAAAGAGAGTAGGGATAGAAGGATAGGGCTAGGACAGGATTAGTGGTAAGCTAATCGCTCTCGATATGCCCCGTTCATAGGATAGGATGGGTGAGAGGGGGGAATTCAAGACATCACATACATCCATGCCTTTGAACAGAAATTCAAAAATCGATTGAAAAATCAATTTATAAAACTTTTGTTGACCACTCGACCATACAGGCGGCCAATATTTTAGTTATATATAAATTAAATGTAATAACTTATTTTATTCATTCAGCTTTCAAGTTTCCAATTTCATTATTCAGACTTCAAAATAGAAGCCACAAATTGACAACCAGTTGAATACACAAGAAGCAAAAAGGAATCCCTAAGAATCTTTCCGCTCGTTTCACGATTTCGCTTTTGCCGATTTCAAAAAAAGCAAAAAAAAAAATTGTACAAATGCAGCACAATCATCGGAGATAAAATGAATAGAAAATTTATCGTTTGCGGCAAAAACCCCTCGAGAAAATAAGAGCACTGACTTCGGAAAAGCGAGGCTCGATAATTCAACCCCTCAGACCGACAGATGAATATTGCTTTTCACATTGTGGAAACAGAAGTGAACTGGTCTCGGTATATTTAAATCACAGTTAATATTTCCCATCTATCTGATATTTTTCGAAAAAAAGATTTTATTTGTGCTTTGTATGTATGATGCAGATATCGCTATACAGCTTATCTTTGTGCAATTTGTTCGTAAACTATATGTATATTAATACATTAATGTAAAATAATGCATCTTTTCCACTATTTATTTATGCGAGTTTTATGGTAAGTGATTTTTTTAACTGCTCCTTTTGATAGCAAAATTAAAATAACGAATAATCGAAGGTATCGAATACATGATATACAAAGTGTATTTAAAAAAAAAACCTACAAAAATAATACATATTATACATCACATTTTAATGGTTTCTTTTAGTTTACTTTATTAAAAAAATATAATAATTTTATGTATAACTTTTTTTTAAACCAGTTGTTAATAAGTTCTGTTGTTTTGGTAAAAAGTGTTCGCCAAGAATAGAGACTGAACAACTAAAAATGTGTAAAAATGTAACTGGTACCTAAGTAATTATTATTCACAGTTTAATCAGATTAAAATTTTCGTTATTAGCGAAACCAGATGTAATCTTAAAATAAAACGGGAATAAGTACCACAAATGCTTTAATTTTTAATAAAATGCCTCTCCACTAGAGGCCTGCACGGGCCCGGGCTTGGCCCATGGGCTTTTACCCGGTAGGCCCGCGGGCTGGGCTCGGGTAGGTAAAGTCAATTGAAATTCGGGCTTGGGCCGAGCTCTGGTAAGAAAATTATTTTTCAGAAAACATGTTCGAACTATGTTTGGAACATGAGTCAGCCAACAAAACAGTTTAAGAAAATGTCATGTATGTATTAATTTAATATTTTTTTTAAATAACAGGTTTTTTTAAGTCGAAAATATAAATCTAGGCTCGGGCTGGGTCTAGCACTAGGGTCCGGAAAATTTTATCGAATTTCTACCCGTGAAGGCTTTTACCAAGAATTGACAGCTAACACCTTGAAGGCGATGAATATATTTCCGAGTCTTTATGTGAGTGATAAAACATTTCCAATTCCTTGTTCACCGTACTCCACTTATGGTTGACTGACTCAAATGATAGTGATACCAATTGAACTTAAGCTGACACAAGCATACACAAAAAAAAAACTGAAATATTAGCCAAGATGACAAACATCCAATGCTATACTGCCTAATGGAATTTCGCCACACAATTTCACTCGAGAATTTGTATTAAAACAATGTGGTATGTATTCCGACGTTCGTTACTGTTCTTTGTCGCTTTTTTATCTGCTTATTTTCATCTTTGTTATTTCTCACTTTCAAACATGGCACCTGTCAAGTCGAAATATATTACTTTCCGAAAAGGTAAAAGTTACTCCCGACTCAGATGAAGAAGCCTGTCTTCTAACAATAGATTCTAGGGGCTCTGTGTTGAGACAACCCGAGAATAAATTCCCGGAACTAAACGCTTTTTGACAGTCTCAGTTTCCGAAACTTTTTTAATAAAATTTGTATAAAGTAGAATTTATTCATTAAATAAAAATATCACTTAAAAATATATTTTTTTAAACCATCTCCGCTCCCAATGTGGAGCATATGGACTCCTAATGGAGTTTATCTCAACAGAAGTGTTTTCTACGAGAACTGCTTTTTACTCAGTTGCTCAACCTCACTTTTTTCCAAAGAGAGTAGGGATAGAAGGATAGGGCTAGGACAGGATTAGTGGTAAGCTAATCGCTCTCGATACTACCCGTTCATAGGATAGGATGGGTGAGAGAGGGGAATTCAAGACAACACATACATCCATGCCTTTGAACAGAAATTCATAAATCGATTGAAAAACCAATTTATAAAACTGTGCGTACAAAGATTTTAACCCGAGCCCTCCATAGCCGAAGTCAACACCGTTGACCACTCGACCACACAGGTACCAAAATCTTAATATGTACATAATTTAAAATTTCGACTGAAGGTGCTTGATGGAATTTCAATATTAAATTTGAATCGTCCAAATTATCAACATTCACACAGATTTTGTCACTTACGACTCGGGTTTCGCCTGAAGATGCCGAAAGGCGAAACCCGGGTCGTTAGTGACAAAATCTGTGTGAATGTACATAATTTGAACGATTCAAACTTACTATGTATCTTGAATTTTTTTCTTAATACTTTTAAAACCTACCATTTATGAAATAAAAGTTATTATGATTACTGTAAGTAAGTAAGGACAGATGCTAGTTTGCAATAATAAGCATAAAATTTCTGACCCAATGTGTCATTTATCGAAGGAAAGTGTTTCTCCGGAAAAATTAAACGTAGCTCTCGAATTATTTTAAGTAAAATATTAACATAATTTAAGATTTCGACTGAAGGTGCTTGGTGGAATTTCAATATTAAATTTGAATCGTTCAAACTATGTACATTCTCACAAATTTTGTCATTAACGACCCGGGTTTCGCCTTTCGGCATCTTCAGGCATTCAAGTGCACGGATGAACTTGAACTGACGCTTAGTAAATGAAAGTTTCGTGTTTATATAACATATAAATGCATCACTGAGTCCAAAGCCACTGCTGGCAAAAAGGATAAGCCCATGGGAATGCCAACAGATTTGACTAGTGAGCAGTTTCAAGAATTATATAATTTGTTTGTCGGCAAAGGTTTTATGATTATATGATTTTATGGTTATATAGGGTATAGAAGAGGAGATGTGGGAAAATTTGATATTTCGTTTAAAATCGGAAGATTTCGCAGCTGTGCTTTGTTGATTTCTAACATTTCTTGGAAAAAGAGCTTATGACTGTCCGTATTTGGGTGTAACATTTTTATCCCTTGTTCCTGATTGAACACGTGTCCTTCCGATATTAAGTGATTAGCAAAAGTAGACGTGTCTTTTTTCAATCTAAAGGCTGCCATATGTTCTAAAACCCGGATGTTCAGTGTTCTTTCTGTTTTGCCGATATAAAACTTTGTACAACAAGAGCATTGCAATCTATAAATCCCGGATTTATTTAAGTAATGTATTTTATCTTTATTATTAACTAATAATTTGCCTAAAGAGTTTTTACAGTAAAAAGCAGGTCTTACACTATCAGCTAGCTGTTTTTTAATTTTAAGACTTGTATTTCCTAAGAAAATGATTCTACGGAAATTAAATACGGATAAAAATTAAATACGGATAAAAATTTGTGAGAATGTACATAGTTTGAACGATTCAAATTTAAAATATTAACAATAAAACATTGTCTATATTTTACACAAAAAATAATTTTAAATTAGTTTCGTGTTACGAAGAAAGTGCATGTGAAGAAAAAATCTTTTTTTTTTGTTCATAAAAAAATACTACAGTAATACTCTCTCGGGACGCGAGAATTTCCCGGGACATAACGATTTTATATCTCGTGTTTCGGGATATAAAAAAAAACCGATACTTTAGAATCCCTGTTATAGATACATGTAATAATACTTACTCATATTATATGGCAGAGGGTTATGAAAAAATATTTTACCTAGTTACGTACATACATACATATTCGTCTTGCTTTATATATGTCTACCTGTAATGTATGACACAACACTATTTTAACGGCGCAGGATGAGTGATAAAGAGAAAGTGTTAAGAATGTTAAGAGGTGGCACTATCATCTGACTTATATAATAAAATAAGCAATGAAGAGCAGTCATAGGTGCCTTGTTATATCAAAGATTTGAAAATACATTCCACATTTGTTCTGAAAATAATTTCAAACGAGAAATCACACTAAGCTTCCGACCCAACATAGCTTTGAGGCCTTCCAGTATCATTGTCATTATCGGTTTTTACTGAAGTGGTCCAACAATAAAAGCTTTACTTTGACGATTGGTGGTAACCAAGACTGATAAGTAATTTTCTTGATTGAAACATTTGAGTTTATTTGAGCTGTTGTGAATGCCATAAAAACAATCATCAAGCTCATTTCATATGATGTAAAATCAAAGCATCATTTTGGCTACAATAATTTAGTTTTGGTGACTGTGTTTAACATTTACCTATGATACTTTTTCATTATACAATTATTGTGTTTTTGTATTGTTAGTAAATGATCTTGTTACTCGAATAAATAAGATTATTTAATACGCGGAGGATAGTATTTTTTATTCATGTCCGCTCCCTATGTAGAGCATATGGCCTCCTAAGTTTTTTTCTACGAAAACTGTTTGATACTCAGTCGCTCAACTTCACTTTTTTAGAAAGATAAGGCTAGAACAGGACTAGTGGTTGGCTAATCAAAATTTCTACACACAGTTATTAAAGGATCAGAAGGATGGGAGGAGAGAAAATAATGTGAATTGACATCACAAACACCCAGTCTTCGATCACAAGTTTGAATTGAATAATTCTCAAATTCACTGTGATCTTACCAGGAATCGAACCCAGACCTACGTGATCGGTAGAACAAGCTCTTACCAACTGGGCTTCACCAGGCGACACAGTAATTTGTTGTGATTTAATTAAGTAATGTTGTCAAAATCCTCTTAATTCTGCTAAACTTCTAAAAATCGGTAATGACTTGACCTGTTTTCTTTAAATTTAACCAAACACTTCTTGTTTTTCTAGTATTTCCAATAATTAATTTACTACAATACAATACATATGTTTGGTTTTACTTGTGTCACTCTGAAGTATGAACATGCTTACTAAAGAACCGGAACGCTTGACACACAAACTGGTAGTTACAAAATCAGTTAATATAGAATATTGTTAAAAAATTTACCATGTCACAATTGGGAATAAGTGTATTCACTTGATATTTCGGTGTAGTACTTTACCTGAAACAAAATTTAATTATTACTTATTTTGATACATACATATTTTTTTATAATTCATAAGTCTGCAAAAAAAAACATTTCTAGAAATAATCAAAAATCATGCTTCATTCACTAACGAACGAAACCAATTGACAACATATTTTGTATTTTTGATTGTATTGAGTGGTTCCCTTTTTCTATTTCTATGGATCTATTATTTTTTCTTTCTAACTCTAATGCAGCTTTTAATAAGAAGACAAATGACTAGTGGAAAATTTAATTGGAATTGAACCGCGAATCATTTGTTTTATTTACGCAGTGGTATGACTTGAATGAACAAATCGGAAAAGAATCACATTTGAACGTATACTTTTTCATACTTTTGTTAGAATCTACGATAAAGATAGTTTTTTTCACATTTTTTAACAACAGATATTTACGATGGAGAATATTTTTATTTAAGTTACAACAAATATAAAATAGTATTTTTAGCTTAATTTACTGACTACAAAGGAAAACTTTTTATAATATACTTCTACGAGAAACTTCAACCAACTGTTACATATATATTTTTTATTGAAAGAATATTCCGGAATGTAATAATATATAAAATAATAAAACTATACTCATATATTGCTTAGTGGGAAAACATTGGAAAATAATATTCTTTTTACGCTGTAAGGTTTCATCCTATTCTGCAATCTTTTCTCACAATTGGGAGTGTTCTAGAAGGGTATTACTAAGTATATTTATATAAAAAACTTTTTTCGAGCATCAAATAAATCTACGTTGCGCCCAAGGCATTGAAGTAAAAAGGTTCGTTTTCTAACTGAAGCCTTATAAAGAAGGAACTCATACATTAGGCGGAAATGTTACGTTATAGGCTTTTATAAAGGCTAAATATACCAGTATTGCAATGCCATAATAATATAAATGTTATTTTTTTACATTGTGGGATTTATTTCGAAATTTCAAGAAAATATAAACGAATGTTTTTTAATATAATTTAGTTAAATTATTCAAATAAAAATTCTGATGAAAATTGAAACTAAAATTTAAAAATATCATCTCGTAATAGACTGAAAATCGTAACCGACAATTTATAAATTTTACTGGAGAAAGTTTTTTAAAAATTAGTTGAAAAAAAATAATTTTTTAAATGCGGTTAGTAAATAGTAATATATGGTCTTATAATAAAATTTTCTGACTACTTTCAGTTCTCTAGATCAGCGTTTTTTAACCGAGATTCACGTGGAACAAACGATAACAAGTCAAAACGCTAAAATGCAAAGGCCCAAAAAAATATCAGGCGAATGAGATAATGTTTTAAAAAAATTATATTATTAAATTATTAGCTTAAGTATTTTTCCCGATTAACGGTTAATGTTAAAACAAAAATGTGAGCATAAATATTAATTTAACTGTGTTGCTATAACGTAT
Source organism: Himalopsyche tibetana (assembly GCA_030503985.1). Classification (NCBI taxonomy): domain Eukaryota; kingdom Metazoa; phylum Arthropoda; class Insecta; order Trichoptera; family Rhyacophilidae; genus Himalopsyche; species Himalopsyche tibetana. The sequence continues at coordinate 28,700,406 of JAPJYX010000005.1, forward strand.
CTATATCGACACATTTTTGAAGCAGTTATTTTAAATAATAAATGATTTATTTATAACAACTCTATAATTAACCATACCTAATAACTATTTAAGTAATGATTTTATTTAGACATATTACTCAATATTTGAGAAAGTCAAAAAGAGTCAATATTATTAGTTACTTTTCGTTTCAAATTATTCGCTACTCTCATTTCGTCCCTCATGGGAATATAGCGTTGATGGCTTTTCATCAAAGTGGTCGATATTTTTTCTCCTACAACTCAACATCGAAGACCGAAGGTCTATACCCACATCAAGATGCCTTTCTCTTATATATAATGTACCAAATCATAACTAGGACAAATCCTATTTTTGTATCGAGATAAAAATATCAAAATATATTACATGACTAAAATAATACTTTTCAAATCTCATTCATTCACTATTTCACAGTAAAGAAGAATTCTAAAAAATGGAACTAGTGTTTTGTACAAGTGAAGTGACATGATGTAGTCTAGTTTTAAACATAAATAATAAAAGGAGTGGAGTTATATGGTTAACATATTATCTATATTGAGTTGATTGACTTGACATTTACTTGGTAAAACTCCATTATAACACGGTAAAAATAGCAACGTATTTAGATCTACAGTTTTTATATTTATTAGTTGATAGCTATTTCGGCTTTCGCCATCGTCATAACTAGTTTAGTTTTGTTGAGGTTTAAAATATTTAGATTATAAAAACGTTGTTTGTGAAGCAGATTTTTTCGTGATATCAACAAAACGAAATCGAACAAATGAATTACCAAAATTCAAATTATCAAACAATCAATCATAGTACCTTTGCAATGGCTTTACTTTTAAAAAATAGTGGAAAATTCTGAGCAAAATATAATATTGTACCAAATTGTGTGTTAGTTTACCATTTGCATCCGATGAAAATGCAGTAAGGCTAAACCCGGGTCGTTGGTGACAAAACTTGTGTGAATGTACATAATTTGAACGTTTCAAATTTAATATTTGAATTCCACCATGAACCTTCAGTAGAAATCTTAAATTAGTTTACCATATTATTATTGAATTACGCTGCTTAATTCAAATAATCCTTTTTGATTAATCCAATACTAAATTGGTACATTTCTCCTCGGATTATATTGAATTTTGATTGCTTTGTAGGAAGGATCATATGATTAAATATCTCAGGTATCGGAACGCCGCATAATCCATCAACATAAAGGAGTGTTTGTTTGTAAATAGTCAGATATAAGTAAGTAAATATTATGTGTCATACATTTACTGCTATGTAGTCACATAAACGCAAGATAAGTAATCGGTAGTTGATTAATATTATAGCCTTCCTTATTTGTATCCGTATACGGTAAGTAGATAAGGCGAATCTACGCAAATTTTATTTGGAAGATATATGAGAAACTATATCGTTCTGTTACAACTTCACTCTTATACCAGAAGATAAATTAAGATGATTTATTAAAATAAAGACATTTAAAAAACATTTACACACCGCTTGAGTATTAAAAATAAACAGATCCAAGAAATATAACGTTGAGTGCAATACATAAATTCAAACGATAAACACACCCTTATTTGATCACTTTTAAGGTGTTTACTGTCAATACTTGGTGGAAAGGCATTATAATAAAAATAATAAAAGATTTTTAGTACTTTTTCCACATAAAATTTATTAGATCAGGACCGGTATCGCTCAACGCGAGCATTATCAACTGATAAGAAAAATATATAAACAGTGATATTTATACAAATTTAAATTGAAATAAAAAGCTGTAAGCAATTTAAAGGATTAGCAAATTACATTATAATTACACAAAATTAAAATGCTTAACACCCATAACAATTAAAAAATCATCATCAAAGAATAATAAATCTAAGTGGCAAACGATATCAATTATAAACACAATTAAAATTTGGGAAATTTTTACTCAAAGTGAAACACTACATTACTAAATATCACTATTTATATATTTTTCTTATCAGTTGATAATGCTCGCGATGAGCGAAACCGGTCCTGATCTAATATATTTTACGTGGAAAAAGTACTAAAAATATTTTATTATTTTTATTTTACACCCTTATTTGTCAGAAATTAAATCAATTTTTGGTAAGAATAAAAATATGAATGGTCAGAGTAAAAATATTATACGGTCAAAATATTTTCTAATAATTTCGGTTAGATTGGGTTAGGTTAGGTTTTTTTTAATTTCATCAAAAGACTATTTATTCTGGTCGATATATTATAATCATTTAATATAAAATTTGACTGGAAAAATACGAGCCATTTTAAAAGTACACTCGAAAAATTTAAGAGTCTTGCGTCCTAGCCAAAGTGTAAACAAACAGACATTTGTAAGGTACTGTGTATTCCATTTGCCTCCACTTATTATTTTAACCTCTCTCCCACTATTCCAAAACTGTTAGATAGAATCATATACATACAAGATGCTGTATTTCTGTATCTATGTTCCCTTACTCCTTTGGGAATATAAGAGTTTACTGCTAAAAAAAATGTATAACTATTGTATTTATAAACAAATAATTTGATTATATCAAAATATCAATAGTATTTTACTCAATCACAAATAAATTCTATTCGAAGTAACAAATCCTGACTAACTTCACTGAGAATTAATAGAGATTCATTACGAACCTCTTTTTAATTAAAATAATTCTTGGAATTGACTATTGGGAGACAATTACATCATATATCAATCCGGGAGAATAAAAAAATTCGTTGATATTACGAACGTACAACTTCTTTAACAATATTAATCGTATGTTCATTTTAAACAATTGCACGAAATAAACATAAATATTGACTGAAAATGTGTAAAAGATGACGATGAATTTAGTTCTACAAGAAATTAACTTGACAACTTATACACATTTTTTAAAAATCTACATTTGTTTTCTATTCAAAGTATGTGGCCACCACACGGTTCCTTCGAGATTCTTTATCCCAGCGTCCCGTAGCTACGCCGAGCACATCCTATGGGTGGTCATCAGCGTCCTTCTACGACGATTGAGCACATCCGGTTAGTAAAAGAGACAGGAAGGATTCAAACTCTCTTGGGGCATCCACAGCACATGTTCAAGGCAGGTCCATCGTCGCTTTTTTATAATCTTTATATTACCTTTACCCTTACCATTATGATTTTGAACTCTTATCGATAAAATATCAATTGAATCAATAATAACTTGTCCTAACAGGTGTAAACTGACAATTTTTGTTTGACAGGCATTATATATTAAAAAATAAAACATGTTTTGTACTGATTCCTGTTATATTTTAAGATTAGAATTGCTTTTTGAATAATGTACCAATATAAAATAAATATTTTTGCGTGGAACTGCTCATTGACTTTGGGGGTTTAGTGTAACAAGGGCGAAAATATTGGGGAAAACGCGAAAATAGTTTTTAATATAATACACGAGGTAATTATTTAGATGTCTGTATATTCAATATCAAACATATATGTATAAATACATTTATGTATCTATATAAACCAGTGGCGGCCGGTCAATATGGCATTGGATCAATGCACCCCTTTTATATGCAGGGGTGGTTATATTTCATGAAATACTATTCAAACATAACATTTCTACCATTCACATAAACATTTACCATGTCCGCTCCCAATGTAGAGCATATGGACTCCTAATGAAGTTTATCTCAACAGAAGTGTTTCTGTGAAAACTGCTTGTTACTCAGTTGCTCAAAATATACTATACCATTCACTCATTTTTAATTCTTCATGTATTTATTGTCTACAATAAATATTTAAAATTCTTTATAATAAAATAAATATATAGACAGTAAATACTGCATATACAAGGAGTGCATTGATCCAATGCCACATTGACCGGTCGCCACTGATATATACTTACAGAAGTTTATCATTTAATGAACCTCTTTTCATTGATGGAATAGGTATATTGGGCTAGATTTGAACTAGTAGTTACATAGCTACTTGATCAATCTTCTCCATGCTTTTTTTGGATGGGTATTAATCGTATAACAGAACTTAAAATTGAATACAATTTTGCAAGTCGATTGAAAAAGTATTTTCTTCTCAATAAGGGAACGAATGATCATGCACCAGTTTTGTCTGACGATTTTCTACAATTTTTTTTAATCAGCCATATAATATAATCCTTATTTCAAGCATATGGACACTTTACGTAGCATCTAATAAGGAGCTGTTTGAAAAAAACTGGTTGTGCTTCAAAATATTAATCTCTCCTTTTTGGAGAAAGTGAGATGAGAATAGATGGCGCTAGGAAAGGACTTATCTTCCGCCCAACGTCCTGTTATTAAAACGGTTGAAAATAAATTAAAGTCATTAGAAATAAATGCGCTTTAATATTGATTATCAAATCAATTGAACATTTTTTTTAAATGTCAGTTTGAATCTGTGACTACTGCCCAAAAAAAATATAAATGACTTGATCAACATTCCATTCCATTCAATTTATACTTTAAAATAGAAAAAAATATCCAACGACGTTCTTTTGTTTTTAAACTGCACCCTGATAACTTTTAAGACGTTCAAGAATTATAAGCATATTTCAAAGAGTATTTAAAGCTCTCCTCGACGCTAAAAGCTTAAAACTTTCTTTGAGAACGAAAAAAACAAATCAAAAATACTTAACCGGGTAATTTTGCAGCTCCTTTTTGAGTAGCTATCGGAGATTTCATTCTAATATCCAAATATTAATCGGCTTTTTTTTAAATTTGAATAATATATTTTTACAGTATTAATGTAATGTTGGGTCATATGGCGATGCGGTTAGCGTTGTGGGCTCCCACTCCAGATCCAGCACTCTTACGGGCTTGAATTCCAGTACGAACAGAATTTTTCGATCAATTTATCGATTTTTGTTTAAAGGCATGGGTGTTTGTGATGTCTTAAAACTTTCTGCCACCCTTTCCGATCTTTTAATAACTAGGCGTAGCGAGAGCGATTAGTTAACCATTAGTCATGTCGTAGCCTTATACCTCTTTCTTTACTATCTCTCTTTGAAAAAGAGAGGTTTGTTTTCGCAATTCCGCAAAAAAATATTTGTTCTTTATAGTTGGAAAAAAAATTTATATTACTTTTTATGACTTTCACAAACCTTCTTTTTAAAACTAGGTCCGCTCTCCCAACGTGAAACACATTCATTGATAATGGAATAGGAAGTGTTTCTATGAGAACTACTTGTTCTCAGTTGTGCAACCTCTCGTTTTTCAAAGAGAGTAAGAACAGAAGAATAGGATATACATCACATACATCCATGCTTTTGGACATAAATCCATAAATTAATTGACAATCAATTTATAAAAAATGTCCGTACTATGACTCAAGTCCATGACCTCCGTAATTAAAGCCAACAGCGTTGACCTCTCGACCACGCAGCTGGCTTTAGTAGCTTTACTTGGTGTAAAATTAATAAAACTACATTTACAGTTGAGTTGAATATTTTGTAATAAGCAATTGCTACCGTTAGTTCCATTTTATGGGCGTCAAAAAAATTTCCAACACCCTGTTTTGGTTTTGAAAATAATACATTAATATGGTATATATATTGTCATAAAATTAAGCTAACGATAGAAGAATAATCATTACACAATTTTGACTGTGATTATTTGTGATTTTCAACCGAAAACTAAGTATTTTTAACAAGAAACGTAATAGTTGTTTCCATTTTCTCATTACTTTAAGAAGACTTTCGTTATTATTTAGATATTCTGCTGTGATGGCTTTTGTTTAAATATGTTCTTATTATTTTTGATAAAGTAAGCCATGAATTAATATATTCTTTAGCCATGGTTGAATTGTCTACGGTGCAAAAAAAATACTAAATTATCTACAATCATAAAGTATCTATGCTTGAAATACAAAACATGCTTTTTGGTCCTAATCGGAATCACTTTATATTTTGTTGAAAAAATATTTCCTTTTTGTGGGGTGGGGTTATAATGCCAAACGTACTATTTACAAAACTTGAACTTTTTAGTAGAGTCAAATACCATAACGAAGAACACAAACAAAATAACATTTGCATAAAAATATGATTTCCAATTTGAAAACGCCAGTCGCTTAGACATTTTATATTAATACTAATAGGACCAGTCGATTCCTTATGCTTGAATTACCCTATCTGCATACCTAACTCAATATCGCTCATTTTGAAAATTAAACGTTTTGCATATTAATTATAATGTAATTAAATAAAAAAAAATAATTTACAATGCTTTTTTATAAATTAACTCGTGTAATAAAATGTTTAGTTAATATGATACTGTATTGTTAAAAGTGAAACATGAGTTTTATATCATGAATAACTTCGTCGTATTTCCAAGAAACCTTTTGAAAAAAAAATACACGGAAGCAATTCTTGAAACACAAAGGATTATATAAGAGTAAAATAATATACCTACTTAGCTTTACGAACACGATATAAAAAAGTGTTTGGCAGGCGTTGTAAAAATGCTATTTTTGTGTCAAATTCTGTTGTAAACGGAATAAATTGGACTTTTTTCTAGCGAGGCGTAAAAAACGCAAGCGAAAGGTTCCGATACCCGAGCAGAAAGGTGCGCGTCGAAAATATTCGAAAAAAACATTCTCACATTTCAATTGTAAATACATGCAAATTCCACTGAATATCAGATCGAACCGCTTTACGCGGGAATTCCCAGTAGAGCTATTTTGCTGTGGTTTATCTTTACTTTGGGATACATCTCACGAATGTTTTAAAAATAATATAAACTTTCGGCAGCCGCTCGCAAAAATCCAAACTACATTATACTGCCAAACAACCGCTGCATGCTCGGATATTTACCGAAAATAATATGCAAACACGAAACGGAAATTCGAAAAATAATGTGTAAACCCTTTAAATAAATAACGCGCCCCAATATTTTGAAGGGTGCTACAACTTGATAATGCATATCGGGTCCTAATATTTTATTTACTTTACATACATAGTAGAACAGCGTGCGTGATCAATTTTATTTAGTAACTAGCCGGTTCTCGGCAAGCGTTGCAATGCCACTCAAAGAAAGAAAGTGTGTTGTGTTTTAATTGCGTTTATTAAAGTGAATGTTTCCTTTTTCTGTCTGTTTGATTTTTGCTGCCGATTTTATATGGTACGACACACGCGCCACCTACTGTAATTTAATTTTACTACGCCTATAAGCTTCACACAAGTTGCATTAACGGTATGGCAGACAAAGAAACATTGATTTTTATATATAAGACCTACTGTAAGTTAATTTTACTATTCTTATGACCTTCTCGGAAGTGCCAGCAAATATATTGTTAAAGTTTTATTGCAATCGGATGAGCGGTGTGGCAGCGCATAAAAAAATCATTTTTATATATTAGAAGATTTAAGCTTATATGATATGAACTTTTATCGATTTCTTATAGTATCTACTTAACGTTATATCCTCTCGCTACTGATTTACAGCCCTTACTGTAGTTCTTACGTGAACGAAATCAAAGCGACTCGGTAGAGTGCGATAATATCAAATGGTTTCCACCGCTATATTGTCATAAGTGACAAAAAGCACGCCGCGATCCGTTTATTTGATATTTGTTTTATTTTGCCTTACGCCGCGTTCCAATCGTGTTTGCAGTGACTATGCCCAAGTAGGATGTAGCGTTAGCAATATAATAGAGTTGAGAATGCCTATTATTATATTAGTATGTCCTACTAAGAGTGTCCACGTGACAAAACGCACGCCTCGATCAGTTTGTTTGATATTTAGATTCGCTTTAAGCAGTGTTCCAATCGCGTTCGCAGTGACTTCGCCCAGGTAAGACGTAGCGTTATTGGGCGTTTACCAAAAGACAACACCGTTAAAGATATCTCAGAATCAGTAAACAAAAACTTGACAGAATAGATAGGTATTAAAATTAAAATAGTTTGTAATTTTAATGCCTCGTTTTTGAGATCTACTTTGTGTTTGTATGGCACCATAAATTTATTAAATGCAATACAATTCAACTTCGATGTAACATGTAAGTAACCAAGTCGTGAATGACTTACTTGTTCTGACTGACTCGAGTAACTGCTACATTTCACCGAATTTTCATTACTAACCAAAGAAAGTGGATCAAAATTTTGAGGTATCACTCTATTAATAATAAAAATGGTTCTTCTTAGTAAATAGCATACCAATAATAATGACAAAAATCAACACAAAAGAAGTGAGTGGTTAATTTACGCATCAATTTTTTCGGGTTAAATAATAAGTAATTTAAAAAGTTTTGATTCAAAATGGTAAACTTAATTGATATGATAGTTTTCATAGCAGATTATAACTTTTAACATAAAAACAGTTAATTGATTGGCAGAACATGAAAAATAATTTAATAAATTAATGAAGTACATCTGGGAAATCTTTTTGCTGTATCGTTGTAAGGAGCTAAATAAAAATTATTTGATTTATAACAAGCATTAATAAATATGTCTATAGATTTATGAGCTGGGCTACCATGTTCATATTAATTATAAAAAGTAAAAACATTTTTACCGAATCATTCAATTAAAAAAATAATTTTCTATTAACAATCATGATTTATATATATACAGTAAGAATAATAAATTGTTACCATTACAGAGAGAAAGTTACGAACAAATTTCTAAGAAATTTTGCAATGAAAGAAAGTATGGAAAGATGTGGAGTATTTTAGTAGTTTATTCCTTTATGGTACTGTTATTTTAAAATATAATTCCTTAGCTTTCAATAATATTTCAAGTTTCAGTAAGGAATGGATCTAACCGTTGTTAATTTTCTACAAGCATGTATCTCAACTTTTTTCAGATTTGAGTTTTATATATAATGAATTCAAAATTTCAATACACACATATTCTTTCAACTCGTATCCCAAAAAATATGATATTCTTCATTAATTTACCTTATACAAAAACGTTGACAAATAATATGGTAATGTACTATGTTTAGCTTGAAGAAGAAGATGGTATGGATGGAAACGTTTTAACTTCCTTCTTTCCTTATTAACTTTCTCAAAAATATTGAAGACAAAACCATTCCATTTGTGTTTTATAGCAACAGATCAAAGCATATTTATATGTCTCCTTAAAACTTGTACTTTTTGATATACAAGGTTGTATAAAATTACTGACGATAAGCTTCTACTGCAGTGATACGCAACTTTATTTTACAGTGGGCTAAAATAGAAAGGCTGCACTGCCAAAAAGCTTAAAAAATGTGAAAAATATAAACAGTTTTGTATTATAGCAAGTATATTTTTTTAAGCCAAAAAAAATGTTTTTTTAAATTTTTAATACATACATATATATTAAGGTAAATATTTTTTTTAAAAATGTGGTATCTCTTCTCTACCATTGCCGAAAATATTTTGATGACTTAGTCGCATGATTGTAAGCATGATTAATTAATCTTATACAAGTAGACTCCGACACATTAAGGGGAAAACGCTACGTTTAATTAGTCCTTTTATTATGATAAGTCTTTACTTGGATAAAATTGTAATTTTAAACATTAAAAAATCCTATCAATCTACTTGATAAGCTTGCGTGACACATTTCAAAGGCACGCTACGTGTTGCTCATGGCTGACTTTATTTTTAAATTTTCAGTCTTAATTTCTAATTGTTTTTATTTGTAGAGTTACACGGCTTTTTGACATATTTCTGCCATACATTTTTTCCATAACATTAAAAGTTTACACAAAAAAGTATAGTCTTTTGAGACTGCGCATTTCTCATACGAAAAGGTTTTTCAACCCTGCTAAGCTGGTATATTTTTCTTGTAAATATCCCGTTATTATATTCTCGTTGTCATTTTATAAAGAATTAGCAGTAAGACATATTACATTTGAATATATAATATATCATTAATATTTTACTAAGAAATAATGAAAATTCTCGTATTACTCTCACGATGTATCTAAGTCCGTATTATTTACCCTAATGAATTGAAAAATATTTCAAATTACTCATATATTTACATAATGAATGAGAATTTTTTTAAAATTGCGTTTTTGTTTTGGCTATAAATTTTCATGTTTCCTTTTGCCCGGATGTCAGATTAGGTGAAAAGAAGCACTCAGAATAATTGACAAAAAAACACAAAAAATAAACAGCCATTTTTAGGGGAAGAATTTAATACCCATAAAATATCATTATTTTTTGGCCGCGGTCTTCGTTTAATTGAATTATTTTTCGTAATTTTAAAAGATCTGCGTTTGTAAAAATGTATTCCGTTTTGTTTTTTCAGAAAATTTAAATTATATACCAGACTTATTTAAGAGATTATTTTGGATAATTGTAATCTTGACATTACGATATGATAAAAATCGGGTGCGTACCTAAGGTCAATCAAACTCTCTTGAAAATCCATATAATTGGTACTAAAATACATATTTGTATTGTAAGACCCATGGTCGAATGCTTACACCTTTGGCTTCAGTAACTAACTGTGTTCACAAATTGAGTTGTTTACCAATCTATACATTTCCATTAAAATATGTGGATATCTGTGATGTCTAGAATGTGTTATATGTACACCTGTCTAGTATTCTTCTCGCCCTATTCTTTTGATTACTCTTTTATACAAAGATAATTTAAGTAAAGAAATAATAAGCATTACCAGAAAAGAAATTTGAAAAGATAAACTCAATTAAAACTCGATTTATTCCACCTCAGGAGCATACATGATAAAAAAGTTTATATTAAAGTTTCATATAAGCCACCTGCTCTGATGCAGTTGATTAGAGCTTGCTCTACCAATCACGCGGGTCTGGTTTGATTCCCGGTCAGATCACAGTGAATTGGAGAATTATTCAATTCAAAGTTGTGATCGAAGACTGGGTATTTGTGATGTCATTTCACAATATTTCGTCTCCTCCCATCCTTCTGATCTTTTAATAACTGGGTGTAGCAATAGCGATTAGTCAACCACTAGTCTTGTTCTAGTCTTATCCTTATTTCTTTACTACTCACTTTGAAAAAAAAGTGAGGTTGAGCGACTGAGTTCCAAACAGTTCTCGTAGAAAAATACTTTTGTTGAGATACCATTAGGAGGCCATATGCTCCACATTGGGAGCGAACATGGCATAAAAAAAACTACTTCTCACTGTTAAATAAATGTAAGTCGTGCAGAGTTTTCCTTAATACGCTGATATAACTTAAAATGGAACACTTTTTGTTATTTTAAAATAAAAATAAGCAATAATGAAATTCAACTTGGCTGTCAATCTCAAATGAACTATTAGTTAATCGATCAATACATGAATTGTATAACTAATGCTGATCTGTTTTATGTTTAAAGTTATGCTAAATAAACTAAAACATGCGACCCACGTCTGCGATTTTATTAAAGTATAGATGTTTATAATTTTATCCGCGTGATGTAGCACTATTGGAGCAGTTTGAACGCGTTTTCACGGATGATATGAAGTGCGTCACTCAAATCCATTTTAATTTTTTTTTATCGCAATAATACATCGACATATTGTTTTTATTCTCTTAAAATATTAAAGTTAATTTACTCTAAGTTGTAATAATGAATTTAAAGTCAACGTTGGGAACTTTTGCCTCGTATGGAATATGGCATAATAACCCAAATTTTAATACATAAAGGACTACAAACTTTTACGGACACTTCCTGTTTTGCGTTAGTCAGTTTTTCGAGATTTTACATAACTGGTAAAGTACGTGTTTTGGAGACTTAGGGTGTGAAAATATTGTTATACTATATTTTACTTTTAATTCTATACAATTGGTTATACATTTTGCTAACTGTAGTGGTCTAGTTATTTAGAGCTTGCTTTATTGATCGGGCAGGTCCTGGCTCAATTCCCATTAAGTACAATATCGAATTAAAGTGTTTTTCAATTTAAATTTAAGACCTATGTCGTGGGTGTTTGTGATGTCAATTATTCTCGAATTGATTTCAAATGATTTACAAAAAAAACTCATTGAGTTTATCTTGTGTGATCTATCTATTTCGATAAAAATTCAAATAAAACATTAGTAACTTCTATTACTAAAACGTCTATGTTTTAGTATTACATGAGATTTCTCTACAAAACCAAATTTGTTATGTCATATAATACGTATAGAATACATGTGTTCACATTAGCAGTGCCCTGGATTTTAAGTCCTGTTTTCTTTTGACAGCAACCTCGACATAACATAATACTTGTTGGTTTCCTCATCCGGAATAAGCCTCTCATTGTTCCCGATTCCTCTTCAAATAATAATATGACGTGTCAGACATATTCACGAGCGAACAAACATGCTTACAAATTATACAAAAGCACAAACAATTCAAGTTCCAGCAATGCGTAACTTTTAGACAAGTTGGGAAGATGTCCGGCGAAACAATGTTCAAGAAATTCGAGCCATAGTTACAATATTGTAACAATATCGTACACATTTTGAACGGAATATTGCTGAAGGTTTGATTTCAACTCATCTTAATTAGGCAACAATCTATTTTATTAATTAATCTAAAACTTCAGCATATTTTATCATTTATTTTAAGAGATAAAAAAAATGCAGTTATCATTTAAAACAAAATGTTTAACAAAATTAGATGTGAAAAAGAAGTATTTATTTTCAAATGAATTTTAAAAAAATATCTAATAACTTTTCAATTATTTATTGAATTATAGTTTTTCGACATACTGTCTCTTTTAAGTTTAAAAGTCTTTATTTTCATCAAATTTTTAGGTTAAATAACGCAGTTTTTATATAAATCCAAGATGCCCATATTATTTATTTGGCATTATTTAATAAATCCTAAATTGAGATCAGAGCTTCGATACATGACCTTTGATACGAATGTCAAATTCCTTAAGCGTTTAGCTGTGGAGATATAAATGCGTGTATGGGATTTAAGCTGTCTGTTTTCCTTATCTTTTGCTGGAATAAAAGCCTCAACGGTTAAACGCAAAACTTGCTCTCCGAGAGCAAAGCCTTAAATTTAAGTGTGAGGTATTTAACACAAAATGTCAACATTAAAAGACATGTAAGATAAGGCAGCGAAAGCTTGCCTCACAAAAGGCAAACCTCTCAAAGGACAACGCTGAAGCCTTACAGATATGGGTCGTCACTGTAAACTTTATGCTCGCTCTCATTCTCTGTGCTTTATGCAGAATTATAGCTATCTTTAATCTTACAATGAAGCTTTTATATAGCTTTAAGCGTAGCAAAACTTAAACCCTCAGATTAAGAGGAGTCCAAAAACTCAAAATAGTGACGTGAAGATGTTTACGATAGACAAATCAATACAAAACAGTCGTGGATAAACAGAGAAAACATTTTTTTTCATTGGCTATACATGGTAAAAAACATTTTATTCTATTCAAACAAGAAATTTCAAATGGTGTTTTAAAATTATTTCGCCGTCACATCATTTGTACTTTTTTATCAATGGAAGTACCTCAACAGAAGTTTTTCTACGAGAACTGTTTGTTACTCAATCATTCAACCTCTCTTTTTCAAAGAGAGTAGTAGGGATTTTTTCTTTATTTATTAAATTATTTGTAATATTTAAAAATGCATAAGATTGACAAATTAAAAATTTAAGTCTTTTTTTTTAACCATGTCCGCTCCCAATGTGGAGCATATGGACTCCTAATGGAGTTTATCTCAACAGAAGTTTTCTACGAGAACTGCTTGTTACTCAGTTGCTCAACCTCTCTTTTTCCAAAGAGGGTAGGGATAGAAGGATAGGGCTAGGACAGGATTGGTGGTAAGCTAATCGCTCTCGATACGCGCCGTTCATAGGATAGGATGGGTGAGAGGGGGGAATTCAAGACATCACATACATACAAACAGAAATTCATAAATCGATTGAAAAATCAATTTATAAAACTGTCCGTACCAGGATTTGAACCCGGGCCCTCCGTAGCCGAAGCCAACAACGTTGACCACTCGACCACATAGGTGGCAAAAGTCTTTTACAATGAAGAAAATAAATTGCATGGAAGTAAACTGAGTAAGCTCCGACAAACTCTACTTTAAAACATAAAAAAATATCATTTGTCGTTACTCACCCACGTCCACGTGGAATATGTTGACATCCGAAGCAATATTGTTAAAAGCCGTTAAAGATAGAAGGATAAGACAAAGACAGGACTAGTTTTTAACTAATCGATAAATCGATCGAAAACATGCTGTTTGTACTAGTACTCGAACCCGTGAGACCAGGCACGGAAGCCAACAACACTAACCGCTTTGCTATAGACCCGACGTTCTGTATAATTAACTATGTTTAACTATTTTAATTATAGCACGTCGATCCATCAAAGTGCCGATATCTTACATAAAAGTCATATACAGCTGATTTATTTTCAATGACTCCAATGCATCATATTTACAAATTTTAATTAAACACTTCACGTCACCTATCTATGTTACTGTTCATAATATAAAGATAAACAGATTTTTAAAAAACACTCGCTTATATGTTCGTAAATGGCCTAATGATTATATTCTATGTATAATAAAGCAACAGATTTCTTTTTAACCACTTAAACGTGTTGATAATTTTGATATAATTCAATTCATTTGCTCGAATAGTTTCAATAACACAATCACCGTTCCTCATGCCAGAGAGATTTATTAAATATGGTATAGTTATTAAGTAAAATTATGAGAGCTTAAGTAATTTTTATAGCAGAATTTATTAAATTTCTAAGAAAATGTCTAGTAGCGTAAAAGCTTTCTCAGAATTACTCAGGCCTGCTTATATTTTACACTTAAATGTGCTGAGAAATATGACAGGATATGGATAATCTTTTATAAGTTGACATTTACTCGCTATCTGTATAAGCATAAATGATGTCAAATGAGAAATAGTTGCCTGCTGTAGCAACAAAGAATCTCTGTCAATGTTTAGACAAACGCTTAACGTCCAAAATCCACGCTACAGTGAAAAAATAAATAAATTCTAGGAACAATAATGCTAAAGAAACTCTACAAATACTGAGAAACTTTGCTGTATATTAAAATGAATTTATAAATGAGATATTTGAAAAATTCTTGCTTGAAAATGAATTGCGAATTGTATAATTTTTTGCGGAAAGAAATTATAACAAAAAAATATATATAACAAATTCCTTTTTTTTGCTACTATTTAGCATGCTTGGCTTTGCTTTGCCATTGCATATCTTTGACTGATAGTAAAGTATAAAAAATATAGTATGAATTCGTTGTAGATAAATTATTGTGGTAAGATTTGTTTTATCATTTGTAACTATTTAATTTTTTTGAATATTTTCTGATTTATTACAACTCAGAATCAGAAGATTCAATAAATACCTTTTTTAGAAACTCAATGATATTTATTTTTGGTAAAACACAAGTTGGTTGATGAGTATCCCACCACCACCCGTTATGTGTACGCAGTCGCATTTTAACGGCCGCCTTCCATACCACGATGCGATCAAGAAAAAAAAAATAATATTATTGGCCCGATACAGTGCTGCACGGCACCGGTATCTTTTAACCATGCACTGTTGTGATTCAGTGAAAATATTGTTTCATTCATAGTTTGATCGGTATTTGTGACTTTTTTACAATTAATAACTGCCTATCACGACCACGCAAGATCACACGTTTTCCCATCGTCAACGCACGTCAATAACGGCTGGCAAAAATAACGCGGAGATCATACAAACGCAGCTACGACACTTTACGATAACGGCCGCTTGCGCCAGGTATCCGGCGTCGTTAACGGATTTTCGTTTCAAGGACATCACCCCCATTGTTCCCGGCATTTTTATCACATCAGGCTCCGCGGCCGTCGTTCACCTGCTCATGTTTTATTTATGCCCCTCTGCGCCCCTGTAAACATCTCACCTTCCAACCCCGTTTCCTGCCACGACACCGACTTGAGCTTGCTTGCGATTTCATAGGTATTCATAAAGTGCTCTAGGTAAGCATATAATACAGCAATGGCGTCACAAGGGACGTGATGCTAAAAAAATTATCGCAACTTATTACATGGCCAAATTTTTATGACATTAACAAAATAGTGTGACGATTTCGACTGAAGGTGCTTGGTGAAATTTCAATGTTAAATTTGAATCGTTCAAAATATGTACATTCACACAAGTTTTGTCACTAACGACCTGAGTTTCTCCTTTCGATTCTTTAGCATCTTCAGCATCTTTAGGCGTTCAAGTGCACGGATGAACTTGAACTGACGCTTGGAGGAAGCGAACATGGTCAAAGATGAAGAAGAAGAAATAATGTCTTGTCTTCGTTTCATTCTATTTGTTGAGTTGAATCTATTTAACATTGAGCAACATTGTTTCTGGAGCGATGAAGCTTGCTGTTTTCTGTAATTTTGTTTATATTTTATTTTCTTTACTCTAGGCGCATTTGTTGCTAATTTAACCCTCCAGAGACGAGAGCTTTTTTTTGATAAAAAAAATATTTTCTAAGCCATATTAAAGTCATGGATAACTTTTATTCCTAACAAAAATTTAACAAAAAAACGCAAAGTCGTTGTATAGAAACCCCACATGACTATATGGTCATGCTCATATTTTTATTACCGTGTAATATTGTGTACGGACAGTAGTAAGGACGAACTTGACCGTATGGGCACGCTAAAATTCGGGGTTGAAATTATATTTAGTTATAGCTAAACGTGAAATTTTTAAAAATATTTAAAATTTGGTCTCTTTAGATCAACATAATTTCAATACAAATATATTAGCAAAATAACTGTAAATAATTTGATGTTTTGATAAAAAAAACAGTTTCAAAAATTCCATTAAAAAAAACGGAAATTTAAAAAATCACATGTGCTTTTGGTGGCCGTTTCTGGCCCCGCGGCTGATGACTTACTAAAGTCTGTACCTTTTTTGACCAAATGTGAGTAAAAGCAACGATATTCAGGTAGAAAAAGGATGAATAGTGGGATCAATAGACAACGAATAGACAACAACTCTTTAAGTGTGGAATCAAAAAAAATATCAAAATACAATACAACACGTTGTTTTCTCGAAACAAAATATCCTAGAATATCAAAAATAATATATCAATCCATCATATTTAAAACGTTACATTATTTTACGCAGAAGAATACAAACCTTCGGCAAACCGACGTCAAGCTAAGTTAAAATATTCTTTAGAAACGCCACTGAAGTCCACCTCCACGAGCTTCGGGAGCTTTCAGGCTTCAGGCGGCGTACTGAAAATTCCGCGGAAATCTGCGATCGTGTTTACTCGAGCCTTCGCGAAAATATTTTCCAGATTTTGCATGAATATATTATAAACGTTAGATGTGGCACTCCCGAGATAATATTTAATACGATAATGCTTTATGTGTCAGGTATAAATGCTCCATGTGAAATTTTAAGGGTACGTGACGCGTACACGCTAAGTGCTTTATTTCCGAGTAGGCTGGAAATGATTATAGGTAACTTTAAAAATTCAAGAAAAATTTGGTAGAAAACATATAATACATGATAACAGCCATAAAAGGAATTTAATGCATGCCTCAAAAGAAGTAGTTTTTCTATATTATATACACATCGACTGTGGAAAGGAAAAAAACGTAACCCACACATAACAAATTTTACAAGAGAACCAAAAAAAACGTTTTCTGATGATTTTGGGCCAAAGACAAACTATGAAATATACACAACTTTGAAGTGCACGGTGGCTGGTAAACAAGTTTTTTTTATTGATTTTAGCCTAATATTAATTTAATTTATTGTTGAAGAAAAAACTTTTTTTAGGTTATTTTTTCTGGTTGCAATTTTTACAGGGCCTTCTTTTTTCAATTTTAAAATTTAAATTTAGAGACTATTTTGGCATTTTCAGCTTACAACCTTTTTATCGAAAGTGTATTTCGTGTAGAGCAGACGCGGGGAACCTGCGGCTTTTTGGCCACTTTGGTGCGGCCTTTTGGCCAATTCTGCAATCCTGTAATTCGTAAATTCGGAAATAGCGAATTGAGGATTTCAAATTCCTCGGTGAGCTAAAAAAAAAAAGAGGTTTGGAGATAATCTAGGGAAAAAGTACGGTAATGGATTAAAAATTAATCAATCCCGTCCTAGTCAATGTTTACTGCGGCCGTATGTCGAATCAGAAAAATGAATGCGGCCTTTAGAGAAGAAAAGGTTCCCCACCTCTGGTGTAGAACGTGCAATGTAACATTGTGATTATCGAAAAGAAGCTGTTTTGGAGAAACTGTGGGTTACGTCTTTTTTCCTTTCCGCATTCGATATGAAGTACCATTTTTATCTTCTTTAAAAATGTATTGAAATGAACGATTCTCATTTAGATTCTGAGGGTGGAAACTGTTGAACATTACTAACTAGTACATGAATTATTTTTCTTCTTTGAAAATATACACATTTAAACGTATCGATGTAATCCACAACTTAGTTTTAAAACTCGTATTATTAACATCAAGTTGTAGATTATTTCACAAAAAAGAATTGCAAATACGTTGTACGTGAAGCAGGATTAAATTGAGTACGGTTTTATGTTTCCCTCCTTTATAAGACCATATTGTATGCTAGTATGGAACAGATGGTAGCCCAATGGGGAGTTTTATCAGATTGATTTTACTTGTGAGGCTTCTCGCTTAGCCTTATTTTTGTACACATAATGGTTACATGGTTAAGTAAGAGAATACGGCAATACACTATACAAATTGAAAAGTATCACAACGTGTTACTGCGATTGGAAAAGATAATTTTCGTCAGGTTGGTCATGCTTCAAATCTCTACGGAACGTTTTTAAGATATTTTAATTTGTGTCTATTGGTATGAGTAAAAGTAATACTAAAACTTTTTCTGCTGCTCTTATTATCAATGATATACATATGAACTACTAACACTCTTTAGTTTTCAAAATAACACATGTTATTGTAAGCATAATTATTACATTATTAAAATTGTCATAGCAGTTGGTTATTATCATAAAATTTCTGATAATAAGTAAACATTTTTTAAGCAAGACAACCAAAATGATTATTGGGTTTTTATTATTCTGTTACCCCATCCAAACCATTTGGTTGAATATAGATAAAGTATAGCTGTCTGTTTCCTATCATTAAAACAAGAATAATCAGAATACGGACAATCTACGTATGTAATATATATAACATATAGATAATGTCAAAAATACATAAGATCCAAAAATAAACATTGTGCTTAGTTTCGCTTATAAAGTTAACTAATCAAATCCGCATAACTGGCCTTCCAAGTATATTTGATCCGATGTTTGTAATAAATCTCGGAATATATCGAACTATAATCGGCAAAAGTACTTAAGCGACACAATTCGGTCAATTGCGTTTTAAGCAAATAATTATTTAATACCTCCTAAGACATAAGTGAAAAATTTTAGAGCGTATCTCATTGATCTTATCTTTATAAGGGCGTGTAGATTTAATGTTTAACTTGTTATCGTTTTTTCTACGTTAACCCCGGTTGAGAAACGCTGATATAGAGAACTGAAAGTAGTCAGAAAATTTTATTATAATATCAGGATAGGCATTGAGCATATATAACTATTTACTAACGCTACGTCTTACATGGGTGAAGTCACTGCAAACACGATTAGAACGCGGTATAAACCGTATCAAAATTTTAAATAAACTGATCGCGGTGTGCTTTTTGTCACGTAGGACACGCTATAGCGGCGGAGACTGTTTGATATTGTCGTACCGAATCGCTTTGATGGCGTGCACGTAAGACATACAGTAACCGCACTTTAATAAATCCTTTTTCGAACCTAATTAAAAAAAACGTCCGTTAAATTTTATAAATTGTCGGTTACAATTTTCTGCCTATTACGGGTCGATTTAGTTTTATTACTGACAATTGTAAATGGTTTGATATTAAGCGGCACACAATTCACAAAAAGGGTATTTTCAATTTATTGTTGCCAGTCGAAAGCGTCGACATTATTATCCCGTCGAGGGATCAAGTTTACATCTCCAGAAATAACCGCTGAACCATTTTCGCTATCCAAACTTCGCTGTACCTAGTACGGTTGCGACTCGTAGCCCGTTACGGGAAATGGACAAAGGAGCGATTTGAAAACGCGGATTATTCCCCTCGCGGGAATCGCATTATAACTCGGAACATCCGGATCTTATTTTTAAAACGTTTACGCCAACGTTTAGGATACGTATTATTGAAGAGTATATATGGAAGTGTGATATGTTTTCAAAATGCTGCTTGGGTTTTATTTTATTGGTTATAATACAATTACGTTAAACAAACATTCTGAATAATTTAAGATTTCGACTGAAGATGCTTGGTGGAATTTCAATATTAAATTTGAATTGTTCAAACTATGTACGTTCTCACAGATTTTGTCACTAACGACCCGGGTTTCCGATAAAATAAATTACTTAAATAAATCCTGGATTTATAGATTGCAATGCTCTTGTTGTACAAAATTTTATATCGGCAAAACAGAAAGGACACTGAACATCAGGGTTTTAGAGCATATGGCAGCCTTTAGATTGAAAAAAGACACGTCCACTTTTGCTAATCACTTAATTTCGAAAGGACACGTGTTCAATCAGGAACAAGGGATAAAAATGTTACACTCAAATACGGACAGTCTTAAACTCTTTTTCCAGGAAATTTTGGAAATTAATACAGCACAATTGCATAGCCTTCCGATTTTAAATGAAATACTCAACCTACCTGGGTCTCCACTTTTGTACCCTATATAAATATAATCATAAAACCTTTGCCGACAAACAAATAAAATATAGCTCTTGAAACTACTTACTTCTCAAATCTGTGGGCATTCCCATGAGTTTATCCTTTTCGCCAGCAATGGCTTTGAACTCAATGATACATTTATTTCTTATATAAACACGAAACATTCATTTACTAAACGTCAGTTCAAGTTCATCCGTGCACTTGAACGCCTGAAGATGCCGAAAGACGAAACCCGGGTCGTTAGTGACAAAATCTGTGAGAATGTACATAGTTTGAACAATTCAAACATTCCAAAGTTTATGTATTTCGCAGTAATATATATTTTTTTATCCATGTTCGCTCCTAATGTGAACCATGTGGTATCCTAATGGAGGTATCTCAACAGATTTTTTTACGAGACCTGTTTGATTGTCAGTCGCTCAACCTCTTTTTCCAAAGAGAGTAGAAGAAATAGAAAGATAAGGGTAGTACAAAACTAGTGGCAAACTAATCGCTCTCGCTACGCCCAGTTATTGAAGGATCGGAAAGGTGAGAGGGAATTTTAAGATATCACAAACACTCACAGAATCGATAAAACGATTGTAAAAATGCTGTTTATACTGGGACTCGAACGCGTGCTGACCGCCACGCCTAGGGTATTTAATTCCGGTGCCTTTTTGTGATCCCGGGATTTCGATATTGACTAATTTTCAATC
Organism: Himalopsyche tibetana; assembly: GCA_030503985.1. Taxonomy (NCBI): domain Eukaryota; kingdom Metazoa; phylum Arthropoda; class Insecta; order Trichoptera; family Rhyacophilidae; genus Himalopsyche; species Himalopsyche tibetana. The sequence goes on from JAPJYX010000005.1 coordinate 28,721,810, forward strand.
TCGATCGTGTATAATTTGGAAAAGTTTTGATGTCGAAATTTTTCATTATACATTTCCAATTTCAGAAACTCACGAATTTGCCGATTTGCTCAAAATATCTTCCAAATCCAAAATCCTATAAATTTTCGGGATTCGCTTAAAAAATCCTCAATCCCAAAATCCCGGGATCGTGACGATACCAATCCCGGAATTAAGGGATTCGGGGTCCTGGGATTGGAGAGTCTAGCTGCGCCATATGATCCGACAATATATATTATAATACTCATAAAAGAATATCAAAAATAGTGTGATTGATATAGTCTAAGTCGTGTGACAGCTTTAATGTGTCATCATTAAAGGAACATCGTAAGAATAACAAATAAACTAAAAAATGATTCCAAACCGTAACTTATAAATTACAAAATGACAGTAGAGTTTCTTTTTCATTTCTACTGGATTAAATTTTATCTACAAAGTTACTGCCAAATTCATCAAAAATATTAATTTATTATATTTTTATGTTTATGTTTTTATAATTTCGTAAAAGACATGCAAAGCTTTGATATCGTTCAACGTTTAAGATGAGTGTTTATTCACATTCAAATATTTATGCACAAGGAAGTCACTTTAGTACTCGGTGTGTACCAGCCAAAGTTCAAGAGATTCTCCAACACGATGACTTATCTGAAGAGTTTGCAAACTTCTTGTGCGGCGTGATCCACGTGATGCCCCATTTGGTAGGTCTTACGTTTCTTTGGGACACGGCTTTTTTAAATGTCAAATACAACCACAAACAAAATTTTTACTTTACTGTTATTCTTATATGTTACAAAAAGACGACTATTATTTTTGAATTGCATAAGTGATTATTAATTATAAAACCATTTTCTTATTCTCATTATTACTATAGTGTAGTGTTCAACGTCGTAGGCGAATTTCGCGGGTTCATGTCCCATTACGTACATTTTTTTAAAAATCGATTTATCGATTTCCGTTTGAAGGCATGGATTTTGATGTCTAAAAATTTTCTTCCACTCATCCAATTCTTAAAACACGAGGCGTAGTGAGAACGCTTAATTAACTATTAGTCTTGCCGTAGTGTTAACTTTCTGTTCTTATATTCTCTCCAATAATGAAATATGAGCAACTTAGACACAAGAATTTCTCGTAGAAAACCTTTTGTCAAGATACTTTAAATTAATAATGGACATGGATTAAAAAAAACATCGTTAATAAATCGATTTTTAATTTAGTTTATTTTTTATTTAAAATTATTAGTAATTATATGTGAGAGGTTCGTTTCATTCATTTATAATTTGCACCACAATTTATGAATATTTTTCTAATTGATTAAACTAAGTCCATCTTCCTTTTCATAAGTCTCACTAAATTTTATATAAATAAGCCTGTATTGATTTATATTTTCTTACCATGAAAAGCAAAACCAGTAATGGTCATAATCTTATGATTCATTTTTTTAAAGTATTTAACTTTTTTAATAATAGTGCCTTTCGATGAAGAATCAGCAGTATACTATTTAAAAGTTATTTATAACATCATTACATAATGTTGGGCTTTATCATCCGTACCAACAGAGCCTTTTCGGGAGTTAAAATTCTAATATTAATGAACAACGCTTCTGTCTGGTTCGAAGCAGACTTGAGAGTGGGTCAATTGTTTGGGCCCCAAGATGCTCGAAATATACCCTTATGGTGGAGAAGATTCAGAAGAAATTTTTGAGACTTCTCTATATGAGGGTGTATGGATATTACCCATGGCTTTATCCAACTGACTTTCTCTTAGGTATGCTTAACTTCAATAGCTTGAACGTTCGAAGAGAAATGTATCTGGCCAAATATTTCTTTTGACTTATACGAGGCCAAAATGAGAATTCCACCATTCTTGAGAATGTGAATCTAAATGTTCCTGATTATTTTTTGAGAAATTGTGGACATGAATTGTTTGTTCTCCCAAGGTGTAGAACCAGTCTGCCAATGGGGATGCCACTGGGGAGAGTTTTAATGGTGTTCAACAATATTGCTTCGGATGTCGACATATTCCACGTAAACGTGGGTGAGTTCAGACAAATACTATTTTTTATGTATTAAAGTAGAGTTCGTCGGAGCTTACTCAGTTGACTTCCTTGCCACGTTTTTTTACTGCTTTTAATATTAAATTATACTATTTTTTTCTCCATTGTAAAAGTTTTAAATTTATAATTTGTCAACCTCGTGCAATGTTAATTAAATAAATATATACATAATTTTATAAAATAAATAAGAATCCATATTTGAGATTAAAATTTTTCCTTTTTTATTTTCAAAATAGGTTATATGTTAAAATTACAAAAAAAAACAAAATAATAAACACACTGTGTTCAAACGATAGAAAAAATGTTGTTATCTTAGAAAATGTAGAGACAATCTTGCACTATACTAATCTTTCAGCTTTTCCATAGAACGTAGTCCAGCGTAACAGGTTAGGAAAGCTCTGAAAACTTTTATGTAACAATGACGCTTTTCATAGAAGCATATAACAGCATAAATATATACATGTATATATTCTGTTACATGTGAGCTGTTACCTTAGAGAGCTTCAGCTTGATTCAGGGGAAAGGAAACAAAGTGTTCGGAAAGCTTCGTTCTACATTGTACAGGATACCGCCTTGCATAAAGTATCAAAGTAAATACTTTGATTCTGGAGCGTATACAGGAGGTTTTACTTCTATATTTTAGTACACCCAAAAGAGAATGATACCAACTCGTGTTTATAATTTAACATTCTACGTAGAAACAAGCCAAGATTCTCGGATACTTTTTGTTATCTCAAATCCCAACACTTGATTTAAATTATATGTCTCAAATTGTATTTGCTGAAAGCAATATTTTTATATTCTTGATAGATTCGGCGGTAATTTTGTAGAAGTTCATTTATGTCAATATTTTTATGACTAAACTGCAAGAAAATATACAGACCACGAAAGGTCAAGTGGATAGCATGCTGACGTTGGATCTAATTTTATATTGCCTTAAAAACTTTTCGCTGAAATTTTAAGCCAGTATAAATTTTGTTTGCATTTTGCTGATACGCAAAACAGATCAATTTTAATACCTAATAAATAATAATCCGTTAGTGTTTTTTAAAAAATGGAATATTGCTTTAGATCTTGACTATATATTTTTCTACTGAATTTTAATCCTGGCTCAATTTTTTTTATAAGGTAGTTGGACATAGTCGCATTGCCCTTTGCGGATGTCTAAAAAAAACATCAATAATGCCTGCTGCTTTTTCTTACCACTGGGCCTAATAGGACAATCGTCGGGTAGAATCCGTGAGATGTACTCAACAAAATATGATATCCATAAGTTGAAAAATGCTCACATGTCATGGGAAGAATCAAAGCAATTGGCAATTAACAGTTTATTATGAAAGTGCCACATAGCAAATGAAGTAGAATACATTGAACATAATATGGAAAAGTGAGTAAGAAAGCCAAAATATGTAGGTTGGTACAATACGAAAGACATACAAAGCAAACCCATACCCCGTAACACAAGAGTTTACCGTTCAAAAGTTTTAGGCGACAGAAAAACATATACACATAAAAGAATGATTTTAAGAAATTCCACGCGTACATTAATCTTTACTTTTTATAACCTCAACCACAATGACGATTTTTATTTGCGTAAAATATGGTTCATAAGACTATTATAGGTTTGTAAATATAAACTATACTATTAATTGATTTGGCATTTACTTGGTAGAACTCCATTATAACAGGGTAAAAATATCAAAGTATTTTAGTTCTACAGTTTTTAATCATTTTTATGCGTTGATAGCTATTTCGGCTTTCGCCATCGTCATAACTATGTTTAAACTTATATTTTGTTCAGCTTATATATACCAGAATTAAAGTGTATATAGCTGAGCAAAATATAAGTTTAAACATAGTTCTGACGGTGGCGAAAGCCGAAATAGCTATCAACGCATACAAATTATTAAAAACTGTAGAACTAAAATACTTTGATATTTTTACCCTGTTATAAACTATACTTATTTTTCAAAATTCCCAATAACCGACACCACGGAATACAATTCAATTTTGCTTTATACGACATATTTGCTAGATTCATCGGTTTTACTATGCAGCTGCAGTGCACATGAAAGTTGAACACCTTGTACGTAAGCAACTAACACACAAATGCGAGAGCCATTAAAAAGCTTTCGCGGCGGATGGGTGCAGGCAATAACGACTTGCGTTAAATTAAATGGGACAATTCGACGTAAATGGCCATTGGAGTGATTGAAAAGGCTTTTGAAACAATTAACATTAAGTATATTATATTTTAACAAAGAAGCATAATATTTTGCAAAATAAAACGAGCGGAGCTAAATGCAAAAAGAGGATTTTTAGTGATTCATCTGTATTCTTTCTATAATATAAAGAGTCAAACACTTAATATGTTTTTATCTGTGCCATCGCTATATATTAATTAGTCATAGATATACGTACACGTGAGTTTGGGTAGAAGATGAAATAAATTAAATATGATGGAGTAAATAAGAGAACCTACAATTCTTCCTAATGAAAACTCTATATATCTTTAAAAAAATACAAAAATCTGTTGAATCAATGCCGAAGTCGATGTTACAGAGATGACAATATCAGGTATATATAATTTGTGGAAAGGAAAAGGGACGTAACCCACACATAGCAAATTTAACAGGAGGCACAAAAACGTGTTTTGATGATTTTGGGCCATATGCAAATTATGAAATAAACACAATCTTGAAGGGCATGGAGACTTCTAAACTGGTGTTTAATTGACATAACCTAATATTAATCAAAGAAATTGTCTTGGAAAAACTTTTTTTCAGTCTTTTTTATTGATTTCAATTTTCACAAGTCTATCTTTTTTCAAACTTAAAAGCCAAATTTAGATACTTATTCGGCATTTGCATCCTTGTGATCTAAATTAATAAAGCATTTTATCACTTTGTCAAAAATTTCCCAAATTTTAATTATGTTTGTAATTACTTTCAATCGCCATTCTAAATTTATTAATCTGGGATGACTTTCTAATTATATGTTAGATGTGTTAAACATTTTAAGTTTGTGTTATTTTAGAATCACTTTTAATGTAATTGGTAATTTCTTTTCAATGCCAATTGTTGTTAATAACTTTTTATTTTTGTAGAAATAGCATTGTTAAATTATATTTATTATCAGTTGACAATGCTTGCAATGAGCGAAACTGGTCCTGACATATTAAATGAAGTGGAACGAAATACAAAGAATTATTGTGTTTTTATTAAAGTAATTTACACTTCAGTATAATTTCAAAAAAATCAACTGTCAACGCGGAAACATTACCTCGAGCTCACTGTTGTGAAAATTATGTGAGTGCTTTATCAAAATAATTTCAAATGTTTTATATTTGTACAAAACTGAATTAATGTACCGTACGACAAATATTTAATTTTTTCACTTTGTCGCGACACGTCAATCAATTTTGCACCTAAAAATCATCATGTTTTTATATAAATCTTCTTTTCTGTTGCTTTTATATTTCATTTCAAACAATAAATTAAAAAAACGTCCATGGTGAGTGATTTATAGAATAAAAATGTTACAATTCATTTTTTGAAACAACTTTTTGACAATACGAAAAAAATAATTATATATGTGTATAGTTATAAAATGAGCTATGTACACATTAAAATAAGGGAATAAATTAAGCGGTCAAAACTTTAATTAATTTTTGGTCAGAATAAAAATATTATACGGTCAGAATACTTTATAATCATTTTGGTTAGGTTATGTTAGGTTTTTTTTAAATTTCATTTAAATTATGACTATTTATTCTGACCGATATATTATGACCATTTAATATAAATTCTGACCGGAGAAATACGAGCCTTGAAATAATTACCGCAAACAAGGTTTTTATGTTGCGAGTAAAAATTGTTTGTTTTAGGTTAAGATTCTATTTTTGAATGAGTTTATTAGCTGCTAAACTATACAATTTGGAACATGCAACTTTTCTGGCTTTGTGTAAAGTTGTGCATTTTTTTCTCGATTTTGACAATCGCAATTGGTTCAGCGTGTTTCTTGAAGAAGACAAATCTACGGCTACAAAAATTGTTTGTTATAAAAAAAAAACAACAAAGATAGTAGAGCAATTTAAATATAATATCCACGAAATAAAATGTTGACAAGTTAAAAAAAAAGCTGATGCATTGTTTTACCGGTCTGAAAGCTTTGTTCGATCGCTTAGATTTAACGAGAAATTCAAACTCAAGATTAGTGGATTAAGTGCACGCATGAAAATCATTTTGTTTTTCCAAATAGCAGATATTCTATAAGTGCACACAGTGGACTCGGATGAAACTACTAACAGAGACAAATTGAACATTTAAAATTTGTCACTTAGAAAGGTTTTAGTGGGACTTAGGATCACAGGTGCCCAACTACAAAAATGAGTGTTTTGGCATAATCATATTCATTAGTGACACAAAGCTATATCTCGTACATAAAACCGTTTACAAAATACGATTTGATATATCTACAAATGGAATTATAATTTTAGAAACCCAACGTTGGTCGCTTAGTGAACTTAAAACTATTTTTTTGTTAATATAATACTGTAATTCTAAGCCTCGATACGAAACTATGTGCACTGATTTTTTTTGGATTCAAAATATGCAATGTGTAATGATAACGTCGGATTCTAAAATCACGTATGTACTTTTTTTATGATTTCACGTTTTGGTGATTTCGGTTAAAAATCATATCAACGCATCTATTTCATTCGTTTAATATCCAAATTTGCTAGTGAAAGGGGGTCAAACAGCAAACAACACATTATAACTTATCTTTTCTTATATTTATTGATTCCAATATATCGTAAGTTGTCTACATTTAGTATGGATGAAAAATAATGATTATATCTTTAAAAGCATAACTTAGAATAGTAATTTGTGATATTTGATTTGAAAGATCCGTTTAATTTTGCATTTTGCATTTTTGTTTATTCTTGTCCACTCCTAATGTGGAGCATGTTGAAGGTATCTCAACAGAACTTTTTCTACGAAAACTGTTGGTTAGTCAATTACTCAACATCTCTTTTCCAAAGAGAATAGTAGGGATAGAAATATAAAGCTAGGACAGGACTAGTAACTAACTAATCGCTCTCACTACCCCCAATTATTGAAGAATCAGAAAGGTGAGAGGGAGTTTTTAGATATCACAAGCCTTCGAAAAATAGTCAACAAATCGAACGAAAAAATGCTGTACGTACCGGGACTCAAAACCGTGAGATCCGGCACGGAAGCCAACAACATTAACCGCTGCGCCAAGGACCCAACAAAATATTCTACTACAAAAAATAAATGAATAAGAATTGGTTTCTGTATGTTGAAATATTTAGTATTAACTGTCTCCTCTGAACACTTAGGGAAAACTGACTCACGTGATGTTAGAATTAAGCCGACGATAAGCTTAATTATAAATTTACGTAGCTATTCAAACTTAGTATGTGAGATGTGACCAAAGTAGGTTTTGTAGGTGTATTTACATTTTGCAAAGTGACCGGAGAGTTGCAAACAACCACAAACACATCACTTCATAGTAGAGTATGTCATAGAAGATACTGCAAAGAACGATACAATATTTACAACGTTTTTATCACTCCGAAACAAGTGACATATATAAGTTAAAAAGTCTTATAGTTCCTTTGTGATAAATTTAAAAAAAAACATCGATAAAATCAGTAAAATGGCCAACGATACAAATGAACTGCAAATAATATTGAGAATATGTCGAGACATAATCTACATAAGAACGTAAGTGACACAATTTGGTAAATTGCGTTTTAAGCCAATATCAATGACAACAATTTAAGAGCGTTATCCCATTTGCCTGGTCTTTAATAGGGCCTGTGCATTATAGTATTTTGACTTGTTATCGTTTGTTCCACGTAGACCCTGGTTGAGAAATGTTTATCTAGAGAACTAAAAGTAATCAGATAATTTTATTATAATATCAGGATAGACATTTACCATGCATTAATTTCCCAACTGCACTAAAGGGATACCTTTTTCGAACTTAATTTAAAAATAATTTGAATGGCAATAACATATAAAGTATAAACCGTACATGGAAGCAATTCAGTTTTAGTGTAGGAAGTAGTTGGTCGTCTTTAACACAGTAAAAAAATGTTTGAAAAGTACTAAGTCGAAACAAAGAAGCTGTTAGTTATTTTATCAGCGTAAACAATTAATAAGTTCGACTCCTTAAAATGGTATATTTTTATAAATGAATAAAAACGATTGAAAAGTGAATTTTACTTTAATACATTTTAATTTGATTACAAAGTATTTTATTTAGCATATTGAATAATTATCGTATCAGAATATTTCAATGTAATTAAAAATAAATAGTTTTAGTAAGATTTCATAACATGATATGTTTTTATATCGCGCCGTCTAAATGACAGCGATGGTGGTGTAATGGTCAGCATAGTTGCCTTCCAAGCAGTTGATCCGGGTTCGGTTCCCGGCCGTCGCACATTTTTTGACGTTTCAAAAACATTTTTATGATATAAATCTGTTTCTTCAAACAAGATAGCTTTGTAGTTGTCTTCCCAAAATTGTAAGCACACATTCATTTTTTAAATTTTGTAGTCAAGAAGTAAAATTGCCTGGAAAATATTTAAAGAATGCCCTCATTGATAATTTTAATCCAGTGTAAGATTCAAACGCTACAATTTTGCTAATATGTTTTCTACCGTTAACTAAAAGATGTTTTGGATTGAAAAAGCATATAAGCATGTACCATCGTAATTATACTTAAACAAAATGGTTACCTTTTTAACAAATGTGCACCAACATTAATACAATTTAAAAATGAAGGTTTGTATGAATTTTGCAATATGTTAGTACATGCTTTTACCCAAATTATTGACAGTGAACACTCTAAAAGTGAAAGATTATCAAGCTTGGCAAAATTATTGTTTCATTTTAAGTTTTGTATTACATAACAATAAGAAAAATAATATTGCACGCATCCCTTCTGTCTTCTGATCAAAGCCCGTAGTCAACATATCACCAACAGACCATTCAGGTGGACTCCCATCGCAGGGATTTCCCGTCGTGTCTGCCGGTAATGCAATTCCACTTGACTAACGGTTGCAGTAAACTCAATGCTCCCTTTGGACACTGTCCAGGGAGTGGGGAAAACCGACGCGTCGCGACGTCTTTCTGTCAACTCTGGGCCGACATCCATTAAAGGATGCTGGCTGGTACAAATGGTAAATTCGCAAGCTTTTAGGCTAACGTAAACATTTGTTTAGGAACCAAACAGTGTTTCCTAATGGTAAAAAATATTTGTATGCGTTTTGGTTTAGTCAAGCAACTAAAAAATATATATATACTAAAACATCTTTTCCATGTCCACTCTCAATGGAAAGCATACGGCCTCCTAATGAAAGTATCTCAACGGAAGTTTTTTACGAGAACCGTTTGTTAGTCAGTCGCTCAACTTCTCTTTTTTCAAATAGAGGAGTAGGGTTCGAATGATAAAGCTAGGACAAGACTACTGGTTAACTAATCGCTCTCGTTATGCCCAGTAATTGAAGGGAGGGAGGGAGTTTTTAGACATCACAACGGTCTATGCTTTCGAACAAAAATCGATAAATCAATCTAAAAATGCTGTTCGTACTGGGACTCAAACCCGTAAGATCCGACACGGAAGCCAAAAACGCTAACCGCTGCGCAAAAGGACCTGACATCTTAAAAGTCATCCTTAAAAATGTCATAAAAATTATCATTAATCAATGTTGTATGTATAAGGCAATTGGACCTCATTGGTCCGATCATTACAGCCACGCATGCAACACGCATCAAGCATTTATTATTATTTTCGTTCAGCCAGTGGCGTATTACTCATAAGCGCAAGAGGCGCGCGCTCGGGGCCTCCAAATTTTGGGGTCCTCAAAGATAGCATATATTTTATAACCCCTTAAATTTTAATTTCAGTTTTCAATATTCATTATTATTCTACGAAGAGGTTTGCAGCATTTTTATACTATTCCAAAAGCAGGGCCTCCAAAATTTATTTCACATAGGGGCCTCCAAAGTGCTTAATCTGCCACTTCGTCCAGAGAGTCTTAAGTTATTCAATGTAATTTAAGATTTCGACGGCTTCAACTGACTAAGTATAGTCTACTAAGTTTCAATTAACTTCTCTTATCACTTTTATTCAAAATATAATTTTATGACGCATACAAAATAAATAATATATTAAATGGACGCTACCTATTAATTAAGATTAGAATAAGAATTAATGGTATATATAATGTATTACTTGATTAAATTTTAATCGTTCAAATTTATTCAATATAATTGAATAGCTTCAAACACATATCACGAGATCCGTAAAGGTTAAACTGCGTAAAAAGAAACGAGGACAAAATAAGATCCATACAGTCAATGTAATTTATAATATTCTGTAAATAAATTTATAGAATTCTCAAAACATTGAGGTAATAAATGACTGCAATAATTTTAACTTCTTTCGTTTTAGACTGGTTAGATAATAATTTTTATAAAAAAAATTATGACGTTTTTTCTTCCAACGGAACACAGTAAATTTAAACGTGTTTTTTTTAAAGGAAAGAGAGGATGTTTATCTCAAGCATGCCACTTTCCTTAATTAATTGGTCAAGTTATGTGTGGGACCGCAAAATATGAGTAGAATTCATACAATTATGTTGTAGATTTTAATCCCAGTACCTTTTTACCATTCTTTTGTTTTTACTATTCGAGTAATTTTATGCCATACTTAATATTTTTAATTAATGTGATTTTGCTATCACTTTTATCTAAGCCGTAGTTGTGCAAACGTCAACAAAGTTTTGAAGATTTTTGAACTGAAATAAGGCAAAACCTCCCAAGAATATCATACAGAATCAGCTCTTCAAAAATTCAATAAACACACGAGCACGTTTTCAGATCTGTTTATCGTTTATCTAGAAATCCAATGTCGTGCAGAGTTTCTCTGTTGCTTTGGTACTAGCCTTTGGCTTATATTTATTGAATATAAATTTTCTTTTCAATATTACCAAACGACGAAATTTAAATAAATATATATGTACTTTTTTTTGACATGAATATAAGAGGGTTAATGAAAAATATTAATATAACAAGACAATAAAAACACTTGTATTACCGTTTATGACACGTGTTAGGTTATTATGGCAAGTATCTGCGGATAAATTTGTTTTAAAAATATATATAAATCGTATTCGTAGAAAAAAAAATCCTCTTAATCAAAACGATAAGGGAAAATCTACTTTCCTTGTTTAGATTTATATTTATAGTGGATTAAGGTACTGCTTTAAACTAAATAATAAATTTATCATTGTAACATATGTCTTACGTTCTTATCAGCATAACAAAATACACTAAAATATTATGTGGAATCAACAAAATATTGAAAATTATTATTTAAAAATGTATCTATTGTTTCTTTCATACCTGATATGAAATTTTATTAATAATAAAATTATGTTATTTAGATTACATTTTATCATTTTTTTAATTACAAACACGCCATGACAAAAAATAAAACACTGATAACAGTAGTACTTATTTTCGTTAGGCTATTTAAATTTTCCAACGAAAGTTTTTTATTCTTGTGATAGAGACAGACAACGCATTGTCATTTAAGTTTTATATTGAATTTTACTACTATATATATCACGTTTGTTTTTTTCCTACAATTGAGTTAGTGATGGATTGTTATGGTAATCATTTCCTGTAAAGACAAAAGTTCCTCAAAAATTTACGTAGCAAAATTTTCAAGAGCTGTTTTAATGCTAATAACACTCGCTGAAAAACAATTGTTCCGATTTCTTTGACCGTGAAAAACAACCCGTGTATAAAGAGAATTGGGTGAATCTGCTTTTAAATATGTATGCTAAAACACGTGCACTTTTACATAACCCTCCATAGAATATTTCACGATGATAAGGGTTCATCGCTGAAATAAAGTAGAATGGGTAAAAGCACATTTATTATATAAATAAAGACTGCTTCTCTAAAAGGCCGTGAATTATTAAGCTAAGGAGGGTGAACACGTATGCACTGTATTTAAAAAGAATAAAGCTTTTTTTCGTTAAGCGAATTGTTAAAAAATAAATTAAAGCTTTGAGTACAAATATGCTTGACTGTTCAATAACTTAATTAAATGATATGAGATCACAATGTAACTAAATTGATACACGTTCCATCAAAAGGATGTAAGCTGCAAATGCCGAATTAGTATTTAAATTTAGCTTTAAAATTTTAAAAAAGATGGGCTCGTAAAAATTTAAACCAAGAAAAAAGACTGAAAAGAGGTTTTTACTCGACAATTTCTTTTATTAGTATTAGATTATCTCAATTAAACACCAGTATAGAAGTCTTCGTACACTTCAAGGTTGTGTTTATTTCATAATTTGCATATGGCCGAAAATCTTTGAAACACGTTTTTTGTGCCTCCTGGAAAATTTTCTACGTATGGGTTACGTCCACTCAAAGAAAGAAATTGTTTTAATTGTGTTTATTGAAGTGCATGTTTTCTTTTTTCTCTGTTTGACATTTGTTGCCGATTTTCTATGGTACGACACACGCGCCACCACTGAAAATAATTTTACTATAACCTTCGCGCAAGTGCAAGCATACTTTGTCAAAATGAACTGTATGGCAGACATACAAATGTTTTTTTATATAAGATGAAGACCTACTGTAAGTTAATTTTATGTACATAAGCTTTCCGGAAGTGCAAGCAAAAAGTTTGTCAAAGTTTTATAACAATCGGATGAGCGACGTGGCAATGCATAAAATGCGAACAAACAAACATTATTTTTTTTAATATTAGATAATGCCGATATACGACAGGGTAAATTTATAATCTCAATTTACTCAATCTCACCCCTGGTGAAAATGTAAAACACGATATTATGATAATGATTTTTCACAACCAATTAATTATTTTGCAATCATTTAAAAATGAAAAAACATTTAAATATAAATTTTAAAAGAAAAATAATTCGTCAATATTAAAAAAAACTATCTTCGCAAGATTTTTAGTATACCTAACGTTATACCCTCCAGCACCAGCGTCGTTTTCCAGCCGCTTTTATACGATGTATTTCTTTTGTACAAACTTATACGGACAAAACGGACAAGGAGTCAGTGACATGTTTAAGCAGTGATCTCTTTTTTTTTAAATAAAAAATCGCATCTTAATCAAAAGGCAATATTTACATATAGTAATATTAGCATTAACTTTTAATTATTTATTGTATAGCATTAACCTATTAGGTTCCGTGGAACAACAGTGTTCCACGGATTATAGGTTTGGAAACCTTGAACTAGAGCAGCCATACTCAACCTGCGGCCTAATCAGCTCTTATGTGCGGCCCAAAATAATTATAGTCACCAAATATTTTTTTGGTGTTTTTTTCAACATGTTTTCAATATTGGGTTGCAATCGGTCGGTTAGGTTAGGTTGTAAGTCGGTACTAGGGATTCTGTGTCGAGACATCCCGGGAATTTTTCGGAAAATGTCCCGGAAATTGTGACTGATTTATAATGTGTTAATAACATGTACATTTTAATTTTGAAAAAAACATTTTTTTTGGTTAAGAAACCCTCAAAAGGACTGATGTGTATTGAATGCAAGCAGGTATAAGAGGGGAGCCCAAAGAAAAACGGACACAATATGGTCGGGGTGTGACACTAACCCGAGGTTATAACAAGATAGAAAAACAGATGTTTTTTGGTTTAAAAATTCGTAGAAGTTTCAAATACCATGTGTTAATATACAGTAATATAATTGTAGCAAAAGCAAATTACAAAATATTAAAATTAAATAGTCATACCTGATGTTGTTTTATGTACAAAAGTTTTTTTACTATTTCACAAAGATACCAATGTCTCAATAGGACAAATAAAGGTCTATAAGCTGTATTGTGAAGTTACGGTCATAAATTTAATCCTGACGGCGGCGTCATTCATATTTTTTCATCACATGCGCCGTTACAATCCCTTCTTAGTAAAAATTAGCCGTAAGTATTGCACACATCCATTACATAAGAAAAATAATAATTATTAAACATTGTATTAAAAGAACGCGATTTTTACTAGTCCGTACTTACTTAAAATACTTACTTACCGTAAAAAGCGCCGAGTGTATGTAATACATAAATACATACATGCAAATATTTAATTTTAATAAAATTATAATTTTATTGAATGGGAAATAAAAGTCCCGGGTCCCGGGATGTCCCGGGACTTTGACTGTATCACGCCTTGAGTCCCGGGACTTTGAAAACCTCGAGACTTCAGAATCTCTAGTCCACGGGTTCTCAACCTGGGGGTCGCGACCCTCAAGGGGGTCGCCAAGGGTTTTTTGGGGGGTCGCCAACTTTACCCGATGAGCTAAAAAAAGGAGTTTCGGGGACAATCCGGGGGGAAAGTATAGCAAATCGAGGATTTCAAATTCCTCGGGGAGACGCCTAGTCACGGCTTTTATAAAAAGGGGTCGCCACCCGAAAAAGGTTGGGAACCTATGCTCTAGTCGGTACTAGCGGTATGTAGAAATCTGCTTTCTGATTCTCACTTTGATGATGTATTAAGAGTAGCCTGTAGTAATCAGAAACTTGATTTGACAAAGATAGTTAAAAGTTTGACTCAATATCAAAATTCACATTAGTTTTTAAGTAAACGATTTAAGATTTTGGATTCATTGTTATTTTTGTGTACTTTTTAAGTATTTTTTATTTGTTGTTCATTGATATTTATTACTCACTTTTAAGGTGTTCACTGTCAATACTTGGTGGAATGGCATTATAATAAAAATAATAAAACATTTTTAGTACTTTTTCCACATAAAATTTATTAGATCAGGACCGGTTTCGCTCATCGCGAGCATTATCAACTGATAAGAAAAATATATAAACAGTGATATTTATACAAATTTAAATTGAAATAAAAAGGTGTAAGCAACTATTAACAATTTAAAGGATTAGCAAATTACATTATAATTACACAAAATTAAAATGCTTAACACCCATAACAATTAAAAAAATCATCATCAAAGAATAATAAATCTAAGTGGCAAACGATATCAATTATAAACACAATTAAAATTTGGGAAATTTTTACACAAAGTGAAACACTACACTACTAAAGTAAATATCCTAATGATGATTTGGGATTGTGGGTGAGTTCCGACCAATACTATTTTTTATGTATTAAAGTAGAGTTCGTCGGAGCTTACTCTTTTTTACTGCTTTTAATATTAAATTATACTAAAAATAATAAAACATTTTTAGTACTTTTTCCACATAAAATTTATTAGATCAGGACCGGTTTCGCTCATCGCGAGCATTATCAACTGATAAGAAAAATATATAAACAGTGATATTTATACAAATTTAAATTGAAATAAAAAGGTGTAAGCAACTATTGACAATTTAAAGGATTAGCAAATTACATTATAATTACACAAAATTAAAATGCTTAACACCCATAAAAATTAAAAAATCATCATCAAAGAATAATAAATCTAAGTGGCAAACGATATCAATTATAAACACAATTAAAATTTGGGAAATTTTTACACAAAGTGAAACAATACACTACTAAAGTAAATATCCTAATGATGATTTGGTGTTTTTCCCGTTTCCAAGCAATGATGTACTTCAACAAAATCAGCAGTAATGAAGATTCTGAAAAAGACATTTTTAAAAACCATATCAATTCTTACAAAAGGAATAAATTTTGAAAAACATATAAATAATATAGAAGAGCAGTTAACATAGGTTAGAATTAGATTAATGAAACGGATATAACAAAGGTGATGATGCAAATACAACCTGTTCGTTTAATAAATTAGAGTTAGGTAAAAATTTATGTCTATGTATTTCTAAGATCTCTTGTTTATCAAGTTTTAACGATTTATTGTTGACATGCAGGATTCTAAAGTTTTTAGAGATATCAAATGTATGCTTATTTAGGAACAAATGGTTCCCAAATGAAGATAATTCATTCCCTTTACGGGAGCAGGCTAGATGTTCTTTAAATCTGATATTAAAAGCTCTTCCCGTTTGACCAATATACCTGGCTCCACAAGAGTCGCAATCAATTAAATAAATGCCACTTTGGTTAAGAATATTAAGTTTATCTTTAGAATTTACTAAAATGCGTTGCAAGTTAAAAGAATTATAAAAAATGACATTAAAAGGTTTTTGTTGAATTTTCTTGAAATCTTTTCTGAAACTCTACCAAGGTACCTCAATTTCACCCACTTTTTCTCAACGGCAGGCTCCTTAATCACCAAACTAGAGCTTACATTTAGCAAAGCTAGTTTTTTGTGTTTTTTAAATAAAAGACGATCTATTAAATCCGAATCATAACCATTATTCATCGCAATTTGTTTTATCGTATTTAACTCAAGCTCGTAACTTGCTTTAGTCATCGGAATCAACAAAAGACGATGAGTAAAGCAATGAAAGGTTGCTAATTTATGAGAGATATGATGTCTGGAAGAATTGTTAATGATGTTATCGCTGTATGAATCTTTTTTAAAAATACTGAAACAATGCCGATTATTAATAATCTCGATCGTTAAATCCAAAAAGTTTATTTTATTCAACCCCAACTCCATTGTAAATTGAATATGCGGGTTAACGTTATTTATAAGTTTTAAGAATTGATTAAGTTGTCTCTCTGTACCTCCCCAAAGTACTAAGATGTCATCTACGTATCTATACCAGTAAATGACATTTCTAAAGAGATCAAAATTACTGATTTTAGATTCTAAAAAATCCATGAAAAAATCAGCTAAAATAGGAGACAAAGGGCTACCCATTGCCAACCCATTCAACTGTTGGTAAATTTTATCATTGAATTTAAAGAAGTTTTGGTCAATACAACAATTGACAATAGATTTAATATCATTAACTAACAAGGGATTAAGATTTTTACTATCTATAAAGTCTAAAAAAGCTAACTTTAACTCAGGTATAGGTTTTTTTTTTATATTTATTACTTTGAAAAATACATGAATACATATATGTATACATTTGTATAAATTGATATTTACATATAATAAAATAGTTTTATTTGGACATCATAATACATACATATGTATGCAGTAGAGTATGTGTTATATTTACAGTTTACTATTAATATGTTGCGACTCACGTAGAGAAGCAAAAATCGGAATGCGGCATGGAGGAAAAATAGGTTGAGTATGGCTGGACTAGAGAGACCGCTACATTACCAACGAGTACTGCGTAACACATCTATGTAGGAAAAATTATTGATATAAAATTTATCGTGTTTTAACTAACGAGTTTTCATATTCAAAAGTATCGAATTCCAAAAGGACAATTTTGCACGAGGGTTAATAGGGGTCGTTAATTACGCCAGGGTGGCAGTGGATATAGGATTTATGTTCATATTAATTACTTAATGAGTTTTCTATATAAGTTATGTATCTCGTTGTGTTCTAGTTTTACTCTGTTTTTAACAATTATCTTAAGTGCTGCCATATTTAATAATGCTTCTTAATTTAGTTCATTTTCAACATGTCTAGGCATACTCTTAAAACAAAATAAATCTCCGTTTTGTATGCCTCCTGTGATATTATTTTAGATAGTAACACAAAATCTTTTATTGTATAAAAAAATCAGTTCACTCCAGAATTTGCTTCGATTTCGACACGAATAATAATTTAAGAATTAAAAAAGATATAGCTTTGTAATTTGCAATGCAATGGATATCGACTGTGGAAAGAAAACAGGACGTTACCCACAGTTTTTTTGGTAATCAAAATGTATCAAACTTAATACACGTTCTACCAAAAGAATTTAAACTGCAAATTCCGAATTAATATATAAATTTAACTTTTAAGCTTGATAAAAGGTGAGCTTGTAAAAATTTAAACCAAGAAAAAAGACCGAAAAATAGGTTTTTACTAGACAGTTTCTTTAATTAATATTAGATTATATCAATTTAACACCATTTTAGAAGTCTGCGTTCACTTCTAGTTGTGTATATTTAATAATTTTCATATGGCTCAAAATCATCAAAACACGTTTTTTGTGCCTCCTGTAAAATTTGCTTTGTGTAGGTTACGTCCTCTTTCCTTTCCACAGTCAATATTAAACATATAAACAACGCTTTAGTATAAAGTTAAGAGGAATTTTTATTTCAATTATATTATATTTACGTTATAAATAAAAATACCAATTGAGTTGAATCCCAGTTGAATTGAGTTAAATTGAATCTCAGTTGAAAAATACTTCTCTAACAGGAGAAACTAGTGTCAAACAACTTGCAATACAGTATGTGAAATAAAAAATAGCGAATAATATTATTTTGAAATAATATTAAATTTTAAAAAAAATCTAAATGACATATTAGTGCACGATTTAAGTAAATATTAATGCAACAATAATTTACAAGATATGTTTATAATTAACAGTATGCTTCAAAGGTGACCGCGGAGCATCGGATCCAGGATAAAAATGAAAATGAGTGATGAATATACGTTAAAAGACAGCGTTATAAGAAGTTTACTCTTTTGAAAGATTTAATAATACAATAATAAAATTTAGAACTTCGACAAAAGGTGCCTGATGGAACTCTTATTATTGTCGAATTTTAATTATTTTGATTCTGTACTCTTTCATCAGTTTTCTCGATAACTACTTGGGTTTCGCCTTTCGGTTAGTTCAAGTACATTAGTGTTCTTAAAAAAAACTTAAATATGCTGAAAGACGAAACCCGGGTCGTTATCGACAAAACTTATAGAAGAGTACAGAATCAAAATAATTAAAATTTGACAGTAATAAAAGTTTAGGAACTTCAACTGTATCTCTTATTGCTTCATCAAATATAAAAGTATGGCGTTTTTAACAATTATAAAGCTCGTTCGTTGTATTAAAAATCCTTCGAGGCGAGGTGATTAAGTTTTGCGGTGAAGCTTTTCGCCTGACGGGATGAGAGGGAATGTGACGTGCGATGATAATGACAGTAAACAGCCCAGATGTTTGTGTTGGTACACCTAAAAGCTCTTAACTTTGCAAGTGCGGTGGGCATTATTTTTGGCCGGGCTTAGCGAAAAGCTTGTTAGTAATATCACGCGTAAAAAGTTAGGCGGCCGTAAGGGAAAGCTTTTTACTCGTCATACGAGGAAATATAGAAAGCCTCTAAATAATAAATTAATCTTTTAATACCGACTCTGTGTAGGGGTACTCTGGGCACACTTAATTATATTCTTTTTATTTTTCCACCCATTAGTAAAGCAATGTTTTTTCTTTCAAATTCCCTAAAAGGAAAGCCTAACCAACAGACTCTCTGATAAACCTTTGATATAATGCCGTTCCAAAAATCAAATTCTATTTTCATTGCTAAAATAGTCATACCACTATTGCAAAACTGCTACAAATGTGGAACATACTAACTAGTAATGGACTTATTTTAACAAAAATATTTGCAATGTAAAAGTGGAGTGGGTAAAATGACAGCCTCACAATCTAACGTGAATTCGTATAACACCAATTTATGAAAATCTTTATTCAGAAATTACTAATTTTCATCACACAGTCAAATAGAAAAAAAACTCAAAAAGCGCTTACATCTTAACTACGCTACTGATTTATGTTTATTGTATCTAGGGATTCTGAAGTCTCGGGTTTTTCAAAGTCCCGGGACTCGAGACGTGATAAAGTCAAAGTCCCGGGACTTCCCGGGACTTATGACTTTTATTTCCCCTTTAATAAAATTATAAATTTATTAAAATTAAATATTTGTATGTACTTATGTACTAAAAAGGGATGATAACGGTTCATGTATTGAAAAAATAACAATGAATTGGGTAAAATTATGACCGTTACTTCACAAATCACAATACAGCTTTTATACCTTTTTTGTCCTATTGAGACATTGGTAACTTTGTAGAATAGTGAAAAATATTTGTAAATAAAACAACATCAGGTATGAACACTTAATTATAATATTTTTAATTTGTTTTTGCTACAGTTATATTTTTAATACGATTATGAATTGATTTAAACAAATTTCTAATAACATAAATGAAGATATCTTTCTCCCAAACGTTTTTTATTTTTTTTTTAGCATTTTTTACGCAGTTAGACGTATTTTTTTTCATGCGTACTTTAAAAGGGCGGCGAAAGTATGCGTTAATTAAAAAAAATACACCCTTTGAACACATTTATTTATTAATAATAAAAATATAAAATTAATTCAATAAAAAAGTCACAACCTCAAATCATACATAGTATGTATTATTTACACAAAAGTTAATATTTTATTCTTGCTTATCAAAATATGCTTTTAAAAATAATAATGAATTTAATGACGAATCAGACAGCCGATTTCTTATTTTTGTAATAAACGCTGTTGCTCATCTTCATTGTAAGTCGATGTTGCTTTAATGTTATATATAAAAAATAATCTTTGTTTCCGTTCTCCAGTTGATTTTAAAATATTAAATTCGTTTAGTTTTTAATGGAGAAATCTTTTGTTTTTTTGTAATCCAGTGACAGTTCTGCAAAATTTTTCTCATCATCGATATTTTCTTCAGATACCTCGATATCTTTTTTCACGGAGAAAAGACGTTGTAGTAAATTATCTCCGTATTTCAAAAATATTGTTTTGGAGCATTTGTCAAAATCTTTCGTGTATTCTTTTCGAAAATCAATTAGTCTTAGCAGAACGGTTGGTAACAAAAATTTATAAGCCGCCTTGATTTATAACATAATTTTCTAGAAATAACTATTGGTTCCATTAATTCTTAGAATTCTGTGCGATTATCCCATGCTGCAAAAATAGTTAAGCGAACACGTGTCTAAGTTTTTTTTGTATTTCTGCATGTCTCTCTCTACCCATTAAAAATGGTTGTTTTGTATTACAATATATAAATAGATGTTATTTGAAACTTCAACAATTATAAATCCAAACAGTTGTTTCTTTTATAAGATTCCTGTTATATATGCATACTTAATTTTGTTAAAACCCCGGCCTTTAATCCTTAGCCTAAATATAATGCATTTCTTTCAAAACTGATCCCGTGGATAGACACCAATGTAACTTTAAAATTAACTTTTTAGGTCACATTAGCGGTTGCTTGCATCCAATTTTTATTTGTTAGAATGGTTTTTTCAAAATTAAAAATGTACAATTTGGCTGTCTTAAGTCCCGGGACTTGGTTGTTAAATGTCCCGGGACTTAAGACAGCAAAAAATCTTAAAAGTCCCGGGACTTTTGTCCCGGGACGTCTCGACACAGAATCCCTAATTGTATCTGAAAAAAAATGATATCTAAAAACAAATCTCTATTAAATCAATAATCTATCTTATCATAGCTTAGCAAAAAAAAATAGAACTAAGATATGGCTCATATAATTCACTTATAATACAAAAACGTTTTAACTAATTGACTGTTTTGATTATATGAACCCTAGAGAAGTAAAGTAAGCCAACTAGTAAAATGGTTAAACTTTTTTCGTGGACTTTTAAGTACAACGACATCTTTATTTGCTGTTTTGGTGGGTTGCATATTTTTATTTTACGGAGATAACACTATTTAAATGTGTATTAACCGAGGTTACTTCATTTTTACGATACTTTAAGCCGTGTAGAATATTATAACGCATCTAACATTGTTTTCTAAAATACCATTTGGCTCACTTCACCACTTATATGCTCATATATATCATTAATTTATTTGTATACCTTGTGAAATAATTTGTGAGCTATATTTGTTATCAGTGACAATTATTTCTTCGAAAGTGAAAATGATCTAACCCAAAGTTCATTTAATCCTTAGCCTTGTTTATATTAATTTTTATCTTAATAAAAAAAAATTACACTGCTAAGGTTATTTTATATATTAATTTTAACACCATAACACTTTACCTTTTTTGCACTGCTATTATTTCTTTTTCTGGTATTTATAATTTTAACGATAGAGTTATTATAATATATAATATAAACATAAGACCCTTAAAATGTTCTTTGCTCGTGTTACACACATAACAAAGGCTCTGGACAATTATCCCGTCGTTTGTGTGTGGCTTACCAGTTATTCCATATATGTCATCTCTGTTTTCAAATAATAAGAAAAAAATGTCATAAGAAATGAAAAAAATGCACACATTTTTCAAATTTTTATTTTATTCGAGAATTTTTTTAAGCTGTTCCAACCTATTGTGTATTGTTTAAGTATGTGTGTAGGTACGCTATTTAATTCTCTCTTTTCGTTTGTTATTTTGCTTTGTTTTGTTGAATTTTATAATCCATACACATATATTTGTGTTTTCGCCTAGGATAAGTAAAAAAAGCGTCAATAAAATGTCACACAGACAACTCTCTTCATAGATATTTTGTGTGGTAAAATGAGCTCATTCTCGAGCTAAAATTCCTGATGCAGCCTTGCTATAAAAAAAAAATCGTTAGACTACGTTCATAAATAATAACAATTCTTTCGCATACTTATTACTATGTTCACAAATTTTATAGCTAGACAGAAAAAAAAATGTAATTGAAGAACGCTGTAGTCAAAATGTATATCAATGCTTACATCTTATGGGCTCTCGAAAAATGAAATGACCCAACTAGTAAAATGGTAAAAAAAAATCTCGAAATTTTAATTTAAAATTTCGACTGAAGGTGCATGGTCGAATTTCAATATTAAATTTGAATCGTTCAAATTATGTACATTCACGAAGATTTTGTCACTAACGACCTGGCTTTCGCCTTTCGGCATCTTCAGGCGTTCAAGTGCACGGATGAACTTGAACTGTCAGTTCATTACCCGGGTTAGTGACAAAATATGTGTGAATGTACATAATTTTAACGATTCAAATTGAAATTTTAAGCACAATCACGGCTTTTTTTGGTGTTTTGGTGAATTGCATATTATTGCATAACACTATAACAATGTTTACGATACATTGGGATGTGTAGAATATTACAAAGCATCTAACTTATTTTTTTCTAAAATATCACTTGGCTCACTTCACCTATAATGGGCCCATATGTACGAAGTCTTAAAAAGGGACAATCAATTTTACTACCATAATATTTGTTTCTAATTTTTAATGTGTTCACTGTCATCATTTCAAATGATTATGACAGCGATGAGCGAAACCGGTCCTGGTTTTAAGTAAATAATGTGAAACTATATTTTTTTTTAAATATTTGCACTCCAAGTTTTAAGCAATGAGAAGTAATAAGAATGGCTTTTTGAGATAATTTTACTTAAAAATTCATAAATGTGACTCTTTTTTGAAATGCACGACTTTGATAACTTGATCTTGCACCTTTAATATAACTAAATATGTACATATTGGCCAAAAATGCACATTTATTTTTAATATAATGGTATAGAAAAAACCAATTATTTCACGTGCAAATTAGAATTTCACTATCCAGAATTTATTGAAACTTCATTGTAATTGCCTTTCATAAAATTGGTTAAAATCATAGGTAATAAAACGTCGAACTCTCATATTGGCTGTAAGTTTTATTGTTAGAGTTGATCTACGTATAACCGCCATACAATTTGTTAGGAGAGGCTAGGATTCAACGGCCCGGTCTTTTTTGCTGTTTTTTCTACAACACTGCTTAGAACTTAAGACTGCTATGATAGTACCCGACGGACGTCCGGGGCGCCGGAATCCCACCAGTAGAAAGAAGAAGCAGACAGGATTGAGGCTTCCCGGAGGCATCCGCAGCTCGTGACCCAGCCAGTTCCAACGTCTCTCCATAACGAGAATATTAATAGACAATCAATCAGATACAAATCAGCTTGGGCCAATCAAAAGCCAATTACAAACAAATGTCTTTGTTTTATACATAAGATAACCTATCGAATAAAAAATCAAATTTCTAAAATATTTAAAAAAAATCAAAATGAATCATTTAGAAAAAGTAAAAAGAGGAAGAAAGATTCAATATTTTTTTAATACTTCTAAAAATAATAAAAAAATCTATTTAAACAACCATTTTTTCTGTCAGTATATTTCGACGCACTAAAGTCTCGCGTTGATTGCGAAAAATTCACCTTACAGCCAAGCTGCTATCAAACATTTTTAAGTCTCTGACATTCCCCTCTCAAGAATGGCATATAAAAGCATTTTATTACTGACTGCCTCAGGCCTTTTCTCAAACTCTGTTATTATTGTCTACATTTCAATATTGTGTTTGGGTTTTTCCCAGAAAAATCACTGACACGACAAAAGAAAAAAGGGATTCTTTATGAGAAAAAAGGAATTTTTCAAATTAGATTTCCGCTATAGAAATTATAAAAGAAAATCTCAGTACTTTTTTTGGAAGTTATTTAGAAAGATTAAAAACACAATTTCAAATAAATACTTGTGCGTACTTTGCCAATATTTTCAATACAACTTTCTTACATAAATACATTCAATATACGTACTTCTCTATCAAAAGATAGAAAAAATTCTTACTTGAAATATTATTTTCATTTTATAAACTTTCACCTTTAGGGTGTTCATTGTCAATAATTGGTGAAAAGGCATTATATTAATAAACACACAATATTCTTTTTTTACTTCATTCCACATTATTTAAAAGGTCAGGACCGGTTTCGCTCATTGCGAGCATTGTCAACTGATAAGAAATATATATAAACAGTGCTATTTATACAAAAATAAATTTAAATGAAAATGTGTAAAGAACAATTTACACTGAAAAGAGTTTACAAACAATTGTATAAGTGATTCTGTAATTAAACAAAATTAAAATGTTTAACACCTCATATAATTAGAAAAATCATCAAAGAAATCAATAAATTGTAAGTGGTGACTGATGGTAATTATAAACATAATTAAAATTTTAATTGGAATAAAGTAAAAATAAATATTGTGTTTTCATTAATATTTTATACTTTCCATGTAAAATAGATTGTATACAAATTAAATCGCAAATAACAGTTTTAGTAAGACAATACAAATAATAAAAAAAGCAGCAGTTAAAAATATGTTTTGATTTACGGCAATAATATTTCGAGCCTATGGAATATTTTCTTTTTTTACCTTTATTGCTGTACAACTTACCTTAGAAGGCTTCGTATTAACTCGAACATTTTTCAAGAAGCCTTATTAAATGCTCTACTTATAAATTATTCAGGTGAATAAGGAATTCCAGGGAAAAAAGACTTGCATTTTTGGAGGTTTTTTTGAGGAAAAAAATTCTAAAGGAAGAAATCCTTTCAATTCTCCAGCTAAAGAGGATGCCAAACACAGAAATTATTATAATATTGTTTAGGTTTTAGCGTCAAATTATTTTATGTCATTAAAACATTTTTTTTTTTACTTTGAGTCAAATGATTTTATTTTTACTTTTATCCCACCTTAACAAGTTATTTTAATAAAAACACAATATTCCTTTGAAGGTTATTCCACTTTATTTAATAGGTCAAGACCGGTTTCGCTCAATGCGAGCATTTTGATTGAATTGAATTTAAAAATGCTATTTATACAAAAAAAAACTAAATGAAAAGGTGTAAACAACAATTGACATTGAAAAAAAAAATACCAATAACATTATTAATATAATGCCTTTCCAACAAGTATTGACAGTGAACACCCTAAAAGTGGTTAGCAAATTATCATCAAATACAATCGATTATTATAAATATTCATTACCATAAAGGATCACACTATTTGTACAACTGAAACCGGAACTCTAATATTCTAACTTACATATATGTACAGTGCTTTTAAAAAACAATAGGTACCGAAACTCACTTCTTATCAAGCTTTTTACTAAAGTTTTTTCTCATCCATGTCCGTTTCCAATGTAGAGCATATGGCTTTCTAATGAAAGTATCTAATATTTTTTTATGAGAACTGCTTGTTCCTCAATCTCTCTTTTAGTCGAAGGATAAGGCAGGACTAACGATTAACTAGTATCTCTTAACTTCTTACGTTTATTTAAGGATTGGTACGGGAGAGGGTTTTTAGTACCCATAGATAATTAATAGTAATTACCCAGCAGGTTGGCTATCATTTTTAGAAGTTTTTTTAATATTATGATTTATGAATATACAATATTTTTGCTCTAACCCATCGATCGATATTAAAGAATTCAAAGGGAGTTTGTATGATTTGATTAATGGAATTTTTGATCAAATTTGGAACATGCATTTTTATTATAACCTAGTAAACCATTAGAGAATATTTAAATTAAAATAATTTTGATGTAATCAATTAGTGGTATCTTAATAATTGATATTTGACGCTCGCATACTAATATCAGTCAAAAACAGTATATCATCAATCCATGTCAGACCATTCTTTAAAAAAATAACGTTTTATAATCAACTTAAGTGTATAATTCATCATGGCTTGGAATAAAAAGGAAAATAAATGTTTGTAATTACGTAATTTTTTTATCGTTGATAAAAGGTGAATATTTATTGGTACTTTAATAGTTATATTGAAACACATGCACACATAATTTTACATATAATATTATAATTGCACTAGCTAGGTTTAACTATTTTTTTCGTTACTGTTGTTATAAACAAACATTATTCAAATTGACGATTAATTTTTCAATATCAAAATTGACAAGCCAGACGTGTTGATATCAATTAATATAAAATATATTTAAATACGTATTTAAATTGGCGAGTTACAATATGTAATAAAATAAAGTCAGCTCTAACTCATTATGTTGAAATGTACCCCTGACTTTACTTTTCAGTTATAAATAATGATAATAGCAGGGAAATACAGGGTAAATATTACATTTTTAATATTTAAATCACACATTAATGTCATGGAAATTACAAAATCTTAAGCTGTTCTTCAGTTATACTTCTTTTGTTCAGCCAAAAAACATTTGATATTCGAAATGTAGTTTAATATCGTTTTCAAATAAATATGCCAACGTTGTAAAAAAATAAATCTTGAAAAAGTACTGTGTATTTTAACCGTCGCTATTTCTCGGGCAACATAATAATTTGAGGCCATTTCTGAGCCGAGAGTACGAGCCGAAGCTTTCATTGACTTTTAAAAAGAACATTTAATAAGCTTAACTCTTAGATAAAAAGCTTCTCTACTCTCTGCCCAAAAAGGGAAGCTTATTGAAGAAGTTTTCCTTGAAATGAATTTGCAATATTGCCTATGACAGGCTATGAACTTCTATTTTGGTAGAATTTATGTATAATTTAAGCTTACGTGTCTTAAAATTTTGTTTGATAATAAAACATAATTTAATTATAAAGACAAACAAGGCTGTCAATTTCAAGCTTTTTGTATTTGAACAAATATCAAAGTGTTACTTTTGAATATTCATCACTTTATCGAAACAATACATAATATAAGAGAAATCATTTTGACAGCTGTTTGAAATACAAAACCCAAAATAACAGTTCAAGATAACATATTAATATAAAATGTATTATACATAAGGAATAATATTATTTGAATAATTTTGTAATACGTAAACATTCATTCCTTGGCGTAAATTAATTACAATAAAACACGTCATGTATTCGTAAAAGCTATATTTATTATAGTAATCATATCATGACTACTTTTTTTAGGTCTACTCAATATACATAACTACGAATAATACTTATGGCTTAATTTCTAAAAAAAAATGATAAAGTAGTTGAACAATACCCACTTTTTAAACAAAAATTAAGGGATATGTGCGATAAAAAGTTTTTCAGCATACTTGAATTAAACCGATGAAATTGTATGTATAATATAAGACACTTAACAAAGAAGAAGGAATAAACTTGATAAAAATAATTATTAAAGTAAATTCATACAGTTTAATAATAAAATAATATATTGTATTAATCCTACATTTTCTAATGAAAATCAAGACCATTTACTCTCATTATCAATAGATACTCATGCTTGTGATAAGTGAAACTGGAAAAATGTGGAATAAATACGAAATGATGTTTTATGTATTTTGTTTGACAATTGACAGTTAACACAGTAAAGTAAAATTGAAACAAGTTGTCATAGTAATTGAGTAAGGCTCGTATTTTTCCGTTTAGAGTGTATATTACATTGGTCAAAATTTATATGAAATGGTCATAATATATCGGTCAGTGTAAATAGTCATGGTTTAAATGAAATTAAAAAAAACCTAACCTAACCATAATGGTTATAAAATATTTTGACGGTATAATATTTTTATTCTGACCGTTCATATTTTTTTTATTTGATAATAAAATACATTTAATTTATTCCCATTGAGTAATAAATATTTAATTATTGAATGCAGATATTTCGTTTCAAAATATAGAAGATATTTTGTTTTCATTTTATATAATGTATTTTACTATCAGCATGACAACCGTAAAGTGATAAATAAGGTTATCTCAAAACAAAGTATACGCAGTTAATATTTTATGTTTATTTACATTATCGAATATTCTCAGAAACTCTTATCATTGTTTTATTCATAAAATATTCACGCTCTTGACAAATACAGGTCACGGACATGCGTTTATTCTGTCAATCCGTATTCCACGCTAAACATTTTGTTACGTTGTTCATAACACTGGGAATTAAACGAACCAGATACTGACTAAATTATTCATGAAACCTAAAAGATTACACTGGCAGCGGTTCAGATGTGATAAAAATACATAACGAATGATAAAAAGCCTCACAAAGGAACTTTATCGATGGGAAAATTTAATATTTCCACCCAAGAAATGTGGCGATGCCGAATTTTTTTGACGTGTTATCGCGAGTGTAATGTTTTGAAAAAATATTGACAGAACAGCGTTTGTGTTTTTGTATATCTCGTTCATAACGTAAAAATAAATGATATTATACTTTAAAAAATTACACTACTGTCAATAATGTTTTAATTTAATTCACTAAATATAATATTAAATACTCTTATAATTGATGTAAAACATAACATTTACATCAAGGTTTGTTACACCAAGTCTTAGAAGAAGTGACATCGAATTTTGATTTAAAACAGCTGTTTATTTTACGAATAACATTTTTTATCCCTGTTTTGTTTTTTTTAATGGAATGACTTATTTATTATATATTTATGGGTAAATTAACGATTTTTTGTTTTCTAGGATGAACTTAATTAGATGCTTATTTTAATTTTAAGGCCACGTTCCTAATAATCTTTAATTATTTACTAGTTTCTTTTTGTAGTATGTTTTTTTCTCAATTAATTTGAATGTATTTATTCTATTTATTTATCACTTAAAAAATATATTATTTATTTATTAAGACGAAACATGTGACTTTAAAATATTGGTTATTGTGTAGATTCCGATTTTAAATGCCAATAGTCAATTGATATTCAAACGACTTGTAATTTTTTTATTTAACAGTGTGTTAGTTATTTTATTCTGAGTTAAGATAAATAATTCTCAATGTATTTTAAATTCTCAGTGACGTTTGGTAACATTGTGTATGTATGGTACACATTAAATCAAAAAAAGTGTGGAAAAATAGTAAGCAAATTACCTTTAGTTGAAAATCCTTTAGAAGACACCGATTAAAATAAACCAAACGTTTAAAACAAAACCAACCAAAATTCAAATAAAACAAAATCACATTATACGCACATTACAAAATGTAAGTCGACCGAAATAAGTAAATCAAAATCACATCCCGCACATTTATACCGGTTAAATAAACAGCGATTTTGAAAATTGAAAACAGGCAGAATATTTAACGCCAAACTGATATTCGTGGAAATGTCATCGGGTGAAATTGCGATCGCGTCTTTATTTATGTGAGATAATTCAACATCAAAATCAAAATACGACCGTCTGCTCCGAGCGGAGCACGTTGACTGACTGAAAAGCTCTCCCAAGCTTTCGTCTGGCCTGGCATGGCCCCCCGTCTGGCTTATACAGAGCTTTTTCACCTACACCAACGTACATGCAAATTCACGTCAGAAAAATAAAACCGCCACACCAAACACTAACAGCAATTCATTTCGCTAATCCGATCTTTATTATCTATGTGTGTTTTTGAATCAAACTTTCATTGTTTATTTTTTAATTCTCTTAGCATGTGGCGCCGCATATATTGGCTCTGTTTATATTTAAAAAGGGAAGATCCCAAGTTCGCGCGATTGTCCGAACGCGTTTCCGTCTTCAAACAACCGAAAACGAAACATGTAGGTCCGGTCCATTTTATTTTTTACATGTTTATGGAAAACTTAAAGCTAGGTATTCACTTTTATTTTTCATGTCTTATATTCAAAGCATTGGTACGAGCTTTTTTTGGATATCAAATTTATGGAGCTTTAAGTACCAGTGCGCGTTAGAGTCAAAGCTCTTGGAGTCTCTTTCATTAATAATGTTTTGAAGAAATGTATTCCCTTATCATCGATGCTGATGGAAGGGCATCATCGCTACAGAGGTAGTAGTCTCATAAGGAAAATTATTAAATAATTGGTAATTAATTTTTAGGTAGGTTACATATTATAAAACATTTATTTAAATAGTTCGTGCACGAATAGCATTACAAATATCTCCTTTGAACCTAAAATTATAATTTCAATTAAAATACTTTACAGTTAATTTGACAGATAATATTCACAGAACAACCAAAATACTGTTATACTTCTATGTCACAAACAGAGATATTTCGACTTTCAGCATTTACAAGTTTCCGAGAACACAAATTAACTAAACTGTTTATCAGAAAATGATTACTTATTATCAATAACCACCAAGTGTTACTTCTTTTAAAAACATATATATTAGTCTATTACATATTATTTTTTTGCATCATACCGAATCATCAAATCTCACCAATGATATTTTTTGTATCTCCTTCATAATACTTCCTTTCCATTGTTAAACATACTTACAAAACCTAACATGAGATTTTGTCAGATGTTTCTTACTGCACGCACTTATTAATTTCTTCTCTTTTGTTGGCTGTGATTATTGAATGACATACAACTTTTTACTTTCTGTCGTATATTATTATATCTGTACTTTTGTTTTCAGTTTATATTATTAATATTCGCACCTATTAGTTCTTATAAAATTCCATTAGTAGTCTTCATTTTAAAAGACAAGAATATAAATTATTTTAATATAGTTGTTTAAATATAAAACACATGGTAAATACAAAATTCATATTATTTCAGCAACATCTATCATCATTAATCATGTCAAATGGATGTGTACCTGTTTAGAGAACTGTAAATGCAATGCTCACGTTACATGCTACGAGCTTTCAATAGATTGATTACTCACCATTCTTAATATGTGACTTGACTTTTCTCTCGAGGCTTAAGAATAGTATTTTTAACATTTAAGCAAATGTGTAATTATAACAACCCATGGAAAAATGATAATCTGACACTTTATTTTGTGAAAATTTGTGTCGATATAGATATCGATAGTTTTTTTAACATCACTTTTACACATTAGTTGTTTATATATTTTTTAACTATTTATAATTAAGAATGTTTACTATAATGATCTAAATAAAAAAAACAATTCATTTGGACAATGACGCTACTGATTTTTATGATAATAAATTATTGTGTTGATTATTTTATTAAAACAATATATCAATATTGTATTGATACACCTGTTTAGTAAACCATTGGTAAGATATCAATCCTGTCTCTGTTTATAATAATATGCTTTATTCAATTATAAAAAAGTACTGACAAGCAATGTCTCTCTAAGACAATAGGTTTGCTGCGCGGAAATTTCAAAAGCTGCGCGGACCTATCAAATATTAATTGAATAATAACTGTCTTGTAGTGCGCGTCAACCCGGAATGAGTACGGAGGGTGCTTCCCAACTGCTGCGCGGCTGTGCGCGCGTGCAGCTTAGAGGGAACTTTGCTGACAAGTGAAGATGAAGAGACATTTTACACGTGCATAAGTTTTTCGGTTATATTTCTTATACATGCTCCCTCTCTCTCTCTTTCTTTCGTGTGTCCTAAGCCAACTATAAAAAAATCACTAGCTTTCTCTTAGTAAGCAGATGTTTTTACATATGAAAATAAAGAAATATAAACAAGTTTCATATAACTACAATTCAAAATATTGTTTAACGGCTTTTTGAACGTTGCAATCAATTTGAATTGAATTGACATTTATAACGAAATGATTCATTAAAAATATGAGACAAATAATAATAATCACTTTTTTACAACACAGTTTAGATGCGTAAAAAATTTGATTAACCATATCTCAAAACCACCAACCTCTAGTTGTAGAACTATAGAACTAAGCCATTGAAATTATTTGCCTTGATTTTCATCCCATTATAACTTACAACCTTTCAATTTGAAAAGAAGCATGTACTACTCATTGTATTGATATGTTATTTTCAATTTTCCTTATAGCCGATATGTACACTTGATAGATGCGGGGTTTTCAGGCTTAAATGAAAACTGTCTCCTCACCGTGCTGAACATTAACAAGTCAGGAAGCTATATAATGCAACGAAAAGGGATGCAAGGGGTAGGAATATTCAATAGCTATGCAAAACATCATATATTATACTGTATTGAATATGATACGCCTGAATGGTGTAACAGGAAAATATACGAGAAATTTTCCGTATATAGATTTTACGTGGAGAAAATATGTTTTGTAATAAATCTTTGGGTTACTGAACGAAGATTTGAATCGACTTTTAAATTTGTCTCGAATATTAAATGATATGAAATGTAATTTCCTTTTAACATTTTGTATTTATTTATTTAGGCAAATTGTTAAAAAAACAATTCATTTTTATTTTTTTTAAACAAGAAGCTCAGTTATCATAATTTTAAATGTGTAATAATTTCTAAGTCATTACTTTTATCTCAGTCATTTATTCGATACGGGATATTTTTGGTACGAAAATTTTGATTGTCTGTGGTTGTTGACACAACTTTTGATTATCCTTGTCCAAGTATATAATCGTTATTTATCTTAATGTTTATAAGTTATAAATAAACTGATTTTTCAATGTGAAAAAGATTGAAGCATTGTTAAGATATAATGCAGAAAAAATGAAAACATTAAAAATTTACAATTTACAAGTCAACCGAATAAGTTCTGACAAAGACTATTTTATTATAAGAAGAAATACTCGTCTGAACTCACTCACGTCCACGTGAAATATATATACACTCCCAATAGCAGGCTGGTTCTGGAAGATCAAAACATCCATGTCAATAATTCCTCAAATAATATCAAAATCATTTAGACCAATAAGATTATCAGTACCATCAAGCTAAGACTTAAGACCTGATGTTTTATTTCATCATCTTTATTTTACTATTTTTTAATTTGTGTGTTTTTTTCGTGTAATACGTGCATTTTTCTTAGCGTATTGCTATTTTTTTTCTTATATTTTGTTATCATTTTAAATGGAACATGTTTGCAACATACTCATATATGTATTTATGTAAATTTATCCTTGTTGACATAAATAAATCAAAATAATAACTCCTTAAGACAAAAACATTATTTTGTAAACGTTTGGATGCTCTCTTGCGTATCTATTTTGTTTCTTGTTTATTATAGAATAGTTTATTTTAAATATATAATATTATTATTTGTAACTAACGTTACATAATATAAAAACGATTTGAACGATTTGATTGTAATATGCTTAATTCACTTTTAAATTCTTTTACTACTAAGCTTAACTAAGGGTTTTTTTAATGAAAGCAACGAAGAGTAATATAAAAAAATAACCGATTAAAGTCTATACAATATAGAAAATTCAGATATGCTTAAAAAATATATCATTATTTATAACCTGTCTCAAAAACTACTTTAGGCTCTAAAGGAAAACTTTTTACAAGTTAAAAAAATACTTAATAGTAAAAATTAAAACCTTTTTATACAAAGATTAATTTTGCATCGTTTGAAATCGGACCATTGTTGCAAATAAATACGCATAATTAATATGATTTATTCCACAGTCGCACGTCGCCAATTTGTTATTCCAAAGTTTCCGGGAAACCCCGCATAATTAGTATCCTTAATAAGACAATGCTGTTCATAAATTTTACTTATTTTGACACAAATTTATCAATACATGCCTATAGAACAATAATCTAAATCTTTAAAAGGATGTTAATATTATTTAGTATGCTATTGTTTGAAAATATTCGATCAACTATCATGATAATTTTATGTTTTATTACTATTAATTTACAAAATAACATTTATATCAAATTTGAATCGTTCAAATTATGTACATTCACATAAATTTTGTCACTAACGACCCGGGTTCCGCTTTTCGGCATCTTTAGGCGTTCAAGTGCCGAAAGGCGAAACCCGGGTCGTTAGTGACAAAATTTGAGTGAATGTGCATAATTTGAACGATTCAAATTTAATATTGAAATTCCACCTTCAGTCAAAATCTTAAATTAAAACATTTATGTCGTAATAAGTGTAAGCTTGTTTCTTTGAAAATTATCTTCTTACTTACGTTTATAATGCAAATTATGCATCTCACTAATACAATATGTACTGCAACCAATGATCATTTTATGGGGAAAAAAATATTAATAATTCGTAATATTTGTGAAAATATAATATTATACAGCCCATAAAGAAAGTAAAGAATCCATGATATATTCTATAATCTTGTTTTATACTACGAGAATGAAGCAAAATGAAAATAAACACATGTACAGCTGTTACGGATCACGTAAGATCTATAAAACGTTCTTGCTGCGGATATTAAATTGCAAAACATAATATTATGAACAGTTTATTTTTATAATAAAAATTTACAGTAAGTGATTACTTTTAAGGTGTTAACTATCAATTCTCGGTGTAAAGGCACTTAATTGAAATTATAAAACTCTTTTACCACAATTATTATCAACTGTTGATTATTAATTATATCGTAAAAATATTCATTTGCTATCTTTCTTTAATTATTATAGGACAAACCCTGACATTTATTTTGTAATTTATAACTTAAGCACAATAATCAATTTTCAGTTTATTTGTGAACTTTGCGATGTTGTCTGATGACGCTTTTCAAAGAGGTGAAACCTGTGTCATATTTGATAACAAAACAAGTGAAATAACAAAATAATCAAATGTAATTTAATATTAAAAAAAAAATATTTAGTTACACAGAACCACTTTGTAATACTTCGATGGATTCGACAGTAACTTTGTGGAAGTACTGTGATACGTGTTTCGCCTCTTTCAGAGGCATCCTCAGGCAATCTTACTTTCACAAATGCTTGTTTAAGTACGTGTCATGGTTTGTAGCAGAATACGTGGAATAATTAATCTAAGTTATTTTATATCACTTTGTAATGTTGAAATTATGAAGAAAACTTTTTTGTGCAATTCTATAAATTTATTTGCTCACCATCACATTATTATAAAAATAATCACTTTATAGTTAATTTTGTATGTTTCGTCGTTTCTCGCAAATGAATAAGTACAAAAAAGACTTTTTTTTATTATTAGATATAGCGTTGGCAATCACAGCTTAATACGTTTCTTTTGTACCTGTGCATGAAGTTGTTTCAAGTAAATATCATGTCAAGCAACACATAATCATGGACACCAAATGTTTATAATTACTGCGGTGCAACGCAATAATTGACATAAATGTCACAGAACGGCGCCTAGTTTCGACGAGCTTTCATACACTTCACGGTCAACTTAGATGAGTAATAATCAGCAATGTGTCAGAGTATCCATTTCATTGGCACTCCTAGAATTCAATGTTTTCGTCGAACACTGATATCAGAGGTCATATCACTTTGACACTGTAACACTATGGATTCGCTTCACTAGTGAACGTTAATCGCTTGAATTCATTATCGCGTTATTAGCTTTAATCAAAATCAATTAACGTGAAAATTTATGCAGTGGCCAGTTTGAGAAGTATAAAATAATTTATTTATCAATCCCCACGTCATCATTTGTTTACTATCTATAAATCTTGTTTATTGTGATATTTTTCTGACAAATTATTATTTTTATGTTATAATGTTTACTGTCTTCACTTGATATTTGTTGAATTAATTAGTCATTCAAGTCGGGCAAACCAAACGGAGCGGCGCATATGTATAGTGTTGTAATTATATATAGTATCAATAAATAAATAACAGATGTTGTGTCAGAGTAATTTTAAAGTGAAATTTATGAAGCCAGTATTAAGTCAAGGCTTCCAATTCCGGGATTCTTAATACTAACCCCAGGATTTCAGAAACGTTTTCTGACAAGGTCGAAATCAAATTAAGATCTTTTCAATTTACATTTCAGATCTTAGACAATGTGTGAATTTATATTGAGTGATATTACTTTTCTTTTATTTGATGTAGCGACATAATATATTGATAAAAAAAATATATTTTATATTTAAATTAAGTATGTAATTCAATTAATTTTACCTTTTAGAGGCTGCTTTATATTGATATAAATAGTGTATTGTTATAATAACTCCTATAAATGTAAATATTGTTATAAAAACTATATAAATATAATGTTAATATTTGAGTATTTTACGTTTCGTATTCAATTTTTTGCTTGTGTATTTTTTTTAAAATCAGTCAATAATATAATTTGCTGTATATTTAAAACATTGAGTAATTAACAAGCAATCAAAACACAGCATTTTCTCAAGGGTAAATTTTTCCTGTCAATATTATCTTATATTTATGAAAAATATGTTTACTTAATACATTTCAATAAACAGTATAACAATACTTTCTAGGAATTTATTTATATTTTGGGTAAGCAAACATGATCAGATAATTGACCAGTTTTTTTCAATCTCTTGCCTGCCTTACTTATTTATCAATATTGAAAACAACACAGTTAGCACTTTTTTTTTAATAATGACGCATTTTGTTTTTTCTATATGTTTTTTTGTGTTATTCAATTCAAAAACACTACAGACTTCTTATATTAAAAAAAAACAACAACGTAATATATTATTTCTAAGAAATGCAAGACATCAAAGAGTACGAAATGTTTGCAATTTCATTCCCAGGGTCGAATAACAAAATGTAATAGATTGCATTTCCTGATAAATTCAAACATATATTATTATTTGTCACGGTTCCGTGATTATTCCATACAAGATTCTTCCACACATGAATTTTCCGTACAATAAAGCTGTACATTGATTATGAGTATGTACAGATATGAATAACGATCGGGAAAAAACTACTCAAGATTACTTTTAGAGTGTTCACTGTCAATACTTGGTAGAAAGGCATAATATTAATAAAAAAACAATATTCCTTGGTACTTAATTCCACTTTATTTTACAAATTAATTGGAATAAAGTACAATGGAATATTGTGTTTTATTAATACTCAAGATTAAATGAATGAAAGTCAATTCTGTCCGATCTGCAAATATAATAAGTTATATATTTATTAAGAACGTGGTTTTTTTTTATTCACTAAATTGTGACAATCTTCTGCTTAACGAGTGTCCCCCAGCGTCGAATAAGTTCCAGCAGAAATAAACGACTGACCCAAGCCAGGACCTCTGCTAGCTTTTTAAAAAAAGAATTGAATTCTTATCTAAGAATTCCTGATGAAAAATAATGTTTAGTTCTTTAAATACAAGAAAAAAATATGTAATTGTGCCAAGCTTGTAACTGAGATTTATCGTTGTCTTGGGCTCTTTTGTCGAAGACTCGAAGGGCACCAATCAAAGTACGGATACTTTAATACATTTTGTGATTTAATGATTAACTAATTTGTGTTCAAAAGCGTAGATGATTTCGATGTCTACCTTTTTCTTCATTCTTCCACCAATTAAATCATAAAAACGATTTGCCACTTTACTACAAGTACACCCCTAGCTCCCTTTTTTCCAGAAATAGGCGGCCTGTTAGTGTCAAAGAAACGTATCTCATTTGTCTCTACTTTTCAGGTGAGCCAAATAACAGATTTCTCTGGTAATCTGTTACTTATTTTATTGTAAAGCGTGATGTTTTGGCTTCCTGTTATGTTTTATATAAGTTTGTTTAATTTGTTTTCAAAACATGCGTATTGAAATATCTTTGCATGCACTGCTACTATACATATCAACTGTGGAAAGGAAAAAGAACATAACTCACACACAGAAAATTTTATAGGAAGCACAAAAAACGTGTTTTGATTATTTTGAGGCACATGCAAACTATGAAATATACACAACCTGAAAGAGCACGGAGACTTCTAAGCTGGTGTTTAATTGACATAACCTAATATTAATTAAAGAAATTGTGCAGGAAAAACCATTTTTTTTCATGGTATCAATTTTCACAAGCTTCATCTTTTTCAAACTTAAAAGCTAAATTTAGATACTAATCCGGGATTTTCAGTTTACATCCTTTTGATAGAACGTGTATCGAGTATACATTGTGACTATCGAAAAAAAGATGTTTTGAAAAAACTGTGGGTTACGTCCTTTTTCCTTTCCAGAGTCTATATGTAACTTTATCATTTAATTTAGTATGTTATTTTATGCCAAGTGCCATATGTAAATAAAAAAAAACGCTTAGAATCGATTTACGTTTCTTTAACACTTACGGGAGGGGAGGTTTTACCCATGACAATTTCAATCTTCAAAATGGCAAAAAGGCCAACGGCACGCGGTGTTCCCAAGCGGTCACCCATCCAAGTACTATCCGCGCCCAATGTTGCTTAACTTCGGTGATCGGACGAGAACCGGTGCTTTCAACGTGGTATGGTCGTTGGTGAAAGCTACCTTGTTACCGCTTTACTTAGTATGACAAAGCTGTACCTTGCATGTTACAAAAAAACGTAAGCTGAATAAATGTATGTCAAGCAGTGTTTCTCAACCTTATTTGTGCCATGCCAGCCTCTCACCCTATCCAAATTTTATAATAACATAAAAAAGTCATATCATATGTAAGTGAATAATATGTATTTAATGTAACATGTACAACTCGGTAGAAAATAACATAAAAATGTGACATTCTTATGTTATCCGAAAAACAGGACCTCCAAATTTTATTACGCCTGGGGCCTCCCGTGTGCTTAATCTAATTCTGTCTCAACACAAATTCTCACCATTTTATTTTTATTGTTGAATGGTGGTTCACAGCTCTAGGATTTTATTTTGTTAGTTTTATTTACCAAAATCTACTGAATTACCCAATTGTTTTAAAAAGTAAAAAAGTGAGTTGCCCCTCAAAACATTCAAACTGTCCCACGTTGGGAAACACTGCTTTAAATTAATGAGAGGTTCCGTGAGGCCGCATACCGTTCGGTATAACAAGCAGTTCTCGTTGTGATAAACCCCCATTATGAGTCTACATGCTCCATATTGAACGCGGACGTAGTCACAAAAATGAACATTTTATAAATTGTAAAAAGGCAATCTAAAAACAAACAAAAAAAGTGAATACTTTTTCCGCCAAGCAAAGAATGAAAATGTCACAACAAAGAAATATTAAACGACAGCTTTCAAAATAAGTAAATAATAAATTGCTTCAGAAAACTGTTTGACGATATTTCTTTCTACTCTACATCAAAATTCGACGCTTCATAAAATAAATATAAAAATTTAATAGTAAATATATATTACGTAGAAAAAGTTATTTAAATTTAGATATTCAATAAGTTTGTACAAAATTCTTTCTACTTTTTATTTCTGTTGGAAAAGTTTTCGTATACATTGCGAAGTGATTTAAATGGGAAAAGTGTCAGAGATTTTTATATATTATCTGCTTAATGTCATGTTGGATTAAGTTTTTGCAAGCGATATATTATTTTCTCACTTGGAATGGTTGCTATCTCGTATTTTATATGGCAATAACTCATGTCAGACCCTATCAACTATCTCAAATGCGGTACAGTAAGTTGGTAAACGGTCGGAGAAAAATTTTAACTTGAAATGTTTGAAAGAGTATGAATATTTTATTTGTAGTCGTTCTTCAGAAAAGTTTTCTAAATTTTTCAGTATAATATAATAAAATAAGTTTCAATAAAATAAGTTTCATTGACTTGTAAAGTAGAAAAAAAACCTAAAAATAGTCAAACAGATTTATATGTTTTTAGATTATCTTTTTGAATCATTAAACAATTTTATTATTTAGTCCATATTTAATTATAATTATCGATATTTTAAATATTAATACTGACAGTACAACCATTTTTTTATAAAGGAAAAATCAATAAAACAAAAAAAAATAATCGCTTCTTTTTAATTCGCTAATTTTTCTACGAGAACTGTTTGTTTCTCAGTTGCTCAACCTCTCCTTTGCAAAGAGTGTAAGGCTAGGGCAGGGCTATTGGTTAGTTAACCGCAGTCGCTACGACCTTTTTATGATAGAATGAATGGGAAAGAACTTAAGACATACATCCATAAATCGATTGAAAAATCAATCTTTAAAATCTGACCGTACTGGGATTTGAACCCGTGACTTCCGTGTTTTAAGTCAACGACGTTGACACTAGACCAAGCAGCCGGCAAATTTTGTCTGTAAATAAATTTAAAATGGCAACGAACACACGCTTTTGAACTTCAAACTCTAATGAATGTTATATTTCACTACAAGTTATAACCATCCACCAGTCAGCATTTTTCCAATAACTCTTATTTTAAATAAGCGCAGACAAAGAGAGAGTATGTGTGTGTATACTCTGCGCTAAATATCAATCAACACTTACGCTCACACACACACAAATAAATTAATACGAATATAATATATAGGTATTGTTGCTTTCCGTTTAAGTGCCCATCCCACAGCCACAAAGTTTTTTCAAAATTGTTATATAATATCGACTGTGGAAAGGAAAAAAGACGTAACCCACACATATCAAATTCTACAGGGGGCGTTAGAAACGTGTTTTGATGATTTTGTGACTGATGAAATTATGAATTATAGACAACCTTGAAGTGCACGGATACTTCTAAACTGGTGTTTAATTTACATAATATAATATTAATTCAAGAATTTTTCTAGAAAAAACCTTTATTTTAGTCTTAATTTTTTACAAGGTCATCTTTTTCAAACATAAAAGCTAAATTTAGATACTAATTTGGTATTTGCAGACTGCATCCTTTTGATAAAACGTGTATCAAGTTTGATACATTGTGATTATCGAAAAAACCGGTTTTGATAAAACTGTGGGTTAAGTCCTTTTTCTTTTCCACTGTCGATATACATATTATGTATATTAAAACATTAGTCTGATATTTATTTGTTATTGATTATATGAAATACTATTTTTTTGATATTTTCTGATAAAATCAACTTCAAACGCACTTTAGATATCTCTGGCCTAGACTAACAAGCTCAGGGGACTTATCAGTAAGTGAGAAAAAATAAATGCTCACATTTTCCTTACGTAGTGCTGCCAACATTATCATCTTGTG
This sequence comes from Himalopsyche tibetana, assembly GCA_030503985.1. Taxonomy (NCBI): domain Eukaryota; kingdom Metazoa; phylum Arthropoda; class Insecta; order Trichoptera; family Rhyacophilidae; genus Himalopsyche; species Himalopsyche tibetana. The sequence continues at coordinate 28,763,206 of JAPJYX010000005.1, forward strand.
AAGAAGTGTTGTTTTATTTATGATGAGGAAACTGCAATCGTCTAAGGAATATTATTGCCTTAATGAAATAATACGGCAATATAAAACCATCTTCGTTGTAAAGTACATAACTTGGAAATTGTGTCTGAAACGCAATCAGTGATTTTACACCATTCATTCCAATATTAATATGTGATTACTATACGTATATTTAAATATAAACGTTGGATGAATGTTATTAATTATTTTATATATCGACTGTGGAAAGTAAAAAGGACGTAACTCATTTTTCTCGATAATCTCAATGTATCAAACTTGATGCACGTTATATCAAAAAGATGTAAGCTGTAAAGATGTAAATGTCAAATTAGTATCTAAATTTAGCTTTTAATTTTGAAAAAAGATGAGCTTGTGAAAGTTGAAATCAAAAAAAAAGGCTGAAAAAAAGGTTTTTCCTAGACATGTTTTAAATTAATATTTGATTATGTCAATTAAGCACCAGTTTAGAAGTATCCGTACACTTCAAAGTTATGTATATTTCATAATTTGCGTATGGCCCAAAATCATTAAAACACGTTTTTTGTGCCTCCTGTAAAAGTTGCTATGTGTGGGTTACGTCCTTTTTCCTTTCCACAGTCGAAATAAAATAACTATTGCTGATTTAATTGTAATAATGTGACGAAAAATTAACACCTACATAACTAAATATGATCGATAGATTAGGCAGTAACTTTGTGAAAGTTAAATTTTGATAAAAATAAAAAAAAATATTCCACTTTTTATTCGTAAACTTTGCGATGTTCTACCTGATGATGCTTTTTAAAAAGGCTTAACACGTGCCACACAACAAGTTGTATATCAAAATAATCAAATTTTATATTATATGCATTGATGCTTTCGTGTAATAACGTGAACTTGTAAATGTCATTCATTTTGAAAACAAAACGTAAATGGAATTCTGATATATTCATCTAACCCAAACATTTATTGTGGCAAGGAAATTAATACAAAACCTTTGTTTAGTTGATTAAGTTATAATTGTGATATAATAAGAGACATTGGTCGAACTCAACTTGAAAAGTAGAAAGAATTCTGTAAAGAAGTGTCTGCTGTTATTTGTCCTATAAATACAACCGAAGTAATTTGAAAGCATATATTATTTTTTAGAAATTTGTATACAAATTGTATCGATCAAGTGTGCTCGGTTGAGTTTTTATTTAAGTAATCTAAATATTTTATATTTTCACTTCATTTTTATTAAAAATAAGTACAAGTATGCCGAGAAAAAGTAAAACACCTTAAAGTGTAGTTTATGCAAGAACCTGCTTACGAAAAGCTTTTATTATGCATTGAAAGTCGTACGAGTAAATACATTCTCCTTTATGCAATATGCAAAATCACTCTGAGCTTTTGCGTGAAATGTAAGGTTGCATATTCGACAGCTTTCATTGTGGGGAAAATCCCCGTGCCGCACGATCTGTCAATGTCACTGAGGTTCTACATCTTTGGCTAGGGGAGCTGCCTTAGACATTTAATCTGACTTGGCGCTTAGAACCAAGAAATTAATTTCTCTTCAAGTGTCTGGGCAGGCGGCAATTAGTTCACTTGAAGTAACATTCATTAGGGGCTCGGTTTCGAAGGGTAGTAAACTAAGATGCGGTGTATTCTACCGTCCAATAAACTTGATAGCATATTTTCTAACGGAATACGTAACAATTTCAAAACACTTACTTTAGGCATGAAATAAATAGAGTATACTGATGCGATATCAAATGCATATTTAAAAATTCTTTGCTATTTTTTAATTATGTTTTATAATAAATAAATTGGTCGGTTATTATTCAACACCGAATTTTTGGTAATAAAATGAATAATAGACAAATAAAAGGATCTTTCAAATTTGTTATTGATTTTTTTATGTTTAATATATCTGTCTAGCGGGGTAGCTTTGCATTTTATATTCCCTATATAATAGTCTCGGTAATTTTGATCCGCTATCTAATATAAGTATACTTGTAAAAAATAAAATCCGTTTTCTTTTCATACTTTTCGGTATGTGAAACAGGACTAAAAAAAATCACCGATGGTTCTTGTATAGCCTAACGCGCCAAACAGTACTAACTGTACGTCTTGCGTGGACGAAATCAAAGCGAATACAAAGCGACTCGGTGCGGTACGAAAATATCAATAGTAACCACGCAATAGTAACCACGTGACAAAACAAACGCCACGATCAGTTTGTTTGATTCGCTTTAAGCCGTGTTTCAATCGCGTTCGCAGTGACTTCGTTCAGATAAGACGTAGGCACACGATTAACAAACAGTACTTGATAATGTAAAAATATTTTTCCAGGATTCAATACCTACGCCTCAGATTACTAAGAAAAACTTTTGGTATAGCGTATAACGTATTGCACAAGCACGAATACAATTATAGACTAAATTTAACCTAAATTATTTTCAAAAATATTCAGTATATATAGATAATTCACAAAAAAACGCAAACATAAACTTCAATTACTATTCTAATTATAACTCTCTTGTGTTGAATAAATATTAAATTTTCTTTAAGCGCTTCATTACAATTCAATATTCATATAGCTTGCAATTCGTTCACTGACTCTTTATATTGTAATTTGTCATTCTCGTGAGTCTGAATTGTCGAATTATTTGAAAACTTTTACAACTGGCGTAAACTATTTCAAGTTTCATCATTAATCATTAGAATAGTGTCTCTTTACCCTAGAGTTTTTGGCGAATTGTTCAACTAAATTCATCAATTTAGTTTTTAATTGTAGACAATTTTGTTTTTGACATATTTCAAAACCATTCCAAATTCGTTAACCAATGACAAACGATTCTATGATACTTCGAACCATTTTTTGTCTAATGAAATATGATTCCATTGTGAATTGAAACTAAAAGTCGCAATTGAATTATAATCTGAACAGAAAATTTGTTTTAGTATACCGTAACGCTTATCATTTACAACCCAGGACCTGAAACGAATGTTTTACAAACAGGAACATTCGATAGCCAATATTTAAAAATTATATATCAAAATGTTTTTTTGCTAATTTATGAACCGTGTCGGCAATACGACTTTACACAAATCAGTGTGCCACAGTGGTAATTTTATGGACTTTTATGTTTTGATTTTTTATCCATGCCTGCTCTTAATGTGAAACATATGGCCTCCTAATGGAGGTATCTCAACAGACTTTCTACAAGAACTGTTTTTTTACTTAGTCGCCTAGCCTCTTTTTCCAAAAAAGAGTTGTAGAAATATAAGGATAAGGCTACAACAAAACCTGTAGTTAACTAATCGCTCCTGCTACGCCCAGTGCTTGAAGATTTAGAAGGGTCCAAGGGTTTCACAAACACCCATGCCTTCATCATTAAATCTTTTTTTTAATGGGTCGGAATCGTAAGGATTTTCCAACTTTGACTCCGGAAAAAACTCCTGACTCCGATGTCAACTCCAAAGCCTTGATAAAAACTCGCTATCTGTATCTTATTACTACGAAATTCTACCGAGCTAATATCAATTCAATCAAGGAATGCATCAACGTGCAGTGAGTTATTGAATTTTAAAAATATACCTTATTTCATTCATAAAAAATCTTTTATCTCATTGGTTACCCAAATTCAAGTTCATCCATGCGCTCGAACGCCTTAAGATGGCGAAAGGCGAAACACGGCTCGTTAGCGACAAAGCTTATGCGAATGTCTATAATTTGAACGATTCAAATTTTATCTCGTACAATCAGTAATATCAGTTGTATTTACAGTTTAAAAAAAAACAAAATTCAGTACGATTAAAGTTACGAGCATTTACACACAAGGATCAAGATTGTTCCTAGATTTTCTTGAGTGAAGCTTTTTCTTTTTTGTACGGCATCCGTATGTAGGTAGTCTGTACGCCAAGAACTTCACGATCGGTCAAGATAAGTCCGTGATTTTAGCGAAACTTTGCAGTTTATTGGTAGGTCTAAAGATAAAAGCTAAAAGCGGCTTTGAGGTTACAGTGTACGATATTCTAGCCGGATAAAAAGTCTTGGGGTTAATTCGAATACGGTTTCTGTGCCTGCCTTGCTTCTTTTTCGTGCATTTTAAATTGTGCGAGCGTTTTTTGCACGTTTTGTATAATCTAACAACCCCATTAGAATTCTAATCAGGCAGTTTATACCAGTAAATACATTATACACTTTACATCTTTGTAATACAATGAAGTCTAACGGTAATACTGTAGAAAAAAATGTTGGCAATTCTCTCCGGTAATCATGTACAAGTTTTTTTTTATCCCGCATCATTATATTTATAATTTCATCACAAATTATATTTTTTTTCCCGTTTACTTTTATAATTGGTCATCATTATTTTGATTACTATTTATATGGAACAAAAAAAATGTATGCAATGTAAAAAATATATTACAATTATAGTCAATAATAGAAAATTTAAATTAACTTTGATTATTCCACGTGTTGTACTACTAACTGTGACACGTGTTTCGCCTTCAGTTCTAATCTTCAGTGTTAGTCTTCAGACTTACTATCACAAAGTTTGCTTAAGTAATGAAGCAAGATTGATTCTAACATTTTAAAATTATGAAATTACAAAATGAAGTTTGGGTTTTTTTGCCTTTTAAGGGAAGCAAGGAGGGGGGTGTAGAATCGAAATAAAGCAAACAAATAATGATACTAATGAGTTGCAATCAATCAGATTATGATTTTCCCTTTTAAAGGGAAGCAAGGAGGGGATTATAAAATCGAAACAAAGCAAATAAATAGAATCATACTACTAATGACGTTAAACGTTACAAACTATTAAACTAATGAGCTGCAATCAATCAGATAGTTTGGTGATTACTCTGAAGATGCCTCTGAATGATGCAAAACACGTGTCACAGTTAGTAACACAATACGTGGAATAATCAAAGTTAATTTAAATTTTCTATTAAAATGAACTTCAACAAAGTTACCGCCGAAACCATCGAAAGTATAGTCAATAATTATTGTGTTGTACTATAAAACGTTAACAAATTACAAGTACTGTAATAACTGCAACCTTATTTCTTTGATTTTTTCTAAAAAGAGAGCAAGGCAACTAACTGACTTAAGTTGATAATGCTCACTATGAGCTAAACTGGTCTTGATCTTGGTAAGTAAAAGTGAAAATAAGTGCAAGGGAATATTGTATTTTCATTTATATCTTGAGCTCAATTTCTCGACTATTGATTTTTCTATCAATTTATGAATTTATTTCCTAAGTTTTATCTGTATTCTGATTGCTGAAATATCACGTTACTTTAAAACTATTGTATACCTCACAGTAAAAGCAGTCATCATGACAGATGCTGTATAAAAAAGCATCTTTAAAATTATGTAACAAAGAAAAATACATGTTCTGTTTTAAAGAAATCGAAACACATTCATTAAACTAAAGCACAATAGGTTTTTAATAAAAATTAATGAAAATTAAATTGATAGAATAGATTTTAATATAATAAAATTTCATAGAAAAATAATAGTTTTTTTTCTAGATCACGTGCCTGACAAAACTTATTGCTTTTACCCGTAACTATTTCTTGCTCAGTCGCGTCTGACGCGTTCAAGCGACATACAAAATTGTCAGTCTGATAAAATTCGACTCTTCTTTTATTTGCGTGCCAACAAGATACGAACTTTCTTAGTGTTGTGGCAGGTCAATTGCATAAAAAATCACGTATAATTATTGAAATTAAAAACTGTCATGTGATAATCAACTATATTCTGCGTAAACGAAACGAACAAGTTATGAAATTGTACAATAAATGTACGCACCCATGCAATAAAGTCATTACAGAATACAGTTGAGTTTGCGTATGGGTAAAAATTCTTTTTCAGTTCAACGAGGTTCTTTTGAACTCTTGACTTGTGATGACAAATGTTTCATTGTTTACTTACTTGGATATACAACACGTTTTGAACGTACTGTCTAAATCAGTGGAGAGGAACCTGCGGCCATTTGGCTACTCTGATGCGGCCTTTTGACTTCAAAATATTTAAAATCATACGCAGACGTTTGGAAAAAGATCGTAATCAACCCATTATGTGGTCGACAGTCGAAAAAAAAGAGGGGGGGTCACCGTTTTATTTACTGCGGCCTTATGTATAATCAGATAAATGAATGTGGTCTATAAAAATGAAAGGTTCCTCACCTCTGGTATAAATAATAAAATTGTATTGAACCAATAAAATAATGCAACGTCACAACCACAAGGTGGCTTTTCAGCGATGTCACATCTTTTACCTTACAAACGTAGCCATAGTGCAACGGTCGGAAACCCAAAGTGTCACAAAAAGGGTAATTCAAACTACTGGACACACTGCGTGTCACTGGAATAAACCTATAAAAAAAATTATAAGACAATTTCATTATATTTTAATATAATAATACAACATTCCAATATTCAAACATCACTTTATACTTTGGAATCTGACACTTTTGGTAAATAGGTTGACGTATTAAATTATATGCATTTTTAAATTATTTTTCATTCACTTTCTCAGAAGTCTGATTCTAAATATAATTATTTTTATTCTGTGTTTTTCATTGGTGATTTTCTTCTATGCTGATTCCATTATTCAACCAGTCAAATACACATATTTTATTAATTTATTTGGCATTTACTTGGTAGAACTCCATTTATAACAGATTAAAATAACAAAGTGTTTTAGCTCTACAGTTTTTAATAATTTTATTCGTTGTTCGTAGTTCTGACGATGGCGCAAGCCGAAATAGCTATCAACGAATAAAATTATTAAAAACTGTAGAGCTAAAATACTTTGTTATTTTAATCTGTTACACATATTTTTTTTAATAATTGCAAGATTTTTAATTACAGAATATTTTTAAATATACGCAGAGTGAAAATAAAATGAGATGATATAAATGATCAATATCAATTCAATTCCGAAAATATACGAGGTTTTTTTATTTTTTAAGAGGAGTTTGTAAAAAATTGGAAAAAAATAATTAGACATCACGGAGCTTTCAAAGATAACTAATGCTTTCGACGTGTGAATAATACTGAGAAATGAGTTTAACTTTGTAAAACAATTTTACAAAAGCTACACTTTGTAATCCAGCAGCCTTAAGTATTTAAATTGTTTTTTTTTTGTTTTTAGTTTTTCATTTTAACAAGTATTGCTGTTTGCTGAAAGCGGTTTTTTAGCTTGCGCGTGTAAAACTTTCCACATTTTTTGCCGGATAACAAACGGCCATGAATTTTTAAAATTCCAAACTTTTCGCTATTACTTTGAAAGCGATACGTTATCTTATTTTTTTATGCAACGTTTTCTTTCCAGTTTAGTTTTGATAAATATACAAGATAACAGTTTTCTTAAACGAGATAATTTTTAATGTAAATAATTCAGTTATTGTAATTAATATTTTTCTACTTGAAATCTAGTTTGATGTTAAACGATTTTTTTATTTATCTCGTTTGGATTGACTGTATTTGAATTTAAATACGTCACTGATTTCAGGCTGATGTTCTTTTTTTATCCATGTGCGCTTCCAATGTGGAGCTTATGGCCTCTTATGTATCTTGAGGTATCTTAAAATAAGTTTTTCTACAAGAACTGTATGTTACTCAGTCACTCAACCTTTTCAAAGAGAGTAGTAGGAATACAATGTAAGGCTAGGACAGAACTATTGGTTAACTAATCGCTACGTCTAAAGGATCGGAAGAATTTAACGGACATTACAAACACCCATGCCTTCGAGTATAACGATAAATCGATCGAAATAATGCTGTTTGTAATGGGACTTAAAACCGTGAGATCCGGATGGAAGCCAACAATGCTAACCACTGCGCAATATTTTATTTTTTTTGACTGACAAATAGTCGTAATTTTAATTAATTGAGCCATAGTGGTGTAGTGGTAAATAAATAGGTACCAGGTCGGTTATTGATTTTTTCCCAATTTTGTTTTTTGTATCCGTCCAAAGTTAAAAAACCATAAGTTTTAAAAATTAAGCAGCAAAAAACGCGCAATTGCTTTTTTTATTAAATGTATTTTTTTTAACCATGTCCGCTCCCAATGTGGAGCATATAGACTCCTAATGGAGTTTATCTGAACAGAAGTGTTTATACGAGAACTGCTTGTTACTCAGTTGCTCAACCTCTCTTTTTCCAAAGAGAGTAAGGATAGAAAGATAGGTCTAGGACAGGATTAGTGGTAAGCTAATCGCTCTCGATACGCCCATAGGATAGGATGAGTGAGAGGAGGGAATTCAAGACATCACATACATCCATGCCTTTGAACAGAAATTCATAAATCGATTGAAAAATCAATTTTATAAAACTGTCCGTACCGGGATTTGAACCCGGGCCCTCCGTAGCCGAAGCCAACAACGTTGACCACTCGACCACACAGGTGGCATTATTAAATGTATATGAGTGAAAATTAAGCAACAAGTCAAAAAGGTGCCAGGTCGCCGACCTGGCCCGACCTGGCCCCACTACAAACGACAAACCTGGTTGACGATCTAACCATCTTTAATAAAAATAAAAAATAAATTAATACATACTTATAATCGAACATAATCCATTTTTGTTGTTGTTGAACATAAGAGCTTTCAAATAACATACTAACGAAACAAACTCGGTGTTAGTGTGTTAAAAAGGTCTGAAATATGTTTTAACAAATATTTTCATTATAATATCTTGATTGAAAATGTGTTACTTATTTTTAAAAGGCAATAAAATATATGTTCAGATATATTTTTCATTTCCTTCCAATGTTGTTAAGGGAATTGGATTTTTTTAGATGTATATTTCTCTAGCGACGTTGAACTTTTTCCAATGTGTCAAGCTAACTATCCTTAGATAGTAATATAGAGATTGTAAATTGCCATTATATAGGTCAATAAGAGAATTATTCATATACACTAACGGATTTACAAGTATTTAAATTAAAGGATTGAGTATCTGGTCCCTTAGTAATTGACATCTTCGTGACTGTCTTAAATCGATCTTTTCTATACCTTTTTTCTTCGTATAAAAAGGTTTAGCAATTGTGTAACAAGCAGTTACTTGCTTAATATACCTCCATTAGGAAGCAATATGCTTCACATTGGGAGCCGACATGAACTTTTAAAAAAATTTCGACTTATTTTATAAACATTGAAAACATGTATTTTCCAAATCAGTGTTTCTCAACCGGAGGCCACAGCATGTTCAAAAGGGCCATGGAGAAAAAATAATTTTAGGGAAGTCACACCACAGTTTTGGGGGTTCACGGCCAAATATCCATAAACTCCCAAGTTTTGAAAATCGGGCAGTGACAAAATATTTTGAAATTTTGGGAAATCTGACCACGGGCTTAAAAATGTTGAGAAACTATGGTCCAAATAATAAAGTGAAAAATATCAATGTATTTTAGTTCTAAAATTACAATTTTATAAATGCATAGTTGATTTAAAAATAATAATCATAAATATGTTTAAACTTACATTATCTAAGATATGAGCCCATAATAGTTAGAAAGTGGCAGCTTAGTAAAAATTGAGTTTGATTCGCATCAATATTTCACAACTCCTAAAGTATCGTAAAATTGACATGAGCTCAGTTAATATACACCTCAAAAGTGTTATCTCCCTAAAATAAAAGTATGCAATACACGAACCAGATATTGATTTGATGTACATATTATAAAAACAAACGCATCCATCTCCAATTTTTGTTTGTATGTTAGCTTAATATTATATGTGTAAGTTATTTCGTATGTATTGTGATAAAATATAAACATGTGTGTTTTGTTAGTAATAATTAATGACAAATAAAGACCTACAATCTCTTTTTTCGGGGGGTGCGTAGATTATTTTTTTCAAATTTAGGGGTCCATGTCATGAAAAATTTTGAGAATCACTGATATTAAACCTTCAATTTTGCAAAGTTTTGATAATTATATCAACTTTAAAGTTCTTTACAGTGCGAAAAAAATCCTCTCTTGTATGACATACGTATGGAGCTCCGTACACGTGGAACCCCAATAAATTACTGTTTGCGGTTTGTTTGACTGAACCCGTGTCACACTGTGACACTTTACATGTCCTTTCAATATACCAACCAGCCATTACAGAGAAAAAGGACGCATTTCGAATTTAAAAATTACCAACGAAAATCTCTGAAAAGCCCCTATTACTTTCATTAAAGCAGCCCTAGCTACTTTTCTATATACATATGTATGCAGACTACCAACACTTGCTTATTTTACTAGCAACAAGTGAACTATTTTCTTTGTAATTAATTTCATGTACACTATTTTTTACACGGTGGATACGTTCCACAAAAAAAAACCGTGTGTAAAATAATAGTGACAAAAAAGTGATAAAATTCATAGATTTTTTTTAGATTGGTTCCCTGAGTTTTATAAACCGTGTTACTTGTGTTACTTAGCCTTTTTACTGCCGTAGAAAAGGCACTTATTTACCTAGCACGCCAGCTATAATTTCCAATTATTAATTTAATTAGTTATTGACAAGATAACTCGTCTCTGACGTGTTGAGCACGAATTTTTTTTACGAGATATCTCGTCTGTGGCAGCTATCGAGTTAAAAAAAGAACAACATTTTGGTATAGAAAATTGTTTTAATCGAAGTAATAATTAAGACTCGCCAATAAATTACACATATATCGACTGTTAAAGTAAAAATAACGTAATACACACTTTTTCTTCGACTTTTTTTTCTTGGATATCAAATTTATGGAGCTTAACGTACCAGGACGCGTAAACGTCAAGGTTCTTCATCGCTTACCTCAATATTGGTATCTTAATCAAGCTATTCATTTTGAAAAACTTAAAGCCTGCGAAAACTGCGATCATGAAAAATGTATTAGATTAAGTTAATTTATGAACCAGTTTATCAGTTTCATAAAAACTGTACGTAATAGGATTCCAACTTGTGACCTCCGTGTTGTAAATCAACAACGTTGACACTCGATCATTCACGTTCATTACCAGTTTCAAATTTCATATATTATTTAAAACAAACAGTTACTAAATTTGTATAAGATGTTATATTTCAAAAGTGGGTCACACGAAAAAATGGACAACACCGATGAGGCAAAATTTATTCAGGATACTGTTGCACATTTTATGGAAAATGTACAAGAGTCTGAAGAAGCCTTTAATGATGGCATCACTCTATCAAAATATGGACACATGAAGCAGATAATATTTCTTGGGACATCAATGGCTATATCAACAATGTAAGAGTACAACCAGGGAAACTTTGGCGCAGTTAACCAGTTCAAAAATACATTTATCAGTTACCTTTTTCATCACACCACCTTGCCGGATCCGTAGTACTGTAGTTAACGCCGTTGGTTTCCTTGACGGATCTTACTGGTTCGAGTCTCTGTTATGTCTGCTATTTCAACCGGCTTATCGATTTTCATTCGATGGCATGCGTGATTCTGATTTCCGAAAAATTCTCTCCACCTTTACAATTCTCAAATAACAGAGCGTAATGAAAACGATTGGTTGACCACTAGTCTCGTCATGCTTTGTCTTTCTAACATTACAAATCACTGAGCAACTGTGTTACAAAAAGTTATTGTAGAAAAAAAAACTACAGTTGAGATGCCTCCATTACGAGACCATATGTTACACATTGTTAGTGGACGGACATGTATTTAAAAAAAATGTTAATAACGAATATATGATAATATTGGTTAGTACGGTAAACAGTTTTTTTGATAAATAATATAACAGATCAATATAAAAACTTGGTCAGAATGTCTTAATTTTACATCTAAAGTTTTCATATTTATGGTGTTTGTGTACGGGCTATATTTACATCAAGTTGAATCTCGATAGAATACCAATTTAAGGCAAATTCAGACTGAAATTATGGTGGTATTTTACAATAAACAAACATACTAATGTAACGCATCGAATAATAACGATAAAAGCATACCTAACAGGCGATAAATTTAAGTCAAGCTTAAATGATTTATTTGTAAATTTAAGAGGAAGTTTTTAATTAATTCCTTGTTCAAAATATACAGGTCTCGAAATATTCGGACTAGTACGTTAAATTCAATAAATTACGTTATGCAATTACGAGGAATACAGAAATTTGTTAATATATTCTTAAACTTAAACTTTAGCTATAGAATAATTTAAACACGACAATAAATAATGTGGGCGTTCAATTTATTATTCATAAAAACATCGCATATTTTTGTTTTTCCTACAAATTAAGAAGAGCGAAATTTGCATTTATAAATATTTTCCGAATAAATTAATAATTAAATTGCTTTGTTTACCGCAAATTTGCCACCTGTTTACCATTTTTAGTTTTTTACGTTAACAAAACAATTATCTTTTTATGTTCATTCAAGATTCTTTTTCAGTTGTATTAAATTTCCTTGGAAGTATTTTTTATCTATTACAACATAAGTTTTAACCTTAGGCAGTGTATTGTAGATTGTCTTTTTGTAATACAAATTATTTGAAGATACGCAAAAGTGTGTTAATTGTGCGAAGTTATTTCTTCAATAATTAATAACTAGGGCTTACAATCCTGGCATCCCGTCCAATTCTGCGATCTTGAAATTCCGGGATTGTATACTGGTTGCAAGTTGTAGGCCTTACAACCCTTAGTGGCCCCTAAGCGGCATAAAATTGGGTTATAGCAATAGCCGTGCGAACAACTAGTTCAATCCTAATTGCATTATTCTATCCTTGCCTTCGCTAAAGGAGATGTTTAAAAGGGATATTGAAACCATAAACTCAACATATTTTAATTCATTTAAAATAAATGCTTTAAATGCATTCTACACAAAAATCTTTAAAATAAAGGGGTTGCCAAATTTTACATGCCTTGTTAAATCATAATTTTAAAATATGTAAGATAATATACTTTTAAAAACTCGTTGAATTAAAGTAGCACAAATATTTTTGTTACGGAACCTCGAGAGGGGAAGTGACCCAACTAGTAAAACGGAAAAACATTTTTCTTGTACTTTTAATTTCACGTCTTTATTTGGTGTTTTGATGGATTGCATATTTTCATTTTAAGGATATACTATTGCAATGTGATAATGTTAAAAATATCAAAGTATTTAGTATTACAATTTTCTTATAAAATTAGTTTATAGCTATTTTGGCGTATGCCATCGTCAAAACTACGTATAAGCCTGCATTTACTCAGCTATATATATTGGCTTAGAAGAGGTACACAATTAGTGGCGTATTAAGGGGGGTGTGGTAGGGGTGGACCCCGGGTGGCGTATTTTTGGGGGCAGCATTTTCAAAAAACATGCAATATTTTTCAAAACATTATATTTACAAATTAAAAAAATAAGACGCTTGTAATAAAAACTCCTAGTTCATTGTTAAAAATAGAAGAAGTGATTTAAAAACAAAATTAAAGAAATTTTTGTGGGCGGCAAATTTAACGTACGCCCCGGGGGGCAGGACCTCTCCCTACGACACTGTACACAATACATCTTGGTATGTACTCTAACCTACCAATTTATATTACAAATTATAGTATTATATTTATTTATTTAAGCTTAACCATGTAAATGCCAATTTAATCAATTACTATTGCAATGTGTATTAACTGAGGTTACTTCATTTTAACGATACTTTAAGAGGTGTAGAATATTAAAAATAATCTAATTTTTTTTTTCTAAAATACTACTTGACTCTCTTCACCTCTGGTGGGCCCATATATCTTTGCGTATCAAATAAATTATGAAGGTCTTAGTCGCACGGTGTCTGGAAGTATGCTGCTTCAGCAATCAGACGTAATTCGTCTCAGCAGCGCCTTCCTTTGCTTCTCTTCAAAGGCATAGAACCGTGCTCTGTAAACTCATTCTAGCGATGTCCAACGATGTTAATAACGTTACTGAGAAAAACAAGTCATCAATTTTAGAAAGCAAGCATTTTCAAAAAAAGCTTTGAATATAATAAAACACCTTTCAAGTTTTTACTGCATCCAACTCAAAACATAAGATTATTCAAAAATAATTCCGTTAAGATCACATTATATATTTAGCAATTTTGATTGAATTCCCAGTTACTTAAAAGAGTATATATTCACTCTTTTATGTTATATTCAATAAGGTAAACACGTTGGGTACGTAGTGTAGTGGTTAAAGTCTTTGGCTTCCGTCTGGCTTTGGATCTTTCAATAACTGAGCGTAGAAAGAGCGATTAGTTAACTACCAGTCTTGTCCTAACCTTATCCTTCTATCCTACTACGCTCTTTGGAAAAGAGAGGTTGAGCGACTGAATAACAAAAAAATCTTTCAGAAGAAGTGTTATGGATTTAATTAAAACACTTTATTATTGTAGATGTTTAACTTTATTGGCATTACATAAGTTTTATACAAACAGTATTATAATAATTCACTTGATCGAAAATTAGAATACAGAGAAGTCTTGGTAAGTTAAACTGAGCTATTGGACCCTTTTATTAGCAGTGACTTGTTTTAAAAGGATGTTCGTTTTTGTCGATCGAAAGCTTATTGTTGCATTGAAAGTACCAATCATTGTTTATGGTTAAGATTTATTTAATAAATCTTTTGGCGGATGTATATTTATGGTAATATTTAGTTTTGATTAGATGTGTATTGAAACTTTACATAATATTCGAGTGCGAGTAAATAAGATAAATTATAATTATAGCATGTCAAGGGGTAATCAATATTGTACAGTGAATAATGGGGTGTATACATAACGAAAGTTCTGTTGAGATACCTCTATTAGTAAGCCATATGTTCCACATTAGGAGCAAACATGGCTTAAGAACAATACAAAGTATTTGGTTTCACGAGAATTATATAAGTAAGTAAGCTTCACGCCATCGTCAGAACTATGTTTTATATTAATTTAACCTCGCTTTTGATACTGGCTACGAGAAATACACAATATATCTTTTCACCTGTGATTCTGCAAGTGACTGAGATTAAATTTTCAATTACATAATTTCGCTTCTTGTATGCAGAACGTAGACGATGTTATCAAATCATAGTCAAAGCAAATTCGTTCAAACTTCAATGAATACGCAAAATTACTTGATCTTCTTGCAATGTTTTAAGTAAATGTGATGAATTAATGTTTTCTTTTCACTTCTTACTTTATTAGCAATCAAACAGATAAAAAAAACTCCTAACGATAAAACTTAAATTTGATATTTTCTGCTAACCTTCTTTTATATATAATTAGCCGTTTCCCAACAAGCGTTGCAATGCCACTCAAAGAAAGAATGTGTTTGTGTTTAAATTGTGTTTATTGAAGTGCATGTTTTCTTTTTTTGTCTCTTTGACGGTTGCTGTCGATTGTCTATAGTACGACACACGCGCCACATACTCTTAGTTAATTTTACTATTACCTTTACGTAAGTGCAAGCATACGTTGTCAAAATGACCTGTATGGCAGACATTCAAACTTTGAGTTTTATATATCGACTGTGGAAAGGAAAGAGGTTGTAACCCACACATTTTACAGGAGAGACAAAAAACGTTTTTTGATGATTTTGGGTCAAATTAAAATTATAAAATATACACAACCTTGAAGAGATTGCTTGAGAGAGGCTGATAAATTAGTTTTTAAATTGGCTTTATCCAATATTAATTAAATATTTTTTAAAAAAAAACATTTTTTAAGCCTTGTTTCCTGATCGCATTTTTCACAGGACTTTCTTTTTTCAAACTTAAAAGATAAATTTAGGTACTAATTTTTAAATATTTTTAATGGAACGTGTATGAAGTTGTATACATTTTGATTATTGAAAAAAAACTGTTTTGAATAAGTTGATTTTACTATGCCTATAACCTTCCCGAAAGTGCAAGCAAAAAGTTTGTCAAAATTTTATTACAATCGGATGAGCGGTATGGCAACGCATAAAGTACGAACAAACAAACAGTCATTTTTATATTTTAGATAAATACTTGCATATAAATTATGTCGATAATAATCAATTCACGTATTCAAAACCTGAGAGCTACTTAATATCACATAGTCCGTGTGTGTGACAGTCTGTCTTACACTATTTATAAATAATGGAAGCAGGAACCCAAAGCTAAAATCAAGTTCAATTAATTTTCACATTGGCTTCTGGCGACACGCGGGCATAAAATAATATATTTTAATGTTGAAACGGGTTAATGCCACAAATCATCTTAGACAGGGACGTTCGATATAGTTGTAATTTACTGAATTTAGATAACCTTTAAATATGAATTATAGGCATTATATAATTTATTGTTACGACGATGGTAAGGATTGGATTTATCACACCCTTGTACCAAAACTGACACAGTCAAAAATGAGATAAAACAGATAACTTCAACAAATGTTTGATTATAAATTCATATTCAACTAGTCGCCTGCTGTGGCTCAGTTGGATAGAGCTTGCTCTACCGACCACGCAGGTCTGGGTTCGATTCCCGTTAAGATCACAGTAAATTTGAGAATTATTCAATTCAAAGTTGTGATCGAAGACTGGGTGTTTGTGATGTCAATTCGTATTATTTCCTTTCCTCCCATCTTTCTGATCCTTTAATGACTGGGTGTAGTAGTAGTGATTTGTTAACCACTAGTACTTTTCTAGCCGTATCCTTTTTTACCTACTATTCACTTTAAAAAAAGTGAGGTTGAGCGACTGAGTAACAAACATTTCTCTTAGAAAAAAACTTCTGTTGAGATATCTCCATTAGGAGGCCACATGCTCCACAATGGGAGCGGACATGGATAAAAATAATCAACTCGTAAAATTATACAGCAGATGGAAATGCTAATGTAAACATTCTCTGTTTTTTTTGCGCATAGTGCGCCAGTTGTAATAAATTTTGATCCATACAGACAGACAGAAATCAATAAATGTATATCAGAAATTGTTCTTAATTTTTATTTCAGTTTAAAAGTTTTCTGCGATATTAATAACAACCAATCAATTACTGATATTTAAATTATAATGTTTATAATGACGGCTACTTTAAATTTGAAATCTTAACAATTATTTTAAATTATTAATCCACAATAAGATTTTAAAAAATCACAAAGCAAATCGGGTAATTATGGATTGCAATGAAGTGACTGTTTGTGTTTTTACGTGAGAAGACCACGCGAACATTACAATTTAAGAATAGGGGAACATCAAGCAGGTTTATAGGTTTAAAAATGGCATGAAGGTTTACCAACCGTTCAATATCAGTAAATCATTCGTTCAACACGTATGTGACCATAAATTATTTTACCAAGAAATCTTTCAAATAAATAAACAGTTAAATAGTTTGCCGATTTTTAATAAACAAGAACAAGACCTTTAAAATCAAGTAAGTATAAATAGCTGTCGTAGAATAATCATAAATTTGTCTAGCTATCGAAATTAGAATGACTTTCGATAATACCTCTTTTATTTAAATCAGTTTCTATTTCTGGGTTATAGCCGATAGGATTGCTTTTAAGTGATGATTGACTCTAAAGATCAAATTTATTTTCAATGAACTTCAGACAATTTAATTGTTTAACTATTTTCCTAATACATTCATTAATATCAAATCATACTAAAATTAATCCAGGCCGCTGTCAATAGTTTTAAAGCCACGTAGAAATATATAATCTTTATTATTCATTAAAAGTTGAAAAAACAATCAAAATTTTACATCCTTTATTGAAATGATAATCAAATAATCGTTTGCCATAATTTATCTTGAATTTAGTAGACTATTTAAATAGGATTTTCATAAAACGGACTTAGATACACAAAGCCAGTTTATTTTAAGCTTTTCCTAGCAATCTTTTCAGATAATGTCTTATTCTGCAAAGGAAGCACAATAAACTACGATTAAATTAGATCGAAAATCAGTACTCCTAGATTTGTTCTTAAAATAAAATGGCTGAAGGATTCATCAAAGTCACCTTCACCAGTCGTAGTTAGCCGTCAAAATAACAAAAAAAAATGTCACGTGTTTTCTACAAAATGGAATAAAGCTTTTAAACCTGAATCACAATTAAAAATATAGCATTTTGAAACTTTTCAGTTGTAGATGTTTTAATGGTAGTCTAAATCTTCTTTTTAGCATAAAGGATATATATGTAAAAATATTATACGGATAATTAAGTTTCTCCGATGTATCTTTCCTTCATTTCGATTATTTATTGAGGTTTGATAATTACTTGAGATAAATAGCCATGTAATAGGTCGGTATCTTAATGATGAAGATGCATGCATAGTTGATGAAATGAACAAAGCAATACACAACTATTGTATCATATATGATTTTATTAAAACTGAACCATAACATAACATCACAACAACTTTATCATTCTGGAAACTCTACCAAGTTATTAATTCTGATGTTCCTTCGTATTAATTCAGAAATTTTTATCATAAAAATAAAGATAAACTAAGCTAATTGTGATGATATGAAATATTTTTAATTGGTTTTTAATCAATGATTCTAACAATTAAATAAAAATAAATTTATGTTGTCAGGAGTGGGCTGTAGAGAGCTTGCAATGGCTCGAACGAGCTCACTGTTGAATTGTATTTAGGCCGCCGAGCTGCTTGTTAAATTGATTAAAACAATATTCTCAGATTTATGTATATAGTGTATAAATATGCATAGTGATGAAATTTAAGAACGCAGTGATATTTGGTGTTTCTGAAAGTTATATTGACCTAAGACGGCTCAAGTATAACCAGTGTAGTGGGGCCAGGTTGGGTCAGGTTGACGACCTGGCACCTGAAAATGAGGAAGTCGCCCTGCCACCTTTTCGACTTGTAACTTAATTTTCAAGTACATGCATATATTTAAAATCGTTTTTTATTGATTTAATTGTTAAAACATGTGTTTTTTAACTTCTGTCGGATATAAAAAAGAACAACAAAAAAAAGGAAGAAATCAATGACTGACCCGGTACCTATTTATTTACCACTACACCACCATAACGCGTGAAACATGGAATTGTAGCGAAAATAATTAATCTTAGAACTGTTCACTTTTGTAATCTTGTGTGGGTAAACACATTTTCAGCTATTGATATTGTTTATTATATAACGGTGCATTGTGTACTATAAATATTTAAAAATTTGATAGGCTTAATCATTTTTAAGTATAGGAGAAATGAAAAATTCACCCCATCTTTTCGATCACCACGAATAGCTTTGAGAATAAGCGAGCCCATTTGTTTTTGCAGCCATGTTTTGGCAACCCCCGCTGTATGTAGTTATCTTATTTCAGCAGAAGATTCAACAGACGAATCAAGGTTAGAAACTCATAGTGTACCTAGACTGCTACTCTAGTCAATAAGCAGGGAAAGTATTTAAATCAACTATTTAAAATCATTACCCAATTGCATTACAGTATTACAGTTTTTATTGAAAATATTGGCGTGCGAAATTGGATATCTTTTTAAATACAAAAATCTTAATAAAGTTATCACTTTTCTCATTAATATATGAAGACAGTTAGCTATTACATACTGTCTAGTGCAGAGGCAATTCTCGTATAAAGTTGACCAGCAAAAAAGTGCACGAAGTCCGATAAAACTCTTGTGATTCAGCCGCCGTAATCAATCACACTCGATGACGTTTTGTCATTTCTGGATCTTTAGTGTACCAGCAATATATATATTTTTTTTAGTAAACAGAGACATCCCAAAGAGAAACGTCTTTTCACACACAATGAGAGAATTTCTCGATAACGAATTGAATAGAATGTTATGACAGTGATGATTTATGATGATCAGTACTCAGTACGTCATTCAAATATTTCATACCATTCTTCATCAATGAACTTGTAATGGCCGGATTTCCATCTGGAAAATGACAGCTCTTATGATTGTTTATAAATGGTTTCTACGACTAAATAAAAACTTAGGATTTATAGAAAAACGAATAAGGAATTAAAGCAATCACAAACTTTATTTTTTGTATTTATAACACATAATATTTTGGAATAATCGATGTCTTACTTGGGCGAAGTCACTGCGAACACGATTGGAACGCGGCTTAAAGCAAAATAAAACGAATCAAAATATCAAATAAACTGATTACGGCGTACTTTTTGCTTAAAAAAACTTCCAATTGAAAATGTTCGTTCGCTTACTGAATCCGTTACCAATAATTAAAAAATGTGAAATAATGTACTACATATTATATTCTTCAAGAAATG
The DNA here is from genome assembly GCA_030503985.1 of Himalopsyche tibetana. Lineage (NCBI taxonomy): Eukaryota > Metazoa > Arthropoda > Insecta > Trichoptera > Rhyacophilidae > Himalopsyche > Himalopsyche tibetana. The sequence goes on from JAPJYX010000005.1 coordinate 28,783,375, forward strand.
ATGGTGTTAATCAAAATCATCGTTGATATCGTAATTTAAATTAGTTGTCAATATTTCGATTATGTTTATTATGTATTTTTATAATAATGATAGGGTAAAAATAGCAACGTATTTAGTTCTACAGTTTTTTTATATTTAATAGTTGATAGCTATTTCGAATTTCGCCATCGTCAAAACTATTATTAAACTTACACTTTTCTCAGCTATATACACTGGCTCCGAATACACAATGCATCGTGTTATTCACTCTTACATCGTAATTCAAATAACAATTAGAATATTACACTTATTAAATATGACTCTTGTGTTACGAAGAACGATAATCATTCTGGGGTTTTTAAACATAAATTAGGTTAAATTAAACTGATGAACTTAAACCTATCATACATATTGCAATCAATAACGGGTATAAGGCAACGGTGATACAAAATTTACTATATAGAAAACAATTAAAACTCTCAAGGCAACTTATTAACCCTAACGTAATACAAGAGTACCGCTTCTTTAGATCAATTATAATAATGGTTTGCAAATCGTGAAAAGGGGCGGCAATGGGTGAAGTTAGCACAGCGATAAACAAAAATTGAATACATTAACAATGATTTATTCATACATTTAAAACTACAAAAAACCTCGAATGTCATTGAGTGAAAAAATGAAAACTTGTTACCCATAAGCAAATTGACCTCTGCGTCTTTTCAATAAGGCCAATCAATTGATAAGATGCCATTCTAGCAGTTGTAATTTATAGAGGCAAGTAATTAGAGGTCCTTGTTGTCGACATCATAAAAGCTAATGACAGCGACCCTCATATGTTAGGAAAGGGATGTAAGTAAGGATGTCGTACAAAGACACACCCTTTGCCAATTTGGTTATTTGGGGCGTTTGTCGTCTATTCTCTGCGAGCATTATACAGCCAAAGGGTAAATTTATAAAAGGAAATTCAGAGATACGCGCCGGAATTCTCGCTTTCATTATCTGTTCTTAAAAATGTGTGATGTAATAGATAATGAAAAATATTTCGGGAATCATTACCATAAACAATTGTTCCTTGATATTATTCATTAAGTCATTTTATCAGATCTATTTTTGGAGTTGGTGGCTTCAGCGGTGAGCTGCCAATACGTTAACACGGTACTCGCTTTATATCAAAGCAATTTTCGGTGTTTTGTTCAAGCAGTGAGTATTTTTTATCACTTATATGCAACTATTAAACAAGCAATCCATTGTTACTTAATACACTTATAATTTGTAACAATATGCAATTTACCGTAAACTTATCAATGTAGATGGCCAAAAATGTGCTACTGTGTACACTGAAGCTGTCTTAGATAGTATAGTATAAGTCATAAATTGCATTTTTATGTACTTATTTGATATAAGAATATTGTTTTCTCTTAAAATAATGAGGGGCTCACGCGAGCCCCTCCAAGCCATCTCCAGCCCACCCCTGGGTGGGTTATCTTTAGAAAAACACATTATTTATTTGTACTTATTTCCACTTTAATACACCAATATCAGGACTCGTTTCTCTCATGGCAAGCATTATCAGTTGATAATGCTCACCATGAGTGAGACCGGTCCTGATCTTGGTATATAAAAGTGGAAATAAGTACAAAAGAACTTTTTTATTTTCTTAATATAATGCCTTTCCATCAAAAGAAGCTTATATATTAATTTAATAAAAGTACCAAAAACAGTGGTACAATTGGTCTGACATTTGAAGCTGGCATATTTAGAAAATAATAAGCCCAAAAGAACATTTTTTTATATCTTTTATACTTCACAGAGAAAAGATTTAAATAATTAATCTTTGTACGCTGTCTTCTTAGCTTCGTTATTATATGATGTGTTTTGCTTGCTGTAATTCAATAAACATTATATACATTATAAGTAAGTTAGTTATGTACTATCAATGTTAGAGGAATCAATAGTATCTGGACAAATTGTTTCTAGTTAAGCGATAAAAACTGTACTGAGGAAATAGTTCTGGGTTAAATTCCTGGTGATGTCAATATAAAGTTTTGATTATTTCAACATAATATTTGCGAGGTTGGGTTTCATATATCTTTTCTTATTTAATTTGTTTTTTTTAAGCACACAAATGTTTGGTTCAAAATCGGTTCTGTCCAGCATTTCTTGGACTATAAATGTGAAGAGTAAAGTATTTTTGTGTAGATAGCTTTGTGTTTTTGTAGATAACCACTCAATTTCGAGTGGTATAAAGAAAATCAAATACATGGCGCATCTTTGTACATAAAAATGATGCAATACATTATATTTTCCCCCATGAAAATAGCTATACATTGTAAGGGTGACATTTTTTATATCTATAAAATAATATTGGTTTACGAGAGGGAAGAGCACATTTCAATGATGAGTTTAAATTGGGCTTAAAAGCATATTAAACTTTTTTTTCTAAGTGGGTTTAGTATTGGATATTATTCAATGTCAATTAAACGCCATCGAATACTTTTCTTTTTAATATAATGCATTTTATAAGCCATATTGAAGTCACGGAGAACTTTTATTCCTATCCAAAATTTAAAAAAAAAAACGCAAAGTCGTTGTATAGAGACCCTGCATGACTATATGGTCATGCTCATCCTTTTATTACCGTGTAATATTGAGTACGGACAATAGTAAGGTCAAAAGTGACCGTATGAGCTCGCAAACATTCGGGGTTGAAATATAGCTAAACGTGATTTTTTTTAAAATATTTACAATTTGACCTTTTTAGATCAACATAATTTCAATACAAATATATTAGCAAAATAACTGTAAATAATTTGATGTTTTTATAAAAAAATAACTAACAGTTTCAAAAAGTAAATTAAAAAAAACGGAAATTCAAAAAATCACATGTACTTTTGGAGGCCGTTTCTGTCCCCACAGCTGATGACTAACTGTAGTCTGTACCCTTCTTAACCAAATATGAGCAAAAGCAACGATATCCAGGTAGAAAAAGGATGAATAGTGGGATCAATAGATAACGGTGTTTACTGTGACCATATGGTGACGCTCGTCCTTGGAGGGTTAACGACTTTTAAGTTTTTGTTGAAAAATTTTAATACTCTTTAATAGAAATGGTAGAATCCACGGCTGAAAACGAATACATATAACGAATTCACAAAAAAATAAAAAATACTTCGTTAGTATTCAATTGAAATCATCTCGAGCGCTGGTACTCTATTTTGACAATTTACTTTATTTGCAAGTAAAAACGATTATCAGACTCTTACGATGCCACTTGAAAAGAATCGCCTCCAGTGCTCGAGCAGGATGATTTATTCAGTCTTGTCAAAATGAGAAATTACGCCAGGGCAGGTGTTGCATAGATTTTGGCAGCCAAGTGAAAGAACGAAGCGGGGACTATTATCGAGGCGCGATGTCTTCTCTCGGCTCACGCGAATAATGACACTCGAGTTAGGTCACTTCATCATTTCCTTTCATTCATGACTGCTTTAATTAGAGCCTTCAATCATTTCAGGCTGTGTAAAAAGGCTAGACGTGACATTGAACAATTTTTCATTTTTTTTAACTGTCACCTTGAACTTTTTTTGCAGTGTTTTTCGAATATTTTTTAGTTACGTTTTCTCGGAACATCAAATTAAAATCGTAGCATAATTTGAAAACAGACATTTTTTCATAGAATTTTTCCGAGTTTAATGCGTTCCACTAAGACATATTAATTAAACGATATATTTGTTTTCGCAATTGAATTTAATATTCTAATCAGTACTTGTTTACGAGATTATGTTTTTTATCCATGTCCGCTCCCAATGTGAAGCATATGGCTTCCTAATGGATATATCTCAACAGGTGTTTTTCTACAATAACTGTTTATTAGTCAGTATAAAAACCCAAAACATAATTGTAAAACAAAATCTTTAGTTAATGTGATAGACAGACAAATCTTACTTAAGGGAGAAAAAAATACTTAGTAATGACGTTTTTACGATCTTTCGTAGATAAAATCAAGCTAGCTTATTATATTAAAGTTTTATTCAGGTCTGTAGAGAATGACTCCATAGTCTACGAATTTCTATTTTATATTCTGTTCTGTTTATTTCTGTCCGAAGGCATGGATGTATGTGATGTATTAAATTCCCTCCCAATCATCTTAAAAAAACTGACGTAGCAAGAGCGATTTACTAACGACTTGTGCTGTCCTAGTTTTATTCTTCTATCAACACTCTCTTTGAAAAAGAGAGTCTTTGAGCAATCGAGTAACAATTTTTTTTCGTAGAAAAATTTCTGATAAGATACCTCCATTAAAAGACTATATGTTATACATTGGGGGCAGACATGGATTAAAAAAAAAGTATTATTAGATTAGAGATATACAACTACATCCTCCTAGCATGAAAAAGTTTACCAACCATTCCATAACACATCTAAGGTAGCTATTTGCATAAATTATTAAAACAGAATGTAACTTTTTCAAACGTTTAGCTCATCGCCACATTTATAATAAAAAACATAACTACCTTTGTTGGCCACATTAAAAAGTTAGCAACCTCAAACAAATTTAAACGAAAAATAAAAAGGTTTCATAATTAAAAAAAAAAAAGAGTTTATGCTGCAGCTGCGTACGAATATAGTTTACATTTTTTTACTACGTGTGATAAGCAAGGACAGGCTTTTTTAATGTGACTGTGGAATATTCCTGAAATGCGACTCAGTATTGCAGGATGAGCAAGCTTTTCCTTTGATGCTATTCCATCGCATAACTCTCTGCGCCGCCCACACTGGCGAATTCGAAATACCCAGAGGATGTTTGGCATGCATGCAAAATATTTCCGCAAAGCAACTTCAGCCGACCCTTCGACATCAGTATATATATTTTAAAAATGTGACAAAGTTTTTATACTGTTCATGTAAAAACTTTTATAATTACTACCAGATACATAAAAAAAACTCGAAAGGTATATCATTTGTTGTATTTTTATATTACGTTAAATATTTACGCAGACCTTTTTTCTTATTTTTAATGGTAAATTAGTCTCTTTTCCCAATTTTCATACAACTAGATAATTTAAATAGTCATCGTTGTCGTTTGTGAATTCATATTCCAATTAATTAAAATATTATATATGACAAATTGGCAGCAAAATAAATTGAATTAAACTAAAATATATTTCCTCATTTTTTTATTCTATATTCAAACCATGTTATCGTATATTTGCTCGTTTATTTAAAACTTCAAAATGCAATTTGAGTTTCTGTCAAATAATTAATAAAATAAATTTATGTGTAATGCTTTTAAACATTATCTCATCGATTCTTCAGACCCTTAACAAAAATTTTGGTATAGCTTTGAAGTTACAGATAATATTATCGTAGTTTTATCGAAAATATAACTTTTGCTTATAAACTATATTTTTAAAAATATAGAAAATAAATTTACTGAGCATTAGAAAATATAAACGCACTTATCAATCTGTTTTTTTGGTTAATTTCTTTAATTTATTTCACATAATAAAAAAATATATTATTGTGACAAAAGCTTCTTTGAGTCGTTGGGTCCGTCATCCATTTGTAAACGACATCGATAACGGTGCTGTCGGGTTGGAATCCCTATTTGGACTGTATTAAGTCTGAAATTTTCTCCTACCCGTCTGTTCTTAAAAACGGGACATAGCAAGAGCGATTTACTAAAAACTAGTAATTTCCTAGCCTTATCCGTATATCATATTATCACTTCAAAAAAGAGAGGATCAGGAACTGAGTAGAAAGAAATTCTTGTAAATAAAATTCTTTTAAGATATCGCCATTAGGGAGGGGTCCAAATGTTTCATATTGAGAGTGGATATGGATTAAAAAAGTAAAATATTTCTCAAAAATTTCTTTCTAAAAACAAATATTGTTATACTTTGTAAATAATTCATTAGCATGTTATATAAGCAGCCTTCTTAGAATTGCTTTTGTGAAAGTTGAAAATGTTTATTAAATATACATCTAACGATTTGTAAATAAAATGTGAAATAAACATGTTTATGTTACCTTAATAATTATTAATTAACATTTATGTTGGGGTTAGTCTGTTTCAAGAAATTGTCATGGAACAAATACTCAAAAATAAATTAATGTTTGCCTAATTATTTATACCGTGATAATTTCCAATGAATTTTAATTTGCTGTACAAACATTTCTCGGATATTGTATAAACCAACGTTTGCCGTTCCAATTATAGTTTTTGTTTTAGATTGCTTTTTTTTTTGAATTTACAGGTTCAAATGTGACTAACATGAAAAATATAAATATATATATTCCTGTATCAACCGAGGTCAGACGGGGCTGCGTTTTAGTTCCGTTCCTCTTTATTATAATGTTCGAAATACTATTTAAATTTTTATTATTATTTACATTCGGATGTGTGACCGAGTGACCGATTTTTTTTTTTATTTTAACTTTTTTTTGATTTATGGTTTTTATTTCCCGACTTGCATAAATATTTTTTTAAAGAATGAGTAATTAATGTTTAAGTTTTTATAAAAAATTTCGAGCAATTTATAATTCGAGCATTTGACGTTCGAGGAATTGGTTATTCGAGGAACTTTTTATTCGAGCAATTGCATTCGAGCAACCGGCTCCCCAATCTGAGGAATTCAATTTCATTTGACCGAGGCATCGCCGTTGCCACCAATCAGAAGTTATGCAAATTATGCAGACTTCGCTATAATATAAATTTGACAAATCTGTCGAGGGTATTCAAAAGACAATGTTTAGGCTCCAATTCCACTGGTATTGTATTTGTCTTAGAATGTTAACATTAATTGAATCGTGTATTTCGAAAACTTTCCAAGTCACAATTTTTGTGACTTGGAAAGTGTGAGTGGGTTGCCAATACGTTAACAAGGGGCTCGATTTGATATGAGAATATCTTAATGTAACAATGGGCTCGCGCGAGCCTTTCCGAGCCCCCTCCAGCCCACCCCTGTGTTCAGAGAGTGAAAAATATATGTCTTCTGTAAAATTTTAAATGTAAATGTTTCATGTTTTATATTAATATATTATGTGGTAGGTCATCCAACAAATGAGTTTTTGTCTTTTTCAAACATATTCCAATTAATTAAAATATTATATATGACAAATTGGCAGCAAAATAAATTAAATCAAAATAAAATATATTTTCTCATTTTTTAAAATTCTATATTTAAACCATATTATCATGTATTTGCTCGTTTATTCAATGCTTCAGAATGCAATTTGAGTTTTTGTCAAATAATTAATAAAACAAATAAATCTCTGATAATTTTTAGAAGAGGTTTTGATACAACAAAAATCTTTAAAATAATGGCAGAAGTTTTAATGGTTGAAAAATCTAGAAGAGTTTTTGTTGAGGGTAAAGCTCTCAAGTCAATGGTTGCCATACTTATTAATAACCCAAGGGTTCGAAATGCGTAAATAAAAAAATAAATAATAATTGTCGTACTTTCTGAATCTCAAATGAATTCTTCATCAACCTAGTAACAGAGGCTAAATATATTTCAAAATAAAACTCGTCGATACAAACAAAATTTTCCCGACGATCGACAGCATCTTGCCCACAAATGGCATTGATATATACGATATCCTATGGAAATAGTCTAATTTTCTCACCAGTCCAGTATAATTTGTCAATCTAAATGATAATACACCCCCGATAGTTTTTGGCATCTCTTTCATACATACAGCTCGCCCGCTCTGGCATAAAACTAAACCGTTACGAATGGATTTCTTTCCGAGCTTAGTATCGACGTGTACGTCGCTCCTAAAACCCTTCGGACACCGAGAAGAATTATAAAAGATATTAATACAGGTTTTCTTAGTACTGTAAATCTGAGTTACTGGCGTAATCAGCGACAGGCTATCATGACTAAAACCAACGTAGAATAAAATTATCAGTATTTTGCAATCGAGAACGTCATTTAAACACATCGTCTCAAAAGGATTAAACTACTTCATTACCAAAATAAGTATAAATCTTAAAATTATCCACCATTAAAATCTGTAGACATTTCCATAGGTTGATCCTTTTCACCAGCAACGGCTTTAAATTTTTCATATCCGTAAAGGTTTACTCAGATAATTTATATATTAGTTTCAATATATAAATATTAAAGAGTTTTATATTCAAAGGAATCATATTTACAATATATATATTGATTTGTTTATTGATAATGCTTGTCATGAGTGAAAGCGGACATGAACATATTAAATAAAATTGGAGTTAATACAAATGAGTATTTAATTTTTTTAATATAATGCCTTTCCACTAAATATTGATAATAAACAGTCGGGATTGCAATTCATTCTGGTATTAAAGAAAGCGAATTCCGGTTTTGTTGGTTCTTATTTTAATAGTTATGATTTTGAACACAAATCTGTAAGTCAATTAAGCAATCAATGCTAATGCTGGGATTCGAGCCGAGCAACTCGTAACTTAAGAGTGTGAGTTGACCGTTCGTTTACCAGTTTGATATATTATAGTGTACTGAAAATGTTCAGTACCGGTATTCTAGAACGAAGTAGTTGCATCATAGCTGACATGAAAATCAACTATTGTTTTCATGTTACAGATATTTAAATTTGAATCGTTCAAACTATGTACATTCTCACAAATTTTGTCACTAACGACCCGGGTTTCGCCTTTCGGCATCTTCAGGCATTCAAGTGCACGGATGAACTTGAACTGACGCTTAGCAAATAAAAGTTTCGTGCTTATATAAGATACAAATGCATCACTGAGTCCAAAGCCATTGCTGGCGAAAAGGATGAGCTCATGGGAATGCCAACAGATTTGTGTAGTTAGCAGTTTCAAGAATTATATAATCTGTTTGTCGGCAAAGGTTTTATGATTATATGATTTTATGGTTATATAGGGTATAGAAGAGGAGATGTGGGAAAATTTGTTATTTCGTTTAAAATCGGAAGACTTTGCAACTGTGCTTTATTGATTTCTAAAATTTCTTGGAAAAAGAGCTTATGACTGTCCGTATTTGGGTGTAACATTTTTATCCCTTGTTCCTGATTGAACACGTGTCCTTCCGAAATTAAGTGATTAGCAAAAGTAGACGTGTCTTTTTTCAATCTAAAGGCTGCCATATGCCCAAATACGGACAGTCATAAGCTCTTTTTCCAAGAAATTTTAGAAATCAATAAAGCACAGTTGCAAAGTCTTCCGATTTTAAACGAAATAACAAATTTTCCCACATCTCCTCTTCTATACCCTATATAACCATAAAATCATATAATCATAAAACCTTTGCCGACAAACAGATTATATAATTCTTGAAACTGCTAACTACACAAATCTGTTGGCATTCCCATGAGCTCATCCTTTTCGCCAGCAATGGCTTTGGACTCAGTGATGCATTTGTATCTTATATAAGCACGAAACTTTTATTTGCTAAGCGTCAGTTCAAGTTCATCCGTGCACTTGAATGCCTGAAGATGCCGAAAGGCGAAACCCGGGTCGTTAGTGACAAAATTTGTGAGAATGTACATAGTTTGAACGATTCAAATTTAATATTGAAATTCCACCAAGCACCTTCAGTCGAAATCTTAAATTACAGATATTTGTTTTAATGCAGATGTTCAAATTTGTAAGACCCATTGATTTTTGCAATACTGATATCAAAACGTGAAATATCAATATTGATACCGTATATCTAAATGTGTTTCTATTGCTCTTGTATCTTTGTATTGTTTTGGTCCCGTCTTTGCAATAAAATCTGTGCAATACCATGCTAATCGTATTAAAAATGTTTCATTGTATGTCAGCACCCAGATATTTTTTTATTTAAATGAAAACTAGTGATTCTGATTCACATTTTTCAGTTACATTAACATAATTTATTTATTGACTTGGCATTTACTTGGTAGAACTCCATTATAATAGGGTAAAAATAGCAACGTATTTAGTTTTACAGTTTTTATATTTATTAGTTGATAGCTATTTCGGCTTTCTGTTTCGTTAGTTCTGACGATGGCGAAAGCCGAAATAGCTATCAAAAAATAAATATAAAAAACTGTAGAACTATATACGTTGCTATTTTTACCCTATTATTAACATAATTCATTACTTTTTATATATTACCACAACACTTCAGATAAATAAGCCTTTGGCAAAATATATATTTGTTATGTATTGTGTCACTTAAAATAATGTAGTCTGCATTGATAGAGTTAACAATCTCGAAGTGTCCAAACCAAGAAACAAGTAAACATAAATTTACGAAAAGGCACCAATAAAAAAAGCTTCCATTATTATCCCGAACACTTCTGAAAAACGTTTTTGTTTTCAAACCACAACACGGTATTTTATAGAGCTACCTGTTATTTCAATTATCTTTTTGACTAATAATTTCAATGTTTTGATTGGATAATTACATCACTTGAATTATTTATACTTTTCAAATTATAGGAACACATTACTTTACATTGTTGTACCAGCTTGATGTATGTATTTGGTTTTGTTTACCTTTCATCACGTGTGCTTAACATACATTTCGTACTATATTCAATTCTGTCTGTTTTTATCATATTATTTATTTTCAAATCGATCAAACTTTGAAACGTAGACAACAAATGAAATTGTAACTTTTTCATTATAAACAAAATTTTACCCAGCACTTTTTGAATATGCATATTTTGAATAGTATGAATAAATTGTTATAAGCTACTGTCGTTACCTCGATAATACGCTCCCCTAAAATAAGGTTTCTTATAGCGCGTAGAACCAGAATATGATTCTTGTTTGACTATTTTTATCGTAAACTTTGTTTAAAAAAAAACATAAAATAGGTATTAATTTTAATATATTCATTTAAATGTGTAAGCGTACTTTTGTGTACGTATTTTTAAAGTTACGGCAAGATAATTGTATAAATAAAATATGATGTAACTATGCAGTTAATATGTTGTTAATTTATTAACAAATTAAGAATATAATAGAGTTTTTTTACAACAATTTCTTGTAGTAAGCTCTCAATAATATAAAAAATAATAAAACAAGTGTATGAAACACGGACTTTGCAAGCGTTTCAAATCTACTAGTCTGTCACGTAAAACCGGAATTCGGCCAAAAGAAAATTCGATAAGGCTGGCACTGACATACGGGTCAGAAACGTGAAAGTTGAACAAAGTTAACTCTCAGAAACTTTTACCATTGGAAATATTTCTAGAAAATTGTTAGATTCAATGCGTGAGTCTGATATTTGACGGTTTTCCTTTAGCCAATAACTGTAACATTTATGTGGTTACTCAGACCGTCCAATTAATCAATTTCATATGTCCTAAATAATCATATATAGCAGACACAGTTTGGAGAGGCTGTACTATTTAAACACAAAATAAGTACGAGAGCAAGCCGACCCTAAATCATAAAAGCTTTACTACTTTTTCGCACACTTAATTGCAAGCCGCTTGGTCTTTGGCAGTTTCTTCTGAAATGTAAGTACGTTTAACGTTTGTTTTGCAAATGTATACCGCCATATAAAATCACACAAGTAGTCTATTTACCAAGGGCTTAGTAATTTGAGAGGTTCAAAAAAAAGGAGCCCGTTTTGGTTGGTCATCAGTTGAATCAGTTATTAATGTCATCTTGGTTGCTTCTTAGATATATTACGAGACATTAAAAACTCGCAACCTTCTATTGAACGTGAATACATCTCATCTCATAAGAATAGTCATATTATTTATTGCACTTTTTATTCATACAATATTGCACGCGACTTATACTTAGCAAAAAGTTTCAATACTACCTACTAACGTTTTTTCTCTGCATCATATGTAAGCCCTTAAATATGAACGTATGTATAGTTTGATCATTTTTCATCTTACATCTTTGATGGGTGTTTTTTAAGTCAAGTTTTGATCATAGTAGTAACCGAGTACCTTCCGTCCCAGATTTAAATAAACTTTTACCATTAATTAAAATTCTGATTCGTGTTCGTAAAATTTTTACAGTTCAATTTAAATTATTAGAATCATGGTAATTTTTTAACACTACTTTCACAATTCGACTGTGGATCGAAAAACGGACGTAAGACACAGTTTTTTCAAAACAGCTTTTTTTCGATAATCGCAATGTATCTATCAAAAAGATGTAAGCTGCAAATGTCGAACCGCATTAAAATACAATCAACCGTTCAGTACACATGTTTTTATTTCGAGTAATGCTTTTCAAAATAAACGGAACGGTTATTATTTCAAACTTTTCATATTTTCGCAAAAGCTCACATATTAATGGAGGAGGAAAAATATACACCTTTTTTCACGTGAGAAAATAAAGTTGAAGAATAAATATTATCGTAAAGCATGATTTTACGATGGAAGTAAAAACAGGGAGAATTATTTAAGGCGTGCTTCTGTAAACACAGAGTTTATATTGTGTATACATGTTTATGGGTAAATAAACGTAATATATTTTTTCAGCATACTTTCAAAAATCTTTTTTTCAATTCAAAAAGCAACGTGAAATTTCATCGTTTACGAGAGCAATAAAAAATGAGAGAATAATTGGCCATTTTATAAAAAATCTAGCCAAATATGAAAACTTACTCATATTTTAAAAATAACAAATATTTTTTTTTTGTAAAGCTAATAATCATCCTAATATTTTTTACCTTAACTTTACCGTGAGAAACGAGTAATTTATGTGATGTGATTTTCATTAAATAATTTAAAACAAATGATGTGATTACAGCATTGATCATGGAGCATATGGCCTCCTAGTGGAGGTATCTCAACAGAAGTTTTTCTACGTGAATTGTTTGTTACTCAATCGCTCGACCTCTCTTTCTCAAAGAGAGTAAAGAAAGAAGAATAAGGCTAAAACAGGACAAGTGGTTACCTAATCACTCTCGCTACGCACGGTTATTAAAGGAAATGATAAGTAGGAGAGAATTTTCAGACATGAACACTTGTCTTCGAACAGAAATCGATAAATCGATCGAAAAAATGCTGTTCGTACTGGGACTTGAACCAGTAAGATCTGGCAGAGAAGCCCACAACGCTAACCACTGCTCCATATGACTCGAAAAGGAATATCGAAATACCTATTTTTCTTTACTTGCCTGGCACTACGATCTTATTTGTAGGTATTTTATTTCATTTTTTTGAACCGGTATTGATATTTTAAATACCCGAATTAAATCTGAAATACTGAACTACCGGTATTGTTATATTTTTCCAGTATTGCGATCTCTAATACTGTGGTTGTTGCTTTTGCCTTTAATGTCGGTTTTGTAAATATTTACTGCCGAGTTGAAAGTTTTACTTTGTAAGTTGTTGCCAGAAAGATCATGTTATTTAAATCGTCTCTCAATTTACCCTATAGCCACAGCTTCAAATTAATTATACTCACTGAGCTCTTAAAAACTATATTCAGTTGTAGGTTAGAGTAATAAAACTCCTTGTGGACTTGTTTTTAATGGTATTTTTCGCATTTATAAGTGCGCACTTAGTAAATGTATTAATTAACTTATCATTTGTACATCGTCTATTTTATCGATTTACAGTTTACGCGACAGAAAAATTGAAAACTTAACTAGTCAATATGTACATTAACTACACATATGTAGTTTAATTGTTCATCGACTTAAAGGCGCGTACACTTATAGTTGTGGCAGCCATTTTCGGAATCACGCAGTTGTAGCGTTTTACTGTCATCTGACATTTCACATTTCACGTCAAAAATGTTACCGTCTTGTTGTCAACATATCTAAACTAACCTAAATCACAATGTTATTTCTAACGTTTGTAGAGCTTTTCAGTGAATTTATACACTTATTTATTAATTAATACACTAACTTTTCAAATTAAATACGAATTGTTATGGTGTAAGTTACAAGTAAAATGATTGTTTGACTTTGACTTCAAATATCACACTTTAACTGAGACAGTAACATCATTTCAATTGATTGTTTATTAATTTTTTGTTTATACGCTGTTGTTGGTGGTTCTAGTCTTTATAAAAAGTTGTGGCTTGAATAAAAGATCTCATAAAAAGTGTAAAAAAAAGGGTCTAGAATAGACAAAAACACTTTTTCTCAATAAAATAGATTGGTATTTCGTCATACTTATTAAATCGTTATTGAGTTTTTTTATTTTCGTTCAACTTATTAAATATTTTTAAAAATATTCATTAGGTTATGTTAACCTTTATGATCGATATTTTTAATATGGCTGATTTTTTAGACGAAAGGGTATCAATTTTCTATGAAGCAAAGCCTCAAAGCATGAATATTTTCTTTTACAGCCTGAAAATGAAGCGCTTGGTTCTAAGAAAATCATTTTACTATATTCAAATTTATATTATTTATAATTACAAAATTTATATGAAAAGAAAATACATTCTTTTTAACGATATGTTAAAGGAAATCATAAATATTAATAAGCAGCAATTTGCTTCGAAGAAATTTAATATTTTTCACTAATGAATAATACAAATGAAAAAAGCAATTTCGTGTTTGATAAATATCATTGTCATGTCATTAAAACGTTTAAATCGTGTACCAGCTCATTAATGAAATAGTAATAAACCATTTTTTGGAAAAATATCAGATTTTATAACATAGATTCAAGCGATAAATATTTTTAAAAAACATGTTTTGAAAATGTGTCGCATAAACTTTGTATCCTTCTAAAAAACAGTTGTGGTGATTTATATCAGAAAATATAGGACTTCTCTGGCTGTAAATGGATTTGTTTATTTGTTTGACATTTAGTGAAACAAAAATCAGTTATCTTTTTTTTGTAACTTGACATAAATTTCAAACAAAAAGAAACGTTTACTTTTGCTTTCTTTTTCTGTTTCTCGGACTTTTTTAAAGATTCTTATCAATAAAACAATATTATGGATGGTTGAATTATTCATGTATTCACCATTTTCTATGTAAATGATACAATCTTACCTAGGAAACACGGCTTTGAATAAATTGTTTTGTACTTATCAGATAAGAACATTATTATTATTTATTTTAAACGTCACTAGTATTTTTTAGAAATTATCCCAAAGCCGAATGAAAACTCTATTGTTATATATTTACGGTTTTAAAGCCGAAAACACACTTGTATTAATGATTGATTTATTCAACGACTTACAGGTTATTTTATGCTTATTCGTGAATTTTCAGCATGTAATTTTTCATTTCTTTGTTTTGAGTCCTGTAGCTGAGTTGTAACTACATATATATGTAATTGTTTTGTTCTATAGTGTTGCGTGTTACACATATTAATATCTTTATTCAGCATGTTTATATTTTTAAAATTTTATAGATTTTAATCAAAATCCAGAACGGTAGTTTTAAATGGTGAGTATATTCGTTTCAACCTGGTTATATCGATAAAATTAAACACAGAAATATATTTTGTTTAATAAACTTAACTGTGATTTAATTTTTCTATGTACACATCAAGTGTAAATCATGATTTTTATGGATTTCTAATCGATTATATCTCAACACAATTTTTTATAGCTCAACTGCATAAACTTTTTTTTTTATAAAAGTGTGGATAGAATATCGGATAGAAGTTCCGCCTGTGTGGTCGAGTGGTTAATGTTGTTGGTTACGGCTACGGAGGGCCCGGGTTCAAATCCCGGTACGGACAGTTTTATAAATTGATTTTTCAATCGATTTATGAATTTCTGTTCAAAGGCATGGATGTATGTGATGTCTTGAATTTCCCCCTCTCACCCATCCTATCCTATGAACGGGGCGTATCGAGAGCGATTAGCTTACCACTAATCCTGTCCTAGCCCTATCCTTCTATCCCGACTCTCTTTGGAAAAAAAGAGGTTGAGCAACTGAGTAACAAGCAGTTCTCGTAGAAACACTTCTGTTGAGATAAACTCCAATAGGAGTCCATATACTCCACATTGAAAGCGGACATGGTTTAAAAAAAAAAGTGCCTCGTTTTTTTTAAAGATGGGATGTGTGAAGGGAAATTTTATATATATCACAGAAATCAATACCATCAAACAAAATTAAATAAATCAATTAATAAAACTCTCCGTATTGTCATTAAAACCCATTAGCATCTTGATCACTCAATCACTGGCCAACATACCAGGCATAATGATTAAATAAAAATTTAATGTGTGCTTTCGATGTATTAAACTATTCATCAAATTGATTGGAGTGCTTAGAAACTTGCGAAATAATTAATTAACTCTTGATTCATTTATATTCACATAAGGCTAAATCCATTGCCTATCGGACTCTCTCTTGAGATATAATCATGTGTAATTGAACAAATGATTAAATTATTTCAATTAGCCTTTGAACATATCTTCAAAGACGATACGATATGCGAATATGCGCAGCTAACCCGCACGGCTAAATAATATGCTAATCGTAATGGAAAGGATTTAATACTCAATAGGGCGCCAAATAGATTAACTGCGAATAGTTAGTCATTCGTATCATCGATCGGATTAAATAACATTTCGGTTCATATAGTAATCATCAACTTATAATTTTTATTTATCTTGTATTCTATAATATAATATTTATTGCTTAGTTACAGAGTGCCACAATTATAAATTGGCAGTTTTGAGATATGGCTGGCCAAAATTTTGACGCATCTAAACTAAATTTGAATCGTTCAAATTATGTACATCCACACAAGTTTTTTCACTAACGACCATAGCAATGGCCTTAAGCTTACTGATATTTCTTATATAAACACGAAACATTCATTTACTAAGCGTCAGTTCAAGTTCATCCGTGCACTTGAACGCCTGAAGATGCCAAAATGCGAAACCTGGGCCGTTAGTGATAAAACTTGTGTGAATGTACATATTTGAACGACTCAAATTTAATATTGAAATTCCACCACGCACCTTCAGTCGAAATCCTAAATTACATTTAAACTAAGTTGTAAAAAAGTGATTTATATTTTCTGTCTCATCTTTTAAGTCAATCATTTGATTATTTATTTCAATTCACTTAAAATTGATTGTTATGTTGAAAAAACCGTTAAACGTTGTTTTGAGTTGTATAAATATGGAACTAAAAGCTTGTTCAAAATTATTTATTTCCGTGCAATTTTTTATGCAAACATTTGCCTACCGAAAGTAAACTAAAGTCGAACTCGGTTATTAAGATTACAGGAATAGCGATTTCTTGGATGTAATGAGGAAACATTCGTTGAAATTTTAGTTGATGGTTTTTTCCATACATTTATTAACATTCATAAACGAGCTACTTCTCGGGCACACCGAGCAAAAATTCGAGCAGTAATTTTACTTCTGTAGAGCTATAGAAGAAAGGTATTTGAATATAATAGGCAATACAATTAAAAATATCAAATTTTATATGGAAATGACCATCAATATATATTATTAAATGTCATGTATCCACATTTTCCTTAATTACTATGTGAAACATAAACGTTATAAAGTTTAAAATGATTGTTTTCTATCTTTTAATATATGTAGGTCAAAACATTATCGAAAAACCTTCTAAAAATGTATAATAAGTGAAAAAGAGGGTTAAGCTGTTTTTTTTTAATATTACATATATGAATGATACAACTCACTGAGAATCCCGTAAGCTTCTTATTGTAAACCAGCATAGCAGTTAATCACTTCACGTAAATTCAGATTTAAAAAAGTTCTTCCTGTAAATGTTTAAGTAAAGTAAATAATTTGTGTTCATAAATGCGTATTAAAATTGTTCTACAATATCCAACCTGTTTCATATCATGTATTTGCATAAATACTACATTACTTTAAATATTCGCTATAACAATTATATTATCTATTTTTTAACGTTGATTGGTTTACCAATGCGTTCACAATCAATCGTTTAGTGGTTGAATTTTCGAGCTTAATTTTGGCAATAAAACGTGACACATTCGTTAATGAGTGTAATACGTCTAATGAATTGTACAGATGGTTTTCAATCTATGTTTATGTAGAGACATGCACGAAAATTACCGATTTCTTTAGAACTTTTCAACGTAACCTTATTTGTTACAGTAAACGTTAACATTAAAAGCTTTAGAAACAATGTTCTATTTCTCCCTGGTCGTACTGAGCTCAGATCTATTTTCATAGCATGTAAACATAAAACTTCGTTCAATTAGGTGTATAGAAATATGCAGCCTAATTCACATTATTAAGATTGGATACGACCCTTTTTTCAATATTTTCTTATCTAAATAATACAATTGGAAACAAAACACGGTCACCTTAATTTTAATAAATAATTGTGACAGCTTTTTTGTTTTGTATTAAAAATACGTGTTCACTGATTAAACACGTATTTTTAAAACAAATCATGCAAAGCCCAATTTCATATCAACAGCATCCCCCAAAAATCAATCAAACAAAAACGCCCACATGGATGGTTTTGCATGCCAGGTAATAGCCACTGATTTAGAATTTAACATATGCTAAAAGCAAAAAAAGTGTTATACTTTATATTATTTTCGATGGATTCGGCGTTAACTTTTTATAGTTTCATTTTTCATATAAAATTAAATTTGGTAACATTGTTTTTTCTCTTGTTGTGGTACAAAATGTAACACGTGTTTAAATTTTTTAAGAAGCAACATCAGACATAATACATCAAGATTTAAAAAGTATATTCGTAAACCTTGCAATTTAATGTCTGATGATCTTTCTCAAAGAAGCGAAACACGTTTCACAGTTTCACTTCGATTTTACGTATGTTATATTCTTTATAAAACGTTCGACTATGAATAAAGCATATATTTCAAATAAATAGATTGACATTCACATTTCAGAAATCAACAAATAATAAATAATACACGTTTAGAAATAAATAGGCACTAATTTCCAATTAACACACGATTTATACTGTCGTTTATCCACTTTTTATTATAAATAGCCAACTTTAAACAATGATTAACTCATATACCCTAAAGGATATCTAATATGTAAAACGTTTGATTCGCTACCGTATTATTTTCAGGTCGCAGCACTTTTCATACCATTTAAATCATAACTAATTATATTGAATAACACATAGCTTAAAATTTCAAATTATAATAGTAGCATTAACAAAAATACCCCACATAGTTACGCTAAACATTTAAATGAACTTAGCAATCGGATGCCGCAGGCTCGTATCCAACTAGGTCAAAGTTTTTATTAAGGTAATTCTTTCAACTAAACATAATAAACATAAAATTTTCGGTGTTTAGTTTCGATTCTGTTGCGTCTGCCAGATAATCTCCGTATGAATTATTAATATATGTTACAGGTTACAGGTTGGCAAATTAAATACCTCTTTTTTGCAACATTGATTCAGATAAAAAAGTATTATTATTTTACAATTAACAGTTAAGCTTGAGTGTTACTAATAGGCAAAATACATTTCTTTTACTGCTTTGTCGCAATTTAAATTCGATATTCATCCATTTTTGCTATATAACAGTACAGTTTTGTAAAAAATATATTTTCAATAGATTTAAATTAAATACATTATCTTCAAGACTATGTACATGGGCTTTCAATTGTTTATGAGACAATTGCTAACTATATATTTCAGCTAGGGATAGCAACACCAGTTTTATTGAAACCAGAATTCCGGTCTGTTTTCAATAACATAATACCGGTTTTTAAAATGCAAAAATACTGTTGTGTCGGTACTGAAAATCCACCATAACCTATTTTTTAATTTAAATTTTTGAATGACACTGATTACAATTATTTGTGGTTGAAAAGATCATTACGTATTAATTAGCAATCCTTGTGAGACGACGGCGTAAATCAATTTCAGTAAGTGTATCCAAGGCTCTAATTTCGGTGTATTAAATTTTGGATTGTATTTAAAAATAACAATTGTATAAAATGTACATAAACTATAAGGCTGTCCGTAGTCAGGCGAGCTAATAATATATTCTTGAAATCTCGTTTCTCTGAGTGGCAACATTAAATAATTCTTTAGTGGTAAGGAAGCAACAATTTAAAGGACACAAATATATTTTTACTTGAAATATCAATAGTTAATTACTTTATTTAACTTAAATGAGGCCGGACTTGTTTTTTTATTTAAGCCACTTGGCTAGGGACTTCGATCGAATATTAGAATAATTCGTCTTTTATTTTGACATTCAGATATTCGGGTTTTATTCTTTTATAGTATTAATGAAAGTAAAATAACCTGGCAACAAGAAATGCTATTCGCTGTTGCAATATAATATTTTCATTTATTTGTTCATGTTCACTCTTCTTGTATTTAGATTCCGTATGAAGTTTATTAAACAAAAGTGTTTCTAGTAGAACTCTTTATTACTCAGTTTTTCAACCTCTCTTTTTTCCAAGGGAGTAGAATAGAAGGATGGAGCTAGTATAGAACTTATGGTAAGCTAATCGCTCTTGCTAGGTTTCGCTTTTTGGAAAAGATGAGTGGGAAGGAATTTCAGATATCACAGACATTTATTCGATTACATTGTCTTTTAAAACTGCTCCTTAAGCTACGTAACCAAAGCTAAAATCGTTGATCACTTACCATGTACCCGGCACGTACTTTAATAAAAGAACACTATATGTTATATAAAATTATTCGTTTATTCATAAAAATATTCAAATATTTATGTTATTGTATTAAAATAAAAGATTTAATTTCCACAAAGTTACCGCTAAACCGGAAATTTAGAAGAATAAATAATGAAAGGCACACATATTACTATTTGAAGATGTTAATATTTATTTATTTTATCCATGTCCACTCCCAATACGGAACATATGGCCTCCTAATGGAGGTATCTCATCAGAAGCTTTTTTTTCTACGAGAAATTTTTGTTACTCAGTCGCTCAACTTCACTATTTTTTCAAAGTGAGGAGTAGGGAAAGAAGGATAAGGCTAGAACAAGACTAGTGGTTAACTCATCACTATTGCTACACCAAATTATTAAAGGATCAGAAGGATGGGAGGAGAGGAAATAGTGTGAATTGACATCACAAACACCCAGTCTTCGATCGCAACTTTGAATTGAATATATCTCAAATTTACTGTGATCTTACCGGGAGTCAAACCCAGACCTGCGTGATCGGTAGAGCAATCTCTAACCAACTGAGCCACAGCAGGTGACTAGTTGAATATGAATTTAAAATCAAACATTCGTTGAAGTTATCTGTTTTATCTAGTTTTTGATCTTTAATATAATAAAACCTTCAATATAATATTACCAGAAATGTGGAAGAATACATAATGAAAGGCACACATATTTATATTTGAATAATTATATGATTTTATTATTTGACATTTATTTTTTTATTTGTTTTCAACGAGTATTAATCATCCCTACTTGTGGCATTCTTGACTTTCCTAAATCAACTTTGTAAACTGCTGATGAATATTGAAACAGAGCTGACGCTTTCATGATGCTAGCCTGAAAGTGGTTTTCACTGTACACTAAATTTATAATTATTGTGCCCGGGCGAGGTACAGATTAGGTACGCTAATACTGATTCGTTGGATAACTTATATTCCGAACGACACTGCATATTACTTAATGCAACAATGTTCCCAAATGGAATAATTGTGTTGACACATATTTCACGCAAAACATTCCACGTGGTACAATATTAATTAACCAGATGGTATGTTTATCGTTAAACCCGTGGTAGGAGCTTGGGGAATTTGTTAATATTATCTCCAAATGGTGTAAAACTGAGGCTTTGGCGAATTTCGTTTATTGCGTATGTGATTTTTCGTCGTTAAAATTTTTGAGTTGTGCGCATTTTTTTCTATAATACAGTAAAACTTCCATTTACGCAAATCTCGGAACCGCGTGATTGGAATTCGCGTAATTGGGGGAGTCAATCTCATACAAAAATTAGGAGTTACGTTTTTTTTCACGAAAAAAATGCAAAACTGCCAAAACTAAGAATAAATGAAAAAATATATATGGACGAAATATTTAGTTACTAGGTGGTAAAATGCATAGCGGCCTTGTCTGTTTATAGCCTGGCACGTACCTAATACACAAACGCTTGCCAACGTTTGACTGTATGCACCACACAAACAGCCACCCGGCTGTGTGTACAGCATCAATGATAATGAAATGTGAACACGCAATTGGGGATTTGCGGCTAATACTTATTTTCTGCGCGTAATTCGAGGTATCGTAATTGGGGGTTCCACTGTACTGTAAATATTAAGAATATAACACGACGGTAAAAAATACGTCACACCATTCTAATATTTAAATAACTGCGTACCTGGAGAGATAAACTTACTTACTCTCTTCGAAAATGGAGAGATTGAGTAATTGGGTAAGAAGCAGTTCTCGTAGAAAACCTTCCGTTAAATAACTTATATATGTATATACATATATAAACTAAATCATTATCAATTTAATTTTAGAAATCGGTTTATGATTAGACAATAACAGAATGGTTGAAAACTATGACTTTCGTGCCAATTCTACTGGAAAATTTTGACACGAAATCAATATTTTTGATACAGGTATTTAATAATATGATATGAAATGCACAGGCTAAAAAATATATCATTCTTAGTTAAACATGAAATGGAACAACTATATTGTTCATTTTAAATTGAAATTGCTCATATCAAACTTTATAATAAATGTATTTTATATCCACAGTAAACTAACAACATTTTCCATCCGAACGGTTGATTCAGTGAGAGATCCAAATAGCATCGCTTAAATTCTGCTTTATATCAGCTGCCAACCATACTTTATAGCGTTCACAAAACAGCAGTTTAAGCCAACTGCTAACTTGTGTTTATTGCGACCAGAGGTGTTGATAAATCTGCAATCCGCCATGTCTGGCTGCAAACTTGCAACACCGAATTGAACAATAAACTTCTCCGCTTAGGTCAATATTATTCGAAACGCCCCGTGAATATGCATTTAAATTCAAACGACTTCATGAAACAGAAAATAACTTATCAGCCTTTATATTTCAATAAACATTTTACTTTTTACACATTGTGTATACAGTCATTTTCTTTCGGCGTTCCAGCACGTTTTTCTCGGAATTTGTAATGTTTCAAATCAATATTCGTAAACTTTTATTTATATATCTTTTTAAAAACTGTTGATTTTTTCATGGAAACCATTGCCTGTTTGTTCCTATTTTAGGTTCCTTTTAAATGTAATGTGTAAAAAATACCAGGTCCATAGACTTACTCTGTGACCAAAACCAGGTGTCTTCTACTTCATATATTGTTTTGTTTTCCAAATTCTGTTATTTACTGAGCATTTCCCGAAATTCGGGTTCATAGAACAGTGGTCAACGTGGTTGGCTTTCATGATGGATCTCACGTGTTTGAATCATAGCATGAAGCAAAACGAAAGCGATTAGTAAACCACTTGTCACCACCCTATCTTTCTATCCTTACTCTCTTCGGGAAAAAAGAGAGGGTGAGAAACTGAGTAACAAGCAGTTTTCGTAAAAAAGCTTCTGCTCAGATATCTTTAGTAGGAAAATATATACACCACATTGGGACACGGATTAGAAAAAATCTTGACAAGAAGTAAGTTTCGATACATTAAAAAAAAAACGATGTGTGTACCATATCGTTACCTGTCGGCCAGAATTCGATAAATGACAAATTGATAGTTTTGAGTTAACAGCAAATGAAAAAAATCAGCTTTTAGGAAAAAAAACTTATAGCATCAATACTTTATATATCATAGACTATTAAAATATCAAAATATAGATGCATTCATATCAAACTGATGAAAATAAGAGTTTAAAATTAATAAACAGAAACAATTGCCGGTGTTTAAACCAGTATGTTTAATATTTGTTTATACAAATAAATGCTTTTTTCGTAGCTGATAAAATAAATGCACCAACTTAGTTATTCCAGACAAATAATTGGTACTAAAGAATGTCTTTGTATACTTAACATCAGTTTCTTACTTACCAACTGCTACCAGAATGGTGACGATATTGATTTTTATAGAGAATCTCACAGACATTTGACATGATCATTAATTTAGCCGTTCATTTAAGTAAGGGTGCCGGATGAGTATGTGATACATACAAATATATTAGACAACAAATAGTTTCTGTGGAATTTTCAGTTTATTGAAAAGGTAAAATATAGCATAGTAAATATAATAAATAATTTACAGTGAACACTGTTATTTTAGGAATCTAAAAATAAACATTCACCCAAAATTATATAATTCAATACAAAGTTTGGGTTTAATTTAACTTGTATTTTCCATTGAAAAAACTTATTTTTACTCAAAAAGTTTACTCGTTGTTTTCAGATCTTTGATCCTTATTTTATTTTCGGAAACAATAAACAATATCCTTCAATCTTTTTCAAATACGATCTAAAAACTTTTCTTTTAATTTCTTTACAAACTTTTTACACCCGCCAAAAACGTCGCAAGCAAAGCTTTCATCGAATTTTTTAATTGTTTCCAATACTTCAATCAGGCTGATAGATTCCAAAAACTTTTAATTGGAGAGCTTTGCGCTATAAAGTTTTGAAATAAATATCTCTACCTTAAAGGTTTATTAGAACACTAACGGTGAACAACAAAACCTTTTTGGAAAGTTCGATTGAAAATTTACATGTTTAATTAAAATTTTCATACCTGCTGGAAATTAAATCTTCTTCGGATAGTGTCGTTAGTAAATATGTATGTATCAAAGTTATTTAATTCGCAGAAGAACAACACTGTTATTAAATTACATATAATGCTTTTAAAACAAGATCTTAAATGGAAACTAAAATAGGACTTTTAATTCATAAACATATTAAATAAGAAATATGACGACTAATTCTGTTTTGTGAAAAAGTATTTTTAATGTTTTATGCAAAAAAAGTTTTTAATAAAACCATACTAAATTAAAATACGTAATTTAAAATTCATTTATTGGCAGTTGGGCAAGCCTTAAATTCTGGTGAACTCTTAAATGTAACAGTTTTTTTTATATACAATTTTAATTGATAACTTTCATACTCTAAAGGTTTTGTATTTGCGAAACGTGTTAGTATTTTGTCTGATGTAATATTATTAATAAATATCCACAAATTTACCGCCAAATCGAAAATATTGCTAATTTTTTTTATAGATTTAAATTATGTCGTAGCTTCTGGTAAGATTTTTCTTCTTACAAAGCGATTATAAACGCTCAACACCTTAAAGTTAAACAGTTCTAAAATAGACTTTTTGTGGAAAATAATATTATTTTTTTTAAGTGTATATATACCCTAGCAGTTAAATTAACCAGAAATATAAAAGTTCGTTTCGTTGAATCCGCTAAAATCCCGCTTAAATCGAAAACAGTTCTTTCCGTTTGCACATCGAGCTTAATGCTAAAAGGGGGATCAATTTATCGTTCAATTAATTCATCATTGTAGTCCTCAAACCCTCATATACTTCTTAATAACGAGTGATAATGGGTGAGCTTACTCGGCTATGTATTATATTTCACGCTAATATTTCAACCCGAAAAAAAACAATGATAACAAATATTAATATTGTATCACTCTTTATGGTCTATACTAGGCGTAGAAAACCTGCAGCCTTTTGGCTACTCTGATGCGGCCTTCTGGCTAATTCTGTAATTCTGTATTTTTTGTAAATTTGTAAATTCCTGAGATTTTGGATTTGAAAATTCCTGAAAGACCTAAAAAAGGTACCACGCTGCTTATTTGGGCAAATCTGTAAATTCTTGAGATTTTCGATGTCAAAATCCTTGGAAGAACTAAAACAAAAAAAGGTCCCACGCTGGTAATTTTGGGAAATCGGCATGAAATTTTTTCCGGTCAAAGATTCCCTAGTCAATGTTTACTGCGGCCTTATATCGAATCAGAAAAATTAACACGGCCTTTAGAGAAGAAAAGGTTCCCCATCCCTTCTTTATACCTTCTTAACCTTACCCCCGGCAATGTGAACGTCAAATTTAGATTATTACGTTTTCAATATGAGACCTTGGAGATAGGTGGTCGTTATGTTTTTACTTATCGAGTTGATCTTGAGTGACATATACCTCATGGGATTTGAAAACGAAATCAAAAATATTGAACAAATTGGCAATTACCAGCTGTAGCGCCAATAAGTATTATTTATTAATAAAAAATCTTTTTCTATTGAGAGAAAATTGACACAAATTACTTTTTCTTTTTCTGTTTCTCTTGACATAAGACACAAGTATAGAAATGTGTTTCAAGTATCAATAACTAACATTGACTGATTCGAAATCAATAAGGCTGTACTTGTTGTCGAGTAAAACTAAATAATAGTTAGTCTTCGAAAAGTGTGAGTTGAGGGCAATCCTTGTGGAAAACTTTTCCCATTAGGTTTGAAATGTAGGCTAACAGCTACCTGATGGCAAAACTTTGGCTTCTGTCCAAGTGGATAACCCAGATAAAATTACGCTCATTTTCGAATATTGCTTTACAATTTCTAACGCGTAGTGTGGTAGAGTTTTGGACACTATTTCAATGGTAATTATATTTTTTTCCCGAAATTTATAACTAACCTTGCTATTTCTATAATAGGGATGATTGATAATTCTATAAGAACAATAATAAATCACTAAAAGTATAATCTAACAGTGGCGGTTCCTGAACTAAAATCTTGGGTGGGCTAGAAGAAAGTTTAGCATTGTATACTATTTACGAAATTGTATATTTTTCCACTTCACCTTATACACTAATCTACAAGCAAATAAACAAATATTACGACACTACTGCGAAGCATAAATTACTATATAATACAATCAATGCTAATGTGAGTAAGAAATAATAATACGTGACCTTAAATTTGTCTCTTTCAAAGTGAAATAACAAGTAAAAAAAGCAATACAGAACTGTCACTGAGATTCGATACCTGTCACTTTCATAAAATACAAAGATATTGGTAATTTTGTATGGGCCATGGACTAAATCGTTTTGAGCCCCCAATGAATGACAGAAGCCAGTAAATTTGAAACACAGTCCTGTGCGTTTGATGACGTTTCCGTACATACAAATATGTACAAACAAAATCGAATCGTGCTAGATTGCGTTCCAGTGTAAAGCAATATTGTCTATGGTTGC
Organism: Himalopsyche tibetana; assembly: GCA_030503985.1. Lineage (NCBI taxonomy): Eukaryota > Metazoa > Arthropoda > Insecta > Trichoptera > Rhyacophilidae > Himalopsyche > Himalopsyche tibetana. Next base: position 28,810,383 of record JAPJYX010000005.1, read on the forward strand.
GGGCTGGAAATTGTTAGCCCCTGACCAATAACATGTACATAGGTGTTGCGAGACTGACGCCACGTTGAATGTTCTCTATGAATTATTTATTGTTTTTTTTATGCTGGCTCAGCTTAAAATTGTAATACACAACAATCGAGAATATTATTGTAGGTAGACATGGCATTGTCTTATATTGACAGAGGAAAATTTAAACAAAGATATTATATTCATTTGGGAAAGGTTAGTTACGCTTATAAATGTATTTATTTTGTTCAGCGGCCGAATTGCTGTTCATTTTTATTCAGCCATCTAAAGTTTTGGGTGAAAAATGCAGGTCGGGCTTAGCATCACCTAACCCAGTACCTAGAACCGCCACTGTAAACTTATATGTAAAAATGAATGTTTGCTTTTCGTTCTTTATGCGTTGTCACACCGCTCATCCAATTGCAATAAAATTTTGACAAACTTTTTGCTTGTACTTCCTGGAAGGTTATAGGCATTGTAAAATTAGCTTACAGTAGGTCTTGTGTATAAAAAGACCAGTCTACCATGTTGTTCATATAATGCATATCAATTTAAAAAACAATGAAATGTTATTGCCAATGTCAAATAAGAAGTTTACAGTCAACAAATTATGTTCACTATTTTGTGTTAAGAGCGTGTTTCCCTTCAATAGATCACGCGAAGCCTCTTTATCTCCCAGCCGAGGGACCAGTAGCAGTTCCCAGCGTAAATAGCCTTAAAGGTCAAATAAAAAAGTGACATCTCCACCAAATAAAGCTGTCAAATCTACGTGATATAAATTATTCCCAAGATGGTCGTTCTCCGAGGAAATAATGTAGTACTCCACCCTTCAGGCGAAGTAGACAATATGAAAAAGAGTGCAATATGTATGACAATATTTTTATTTTTACTATATCTACTCACAATGTGGATACAAGTTGGTTGTTAAGTATCCCACCACCACCCGTTATGTGTATCCAGTCACATTTTCACGGCCGCTTTCCATAACGCAATGCGATCAAGAAAATAAAAAATATTCCTCATATTATTGGCCCGATACAGAGCTGCATGGGACCTATCAAAAGATAGAAAGAAAGAAAAGTTATATTGAATATTCTGTAGCGCCGAGTTTGATCTACTCCACGTTAAATTTGAAGAGGAATCAAGGATATCCCGTTCCCATATGATGTTGCAAATTTATCGAATGCTTCAAAATTGGCCTTGGTTGAGATCAGGTCAGCGTGGCCTATTGAGACCGTATGAGGACGGGCCACAGCAAACAGGTCTGTTCGATCAGCATTCATCTCAGGGCAGTCATCTTCTGACTTTGGATCTCAACATAAATTATTTTATATGAATGGATTGTCAGTCAGTCACTCAAACTCTCGCTTCGGATTGGGCTAGAAAAAACGAATGAAATTAAGACTAGTAATTAGCCAATCGCTTTCTCTGCGCCTAATTTTAACAGAAAGTGCGCGATGAAGCAAAAGAACATCACGAGCGTCCAATTATTTGGAAATAATTCTATAGATTGATTGAAAAAATGGTTTACAAATGTGTCTTTTCTAGAATTAGGGCCATGAATAGCTTTTTGGTATCATGCTATCGTCATAACTGCCGTGATGCCAATGAGAAGAGTGGATTTGAAAAGTTTCACAAATTTATTTTCGATTGATTTATTGATTAGTACTCAAAGACAAAATATATCAAGCAATGTTAGCCAACAAAAATATACAATTAAAAATATGGCTTTGAGGTTATATGAAATATGTAGAGTACCGTTAAAACACCGTTTTTTAAGCATTGATGTTTTTCATATCTAAAAAAATCTTTGCACTCTTCTAAGCCTAAATTGACGGGGCGCAGTAAAAGCGATTACTTAACCACTAGTTCTGTGCTTACTCTATCTTTTCTATGCTTAATTTCTTAAAAAGGAAAGGTTTAGAATCTAATTTACAAGCAGTTCTCTTAGAAAAAAATATTTTTTGATATCTCCATTAAAAAACAATATGCTCCGCATTTAGAGCGGCATGGATTTTTTTATAAAAAGCTAATGCGATAGGATAGTGACGATGGCGTAGTACCGAGATTGCTTTTAATATATTCAGCCATGCTTGTTTCTTTATCGGCGGGAAAGAAAAAAATAATAATAACAAATTCATAAATTGAAATGTCACATTTCGCATCGGGTATTTGAGCTTTCGAAAGCACGACATGGCAGGATAGAAGCCGTTTAACATCGTGCGCTCCTCTACGAGACTGGCAGAATAATTACATTTCTATATCATTGAAGGTTTTTAATGGAATATATAAAGCTAGTTTCCAACAAACGCTATAAACCAATTGCATTCTCCGTCCCAGCAGTACAATTTGATTTTCTTTTATCGAACGTTGTAGCACAAAACTCATACAGAAACCCATCACAAATAAGCGACCGTCACTATGGCAACGTTAATTTATTACAGGAATGGCCAAGACGCCAACCGTGGTTTACCAATAACGCGCCTAGTCAGCTTCGGCCGTGGCTTATCCTTGTAAATCTATTGACTAAAACCGATTAAAAGATGACAAGGTATATATATTTATGGTTCAGCTATTTTTTCGTGTAACTTTTCGACTGTCAATTTACTCGGGGATATTATCGTTTCACATTTTTACGTTACATAGAAAACATTGATTAATAGCACACAAAAATAATTGTAATACTTCCAGCTTAAATTGCCAAATAATTAAACTAATTAGATTCATACAAAAGCAAATTAGTAATTTTGTATATACAAGAGGTCTTGAATATTTTATTTATAGTGATTTTTTTTGTATTGTTATCAATATTTGTATTACATTTTTTTTGTGACACTTACTTACTAGTCTTTCTTGGCTATGTAAAAATAGTTCTGTGTTCATATATTTTTTATCAGTTAAAAATACTCGTGATACGCAAAACCGGTCTCGATTTCATGAGTATTATTATTTAACATAATGTATATCCAACAATTATTGGCATTGAACACCTTCAAAGTTATTATAAAACAATATTTGTCTGACCTGATGACACTCGTTTAAATATAAAATATATCAACATCCGAAAAATATCTTAGATCAGGGATTCGCAAACTATGTTCCGTGGAACACTGATGTTCCATGGAACCTTAATCATCAATATTGAGTCTGATATCAAGAAGATTTGATATTTATTCATTGACTAACAATCATCAGTAACTAAGAGCTTTATTATTATTTGATATGTTTTAACAATATATGATATGTTTTACAATATATTTTTCATTGTTTTCTCTATGCAAATGAATTATTAGTCCACTTAAAAATTATGCTCTGTTAAAAAGTCTAGATTCGCGAAGTTTTCCATTGCAGAAACAGTTTGGAAAACCTTGTCTTAGATCAACGTCAAAGCTTTTTTAGACACAACACCTATGGACAACTGGCTCTACGCTATGGGATTAGAAATTATTTATATTATCTACAATTTCTCAAATAACCAACATAGATATATAATTTTTACTATCCATAAAAAAAATTATCATAACTGTAATATAAAATAATAAAGAAATAGCATTCGTTTTTTGTACCAATCTTTGTTAAGTAAAACAACATCTATTCATCAGTTGTGTGAATAATAGCAAAACTAAATTATTTACTAACATTAAATTTATTGAAAATAAATAACTGCTTTACTTATTAAGTAGCATATTAAGTTAGCAACAAACTGAAAGTTAATTGAAAGACGAAATTTTAGCAATAAAATTGAAACACAGAACAATCTTATAAAATAGGCGATAATCAAGGTAAGGTTCTACCAGAGAGCAGAAAACATGAATAAGTGTTTAAAGTGCCATAAAACGTATCTTTGAGTTCGGCCGTAAAACCGTAGACATCCCTGCCTTACAAAAAGACCGAGTACAGCCGGAAAATAAATCGTCAGGCCACGTGATTCTTCTACTTTTATTTTCTTGCCAGCTAAAGAAAGACAGATCGACTTTCTTAATTCATAGCCCATTCATTTTATTGACTCGCTTGTGATTTTTTAACAACGATGAAGGTAATTGAATGCTCAAGATAAAACAAAGATTTTTTTTAAAGTCTATTTAGTACTTTTTATAGCTTTTACATTTTAAAGTTGATTTCTCGACAGATGAGATTGACGAGATGATAGTTAGAAATAAAAAAATAACGTTGGAAAATAATATGCTTATTTTAAAACATTATTTTTAAATCTCCGTTCTGAATGAGGAGCATATGGCTTCTTAATGGAGTATCTCAACAGAAGTTTTTCTCAATCGCTCGACTTCTATTTTTTAAAGAAAGTAGTAGAGATAGAAGGACAGAAATAGTAGTTAAATAATTTCTCTTTCTATGTCTTGTTATTTTTGACTTGGAAGAGTAGGAGCATATTTTTAGACATCACAAAAACTGATCCTTGGAATCGATTGAAAAAAACGCTATTAGTACTTTGAATCAAACGTGAGATCTGTAACGTAACCCAATGACGTCGACCACTGTGTCAAGGACTCGAATCATATTATATAAAAAATAATAAAAATACACATAATAAAAATAATAAAACATTTTTAGTACTTTTTCCACATAAAATTTATTAGATCAGGACCGGTTTCGCTCATCGCGAGCATTATCAACTGATAAGAAAAATATATAAACAGTGATATTTATACAAATTTAAATTGAAATAAAAAGGTGTAAGCAACTATTAACAATTTAAAGGATTAGCAAATTACATTATAATTACACAAAATTAAAATGCTTAACACTCATAACAATTAAAAAATCATTGTATAATTAATACAAAATAATTGTATATAATATAATGCCATTCCACCAAGTATTGACAGTGAACACCTTAAAAGTGAAGAATACACATATTACTATTTAAACTTTTATATTTTATATAAATATTAAAATACTTTATTTGTTTTGAAAATGCTGAACAATTTCCATTTAAATGAAAGCAGAATTAATCACTTTAGTGGCGTAAAATGTAAATTCATTGTGAGTATATATTACTTTTAGTATAAGCTTATTGTTATTTTTCCAAAACTGTATAAACATTTTCGTACGTGGATTTGCAGACTAAGTAAGCATTTTCAACTGATAAAAATCACAGTAAAACCGACCAAACGTGATAAATTCGCAAAAAGGCTTAGATATCATGGGAATATAAAATATGTCTAGACGTAGAAATTGAACAATATGTTGGTATACCAGTATTTCGATACGTTTGTTGTTTTTCAATACAAAAATTCTGCTTTTGAAAATTAGGGAGAATTGAAGATTTAATGTATTTGATTTTCAATCAAAGCACCAAATGTATGGTTTACGTCAGTAACGCGTTGTTCCTTCGTAATGTTTTTTGAAATGTTGCATAAATATGGTGAATGTAAATTTGATTTGGTGAATGATGTTCACAGCTTATATTGCAAAAGAAAATATTGCGTATTCGACCAATATTGCAATGCCAATTAGACATATTTTTTTTCTTATTTATATATGTTGTCTTACCGGTGTTAAAATATATATTTTCCGGTATTGCATACTCTGAACAAATAACACCTAAAGCCAACGATATCCTAAAATTAAACACAACCTTAGTTTGTAACACAAATCCATACATATTTAAGTTACTGTAAATAAGCTTGGAGAATAGTCCAGATCTTTTTCTGCGCTCTGTTTAACATACTTATTTTATTGATTATTTTTGTTTATATTCACTCACAATGTGTAGCATATGGCTTATTCGTAGATATATCTCAAGGTTTTTTGTTACTTAGTTGCTCAATTTCTCTTTTACGAATAATGTAGAGATAGAAATATAGACAAGACTAATGGCTAACTTATCTTTCTCTTTCCGTTATATCATTTTAAGTTTGGAAGGGTGAGAGAGATTTTTTAGACATCACAAACACCCATGCTTTCAAACAGGAATTGAAAAATTGCTGTTTGCGCTGGGAATTAGGCCCGTGAGATCCGTCACGGATGTCAACGACACCGACCGCTGCGTCATAGAGCCAGCATAATTTCTGACAGGACGTCTTAATAAATCATAAGTTGTAAAATGACATTTGTCTCTTGTCGATCGATAGACCGGGCAAACAATCGAAAATTTATATCGCACGTTAATTCAAATCTTCATGTTAATTTGAGTCTCCAATCTGGGGATCTCGTTCAATTTTGTGATCCCTAAATCTCTGTTTTGTGATAGTATTAATCCTGCAATTTTATTATTTTGCCTGCTGCGGCCTAGGTGGTTAGAGATTGCTCTACCGATCACGCAGGTCTGGATTCGATTCCCGGTCAGATAACAGTGAATTTGAGAATCATTCAATTCAAAGTTGTGATCGAAAACTGGGTGTTTGTGGTGTCAAATTCATATTATTTTCTTTCCTCCCATCTTTCTGATCCTTTAATAACTGGGTGTAGCAGTAGTGATTTGTTAACCAGTTAACAGTGAATTTGAGAATCATTCAATTCAAAGTTGTGATAGAAGACTGGGTTTTTGTGACGTTAATTTACATTATTTCTTCTCCTACCATCCTTCTGATCCTTTAATTACTGCTTAATAGCGATAAGTCAACCACAAGTCCTGTTCTAGCCTTATCCTTCTTTCCCTAGTACTCACTTTGGAAAAAAAAGTGAGCTTGAGTGACTGCGTAACAAACAGTCTTCGTAGAAAAAACTTTTGTTGAAATACCTCTATTAGGAAGCCATATGTTCTACATTGGGAGAGGACATGGATTTTTTTAAAATCCGCCAGTGAGTTAAAAAAAAGGCGTTTTACCTTCTTTTATAAATTCTTTTAAAATCTTAAAATTTCTGGCTTTTTTTGCAATGATCGATCCTGGTATTCCAAATTTCTTGAATTTTTCGTGAATGATCAATTCCAGGATTACAAAAAGGGTCCAGGATTGGATGCCTTATTGTCAATGGCAGCAAAAGCATATTTTCAATAATTTTCCAAGATATCAAATCACGAACTGTTTCGTTTACATAACTTTTAATATTTATAACTATGCAGCTTTCACATAGCAGTTAACACATACTTCGGTACGTTACGCAGGATACAACTTTTTCATTCAAATTCTAAAGCCGTGATGTAATGCTTAAGTTAGCATAATATCTGAATACATTTTCCTGAAATGGTATTTCGTTTCTAGTGTCGAGTTTTCATTTTAAAGAAAGTTGCAAGATATATCGCCGCAATGTTTATGTTGAAAGACTAAGCCATGCTTTTAAGGCTTTTGTTACACCTTTTCCATGAAAAATGAATGAAATATTTTATTTTTCAAAAACATGCCTTTCGTAACACTTACAGTTTGTTTTCTAAATGTAACAGAGTAACATTTTACTCGTTTTGACAAAAAGTCTTTATGTTATGTTTTTTTTTCAGGTTAAAATATTCTCTTTCAAAACACTATGCTAATTGAGAATCCTCAAATTATTTGAAAATAATTTCCTCTTAAAAAAACATGCATACTATAACATGCAAACAATATTTTAGTAAGTAAATGTGTATAAGTGCAAGTATGTGCATGTTTTAATTAATTTGCACACATTTGACGATAAGCATTAGAGAGAATCCAATCTTTTTGTGATCCCGGGTTTTCTGGATTGACTATTTTTCAATCTCAGGATTCCGGGATTGAACACTCAACATAAAATCGTGTATAAATTAGGATTTGAGTTTGACAAAACTTTTGGTCAGCGATTATGAAATCGTGGGATTATTTAAACAATTTCAAAACCCAGGAATTTACCGATTTGCTCAAATATTCAGCGTGGCTCGTTTTTTTAGCTCTTCAATAGATTTTTAATTCATTAATAAAAACACAATAATCCTTTGTACTTCATTCCACTTTATTTAATATGTCAGGACCGGTTTCGCTCATTGCGAGCATTGTCAACCGATAAGAAATATAATTTAACAATGCTATTTATACAAAATTGAAAAGTTATACACAACAATTGGCATTGAAAAGAAATTGCCAATTACATTAAAGTGATTCTAAAATAACACAAAATTAAAATGTTCAACACATCTAACATATAATTAAAAAGTCATCCCAGATTAATAAATTCAGAATGGCAATTGAAAGTAATTACAAACATAATTAAAATTTGGGGAATTTTTTGACAAAGTGATAGTGAAAGTTATTAATCTGGGATGACTTTTTAATTATATGTTAGACGTGTTGAACATTTTAATTTTGTGTTATTTTAGAATCACTTTAATGTAATTGGCAATTTCGTTCCAATGCCAATTGTTGTGTATAACTTTTCAATTTTGTATAAATATCATTGTTAAATTATATTTCTTATCAGTTGACAATGCTCGCAATGAGCGAAACCGGTCCTGACATATTAAATAAAGTGGAATGAAGTACAAAGGATTATTGTGTTTTTATTAATATAATGCCTTTCCACCAAGTATTGATAGTGAACACCCTAAAAGTGATTTTTAATTCATTTTATCAACCTGTAAATCCCGAGATTGGTACGGTTACGATCTTGGATTTCGGTATCACATAATTGGACGGGATCCCGGGATTGGAAGCTTAAGTTAACCACTTACTATATCAACAAAATTTCAACAAAATTATATTCTTTATTTTGAAGACTATATGTATATCGAAGATTAAAGAGGGCAAATGTATTCTTACAAGTGGCTTGCAATCAATGTTTGCTTTATTGTCAATAAAATTGAGACGTTACAAATAAGGAAAATATAAAGTTTAATACTCATATTGCAAATTCCGTTGCATTACTGAATGAATGCAGTTTCTGTACACATATGTCAGTTTGCGTCTGGTTATGTCACTCAATAAAACTGTTTTATATCATGAAATAAAATTTCGGTTTAAATCCGTACTTTTGCCAACAGCGCATTAGTGGCATGTCTAGGTGACATCTGCATTTTTGATTGAATGGTATTGAACGAACGAATGTAAATTTTATTTTTAAAAAAGCTCAATTTCATGCTGTTCAAAAATAGCGCAGGTAAAATAAACAACGAAAAAAGCTCTTGTGGTTTTACAGGTAAATGAAAACAACATGTTGGTGCGGTAGATCATTTTTTTTATTTTTAAATAAAGTCAAATAAAGGTTTCAATTATTAAATTTTTAATAAACTTGATAAAATTATCAACTTGTACATTACACCTAATGCCAATACGTGAATTATTTAGCAATTGTTATATTATGTATACAAAATAATCTTGATAAAAATAAATTAACTAATTAATCTACATCACCAACATACTAAGAAAGATCTAAATTTTACATTGGTCTTACTGGGACGTGCGCCCAGACCCACCTGATAATTATGGCAAAGCTCTTACTAAATACAATATTATGAGCTACTGTCACTTTAGATGGATTTAATAATTAAAGAATAGCATAGAACATTTTTTTGTAATTAAAATTGTTCATATAATATTTGCAAGTTTCATCATAGATAGCATGTCTAATGAAATATATATGTTTATGTGAAGGCGGCATGAATGTGTGTGATGTTTAAAACTTTCTTCCATATATCTAATCCTGAAAAAACTGGACGCCACAGGAGAGATTTTTTAACCACTAGTTGTGTCTTAGCCGTATTATTATATCGTATATTTTTTTTTTAAAAAAGAGAGTCGAGTAACTAAATTACAAAATTTCCGTAGAAAAACTTCTGTTGGGATAAGCTACGTGAGAAATCTATACGAATCACATTAAAGCTTACATATCAACTGTGAAAAGGCAAAAAGACGTAACCTATAGTTTTTTCAAAACAACTTTATTATATAATCATAATGTATACAATGATACACGCTCTATCAAAAGGATGTAAGCTGAAAATGCCGAATTAGTGTCTTAGTTAAGCTTTTAAGTTAGAAAAAAGATAGGCCTATTATAGTTTATGAAAACAATATTAGGTTAGGTTAATTAAACATTAATCTCCGTGCACTTGAAGGTTGTATATGTTTCATAATATGCTTTTGGCTCAAAATCATCAAAAAGCGTTTTTTTACCTCTAGCATAAAAAAAAATGTGTGGTATGGGTACTTCCTTCTTTCCACAGTCGATGCTATGAAAAACTCTTAATGTAACCACTTCTTTAAAGAATCTAAAAATTATCGATATAGATGCCTTTGAAATCGTCCTTAAATCTTTTGAATTCAATCTGCAATAGGTACAATCTTAACATTAATAGCCGATAAGGTCCGTCTGTAAGGACGTCCGCAGTAAGGTACAGACCAATGATTTCGATTTATTCTGAACAGCACATTTTTGAAATGTTGTTCTATCCAATGGGAGCGGCTTATTTTAAACCGGGCGTGAATGTTCTGATATCGCCACGTTTGAAAATTTGATATTTCTTGGTGTAGAGCTAAAGTATTGTATCACCATACATCATAATATTCGAATAATCAAAGACTTTAATTCGACTATTGCAAACTATGATTATAGGGCTATCGAAATGAATCGTTTGATCGTGTGAGTCGATGTGAGACTAATATTTTTTGGAGCGGATTTGATCAATTGAATCATAATGATGAATCTTTTCACGTCTGACCTTGAAAATCTGTTAGAATTCTTTAATACATTAAGAATATTCAAATTATGATATGGATATATCATAGAATAATATTTTGCTTTTTTCATACACTTGGACAAAATGTGCAACTGATTTTTTATTGAAAAATTGGATTTGATCTTTTGATTTTTATTGGAAATAATTGTTAAATAATTTAAAATCCGAAAAATGGTTGTTAGCAAACTTGAACATTATTCCAAAAATTCAATAATTTACGAAATTTCTGCTACTACGAAAAATGGTTGTTAGCAAACTTCAACATTATTCCAAAAATTAAATAATTTACGAAATTTCTGCTACTACGAAAAATGGTTGTTAGCAAACTTGGACATTATTCCAAAAATTCAATAATTTACGAAATTTCTGCTCCTACGAAAAATGGTTGTTAGCAAACTTGGACATTATTCCGAAAATTCAATAATTTACGAAATTTCTGCTCCTACGAAAAATGGTTGTTAGCAAACTTGAACATTATTCCAAAAATTCAATAATTTACGAAATTTCTGCTACTACGAAAAATGGTTGTTAGCAAACTTGAACATTATTCCAAAAATTCAATAATTTACGAAATTTATGCTACTACGAAAAATGGTTGTTAGCAAACTTGAACATTATTCCAAATATTATATTACATAATTTACGAAATTTCTGCTCCTACGAAAAATGGTTGTTAGCAAACTTGAACATTATTCCAAAAATTCAATAATTTACGAAATTTCTGCTACTACGAAAAATGGTTGTTAGCAAACTTAAACTTTATTCCAAAAAATCAATAATTTACGAAATTTCGGCTACTACGAAAAATGGTTGTTAGCAAACTTTTTTTTTATTCCAAAAATTCAATAATTCACGAAATTTCTGCTCCTACGAAAAATGGTTGTTAGCAAACTTGAACATTATTCCAAAAATTAAATATTTTACGAAATTTATGCTACTACGAAAAATGGTTGTTAGCAAACTTGAACATTATTCCAAATATTACATAATTTACGAAATTTCTGCTCCTACGAAAAATGGTTGTTAGCAAACTTGAACATTATTCCAAAAATTCAATAATTTACGAAATTTCTGCTACTATGAAAAATGGTTGTTAGCAAACTTAAACTTTATTCCAAAAAATCAATAATTTACGAAATTTCTGCTACTACGAAAAATAGTTGTCAGCAAACTTGAACATTATTCTAAAAATTAAGTAATTTCCGAAGTTTCTGCTACTACAAAAAATTGTTGTTAGCAAACTTAAACATTATTCCAATTATTAAATAATTCTGAATATTCATCTCTTTATTTTAAAATTACCACTATAAATATTCTTAAAACATGTTTCGTTTGGAGAATTAATTCACTTTATTACTTTTGGTTCATTCAATAAGTATGTTAACGCCTGTATATTTTTGATTTTTGACAGTGCAAAAAAAAACAATTTCTGTTAAAGGTTACTTTAGCTTATAGCGGTGTTCGCTCATGCTCAATTGTACGTAGCTTGCTCGGGAGTGAGGTCTGAAAGTTATTTACAAATACAGTCGATTGTATGATCACAGCAGGTGAGAAAGAATGTGTTTTAAGGGAAATGTTATCATATCTTCTATCTATCTTCTAAGGGGAGGCAAACTTTAAATTCTTTCTCAGTGTTAAATGGTGAATGGAGATAACCAAAGTCCTGACACCTAATTTCTGAACCAGCTGATTCATAACTGGCCACGGTTACTTCGCTGTTGAGCTCTTCCGGCTTGGCCGGTTAGTAAATAGTCCTAAATGTAAATGCGGATATATGATTCAGGATGCTGATCGCATCCTCTGGGAATGTCCAGACTTAAATAACGAATGGAAATAATTGCTCAAGACGATACGACTGTCTGTCGGATCTGTCGGCCCCGTCGGTCATGCCGACTTGGTTACATCTAAGCCTAAGGCAAATTATAGGGCAATTAAAGAATTTTTGGATAAATAGTTGAGTTAAATAGATAAAATCTAATATTTTCAACTGCACTTGATTATTTATTAACTTTTAATTTCTGCACACTGTAGTGCATGCAACCAAGTCTTGAGGAATTTCTTCTCGGGACATTTCTGGAAAAATTTTGAACACGACTAACGTTGTTAAGCTACGGAATACACCCTATAAAAGAGTGTGAAGCCGTAGCGGGTGGTGGTGGGTACAACGTTGAGTACCCTAGGGAAAAATTAAAAATAAAGTTTATTAATCACGTGTTATTAGATTATAGACATATATAATAATTAATATGCATTCAATTGTTCATGCCAGTAAATTTCTGACTTTTCTATAATGCAACAAAAATCTCACGTTGCTGGGCAACGGGCTTACAGCTAGTACCATTTAATAGTTGTAACAAAAATCATGTATCTATAAAGTACACCGAAACGTAGAAATGGGAAAAAAAAACTCGTGTTGAGAAACATTTTTCCTGATCGTTCGAGTTTATTTCGCAGTGCCGCCCTGGGATCTGTTAAATGGTAGGGAAATTTCACACTCCTCTTATACTTTTGCAGACATTTTCTTTTATATGTCCTCCTTTTTAAACTTTCAAAACGACGAGCAGTCGTAGAAAAGCAGCTAAATAACCTTTATGTTGACAGCAAGAATTTTATCTCAGTATCTATTCAGCAACAATACATTTATATGGCAGGTATGATAAAAGTAAACGAAACAGCGTAAGTATATAATGAAACCTTTTTTTCAAATTCAGCATATTGTATTATATATCATTGCTTGTATGAAAACAACAACGAAATGATAAAACTATAGTATATGTATATTTCAAATGTTATCAAAACTTATAATTTATGTTTAGATTCAATAATCAGCTCTCTTTAATTTTTAATGAATCAGCATGGAATCTTGACGAAAATAAATTTAAAATGAAAGAATACCCATTGTATTTAAACCATTCAAAGAAATATGTATTTATAAAACCATGTGGAGAACGAGATATTCTTGATTTTTATTAAGATTCAACTCGAAGTAGATTAAACTCTGAATCAATCATGGATTCAGAGCATATATATACAGAATACCTAACGTCACTTTAACTAAATGACTGAACCAATCGCATTGTGTTATCTTTTATTAAGCACAATAGATGTAGCTCTATATCGGGTTTCTAATATAAGGAGTGAACTCGTTTCTTTTTCAATCGTTATTTGTTATTTCATTATGGAAGACGGTCTTAAAACAGCGGCCATATACACATAACGAGTGGTGGGACAATAAACAGCCAACTTGTATAGTATCTAAATTATTTTGTTGATAAGCTTGTGATGGTTTTAGTTTTCATTAGAAAGAAAAAAATTACTTTATTTAAAAATTTTAAAACGGTATTTATTTACTTATTGATAATGTTTATGAAATGTGTAAGTGGGTTTTACAATTGATTTAATGATTTTAATTGTTACCAAGTTAAGCAAGCACTGATAAAATATAGTAGTTTTTTTAAAATGTCGTGTTCAACTTAATTGAACCTAATTAAATTATCTATCAATCAAAAATAAACTGTCATAGATATTAAAATATATCAAACGAATAATAAGAATGAAAAATTTAACACAAATTGAAAATAATATTTTAACTTGATTATGTTTTTATACACTACGTTTCTAACTGCAAATAAACGTTTTCACATATGTGCAATTGTAAATTTTTGAACACACTATTTTCAACCAACATAATCTTATATTTAATTCAAATAAAATTATATCGTCGTCAATAAACTATTTTATGTATTATCTACGTTAAAAGTAGATTTGAGTGACTGCTTAAAATGCAATTTAAATAAATGTTCTTTTGTTGTTATATACAATACGATTTTTCAAAGCAAAACCTAAAACAATCGTACAACAGCATTTATAAAGAATTGAAACTTTGATAATAGCACAATAATATTAAAAAATACCTCAATAACGTTACACCTACTTATACTGTATGCATTTTATAAAAATATACCGAATGAATCTAGTCCCTCGGCCACAAGTCAATGTGCATATTACGTGTTCAATAATGATTCTAATAACATTATTATATAATATATGACAGTAATCTGTTATTGTTCTAGCTTTATCCTAACACATTGAAAACCAATATATTATAGTAAATTTATTTGTATAAGTAGACCATCCGAAGAAAAATTATTTTCCTTCAAAATAATTAACGTCAAATAAAAGTACTTAATGTACAGGCGAAAACTTTCTCTCAACTCTCAATGGCCTATTGTTTTTTTCTACTTTTTGAAATAATAAAACGAAAAACTTTTTAACGCGTGCAAAGCAAGTGCCATGAGACTTCAGCTTTGTTCACTAGAAAATTTCTTGCTTTGTTTTAAATCTCAACTGTGGCGAATTAAAATTAATTGTAGCGCTCTGCAGTGACTTAGTTAAAAAGAATCAGTTTTCTACAAGAGTTCTCCGTTGCCCATGATTACTGTTTATGTGTGTGAACAATTATTGAATATACTATTTGTATTAACTAATTTCATTAAGTATAACAACCAATCTGAAGATATTTCTAACCAATTGGATATGATAGATTCGTAAAAAACAAAAGACAATTAGAAGTGCCGAAGGTTTTTTTCTAAATATGTGACTATTCAAAGAATCAAACACTCATTTGTACTAATTCCACTTGTATTTAATATTATCCGGATCGGCTTTGCTCATATTAAATAGAAGTTTACAAATAAGTTTTTCTACCAAGTATTGACAATACCTTGAAAGTGAAATATGTCACTACAGAAGTGAGAAACTTTACAGCAATATTTAGATGGAAGAAAGCAGAAGAGATCTCAAAAGCTCATCATTGATTGTACCATAGAAAAAGAAGATTTTTCTAATTTTTACACAAGTTTTTCAAAAGGGTATAATGTTTATAATTTTATAATTCAGTATACTATCACTGAAAGTTAATAATGTAGTTGAAATTGAAAATGGAGGATGCTACAAATATTGATAAAAGTATTTTTGATGTATTGATAATAAATTGCCAAGGTCTACAAAGGAAAAAAGTTAATATATTTTTGTGAAGGGACTCTTTATACTAATAAATTCAAAGCAACGTGTCTCAGCTGTCAGACGTAGTACTTGTTCTATCCTATACGCCGTAGCGTCTACGAGATCATGTTTCCGTTCAAACAGAAGTCGCGTAAACTTTTTCCAAAAGTTTTACGCCTCGCCAACGAGCAAGTCACCCGTTTCAAGCTGTACGTGTCGTGCTCGGAGCTTTTTTTCTCCAAGCTTATAATCGAGTATATCTTTGATGAGCTGTGTATCGATGAAAGTTTGTTGGAAACATTACACATATCTTGTGGAAGTTTGAAGAAATATTTTTTTATGATTCCCCTAGAGACAATGCCACTGAAACTCTTTCAAAGAATGTGTGTTTTCATAACCCATTACCTTTAATAGTACGTGTGTATCACAAAAATTGGCTTGCTTCGTAGTTGTTTCAGATCTCTTTTTTTGTTCTTTATGAAAAAATATATGCCTTGTGAACATTATTCATAAGACTATAGCTCCATTTTTTTTTGTTTATTCGCAGCTTTATGAACTACAATATAATGTTCATACTTATATCTCGAAGATCTATCGAAAACGTTTTCAAATGATCGAAAACATCAGTTTTGTTGTTTTTTTCGTCGTATACTTTTTTCGGTCAGTAATAAAATTTCATTCATATATATTCGTGATGCAAAAAAAGCATAATTTAGTTTATTCATCAGAAAAAAGCTTACCCAATATTGAATCGTGTTGGCCATACGCAAAAACACTTGCAAACATATTTTTAGGGCAGACTTTTACTGTGTCTAAAATTCACTTAGGGGCAGACGGTCTAATATAGTTTGAATAGCGTACCTTTTTTTCATTATATATGGAATTTTACGTGAAAACATAGCACTTCTTACACCTCTCGGGAGGTAAAACTTTCGATCTTTCCGCCTAAATTTAATAAGTAGGCCGGCTTCCCAGGTGTCGACCGAAGACTTCTATTGATGCTTGGTCTTATTTCCCTGGGGCTGGCGGAAAAGTATGTTTTCACACAGAGGCATGTCCAAAATTTCGTATTCCCGAGGTGATTTTACCACCTAGTACACTGAATATTCAAAAGGTCGGTACATTTAAATAAATAGTAAAACAACATGAACTTAGTTTTAAATTTACAATTTGTACATAAATTCGGTTGTGAATAATTTTACGATAATGTGCTAGAAATATAATATATTTAAATACTATTCTTGAAGGTTCGTGAAATGACTTTTTGTAATACGTTATGTCGTTACATTAAAATACGATTGTAATAAGATGTCCACCACGAAGAATAAAGTACACTCAAAATTTGCGTGTACGTTCCAAAACAATATAAAAACTGAATAATTATATTTTTCAATAAACAATACAGAAAATTTAAAGGCATATACGTAAAATAAAAAATCATGAAATTTATCATCCAGTCCTAATCTTACTAGCTTGTAATCTTATTTCTTGACCTCGTCTCAAGTTCGGTTGTACGTTTTATTCACAGAAAAGCTCTTCAATATTTTAGGATTTTGTCTTTAAAAACTTTGTAATACGCGATTTCTTTATTTAGGCGTATTTATCTTTATAATATTTATATTTCATAGTAAAAGATCAATCACTTTTTTATTCACTTTTGTATTTTTTTCCTCTTGTTACTTTATTCTATCTTAGGGTTATATTCTATAAAAAAATAAATCGTTTTCAAATCACATATGTGTTAATAGAAAATTTAAATTAACTTTGATTATTCCACGTATTGTGTTACTAACTGTGACACGTGTTTCGCCTCTTTCAGAGGCATCTTCAGACATACTATCGCAAAGTTTGTCACATATGTGTTATTTTTTCTAAAACCTTGTTGTACAAAAATTTGTCATAACTCGTTAAATATTGTAGAATTGGCGTGTTATACGTCTTGTTTTATTATTTATAAATGAAACTCGCTCTAAAATAAATTACGAGTAATTTCAATATCTTTCTTGGCCCTTTATAAAAACAATGATGAACCGATTTAAATATCGTTTTAATTAAATCTGTTTTACATTAAAACGGACACGGATTATTGACAACCTAAATTAATGAAATCAAGTTGAGCTCAAGACAATAAAAATACATTTACTTTATGTAATGTAAGGATCAAAAACAAGTAGTGGTAGTAAATTTTACTATATCTAAGAATCAGCAATCACAAAACACTATCTTCCACTGTATAAAATTCATATGCTATGAAATATAATAGATTACTAAGGTGATCGAATCTGATTCGATACTATCCACTCCTTTTGAAGATTTTATAGATCACATGATTCATGCATACCGTCGACGTGACCCACTTATCATCGGCATCCCATCTTTAATCAATTTTACTACGCCGAGGGTCTACAAAAGACTCTATCCACGAACTATATTGTCCTCTTTTGTAGAGTAAAACATATTGAGTGGCCTGCAGATAATCTTGGATATGGAGGGTTTTTCTTTGCTCACAACTTTGGAGAAAAAGACTGTATTATTAAAACAATTTATTTGACAGAGTGTTTTGAATGAATTTGGTGAGTAATTTGTAATAAATATTCAATGAAAAATGGTATAATATTTTACTCCACTTGTTGTCAATTTCTGTGTTAAGCTTGACTTATTTTGATATTATATCGACTGTGGAAAGGAAAAAGGATGTAACCTACACATTTTACAGGAGGCGCTAAATTTTTTTATATAAATTATGAATTATGACTTATACACAACCTTGAAGTGCACGAAGACTTCTAAACTGGTGTTTAATTGACATAATCTAATATTAATTCAAGAATTTGTCTAGCAAAAACTTTTATTTCAGTCTTTTTTCTTGACTTAATTTTTTTACAAGGACCTCTTTTTCAAACTTAAAAGTTAAATCTAGACACTAATTCGGCATTTGCAGTTGCATCCTTTTGAAAGCACGTATATCAAGTTTGATACATTATGATTATCGAAAAAAATCTGTTTTAAAAAAAACGTGAGGTACGTCCTTTTTCCTTTCTACAGTCGATATATAAAGTAGCTTGCGATATATTATTCTGAACAATATCTTATAAGGCTAAGCGCATACTGAGACGCAGCACATGACATAACATAATCGGCAGATACAGGCAGGCAAAGCAGACATGTGCGAACAGCGTATGCTGTGACAGCTGCGAATATATACGAATGACCCACAATGATTTGTTTGATGTCTTTTATAGTTTGATTGTATTTGGATATCAAATTTATTGAGCTTTAAGTACTAGGAAGCGTTAGCGTAAAAGTTCTTTGAGTTTCCTTCATACAATACGTGTAACGTTTTAATAAAACAAGTTTATTAACAACGCTTTTAAATTCAATTCTATGTATAGTGAAATTTTACAACATAATAAAAATATGTGTACATCTCCCAAATGTTTCAATTTACTCAATAAAACTTCTATATGATCGTTACAGCAGAATTATTTTTATGAGAACTTGTATTATTTTCAACAATGTGCAACAAGTAATTTTAACAGAGAACCACTAAAAATTTAACAATGACTATAGTGATGGATTAAGGTGAGACAAAGTATTAATCTAATCCCTCTAATTGCACTGTTGTTCAATTGTCGAATCTTTTCAATGAATACATGAACTAATTTAAGCTTACATCATTAAAATTTACATTCATTTTGACTAATCAATGTATTAATAATTCAGTAAGTTTAGCTCATTAAATAGCGCTAGGCAGAGTAGAAATGACATATAGGCTTAGATTAGGCTAGATATGTTAACTAGAAAGATGGCGGAAATGACGTTGAAATTTTTGAGGTTATGTAAAATGGTAGATGACATTAAAAACATCAACTTGGTTGCATGTGCACAACAGTGTTTAGAGTAGTTGGAAACACTTTAAGAGCGCGGGTTATTATTTTTAAGATTGTAATTAATTTAACTTGACTGTGTAGCAAACATACACATTAGAACGTTAAAGTGAATTTGTTCTTTTTTTCACAAACATGAACAACACAAAAACTTGTTTTCGAAAACAAATCAATCTGGGGATTTGAACCAGTGAACACTACAACTAAAAAATCGCACACCCAAAAGCTTTGAACATTTAATCATAGGAACTAACAGTACTTTTTCGGAAAATTCTATTACTCTACTAACTCTATATTACTGCTGAAAATGACAGCGAAAATTTTCTTATCTCATTGAAGCAATATCTTTCCCAACTCGAACTGAAATGAATAGCTTTAACTCAGACAAATTCTACTGCAAGGAAAACTTTCCAGATGTCCTATTCACATAGTTGCATATTTTCTTCTTACTTCATCTAGTATTTTCTATTCAAAATATGTAATGATGTAAGTAAAGTCTTTGCATTAGTTATTTAACTTATTACTTGTACGTAATTATGTAATTCAAAGCATATTTTCTTGACTATCCAAAAAAATCATATCGCCGGCTTTATTAATAAAATTTAACATTTAACTAAACAATAGAAACTCAACTCATGAATGCTAACATTTAGAATATAAATATAATTAATATTTAGCCTTCATAAACACTTATTTGCGATCCGTCACGGAAGGTAACGTCGATGATCACTGCACCATGAATGCGAACATATGATGTCTAAAAATTGTCTCCATCCGGTCCTAAAATAAACCGAGCTTTGCGAGAGCGATTAACTTACCACTAGGCATGTTCTAACCCTACCATTTCTATCATTATTCTCTTCAAAAAAAATAAAAGTTGAGTAACTGAGTTACATTAATTCCTTGTAGAACAATTTTCGGTGAGATACATATGATGACTTCAATTTAAAAACCTACCTAAGGACCATTTTTGATTTTTTTCAAATTTTGATGCCAACTTGTTCTCTATTTCAATATCTACACAATCAATAAATTTCCGATTTCAAGACTTCTCTAAATACAGAGAAAACATGTTTAGTTCAAAACCTACTGAAATACTTTAAGATTTCGACTAAAGGTGCTTGGTGGAATTTCAATATTAAATTTGAATTGTTCAAACTATGTATATTCTCACATATTTTGTCACTAACGACCCGGGTTTCGCCTTTCGGCATCTTCAGGCGTTCAAGTGCACGGATGAACTTGAACTGACGTTTAGTAAATGAATGTTTCGTGTTTATATAAGAAATAAATGTATCATTGCTGGCGAAAAGGATAAGCTCATGGGAATGCCCACAGATTTGAGAAGTAAATAGTTTCAAGAACTATATTTTATTTGTTTGTCGGCAAAGGTTTTATGATTATATTTATATAGGGTACAAAAGTGTACACTTTTGTATCATTAATGTTATCACTTTTGTGGTTATTAATGTTTTCAAAAAATCTCCATAATTATAACAAACCCACTTAATTCATTGAAAATTGTATACATTCAATTTTCGCTAATTTACATTTAATAGCCTTTTTACTTAGTGATCTACTTATATTTTTGTATATAAACGATACAAACTGTTTACTACGCGTCAGTTCAAGTACATCCGTGCACTTGGAATGCCTGAAGATGCCGAAAGGCGAAACCCGGGTCGTTAGCGACAAAACTCATGAAAAAGTTCAAAATTCAAACAATTCAAATTTGATATTGAAATTCCATCAAGCACCCTCAGTCGAAATACTTAATTATAAAAACAGATAATATAAGAACAGTATAATGAAACAATATATAAGAACAGATTTTGATTCCTGCAATTCATAAAGACTTCCCGGTCATGGATACTACTTAAATACTGACGTAAAACAAATAGATACCTAGCTCAATCCTCACTGAAAAAACTGTTTTGTATTGTACAATAAAAACAAGTAAATCAAATCGAATGCCGCAATGGCATACATAATTGTATGCGAGCATATATCTTCTTTATCGTATAAGTATACTCCTATTACAATTCCTTACAAATTTTCTTCTCGAATAGATTCAGGAAAAGTTCATTGTGCTCCAGACGCCATTGATTCCTGTCTCCTGTTACAAATGGTTTCCTTTATGACTTCGGTATGCAACTGGATTCCAACCAATCGCATTTATAAGATCGAGAATCCATAAGCGTTTACGTGAAATGTCTTTTCCGTGAATGATATTAATGTGATAGTATCTCTGCATGCATATTTTATCATCCTACTTTCAACTATTTTCCAGATTGTCATTTTATTTCAATTTATTGGTGTAATATTATTTCGTTGTACTACTGTTATTCGTAGTTTCGCTATGCTCAATATCATTCTTTACTAAGTCGTGGCTTACTTTGTTTAAACATTTAAAAGGGATGATGATACTTATAAGCTGTTAGTCAGAATATTATCATATTATTTTTCAAATACTATAAATAGAAGTCTTACATATCGGTTGTTAATTGTTAACATCTATGACATGTGGCATATTAAATTGGGTAATAGTTAGTCCCCTGTGTGGTCGAGTGGTTAACGTTGTTGGCTTCGGCTACGGAGGGCCCGGGTTCAAATCCCGGTACGGGCAGTTTTTATAAATTGATTTTTCAATCGATTTATGAATTTTCGTTCAAAGGCATAGATGTATGTGATGTCTTGAATTCCCCCCTTTCACCCATCCTATCCTATGAACGGGGCGTACCGAGAGCGATTAGCTTACCACTAATCCTGTCCTAGCCCTATTCTTCTATCCCTACTCTCTTTGAAAAAAGAGAGGTTGAGCAACTGAGTAACAAGCAGTTCTCGTAGAAACACTTCTGTTGAGATAAACTCCATTAGGAGTCCATATGCTCCACATTAGGAGCGGACATGGTTTAAAAAAAATAGTTGAGGGTTCTTATAAGCGATTCCAATAGTAAATTTAAATGTATTTTGCTCCTTTTTGATGTTCGGATATTCGAATATTTGATAAATTATGCAAATTATGCTCTTGAGTAAGGATTTTTGTGATATCTCCATCCTGTCTCTTTCGTTTCCGATTGGATACTGAAAATAAAGCGTAGAAAGAGGAAAAAAAACAAAATACTACATATTTATTAAAGCTATTTATCAAAGCGTATTTTTGCATAACATTAATGTGATATATCATGAAAAAGATTACTAACACATCAAATGTAAATGCAAAACAATTAAATTTAAATAATTATTTTTTTACAGACTAATAACTAGGTCATTCGAAAAAATAATTGTTCCATGCGTAATAATTAATTTTGTTTCTCAATTTGAAGTCATTGTCCAATTTTACAGAAGACAAAAATATACTTTGTTTTGAATAGAATTTGTCCAGCGTTTATCATAAATGAACAAATGGGGGTGGACAAATTAAAGGTGTGCTCATCAATTATATCCCAGCGCTCTTTTGTTTTGCGATATGTGAAAGGGTGTTCTTTTGTTTTTTTATTAAAAATAGATCACTTCCTTGTTTTACCCTGGCAGGCCAATTATGTAGAACGCCATGAAGAATTATTCACATAATAGTAGTCATACATATATGAATTGCACAATGCAATATTCGTGCAAAACCGTGTAGATAAGGTATTCCAAACCTCGAGTTCCAAAACTTATATTAATATTTTGTTCAAAGCTTATTACTACTAAAAATATGTACGTTTGTTAGTTTTCAATCCAATTGGGTAATTTTTTTCACAGTGACACTAAACAGTTTAGTGTCATATTTTTTATCAATATCTATAAACTCTTTTCATAACATATGTTTATTACCAATTGTTTGTTACACCCAGATTTGTCTTTCATGGTTTAGTATGAATAACCGTGTATTCATAGATATTTCTATCAGCCAAACTGGTACTAATCCTAATAAATAAATTTATAATTAGCCCAAAAAAGTTTTATATCTTTAAATACTTTTTACAATATTACATAATTACTTTTTAAGACGAAAATCCCATCGTTAATTGACTGAATAGCGGAAAGCCATTCATTTTATTAAAGAAATTATTAACTAATAATTTAAGGCTTTTATATTAAAAACTAGATGAAATTAAAAAATAACTACATTGAAATTTAAGCAAAAAGTTATCATTTTTTTTATCACGGCACTCTTATCAATTGAAGTTGACCAACGAGACTGATCCTGATATGTATTGAAAATGTAGAATTAGTATGAAATTTTTTTATTTCTCGTCGAAAATGAGATCAAGAAACGATGGGGTATAAAGTGACCCCAGACGAATTTGCGTAATATTTACATTGCATTTATTGAGGTCTTATTAAAGATTATAATATATATCAGCTAGATATTATTGGTATTTATCGAATGGTTGAAATAAGACAAAAATTCCAATGTAAATGCACCCCATAGGAACTCGAAGGTAGAACTAAAAAGTATGAATAATTTTTTTTAATCATTTCCTTATAAGTCTGTTAAATTTTCTGTATAGCAACACAGCATTCAGCAGACAACGAACAGACAAGAACACAAACATAAACTAGTAAAAAGTTGCACAGAACAAATAAAACAACTTTGAGCAGACAGAGAGAGTATGTAAACGGGAACTCATAATGTACAAAATGTATCCACAAAGATGCTAAGCAAAGTTTCAATCTAGCAGAAAAAAATAATAAGCTGGTAAATAAAATAATAAAAATACGAAATACGTTGTATAAATTCTGCATAATTTATTTGGAATTCTGTTTATAGCAAAATATTTTCCAAAACATTGACATCTGTATATTAGCAATATCAAAATTCCAACTGAAAGTTTTCCGAGCGGAAATTAGGTAGTTAGTATCTTTTAAAGCGATCTCGACAAGCTTTCTGAATAAATAAACACATTTTTGCTACAGTGTCGTTTGACGCGGCATTTTCATTTTAAATTTGGTTTTATATAGGCTCTCATTTCTTAATTTGTTTTTGAATATTTTCCCAATAATTTATAACTTAATAATATAAAGAAAAAATATTTCACATCAAACTGACAAATATAGGCAGATATTGCCGTTCCCAAAATGGTCTTATCGACTACATCTAAACTTTAGCATGTTAAATATATGTTTTTTTTATGTTGCCAAACTTTCCAACAAGCATAAATTAAATATTTTACAAAAAAACCCTTTTTTTTTAATTCCACATTATTTATTCAGATCAGGACCACTATCACTCATAGCTAACATTATCAACCGTTAAAATAAAGTCCAAAAGGAACCAATCATATAAACTTGAGTATAGCGTATTACAAAGTATGTAAAATCGTTGGTACAAGAAATATACAATTGATAACGCTCGCAATTAGCGAAACCTCTGCTGATTTTAATGAATAGTGTAATGTATAATTAGTTTTATTGTTATATAATGTCTTTTAACCAAAATATTGGTTTTTGGTAGACATGATTAAGTGATCTTAAATAATATAGAGATCCATTAGATGGCATTACTTGGAAGCGGGAAAAACACAAAATCATAATTAAGTTATTTACTTTAGTGATGTAGAATTTTACTTTGTTAAAAAAATTCCCAAATTTTAATTTTAATGTTTATAATTACCATAATTCACCACTTAAAATGTATTAATCTTTGATGATTTTTTAATTATATGTAATAGGTGTTAAACATTTTAATTTTGTGTAATTATAGAGTCACTTATATTGTAATTTGTAAATTCTTTTTATTGTCAATTGTTGTTATTTTATTTCAATTTAAATTTGTATAAATAGCACTGTTTACATATTTTTCTTATCAGTTGATAATGCTTGCAATGAGCGAAACTGGTCCTGACCTATTAAATAAAGTGGAATAAAATACAAAGGAATATTTTGTTTTTATTAATATAATGCCTTTCCACCATTGACAGTGAACAAACTAAAAGTGAATTATTCCTTTTGTTTTGCTATGAAATCGAAATCAATTTTTTCATCGCTGCTAATTGTCATTTCTCGAAATGAAAACACACTTAACTTTTTTGAATTGTTTGAATTTTGTACTTTTCCATGAGTTTTGTCTTCCATGAGTGACACTTAACTTGTTTGCACGTTTCATTAATAAGTTAGCTCCGTGATAGGTTCTGAATTATTCATAAAAATCCAATCAATGCTCGGAAATTATTATTTTTTAGTTCCATTATTTATCAAAACGGTGACACGTTTTAGTGTGTACGAGCGGCCGATTATAATAGCATTAAAAGGTCATTTGTGTAGCGCGGCAATTCGATACGTGAGCATTTGCAAATGGCCGCCTGCTTAAAATGCCCGATCGCAATAATTATATTCGAAATTTGAATTCTCCATTAGTCACTCCGTCAGTTTATACAGAATTACGCGGGGAACCCAATTGGTTCTAACAAATGGCAGTCATTTGTAACTAACGCCGCAGTGGTCCGACATTCCGCTGGACCAGACGTACATATTCGCAGCATTCAACTCTCATTAGAACAATGATTTTCCGTTTCCGTTGTGAGCTCAATAAAATTGAAATAGTCAAAGCTAGACTTGCTACTGTAAGCGACGTTCATGATCCCGGCACGTGTAAGGAATCAAAATGGTGGTATAACAAAATGGTCAAAGACATACAGAAGA
The DNA here is from genome assembly GCA_030503985.1 of Himalopsyche tibetana. NCBI lineage: Eukaryota > Metazoa > Arthropoda > Insecta > Trichoptera > Rhyacophilidae > Himalopsyche > Himalopsyche tibetana. The sequence continues at coordinate 28,836,492 of JAPJYX010000005.1, forward strand.
AGTATAAATTCATTTAGAGAGAAGAGCTTTAATCCTAACATTTAAATGACTACGTGTTTAAGTTGTGGCATGGTCAACAGAAAATTTAGATTTTTTTTAAACCAACATTTATCGTCTTGAACATACATAGGTATACAATGTCCATAGTTTCTTGTCTACTCGATTCGACTTCAAATGACTCTAATGAAATTTTATCACGGCTATCTCATGCGATTTCAAAATATCAATAGCATTGATAATTGTATCAGAAATGCCAAATATTAAATAGTTTTAATAAAAATATATTAATTTCACAAAGTATGTATTATATAAAAAGAAAAAAAAATATGCTTGTTACCAATTTATCGACTCCATTTTGTTTAATTTCACTTAAAAATTTTAAGCAAAATATTTACTTTTGTAAGTTAAAGTTTAAGCTTATAAATAGATCGTCAGTAAAAACTATCAAATATTTCACATTTTAGGTTTTAAGTTCACTAAAATATAACAGGTGATTTGTGCTTCTAGCACTATACTATCATGTGTAGATATACACAACTGTATCTTGTAAACAGTTTTAATATGTTAGAGATAAAGCTTTAGTTTACTAATAAATATTATGACGACACTGCCAAAACCAAGCTTTCCTCAAAACACGCATTGTTGTGGTTAGTTTCGCCTTCACATAGTTTTTTTGTAATCGTTGTGTTCTTTTTTATATTATTTTGATGAAGCTTTTCTTCTTGAGTTGGTTATCGCTGAACACAAATATGAAATCTTTCATACAATAAATTACAATGTTAAATTAAATTCTCGTCATGCCGATCGAATTGACAAATAGAGACATCTTCTTCTTTCTTCTTTGGCCATGTTCGCTCTCTGTGTGGAGCATTTGGCTGCCACGCGGCACCTCCATGTTTCCCTGTCTCCCGCCAACTGCTTTGCTTCCTCCCATGACATGCCAGCATCTCTCAGTTCCGCCGAGTACATCCTACGGACGTCCGGAACGCCGGAACCCCACTGGTCGAAAGAAGAGGAAGGCAGGATTGAGGCTTTCCGGAGGCATCCGCAGCACGTGACACAGCCAGTTCCAACGTCTTTCCATAACCACTGACGTGACGGGACACTGTCTTGTATGATCCCTTATCTCTGAATTCTTCACAAAATCAAACCCCCATTATCCGACGCAAGCATCTGATCTCGAAGTATACGGTTTTTCTGAGACTTAATCAGATGCCATGATTTGCAACCATAAAGCAGTACCGGCAGAGTGCAAGTGTTGAATAGGCGGAATTTGGTTATAATCGAGTACAGCTGTATGTCCCAGACAGTCCACATTGAGTTCAATGTGACTCCAGCCATTTCTAAACGAATGGTGAGCTCCTTTTTTGTACCGCCATCTTCGGGGATATGTACGTTGAGGTATCTGAAGCTTTCAACCCTCTCGACGATCTGTCCCGCGCTGGTAAGGGTCTTATCAGAGTCATGACAGGCTTGGTAACACATCACATCGGTCTTACTAGTATTCATTTTTAGACCAATGCGACCTGAGTTAGTTCCTAACCCATCAATAGTCTCCTACGTAGAGACATCTATCTTTCGTAAATGTAAAACGGCATTTTATTGTGTTCGAATTACTTTCCATTTCAAATAAGCACTGTAACACCGGACCGGGAGTTCATACAGTTAATACTCAGAAAGAGGATTACTTTTTTAATATGGCTGTTATTACTCTCGTCTAGGTTGGAATTTTAATTAAAAATTACGAAGCTTCCGTGGCGTACACTTCACAAAACCCCTGTCTATTTTTAATGGCAGTCTTTCAAAAGGAGTTGTGTTAACATCAATCTCAAATAGTGTTTTACATGACTCTGTTTTCATTCAACAAAATAGAGTGTTTTTCTAATGAACGGTCATTCCTTCAAATGTTAACACTTCGAAATGAGAAATTGTTCACTGCCGCTATTTTATTTGCGCGTAGTTAAAACAACGTTTTTACGTTTAAGTACAAATCAGTCTTCAACTGTTAACTTGTTTGATCAGTTTAAACCGAAAAATTTGCAAGGTTAGTGAACAGAACTTTCTACCGAAAAAGGTATGTTAACTTTTTAATATATCGTGAATTGAATTGAAGTAACGATAAATGTAAAATAAGTACATCTCTATTCATGGAAAAAAAACGTTAACAAACTTTGAAGATACAATAGTTTTTTATAGTCAATATGAAAGAATAGAACTCAACTCGAAGAAGCTTTCTGTTTATCTTAAGGTATTTATTTTTGTACACTTAAATGCACGCCACCAGGTCTTAGGCAGTTGCTCCTAGTAAAGGAAAAACTGTAGATACACTTAAAGTTTATTACGTTACTAAATACGTCGTATAAAATTAACGGATGGGGAAGCAGTGGTGGGTGGAGATGGGTAAGTATGTCAAAATTTGTCAACGTGATATAATTAAATGCTTTGTATCGACAAGAATAATAATTGAATGAAATTTTATTTAACATTTCCTACGATGCTAAAAATATCTTCCGATATATTGCTAACCCTTTAGGAAACAAGTGAACAAATCAATACTCTGAATATTATAAAAAAATAAACGTATCACTAAGCAACCTAATTTAACCTACCAAACATTGATATATGCCGCCTGTGTGGTCGAGTGGTCAACGTCGTTGGCTACCGCTACGGAGGTTACGGGCTCGATTCCCAGTACGGGCAGTTTTATAAATTAATTTTTCAATCGATTTATGAATTTCTGTTCAAAGGCATCGATGTATGTGATGTCTTGAATTCCCCCCTCCCAACCATCTTATCATATGAACGGGGCGTATCGAGAGCGACTAGCTAACCACTAGTCCTGTCCTAGCCCTTTTCTTCTATTCCTACTCTCCTTGGAAAAAGAGAATTTGAGCAACTGAGTAACAATCAGCTCGTGTAGAAACACTTCTGTTGAGATAAACTCCATTAGGAGTCCATATGCTTCACATTGGGAGCGAACATGGTAAAAAAAAATTGATGTATGATTACTATTACATTTATATACGTTGCATAATTTTCTGGAAAAATATTAAAATCACCCTATATAAGAAAATATACCTCACGTTCCGCATTCAGATCATCTCACAACCATAAACTGACCAAAATCCAAGGGTAGAAAAAAACCCCACGTTACTTCTTATCGCTGAAACAAAACTCCCTTTATATGAGGTCCAGTAATAGCGGGTATTCCACTTAAGGGAAATTAATGTTTTTTAATCGGGCACGCAACAGGGGGCTGCCATCAATCAACCCATCCCTTCTTCCCCTTCAGTTTTTATGCTACCCTGAGGCTTTGCCATTTATTTGCAGTGCGTGTGTCGATTTATCAAGTGAAATAAATTGGAAAATTTGGCTTAGCCAGTGACGCTGGAACATCTGAGAATCGATTCCTAATTAAAACGCTCCCGTTTTGATTGCTTTGCGGTGTTAAGGGAACTGTTTCGATTCTGGTAAATAATGTTCGATAGCAATCAAATGGTTAAATGTGAAATACTATTTACCTCGAGCAATTTATACCAAACCATATTATAATAACAAAATCCGTGAGAAAACACAGATAATAATAACAAACATTAAACATGACCATTTTCTATATATCGTCGAACCGTTTTTTTGTTTCGGTTTTCATTACGGTTCAAGATTAAAAAAATCGAAACTGTTCAACTCCAAGTGATAATAAATGTATTTTCTATAACAATTTGTATCATTTTATGGTAGAAGTATGAAAGCCAGATAAAAAAAACTGATTTTCTTCTGAAAAAAATAATGATTTTGCCATTTCAGATCCAGTACGAATCTTTGATTTTAAATGATTGTGTACAAATAAATCATAGGTTTTTCTGTATTTTACAAGACGACTAAAAATGATGTTTTTGACAAAATGTATGTTTCTCAAAATATATATAATGCTCAATTAGAAAAACTGTTTTTCTTTCATCTATCTTTAGAGGAAAATTGATTTATACAATATTGACTTGATAAGATTTTATAATGTTGTGAGATATAAAATCTTTCCTTCTTAGCTGTATTGGAATAAATACACAAACAGCTTCCTAATAACATTTTCTATTGGTTCGAAAAATTGAGTTCCACGAAGTAATATAAAAAGGAAAACATCTTAAAAGCCCACCAATTTCGTATTCATTCATTGGTTTATTATATTGAATTATATCACAAACTAAAAATGAATTACTCTTTAGCTTGCAAAATTATTGTAACTGTTCTCCGGCAAAAAAGCAATAAAAAATATTATTTGATTGACTTTTAACAACTACCGTGCAATTGTCGATGAAAATCTACTCATTTCACATGATTTATAAAGATCTATAACACTGTCTCTCTTAGCGAAAAACATCAACTGATGAAAAATAACATCCAAACATAAATATTGATATGCAATTGTGTTTGATTAATATATGTTTAACCATTACAAGAAATATTAAAAGAATTAACAGATTATTAACATAGACATTAATTAACAATTGAAATATACATAATATACAATAAATATGATAAGGAACTCTTTGGAATTAAAAAAAAGCTACTAATATGTGATTTATTAAAAATGAAGTAAATTTATCGATTCAAAATTAAACCTTAAACTAGGCATATTTAAAGATTTACTACATATATTTAAAATAAATTGATCAATTTTCTTCGGGTGTCTAAAAATTTCCTGCGACCCTTTTATTACTTTTTAATCACAAGTCTTGACCTAGCCATATTCTTCTATTACATACTGTGTTCCCGGACATAGATTAAAAAAATCTTTTCTCTTTTATTGAAATTTGTAAATCGACGAAATTTTATGAAAATATTTTTTAATATATACTGTGCAATATTTAATTAGAATTATTGTTTTTTGCGTTGTATATTAGTAAGTAAATGATTAATTAGGTAATACATTTCAAATGATTTTTCCAAATATGTATTATAAAAATTATTGAATGAGAAAATTGTCACATAAATAATTTCAAAAACATGTACATCCAAACAGATATCGTATTAATAATTCTTTTAAGCAGCGAAAAAAACAGTTAAATCAAAACAAGTAAAAAATGTATATCGAGAAACACAGATTATCACTAAAAATACATGTAAATGGAGTAAGTGAGAAATGACCGAGCGAGGCTAAAAGTTCTCCCACCATAATATTGCAATATTAACCTTTTCCAAGTAATAAACACTTCATTATTACTTGCTCTCGGGTACAAAACTTTTGCATCGAAATGCTCTTTTTATTTGCGGCAAGAAGAACTCTTTTTAAACTTAGATAAATAATAATTAAATCTGAAAACTTTCCTAATTATACCACTCGGGAAATCCACATAGCGCTCTGCAAATATATTATTTCTTACAAAGTTATTATTTGCTGTATTCAAGCGTACGTAAATATGACTACCAGAACTGTATTGAACTCAAAACAAACTTCAAAATAGACACTAGGGTATCCAATCCCGGAGCCTTTTTCCAACCCCGGGATTTCATGATTGATTAATTTTCAATCCCGGGATTAGCTCACCGAGGAATTTGAAATCCTCAATTTACCAATTTCGTGTCAATTTTCGGGATTTGCTCAAAATTTCTCAATCCCGAAATACCGGGATCGCGGCCATGTCAATCCCGGAATTTCGGGATCAGAAAATTGAATGGGATCCCGGGATTGGATGTCCTAATAGACACTTTTATCACGAATTTAGCATATTAATAGCTGTACAGTTTTAATTGATTTTTTGTTTGTGAATTAAAGTAAGACATTGCAGATTACCTTGCAATAAGTATTAAGCGGATTGTGATTCCGTGGTTCTGATATTTTTGTTGGAATAGGGAAAAAAATGTGAAACCGGGATTCCATTATTCATGGTGTTTTTTAATATCGAAATACTGACATAGAAATGTAAAAATACCAGTACTGCTAATCAACAATCATCGAATTGGCATCAAATTGTTCGCAATAAATCAAACTATTTTGAATGTGACTCGAGAGTTGTATCGAATAGTGAGTTTTCAGAATTAACGAGTTGTTCTTTGACGTTTTCATTATTTCAAAAAGCAGTTAGTTATTTGGTAAATCACTCGTTTATTGTATATTATTATATATATTTTTTGATGATAGTATTTTATTTGAAATTTCAAAATGGATAAGGATTTTGATTTACTCGTCTGGTGATGCGATCGGAATTTGTCGATTTTTTTATTTCTTTTAACTTATTTTGTATTTGCAAAAACATATAAAATATCAATATTGCAATCTTTAGCTGTGGAGTACGGTACACTGCTTAATTCAAGCTTTAAATAATAAAATTACTTGAATAATTTTTATTTTTCGTCTTAGAGGAGATGTTACATTTTTTTCTCTTGGTCATGGGTGCTCTCAATGTGTACCAAATAGTCTACTATCGAAGTATCTTAATATAAGTTATATTTACGAAAAATGTTTTTTATTCAGTAATTAATCTATTTGTGGAAAGGAAAAGGTGTTATGTTGTGTTGTATTATATTATATTATATAGTATTACGTATAATTTGTAATATAAATTAGGATGCGTTGTATACCTCTTCTAAGCCAGTATACAAAGCTGGATTAATATAAGTTTAAACATTGTTCTCTTGAAGGTGTAAGCCGAATAGCCATAAGCTATATACATATATTTAAAAATATTTGTAGAACTACCCATAACAATATAGTTCTATACAGTATGTATATGACAATTTAATCAATTAACAGTTTTTTTAAAATAAACCGATTTTTAACTAGACACATCATATAATCGAATTAAATATACCAAATGAATTTGATGTATTATTTCTGATGACCGATAAAGAACTATAAAGTTCCTATTATTTAAAATATCATTAAAATTTTAAGAGTATATTTATTCTACACCCAAATTTATAAAAAAATTATAAAATATATTTATTCACTCGAGAATAAAACAATTTTTCGACCATTCTGATTTATTCATAAATTTAAATATCATTTTATGTTTAAACTTCCACGCGACGTGCTCCAATTTTGTTTTTTTAACAGACGACTAATCAAAAAATTGTATTTTATTATTCAAGGCACAGACTTTTTGAAAAATCAGGTTGACGGCTTAATTCCATCAGCTATGTTAAACTTTTCCAATTACTGGTGGCAAAAAATCTTATCTCTGAAATTAGAAATTTGCCCTTTAAAAGGATCCAGCTGCATTTTCAGAAAACTTGTCGTTATCACTATCAGTTTAAGTTTTCTTTTGATATTTTTTGTTAATTATAAAGAAAACTGTGAAAAATTAAAACTTTCCGTAAATTAATTTAAGCTGATCGTTACTTTTAAAGTATGTACAGGGGAAAATTTTCGTTTGGGGATTACAGATAGATAATAACAACGAAAAGGAAGTCTTAAATAATGTACTATTTTTTTAATTAAAAAAAATATTCTGCGTTATAATTAATTCAAATATGTCAAATACTGTATTTTAAAATGGAAAATTATACTTGATAGTCTCAATTAAAAATGACATGATATACGTCCTTATCTAATATTTAAAAAAAAATCTTAATCAGATCTTCAGTGAGTATATTTTCTAGTAATTCTCATTCTTTTATATCCGAAATAATTTTGATGTTTTACTTTTATGATCAAGTGATTGTTTGATGGAACATCATACTTAATCGTAAATATATTAGCATAAAACGATATATTGATACAATCTCTTATATCAACTGTATATGTCAGCACCTTTATCTAATAAAAAAAAATATCAAAGCTATTATATATAAAAATTATTAAACAATTTTTAATCCATGTCTGCTCCCAATGTGGAGCGTATGGCTTTCTTATAGAGTTATATTAACAGTCCAATATTTCATTTTCAAAAAATTAGGGATATAAGAAGAGAGTTAATATAGCACTAGTGGTTAACTAATCGTTCTCGCTATGCCCGTTTTAGGATAGGATGGATGAGAGTGAATTTAAGAAATCACATACACCTATGCCTTCGAACAAAAATCCACAATCCAAGTCGGTTTAAAAATCAATCTATAAACATACTTAATAAAACATATACAAACGGGAAATAGTAAAGACAAGGTTGGACATTGGGAATAATAAATTTGTATACTTTCGATGGTTTCGGCGGTAACTTTGTGGAAATTCATTTTAATAGAAAATTTAAATTAACTTTGATTATTCCACGTATTGTGTTACTAACTGTGACACCTCCTTGCTCCTCTTAAAAGGAAAAAAACCCAAACCTCCATTTTGTAATTTTATAATTTTTAAATGTTAGAATCAATCTTGCTTCATTACTTAAGCAAACTTTGCGATAGTAAGTCTGAAGATGCCTCTGAAAGAGGCGAAACACGTGTCACAGTTAGTAACACAATACGTGGAATAATCAAAGTTAATTTAAATTTTCTAATAAATTTGTAGTTTGGTGATACCACATAGTTACGAAGGTATTAAAGGTCAATAACAATTCTAATGTTCTTGATATCTGGAAAAAAAATTCACGAAAGTTAGAGGATAAACATTATTGAATTTACTAATATTGTTAAAAAGCACCTAAAATATATAACCGTGATCTATTAACAAATACTCATAATAGTATTAGGCTTTCCAAACCCAGGATCCCGTCTAATTTTGTGATCCCGAAATCCTAGGATCGGTATGGTCGCGACCCCGGGATTTCGGGATTGAGAAATTTTGCGCAAATCCTGAAAATTTACAGGATTTTAGATTTGGTAGAGCTAAAAAAAAACCACGTCACGTTGGTATTTTGGGCAAATCGGTAGATTCTTGGGTTTTAAGATCAAAAATGAAATAATGAAAAATTCCGACACCAAAACTTTTTTCAAATTATACACATTATATATTTCATGTAGAGTGCCCAATCCCGGGATCACAAAAAGGCTCCGAGATTGGATACCCTAATTGGTATCATGTACTCAAAATAGTATGTTATAAAACACTAATTGTAGTACTACAGTCCATAAAATGTACGTGATCTAATAATCATATTCGTTTCACGCAGCGAAAGTTTTCCACAATTTCCATGATGAACATTTTGTTATAATACGTAGATTAATATTTCTGTCTCGGTAAAAAGCTCGTCCGTCAAAACGTGTCACGAAATGTGATCAAAAGAGATAAAAGCTTTAGGTAACAATAAACTTTCGACCACAAAGCTTCAGCCAAATAAAATCTTATTGTATTAAAAACGATGTGGTCTTTTGTGTTATGGCCCTCCTTTTAGAGATGAAAAGGACAATGATAGTTTATTAAACAATTAATAACAGCCGTTATCTATTTTTAAAAAATGTTCGTTTTAATATACTGATCCTGTGGCCGAAACGACAAATCTCTTAGGCATTCAAATAATTCAGTCGCAGTGTTCATAGGCTAAGTTTCATCTTATAATATTTATTTAATGATGAGTTAAACGGTCTACAGCGACACCTGATAATAATAAAAATTGTTTTGTGACTTGCATATTTGCAAGCATTCGTATAACAGATAAAATCCAGTCAAATAAAAATTTATAACTTCCCAGTTGATTAAGACATTCCTTTTTATACCGACCCACTAAAAGTTATAATTAAAAAGGAGCCTGCAGCGTGCTTAAACATGCTTCTTATTTTCTCACAATAAGTTGATTCATCTTTATCAAAACAATTTATTCATTTTTGAAAGTGGTATTAATCTAGAATTTCTACTAAAAGTGCTTGATGAAATTTCAATATCAAATTTGAATTGTCTGAAGCCTGTACTATTCCATGAATCTTGTCTCTTAAGGCCTGGGTTTTGCCTTCAGGCTTTTTATTTACGCGAATGTACTTGAACTGACTTCGCGTAGTATTAGTTAGTAGGTATTAATAAAGTTTAAACGTCAAACAGTTGTTAATATAAAAATGAAATTAATTTATTTGAATATAGAATTTTTTCTTTGTAACGTTACAGTAATGTGTTTTGAATGACGTATGTCATAAAACTTTCAAACGATACAATAATAATTTAACACTGCTTTTTATTGAAGTGATGTAAAAAATGATAGCTCGTTTTTCGTGGCAAATGTATGTGGCAACTGTTGAATAAGTAATAAAAATGGTAGTGTACTTTTTGAAACATTTTGAATTTTATATCTTACCGCTTGTGACGTAAAATTTACTTCCAACTTTAACATAAGCTTGAATATTTAAGTACGTAAAAAATATTTCTTCTGTTGTGAACTATGGTTATTTTCTTTTTAGTTGAATACATATTTCGTGGGAACAAAAATAAATTTTAGCAAAGTAAACGGTAAAATTCTTTTTATTGTCTTTGCTTCCCGTCGAGCGAATTCTTTACGGCTAATTTGCTTCCAATAGACGGAAGAAGAAACGTTAAAATTTTTGCTGAATATTTTATAAATCGGTAATAATTTTCATTGGTTGGTGCTAGTTTACTTTATATTTTCTTAGATAGCTTATTTTTCTTTGTATAAGTACATTTCTTTCGACAAAAATCCACTCAATCACTTTCTTATACGACGATGGTATATTACACTCGTATGTACATATTATATATTGAGAAACACGTTATTACTTCTGTATTGCAAAATTGACACTCTGGATACGTACTACTTTGATATACAATTACAAATTTAAATCATTATATCTATTGTGCTGAAATTCTGTAGTTTTATTTAGACTGAGTGCATTTAAGATATTTATTTTTAATTTGCCCTTTTTATAGTTTTACTTGTTTTTAATAATAGTATGAAAGATATTTCGTAAATTAAAAACGCTTTACAGCAACGCTCATAATTAAGAGAAATTATTAAATGACTTACTAACAAACAATAACTTATTTTTCAGCTTTTATTGCACTTTCGTTACTAATTTAATGTTGAAATATTAACTGTCAAACGTTTCAAACGAAAAATTGTTACAGAGGACTTAATTGTATTTTGCTTTTTTTTACAGCTAACTTCACACTTAAGCCGCATAATAGTTATATATTTTGACAGCTGATATAGCAAGTCTTACTAGTGAAAAAGTTCGATTGATTCAACGCACTAGTTTGGTGGTGGTACCCTTTCAAATATGGAAAGTGAAAAGCAGTATTTTCGGTATATTTTACTTTTTTACAATCGAAAAGGTAAAAATGCTGTTCAAGCAAGAAAAAAATTATCCGATGTGTATGGAAAAGATGTATTGATAGAACGCTAGTGCCAAAACTAATTTGCAAAATTTTGATCTGGCATTTTTGATGTTAAGATGCTCCACGTTCTGGAATCCCAGTTAAAGCTTGTGAACACACATTAAAGGCATCAATTTTTGCAAACCGACGAATAACAACTTGTTAGATCGCTGAGAGATTAAATTATCGAATTCGACCGTTCATGATCATGAAAAAAACGAAATTAATTTCCGAACAACTTGTTAAATAACCGTGTTTGAATCAATTCTTTGTTAGTTGAAAATGGGTGAACGAAACTGGTTCGTACCATTTTTTTAAATTGTGGAATTATAACAAAAAGTGTGTTCTTTTCTTATATAATACGTTTCCATTGATTACACTGTTCATATTTTAAACGTGATATACAATACAGCATATTGTGATATAAATATTCATAAAATACTGCGTTGTTCGTGGTGGAAAAATGCATGAATGAGTTTTATGTCTTAAAGTCTAATAATATAATAAAATTATTGTGAAAATTTCTTGTACAATAAAAAGCACCACTTTCAGCGCAAAGAAAGGAAAGCGCAAAAACTTACAATATCACAACGTTTACGTGTGCTGTTAATGTCATCTTGGCATGAAGGGAAATTTTGAAAATCATTAGCAGTGCACTCTAATTTTCTCACGATTCACCATATAGGCGGTTTTGTGATATATTATTGAAAGAATCCAAAACATTTATTTTTTTCCCAAAGCTTCAACGTAACGTACTAAAAGAGAAAAAATCCATATGTCTGTTTTGTATATTCTTTATCGTACAGTACGAGTGGGGAAACTGCGTAACCATAATACTGTCGTGGCAAACTACGGCCCGCGAACTTATCATTTATATTGTTTTTATTAAATTTATTATTTTTCATCTTCATTCTTTTTTTATATATTGTAGGCGTTCTTTAAGTAAGCATGTAGCTTTTCTTTAATATATAGATAGAGTCAGAGTATTCAAATATTCTCTGATAGGTCCTGAATCTAAAATATGTGGTCCATCCAAATCAACAAATAACAATTCACGTCAAGATTTTTCATTTACTCTAAACTAGGGCCTCCGACTCGGGATCTAGACCAATTTTGGTGTGATTATTTAAGTTCTAATCCCGAGATTTCGTGATTCACTATCACACGTTAAAATACGCTAAAATATTTTTGAAGTTTTGTGGAAACAGTCAATTCGCTACTTTGTTACTAAGCAAGCTAAAAAAACTTAAATTTTCAATAATTGTAAGATTTGTCAATTCCCAATTTTTTTAAGTTATTGAGCTTAAAAAAGGTGTTTGAGTTGAAAGTTATTCTCATTTTTTCACCATTTTCCCAGTCATTAAATCCCGAGATCCCAAACGCCCACATCATAAAATAATTGTGAATACCGAAATCACGGGATCAAAAAAATAGTTTGAGATGTCAATATATCTTGCTATCCGTTTTAACATCCTATTTTTTTTATTGTGTATCTTGTGTATACATATAAAGCTGTATATTATATATACATATAATGCTATAGTTCGGCATACGCAGAAATAGCAATCAACTATATAAAAAAATATATAATATTTGTAGAACTTAATACTTTGATATTTATGACTTTATAGTAAATGTATTTTTATTGTATACATTTTATGCGACCCCTCAGTACAAAAGCTTTTGTCATGCCTGCTATAATATATTTATATATTCGAATATATCAAGCTTTAAGGCCTCGTGTAAAGTGCACACGGCGTTTACTGGCGTCATTCGTTTTGCATTTGTTATTGACATTCCGATACGTTACGTCTCAGAGGCTTTGTAATATTCAGGAAAATATTCTACCGTTGCAGAGAAAACCGGTTACGTGACATGTGTGGTAACACACACTTTGGGTCTGGGCATAATGCAGCATCGCGTGTACACAAGATGCATGAATAACATAAATTTTCTATGATGCAGATGTACAGATGCTTCGAAGTGAAGATCAATAAGAAGAAATGCAATATCGGTCATTGACGAATCTAAAAATTAAGATTATATAACGTTGTTTAACGTTGAATACAGATCAATCGACTATTACATGTATTCATTTCCATACTTGAAGATGTACAACGAACTAAGTCGATTTCGTTGGCAGGTATTACTGGCAGAACATTATGTAACTTAATTATTTTTAACTGTACATATTTTTTTTTGTACAGTTACCCAAAGACGATTAGAAGACAAAATATTACGGTCAATATTGTTTATTCAGTTGACTTATTGTCTATGGCCACACTATATTGATAGTTTGCTTCATGATGTTCGAAAAAGTTGATTATCTCAAAACAACGTTTTTCAGAAATATGCTGACAAATTATTTCTTGTCGAATTGATTTTCTATTTTTGATTACAAATAAGAATAATTTATTTGTAAGAAGTCCTATTTGAAAAAGAAAATATTCATTTCAAATTTATCTCATTATTTATAAATTCTTTTGCCAATTATTTATTACACGTTTTATTGCATTTTCTTTTAATAACTCGATGTATACGTTTTGATGTATATGTGGACCAGTTGCTTATTCCCGTAAAACAATAACATTTAAAAAAAATAAAAAGTTGTTTAATGTCTTTCCGCCAAGAATTGACAATGAACACCTTAAAAAAATTAAAAATGCACATTATTAAAAGTACATAATATTCAAAGTTCCATTAGATAAAAAGAAAAATGCATTTCCTATTTGAAAATCGTATCGATTGCGAGAATAGAGCAGTAATGCACAAGCCCAGTGGGTCAAGAAAAATTTATGTTATAACCAGGATTGTGGAGTCTGAGTCGGAAATCCGGAGATATTGAATAACTATTCGTCATTTCATCATATTGATTGGTGAAGTCCACTAAATTAATTCTAGTTACTATAATTATCTGGTGGTTAAATTAACATTTCGATTGTGGAAAGGAAACCCACACTTATTTCAAAACAGCTTTTATTCGATAATCACAATGTATCAAACTTGATACACGTTCTATCAAAAGAATGCAAGCTGTAAATGCCGAATTAGTATCTAAATTTAGCTTTTAAGTTTGAAAAAGATGAGCTTGTAAAAAATTAAAACCAAAAAAAACGACTGAAATAAAGGTTTTTTCTAGACAATTTCTTCAATTAATATTAGATTATGTCAATTAAACACCAGTTTAGAAGTCTCCGTTCACTTCAAGGTTGTGTATAATTCATAATTTGCATATGGCCCAAAATTATCAAAACACGTTTTTTGCGCCTCCTGTAAAATTTGATATGTGTGGGTTACGTCTTTTTTCCTTTCCACAGTCGATATGTTAGTTAAGCAAAAATTTTGAAATGTTTGAAAAAATCATTTTGAACTCGGAGTCGTCTTTTTTTTTCATGATTCCACAGCCCTGGTTATGATATGTGAACAAGATTATTGTATTGTATTTGTTATGTAATATGTTAAAAGCTTTTTAATTGTTCTTTTATTTGTAAGCTACAAATAGTAGACAATTAAAATTTAAGCTTAAACGGAAATCAAATACTATAACAGCTTCAACAAGCAAAAATAAATATAGTCAAACACGAATAAATTCATTTTTGTGTCAGTGAAAGTCTTCTTTTTTCAATATTTCATAGTCTATCTCTGTGTTCGTTATAATATTTCTGAGTATTAGCACGTTTTAATACTGAATAAACATTCAACAAAAGAGGAATGTTTATCAAATAACAATCCCATAGAATGCCTACGTATATGTCAGTTAATATTAAAAGGGTAAGGTAAAAACTCGGTTAGAGCAAATACTTTTTTATATCAGCTGGCAAACAGACGTTCTATTATTATCTATAATTGAGTTTACCCGCGTCTTTTGCGGCCAAATAGAATAAAACCGCAATTCCATAAAAAAAAGTTTTCAATTTAGATACCGTTCAAATTAAAAACTCTCAATTGCAATAAACGAATTGCTTTTAATACGTGTACGAAGTTTAATTTAATAGTATTTTTTTTTTTGTATAATGGAGATAGCGTTTTTTTATTCAAATAAT
The DNA here is from genome assembly GCA_030503985.1 of Himalopsyche tibetana. NCBI lineage: Eukaryota > Metazoa > Arthropoda > Insecta > Trichoptera > Rhyacophilidae > Himalopsyche > Himalopsyche tibetana. The sequence continues at coordinate 28,851,723 of JAPJYX010000005.1, forward strand.
GTACAACAAATTACAAACGGTTTTCTAATGGTTTTTATGATTCCTCAACTTTTTATACTAATCAGTATAAATACTATTTTAGAACTTCGACTGAAGGTGCTTGATGGAAATTTAATGTCAAATTTTAATTATTTTGATTCTGTACACAACCCAAGTCAGTTCAAATGCATTCGTTCACTTGATAAAACCAAAAGATGGCGAAAGGCGAAACCCGGGTCGTTATCGACAAACTTTATGGAAATGTACAGAATCAAAATAATTCAAAATACTATTTTGTAACGACAACCATTTTTTATTGATTTAAGTGGCATAAGCTTAGTATTTTTTTTGTTTTTTGCCATCTTCAATTCTTACAAAAACGTGACGACAATAAACATCAACAGTGTCATTAGTTTATAATCTAACTAAATATTTCGATATTTTCATATTTTTTAATTAGTATCAACTCTTTCTAAAATAAGTATTGAATTCGTTCAGCATTAACTTCTTCTCGGTTTACGTGAATAAATATTTTTAAAACATTTCTTTACTGAATGCCAACTTTTCCTAAATGCACTTTTGTTAAAATTGATTTAAGCTTAGTTCATCAGTAGACTTCAATGTATTTTTTTCATCCTTGTTTTGCAAAATATTGATTATTTAAGCTTTGATGAACATTTAATCAGTTACTATCGTCAACACATGTGCCAACTTTTGTTGCATCTACTATCTTTTTACATAGATTATCACTTTTCGTGATATAAAAAAAAAATCTCACGACATTGTTAAAAGTCTACAATTCAATTTTTTGTAATGCAGTTCATAAGAACACATTTTATTAGAACTTCTTATAACTTGTCTAACCACTTTAAGTTGGAAAGAGTAATAATAAAATAATACGTATAGGTTAAATAATGTTGCCTGATCATTGCTTGTAATCCTTGTTTTTTTAACGAATATGTGAGAAAGTATTAAGATATAACAGAGATCCGTGGTCGTAGCCGTCAAATCAATGAATAAAACAGCTGGCAAAACTGAAAGCCTTGATATCTTTAAAACCGTAAACGTACCGCAATCAAAGCCAACGACGTCCACAACTCAGTTATAGGAACGACTTATATATTAACAGTGTTAATTTTTCACTCTAATCAATCTTGGTTGAACATTCTGAGCAATACCAAAGCTTAAAGCTTCTGGAAGTCCAGACTAATATCGAGGAATACAATGAAGTTGCTTCGTTAATCCCTCCTTTGTAAAGCGATTGACAATGGACTGGAGTTATAGCGTCATGGAGACTGAGTACAGTGTCTATCTGTGCGACGACTTTCAATTTATTTTCAATTTGGTTTTACGTTTTCCGCTTTAGTGCGACTCCATACACAATGACAGATAATCTTAGTTTTTTTCATAAACTTTTATTTAATTTATACACTCAAACGTATAACAATTTTATAAAATGTGTTTTGCGGGTCGTTAATGGTAACAGACGCATTAATTTGTAGCGAAGTCTAATAAAAAATATTTAATTAAAAACCATGAAAATTTTGTTCATTTCTATGTTATGACATTACGGACTATTTTTTTAAATTGACTGATTCTAATGAACACATTTAATTTAAAATATCTACAAAGCTTCTATAATCGATAACATTTTTTCTTTACTATTCAATAATATGCATGCAGAATTCTACGGAAAACAACAAAAAAACGACAAGCGGTCTACGCCAGTGCTTCCCAACCTTTTCCATGCCACGGACCCCTTAATTTGAAAACAATAATCTGCGCACCCTGATTTTTTTTTATTTCACATGTTCATATTTTATCACAAAGAATTTTTATGGAATAAAAATTTTCGCAGACCGCAAGTTGGGAAACACTGATCTACGGGACAAAAGTTTAGAAACTTATGGTCTATTTTTCCATACTTATATTTACTCAGAAATATATAGAGTAAGCGAAACGGACTCACCATTTCCTATATTTTTCTTTTTAATAGCAGTTACATAAACAGCAATTGTAAAAACAATTCGCCTGCGGTGCTAAAACGAGTCTCAATGCATAAGTTATATTGATTTTTTTTAGATTTACAATTATATTATTACAAAAATTTACTTCAATATAAAATCAAATAATGAAGAAGTCTATTTTTCTCATTTGTTCAATTGAAAAACCATTTACTTATATCATAATTATATAAAAATAAACAAAACTTTATGCGTTTCTTATTTATCTACATTTAAAGTTGCTTATTTTATTAAAATATTTTACAAATGTATCTTTTTCGTATACATTAGTATCACGTACATTTTTTATGTATATTTTATTTACTCACATAAAATACTATTTTATCAATATGTGTACGTGTAACCGGAAAATACTTTTATCAAACGCATGATTCTAATAATGTTCACGTTTTCGCATTTCTCATAGACAATCCTATCACGAAATATTATTTCCTAAACGTATAAATCTTCACTCGACTAAAGCTAGACTAAAAATACACATTTCTTTTATTCATTTAACGTCTTCGAATACCCTCAGCTACGTAAACTTAATCGTATTTTCATTATTATTGCTGTAGCAATGTAACATTGAAGTTTAATTTAATATGTTGGAGCTCAATTTAAAAGCGAAAGTCTTTTTATTATTTAAAATACAAAAGAATAGACATCATATTACATTTAATGTCTGTCAAATATAAATCATACAATGTAAAAATCACGTATTCGACATTTGAAATTGTTTTGTGACGTTACATTGAAAAGTATTGCCAGTGCAATAAAATATTATAGCCGTCTTGAATGGTGATATATTTTTATTATCGAATACTTTTGTAAAGCGATACTAAAGTTTATTTTTTTATAATTTACACTACAAATTTGACATCATGGTATATATGTATAAATATATACACGTTTGTCACTTTTAATGTCTTTGCTGTTAATATTCAGTGGAAAGGAACTATATAAAAAAATAAGGGAAGTTATACGGAAGTAGTTTATTTGTTGTTAATTTATTAATTATAAAAATTTTAGTAACCTGATTATATATTTTTTAAACCATGTCCGCTCCCAATGTGCAGCATACGGACTTATAATGGAGTATATCTCAACAAAAGTGTTTTTTACGACAACTGCTTGTAAATGAGTTGCTCAATATCTATTTTTTTTAAAAGAGAGTAGGGATAGAATGTTAATCCTAGGAAAGAACTTGTATTTAGCTAATCACTCTCGCTACATACGTTATTTTAGTATTGGATGAGTGGAAGATAATTCAAGACATCACATACATTCATGCCTTTTAACAGAAATCCATAAATCAATTGGATCTCAATTTATAAAAACTGGCAGTACTGGGATTCAAATCCATGACTTCTGTAACCAAAGCCAACCACTTGTTGACCACTCGACACAGATTATATTTTTTTTCAAAATATTTTGAAAAATTTAACTTAATTTCGATATAAATTAATCATTTATTTGTAAGAGGTAATAAACATTTTGATCGATTGATAAGTGCGACTTATTTATATTTTATATTTTTATCTGTAAGTTCATTTAATATTTCTATTTCCAAATGTTTGCTACACCCTAATAATTTTACTTCGTTCTGTTATAAATAGCAATGTATTTTCTTATCAGTTGATATTGCTTGTCACGAATGAAACAGGTCCTGATAGTATAAAATATAGGTGGAAATAGTATAAATGAGTCTCATTTTTTTAGTACATACATGTAAATTTAATGAATTCGTTTGCATGAGTTTAATGAATTCGTTTTAATCCTTGACCACGGAAAAACGCCTGAAGGAAGCACACAAAATTGTACATAGTTTTCTATATGAGATTGTATACAAGCAATAACAATACATCAGTTGAAAAAAGATGTGATAAACTATGGTACATATTCAAATAAAGAAAAAAATTTGAAATTGGAATATTCCGTCAACGGGATCATCTATTTCTCTTTGCGTTCATATTTGGAAGCACTTTTTTCGAACGTGGTAAGCCTCCTTTCTGCAAAAATAACAGGAATAAAGAAATGCTTTCAAGGAGGTCGCGTTCGGTCGTTGGGGTGGATTATCCGGAATCGCATCCTGGCAAGGATAAATATGACACGTGCCAGGAAAAGTATTTTTGCAGATGAACACGCCCCATATGCTTTTACGAACAGGAAATAAACCCTTTCTCGCCTGCATTAAATTTATACATATGACATAGATTACTAAGGCTTCCAACTTTGTTTTTAGAGGAAGGCGTTTATATATATATAATATAGTATGTAACATTTTTGCATTTGATTAATTTATGAGAATGGTTTTTTTTAATAATAAATGCAAATTTTTATTTGTTATAGCTTTTAATTTATAGAGCTTTTAGCCGATTGCGTGAACATAGTTGGGCATGCATTCAATTTTTGTGGAGTCACATGTTTGAATCCCAGATAACAAACTGATATAATCGATTAATAAATTAATCATCTACTTCATATTCACTACTTAACGGACTATAATTACAGTTACATAGTTCGACGTGTCCTATGGCACAGCGATTAGTGTTGTGAAATTCCGTACTGCATTGTTTCGATCGATTTATCGATTTCTGTTCGAAGGCATGGGTGTTTGCAATCTCTAAAAAGTCCGATCACTTAATCGATCAGTTAACCACTAGTCCTGTCCTTGCCTTATCCTTCTATCTTTACAACTCTCTTTGAAAAAGAGAGGTCGAGTGACTGACTAACAAACAGTTCTCGTAGAAAAAACTTCTGTTGAGATACCTCCATTTGGAGGTTATATGCTAAGCATTGGGAGCGGACATGGATTTAAAAAAATGTTGTATCGTCAACAAATAACTCATTTAATCTTATAGCTATTCGCGGTGTTCTGTAAAAAGGTGGGAGTAATGTAAAAATAATCTTTCATACAATTGGTTATTGATCACTTTTAGAGTGTTCACTGTCAATACTTGGTGGAAAGGCATTATATTAATAAAAACACAATAATCCTTTGTACTTCATTCCACTTTATTTTAATATGTCAGGACCGGTTTTGCTCATTGCGAGCATTGTCAACTGAGTCATTATTGTGTTTTATTAATATTATTAAAATTGTTTATTGAATTGGTTTCAGTGTTATGTGACATAACTAACTCTGTACTTTTTTCAGAAAAACTTTACTCAGTTTAGTATAATAGATTAGAGCCAAGTTTTTCACTTACATATATCATGAAGGATAATGAGACTATCAAAAGTGGTTTGAACAATATAAGCTTTTTTTGGTTTTGATCAATATCTTTTTTAGAAACCATTGTTAATATTAATAGAAAACAATTTCTTATTTTTTTTTTTGAAAAAGCGGATTGGTAAAATAAAGTTTGGAAACCTTTGCTTTAAAGTGAATTATATTGAATTCTCTCGAAGGCAGCTTTGCCGTTATGATTGAATATAATAAATGTTTGCATTTGTTCGACTATGTTTTTCACATTTTAAATTAAACGAAGCGTGTTAAAAGTTTTTCTCTCGTTTCAAATCACACTGTGTAGCTTTTGTTTTGTAAAGCGATTAAAAACTCTTACGCACACTTTTTTGGTTTTAAAGCAAACGCAATTACCTAATCATATGTGAAAGCGCCTGTGTGTACAGCCCGCTATTATTGAAAGTTATAAACATATAAACACGAGCACGTCTTTGCATACGAATCATGCAAACACCTAATAGTCTCGAGAGAAGCGATTATCTTATACATAGGCAAACTAGCGTAACTACCTACGTAATCTACCAGATGGGAATCGAACGACAGTGCCGTCGGTCCATTAACATAATACGCAAACATAGCAATGGCTTATTCCGCAACGTCCACAACGATCAGCAGAAAATAGGGCTTTGCATTACCGGTATTACAGAAACCGGGCTTCTATAATATATCTCAGTATATTTTTCAATCCGAAATACCGTTTTCTAATATACAAAAACAGTAGTATTACAGTTGAACATTACACGTTTATAGAAAATATTTAATAGATGTTCGACGAAATTGCGTCGAATCTGAGACAGATTATTTACACAAAGATCCGATCAAAATTGACTGATTTCAGCATTCATTCACTGATCTTTTTAAGTCCATATTTTTGTTTAAATAAAAAAAGTGTAATATAAATATTTATGATTTACGCGTATGATATTGATGTTTTTTTTATTCCACTTTTGAACATGAGACATTGAAATACTTGTATTGATTAATTATATTGGTACTATGAACTACCGGCTTCGTAGTGCAGTGGTCAACGTCGTTGTCTTATTTAATCGATGTATTGATAATAAATTTAATTTAAATTACATACTATGAACTCTTATCTTGTTTTAAATATTATTTCGCTAAAAAGTTTCATCAAATAGTTTTCATTAACTTATTTCGTTATAATATTTAAACAATCATGCACGGCTAATATATCTACATATGTATATTCCTATTACCGATATCAGTTTACATAATGTTATGAATATCTATCTATTTGACTGGAGATATTTTTACGTCCGATAATATGAAAATAAATCACATTCGACAAGTTTCGATATCTGAAACGATCTGACATCCGTAAAGATAACATATGAAGCTTAGATAGCAAAACCAGCAATATTATCGAAATTAATGATAGATTTTTGTGCCAAAATAGTAATATTCAACTCAATAAATATAAGATAAACATCCAGGGATGCTGAACGGAAAGCATTGCAGTAAATTATCAAATATTCATTGTTTACAATAATCAGTTACAATTATTTGAAGCTTACGTCATGAAAATTCACATTCACTTTAACTAGTATAACTTAACTGACGAGCGTTACACATAATAGAAACGATATTACGGTTAAGGTTCTGTCACTATACTGTCAAACGCTGGGTTAGGTTTGATATGTTGAATACAGGGAGAGTGTATAAGAATAATACTAGAAAAAGACTGGTTATAAGCTTATCACTTTTGATACGTTCTTTTTTGAAAAACTTAATGGAGAAGGGAAGTCAACATCATCTACATCGTAAATCAATGTCTTTGGGCACAAATCGGTATATCGGTTAAAAACTTTATTTTAAAAATTGTCTGGTTATTCGAACCATGTAAGACGAATAGTGAACTACAAGACACAATGTGCTTGTTTTGAAAATTAATTATCTTTTAAAAGAATGATCAGCAAAACTTTTATAAAATACAACGTTACATAGAAACTGATGATCGGCTCACTTTTTTCAACTTCTTATATATAATATAAAAATAGTTGAATACTCTTCCATATTACAGAACGAGAATGCCACACTAAAGCTCTAAATCGTAATGTAACAGAATGATTTCAAAATATAACACATAAATATCCGACGAAATCATTTCAGGCCCTCCGCCACCAACACATCTAAACTCGCAATCATTTCGGAGTTTCTGTTATCTTCATATCAAATTGTCGTCTCCAATTCCACCAACTTTCACGTCTCACATGACTGATCACGGTTTCCGAGTTCGCCGATCTGTGTGAAGGGGTTGGTAGGGGGCAGGGAGAAAATCGCAATTTGTGATTGACGTCGAGACGCCGGCGCTTTTCCTCCGCAGACGTCGCTTATCGGGCGTCGCTTTGTTTCCCGGTGACGAGTGTCACCTCTTTTGTGTTCGCGTGAATGACGGAAATAGAAAATAGGGAGTTCCCATTATGGTTTGACAGATTACCCTAGGTTGGCATACACAGTGAAATTTCAAATTTGGACCTGAAAACTTTGCCAGACAAAAAATACATACTATATTTGCCAAAGTTGTAGTAAATGACAATTTTACGTATATTTTTTTCCACATAATCACTGCGAACTGTAAAAAAATATTATGACTTATACAATGCTCGTAACTTATTAATGGAGCTTTATATAGTCAGTATTAATTTTGCTTAATATTTTAAATGTAAAGGACAGTATATGGCTTTACAGCTGACGCCAATGTGCGCTACATTTAACAAATATATTAATGACAGTATATAATATTTAAAAATAATGTTTACATACAAATTCAAAATAAATATTAAAAAGCATTTCAAAAATTGTGTTGCTGAAAATATTAAAAATGAAAAAAAAAGTTTTATTACGGTTTTGGCCAGGTAGATAAAAATTAGGAGCATGTGTGTTTATGTCTTGAGAATGTCAGAATGTCTGCCCAGAAGAAGAAGAACAAATTACTTCCATATTTAAAACGATCTTCAAGAGATCTGCAATACCATTCCTTAAAGATAATTTCGTCGGCTCAATAGATCCATAATAACAACCGGTTTTTGACAACGCCTTCTGCCGGTATACCAACGGTATAATAATTAATATTTTAAACATTTTAAATATATTATATAAAAAATCATGACATGCTGAGTTAAATACCTTTAAAGCGTGGGTTAGTTTACGTCTAGGGATCTTGCCATATAATAATCAATCAATATATACGTCGATTTCGTATTTTTATTTTCAATAAATTTACCGTCATTAAAGAAGCATGATCAACTCAACCCAAATCAACTCAAAAATGCATTTTTGAAATAATGGTATTAAGACATTTCTCTATAGTAAAATATATTATTTTGATGCTAATTTATCACATTTAACATTATAACAAGTGATTCAATAGGCTTTTTTACGTTTTACAATACCAAATAGAATTGGTTATATTGTCTTATTTAATAATGAAAAGGACACATCTTTCAACACGATGACGTTAGTATATTCTTGCTTTCAGCTATTTTTATATTGAACTTGTGTATTGATTTCATTTTTATAAGTGCATTCTGGAAAACGCATCAAAAAACACACTATCGATTTTTAAAATAATCTAATCACGTTCATTAAATTGATATAGAACATATTGTACGTCATTGTTTAGTTAATAATTTAGCAGTCTTATAAGCAATAGGAAGAACAACTACAATATTATTGTCATTTCAAAGTCTGTCAGAGTATGCTCCAAAGTATAATCGGAAGAGATAAAATGACTAATGAGGAAGATTTTCATAATGGCAACATTGTAAAGTATGCATAATAACAACTTAATTTAAATAAAAACAAAAAAGAACATTTTTCCACAACGTCCGAGATTAAGTTTAAGTATTTTAATATACTTGTATGTGTACATTAAGGATATTTTACGATGAAAAAGTGTTGGCTCGTAAAATATGTCACAAGAGCCGGCAACATTGGAAATATTTCCAATAAAACGATAGTCAAACGGAAAATTCTTTACGTTGTTCACAAAAATATATACTAGCAGTAAAAAATATATACTTCTGGAACAGCCTCGTTTTTCGAATCAAAGAAATATGATATTGTATGAAATATTTTGATGCAGAGGTAAAGTGTCGTACGATTGTAATGAATATGTTTAACTTATAAAAATGTCAGATGTTCATTAAGAAACATTGTATTTATTGATTTATTACAGTGGAACCCCGATATACTATTGTTGCATTCTTATGCTAAGTAATTCCGCGTTAATCTTTCTCCGATTTACCGATTTTGATTGATAGCTATATCACTTTTAAGGTGTTTACTGTCAATACTTGGTGGAAAGGCATTATAATAAAAATAATAAAAGATTTTTAGTACTTTTTCCACATAAAATTTATTAGATCAGGACCGGTTAATCTCTCTCCGGACTCAGTTGATAATGCTCGCGATGAGCGAAACCGGTCCTGATCTAATAAATTTTATGTTGAAAAGTACTAAAAATCTTTTATTATTAAATTCTGGGGCCGGTGGAGCCGTGCTCTAATTTCCCCTTCATCCGGTGTATTTTGATGTTGCTTTTCCTGAGTTACATCTCGGATTTACTGGGGCGTAGGCAGGTACACGGTCTTTGTTTTTTTATCAGGTTTTGAAGATCGGTGTTTAGAAGTTGTTAAAAACAGATGAGTGTGGGGGGTCGGGGAGGGGACTAGGGAGGATTGAGTAGGAAGACTTTCCGCGGTCGCGCTATTTTTGCGTGAGGGTAATCAACGTATTCGTTAAGTAATTTTCTAATAGATTGGTTGAGATGATCCGCCATGTAACTGTTTAACTTTTTCAACAGCTTCATGTTGTGATCGAGGAGTTATTCGCCGATTTCCTCGATCTTTCATCTCAATATTATCGACCCGTCACAAATATTATCCCGATTGACCGTTTTTGTTGCATATTTCTTTTTTCGGTCATAAACAGTCTTACTTCATATATGGCTTTGCGAATTTTTCCAACTCACAACTAAATGCCTATATTAAGAAAATTAGAACCCCAGCTAAGAAACTTTAAGCAGTAGACGTTGAAGAAAATTCAGGAGGAAAATGAATTGACATAGCAAAAAGAGATAACTTAAAGAATGCTAGTTTGAAGGGTCTATATTAAAATTTAAATGCTAACTGCAAATAGGCAACATAAAAAATGTACTATATTTACGATAGTTAAAAATATGATATTATGTCTCATGCAATTTACTATAAATTATTTATAAGTAAACATAAAACCTCAGTTACGAATCCTTAGATATGAAGTATTCCATTGAGAATAAGTATTAGGCTCTACGATAAAATAATTTACTTTGAGTATTCGAACATATTGAGCAGTACATTTCTGGAGGATTTTACTGTTACTACGGTATGACAAAGTGTTCGTTGCAAACGATCGACATTATCGTAACCCGGCGTACCTTTTGTTTTACGGTTTCATTTTTTTCCAAGTCGTTGAACCGAGCAGCCATTTTATTTTAAATGGCTCGCTTGCTGTAAAGAAGGACATAAATATTGTCTATGGTGTCGGTAACTGCTAATGGAATGGCTCCATAAGCGCGATAACTTTATGGTGCCATCTTAATGTTTTTATGTTTCAATCGAGTGATGAAAAAAGACGATACATCACGTGTTTGCAAAAAAAAATGTAACAGGATCGAATTTGAAATTTAATGATTACTTTTGTATCTTTATCATTTAAAAAAATCAAGTGTCTTCAAAACTTTTAAAGGGTAATCTCACTTAACCTTTTTTAACTTTTAAGGTGTTCACTGTCACTACTTAGTGGCATTATATTAAAAAAATAAAATGTGACTGTAATAATATAAATTATATAGGTAAAAAAATCCGTATTATAATTCAAATTCATTGTTAGTGGCCATTTTAACTTAAATTATTTTTTGATGGGATTTCAAACTATTCATTCATTTTTAAGATGTAATAAAAGTTTCAATTATAATCAATTAAATGTCACTCATTTATATGTTGTATCTTTTTGTGTAAATTCCTTTCATATCTCTACAACCAATTTCTTGTTACAATCTAATAACTTCACTTTGTTCTGTATACATAGACATCAAAATTATTATCGAGTTTATCTCATGTGATTACAAAATTCCAAAAAAAAAATTGACACAGTAGCCATTATTAACTGTTATTGTATATTTTATAAATTATTGTGTATTTTTTATCTTTGTCCGCTCCCAATGTGGAGCATATGACCTCCTAATAGGGGTATCTCAACAGAAGTTTTTCTATGAGAACTTTGTATTACTCAGTCGCTCAACCTCTCTTCTTCAAATAAAGTAGTTGGGGTAAAAGGATAAGGTTAGGACAGAACTAGTAGTTGACTATTCGCTCTTGCTACGGTCGGTTAAAGATCAGAAGGGTGAGAGGGAATTTTTTAAGACATCACTTGTGTAATAGACTTCCTAAATCATAAAATTATTTTCACAATCCAGCCATTTCATGCCTAAATGAACTCAAAAATATGTAAAAATTTAAGATATTGTATAAATATTTAATACAATATTATTTTGTACGAAGAGTTATATTCTTATTCTGGAATAAAAAAAATATTTTTTTACTAACTAAGCTTATTGAAAATAATATTCTAAATACGGACCTGCCAATGGCCACTGCAAGTCGTTACAATCCCATGGGTACAATTTCCAAAAACGTTATGCTTAAGTGGCCTTCTTATCTCGCAACTTTCCGGTATTTTGAAAATTGAATATCCCCATATATACAAACGACTCCTTTTACCTAAACATTTAACGATTAAAAAAAACTGCCGCATTTTCCGCCATGCGTATACGAATGCATATATTATTTGTGTATGATGCTTTTACAAGAATTATATTTACAATATGTGTATGTATTATGTAATATACTATTGACAAAAACACCGTACTAGGGATTTCAACACCGGTATTACCGAAACCGGGAAAAATTTTCAATGCTGAAATACCAGGCTTGTATGCATATCTGGCATTACAAAAATGAATTTACTTTATCGGTTTTTGATTTCACACTAAAACAATAAATAAACGAAGCATGTTTTGTGATTTGTGTTAAGTCAAGAGTAGGGCTTTCAATCCCGGTATCCCTTCCAATTCTTCGATCCTGGGATTGTGACAGTCTTAATCCCGGGATCTCGTGATTGAGAAAATTAGAGATAGTTGAGAAAGGGGTAATTTTTGACCTTTGGCTTATTTTGGGAATTCCGCAAATTTCTGGGTTTAAGAAATCAACATGAAATTGTTTCAAAAATTTGAAATCTCCCAGCAAAAATTTTTCAATCCTGAATCACAATTTATTCGCGATTTTATGTTGAATGTTTAATACCGGGATCACAAAATGGGTAATACTTAGCTAAAGCTTCAATCATTATCAAACTCACGATAACTGTTGTAGTTTTTTTGTGACACTCATCTTATTGTTTATTCGAGCGGTTTTGCTATCCCAGATAGCCGTATTTTTTATATTATGTTTGCTTTTATATATCTATTTTCATAATACAGTTGTTTACATTTTCAATAATTGCTGACAAATTTTGTTCATGTTGTAAATGAAGTACCGTTATTTCAATCATTATAGAGCATCACACACAAAAAAGCCTAAGAACTTCTTAAGGACTTATTGATAGAAAGTAGACTTACACCAATTACTTGTGAATTAGAAACATTCACTAATGAGTTAATAAAACAATTGTTTTGAATATAAAGGAGGAGAAATATTTAAAATAGTGTTTTTCCGATCCATGACTTGGTGGATAAGAAAGTGAAAAACACTAATGTACCGAAGCCTTGAAAATATTATCGAGGAGAGACGGGGTACAAATTGCCCCATACAAATTTGCATAATGTTTGCATTGGATTGATTGAATTATTATTGTAGATTACAATAAATGTCAGCTTAGTATTACTGGAATTTAGTAAATGGTTGAAATATTAAGAATTTTGCAATGCGTATGCACACCCCATATGAACCAGACTTTATTGCATGATGGTTATAATTCTTGGATAATTACGCCTCAGACACTCTTAACAATCATGTGTAAACGATTAACGTCACTGGGTTGCTAAATACGCTCTGTTTAACGACCCACTGGACATCGATCGCAATTAATATCGACTAGTGGAAACTGTAATTCTCTTTAACAAAATAAATGTGCTCGAATTCAACTGATTTAACACTAGGATCTTTTTATGAAAAGGTAAAATTTAGTCGTCTCTCGTATCCAATCCTTTTAAAAGCAATTTTCTTTCGTTTGATCTTTTAAAAATCTCAGTTTTCCCGTTTCCGTCTTCAATTAATTTTACTCTCTTCTTACGTTTGATTGCGATCGCCGAGAAAATATCTTAATCGAATGACCTTTTTGATTTTAAATGAAAATGAAAATTTCGTTTATTTTTAACATTTCCTTGAAATTGCTTTATTTCTAAATCTAAGCTTTATGGCCATTTATTTTTCGTTTAAAGAATGGTTTAATTTTTATATTTTATAATAATATTTTATAGTAGGTATATTTTTGCTTTAAAAAAAATGTTTGATTACAACCACAGTCAAAATACTTTCATTAATACAGTAATAATCATATTCAGTTTCATAAGAATTAAGATTCGTATATTTTTATCGAAACAATTTTTCAGAAACTTATTTACCCTTGGATGTATTTTTCAGATATCATTGTACGTTACAACTGTACATACTTGAAATTATTTAAAATAAGTTTAAGCTCTTACATACGAATGTATTTAATAAAGGTTATTTTTATTGCAATGTTTTTAATATGTATTGCCGCTTAACCATTATGATTATACATTGTACTAAATATTAAAATAGTTTGAAACTACGCAAGTATTGCATCGCGTAGCACTGCGCCCAGATACTAGATATATCTGTGAGAAGATTAACGCCATACAGGTTATCCAGATTCAGATATGATTGCCTGGCACCCAATACCACCGTTTGTGACACCATGAATTGTTAAACGTTAGATATGTATTTCTCTGTAACCTCACTCGCAATCAAGGAAGGTTTCCAGTATTATAAGACATTATTTTAAAACTTTATTCACATTAAATGTTGAGCTTTTGAACTCTTAATAGAGTATTTAAAAAAGAAGATTCAACAATTGATAATGCTCGTGATGAGAAAAATCGGTCCTAATATATTAAATAAATGTTAAACTGGTACAAACGAGTGTTTTTATTTTTTAAAATACAATTTCTCGTTATCTAAGTATTGACAGTGAACTCCTTAAAAGTGATATACAGTAAAACCCCCCAATTACACTGAAGTTGGGACCGTGTTATTGGGAGTAGTGTTATTGGGGGAGTGAATCTCGTACAAAATTAGGGATTTAGTTTTTACCGCAAAAAGTGCAAAACGAAGATTTCCCTTAGTTTTACAAAAATAAAAATATAGACGATATATTTTGTTACTAAGTGATAAAATGCAAAGCGCGCCAAAATCCAACACATATAGACAGTCGCCCGGCTATACGTGTATAGCCTGGCACGTGCTGAATACACACGCTAGCCAACATTTGACTGTATGCACCGCACAGACGACCGTCTCATGGCAACGATAATGGAATGCAACCATTCAATTGGGGGATTCGCGGCGAATATTTTAGTAATTCGGGGTCGTGTAATTGGGGGTTCTACTGTATATATAAAAAGTTGTTTACTACAATAACTGGTCAATATTTATGCCCTTGACTCTCTTTCTGGAGAGGGAAAAGATAGATAGATAGAGCTAGAAAATATATAAAAGATCTCTATCTCTATCGTTGTTTTCACGCTTTTTGCTTAGAATAGAATAGCAAATGGGAAGAAATGAATAGAAATAATACAGATCCATATTCCAAATTCTACTGAGACAGCAATTACAATTATACTGAGCGATTCACTTTTATCTTTGTATATAAACGATACAAAAGGTTTGCTGCGCGTCAGTTCAAGTACATGCGCGCACTTGAAAATCCTGAAGATGCCGAAAGACGAAACCCGGGTCGTTAGCAACAAAATTCACGGAAAAGTAAAAAAAATCTAATTTGATATTGAAATTCCATTAAGCACCTTCAGTCGAAATTCTAAATTAGATCCATTTATATTTGAACATGAATTCATAAATCGATTCAATTTATAAAAGTGTGAATTTTCAACCAGAATCAAATACAAGGAACGTCCACAATAGTTAACCATTTAGTTTATATTTAGTCGTGTCTTTCTTCGAATATAAACGTATTGAAAGTGTATATTACATATTTTTCAATTATTCACGAAACATACACGAGTAAGTAACCTTTGAAAAGCGAGCAGGCTTTATACACTGGTAACCCGTGCTTTGTATGCACACTATTCGTATTTGATAGATGTATTGTCCTATACTACGAACGCCTCTTGTCTTAATCAAGTTCATTAAATCTCAATCAAGAAACATCTGCATGTACCCGGTTGCCTGTTTCCTCAAATGCCATTCGCTTCGTTTGCATAATTTGTATTCGATTTGCATAAATATTACCGTACCCTGGCCGTAGGTCTTCAAACAATATCAGGGGATAACAATATTACGTTATGGGATCAGCTTGTTTGTATTCTGAATTTATATGTCCAGGATAGGGTTAAAAAATTGGATTTATTTATTCAATGATTTCCAAATATCCGAAACAATATGTTTAATATTCCTTATATAACTGAATACATTGCTGTTTTTTCCGTATTATAATAATGTTCTGACAACCACACACCAATACCAAAGTAAAGAAGACTATTAAATTAAAAAATATTTAGTTTTGTACACATGCTTCTTTTTCAAAACATTAATGAGTTAAATTTGAATTGTTTGAATTTTGTACTTTTCCATGAGTTTTGTCGCTAACGACCCGGGTTTCGCCTTTCGGCATCTTCAGGCATTCCAAGTCCACGGATGTATTTGAACTGACCCGGAACTTGACTCGAAACCCGGGTCGTTAGCGACAAAACTCATGGAAAAGTACAAAATTCAAGCAATTCAAATTTAATATTGAAATTCCATCAAGCACCCTCAGTCGAAGTACTTAATTAAAGAGTTAAATTCTTCTCGTAAAATGCAGTGAAAGCCCTCTTTATCTATACGACAACAAAAAATATCTGGATAAGGGTTGGGTGTAAACTATACCTCTGAAGATGCCGAAAGGCGAAACCCGGGTCGTCAGTGACTTTTGTGTGAATGTACATAATTTGAACGATTCAAATTTAATATTGAAATTCCACCAAGCACCTTCAGTCGAAATCTTAAATTACACTCCAAGACTTGCATTTAAGCCAACATTGAATTAAAGAATCAATTATGATCACCGTGCGGTAGAAAATCAAAGAAATATTACAATGTTCTTTTTGAAAGCCTAGATAACCAATTACCTATGAAACTTATTGTAAAAAAATTAAAAAAATGCAGCCAATACTGGTAAACAAGATACCTATATGTCTGGACATTATCGTTGACCACACACCTCTCAAACCATTATTAGCAACGTAAATTATTTGAATTATGAAATTTTATTGTATTTTCTTTATTTACTAGATCTTTTATCAACAGATTATCACCTTTTCAGCAACCTGGAACTGTTTTTAAGAAATATGGCATATCTATATAATGAGATATAATGAGATAGAAGTAGTATGATCTTTATAGGAAATTCATGGGCTCTTAGAGTGGTGAACTTAAAAAAAATGGAATATTTTTTGACATTGTTGTTAAATGAAAACTTGTGAACCGGGAGGATTTTATTTCTATGAATTATATTTTTAATTATAGAAGATATTGCGTATTTAGTTTGACACACTAATTCAGCATGCAATATCATATGGATCGACATTATCGATATAATACAACTTGCTATTAACAATTCGTAATGATAAAATGACTTATTTGAATAAAATAGTGATAATTTAATAATTGATTTTATTTGTCGTTAAAAATTTTCTTGTTAAAATACTTAACTTTTATACATTACGAACATAAATTCTGAAAAAAATTATATTTTATTTTAAGCCACATTATATTATTTCCGCATTTTTTGTTCAATTTAATTGCAAAAAAAACTACCAGCCAATATAAATGACGACCGAAAACCGAATAGTTGTATTATTTTGAAATATGTGGATTTTTTTAGAATACTTTTTTCGTTTTTAATATCATTCCATCTTTCATAAATGAGCACCTCTTAGAATGTTGCTTTTCCCAAAAAAACATAAAGTTGAGTTATTAACGGAATATCACTGGATATGTTTTTTTATCCATCCTTCAAATAAGATTTCATGACTGGGAGAAAATATTTACGCTTCAAGTTTTTTTCACATTCCTGTTGGATGAAAAACTGTTATATGCAGTGTTTATTTTATCGTTTTTTCGCATTTATAATGTCTTCAAAGAATATCAGTTTCATTAATTTTCTGAAAATTACACGTTTATCATATGTATAATATAATATAACAAAATTTCTTCTTAATTCTAGCAACCAACACAAAATTTTGGAAACCGCTGTGGAAATATTATTTATAATATATTATATTTGCTTACCTTTAATATATTAATAAAAATACAATATTTTTATAATTCTTAAAAAGACATTTTTAAAAACTGTATTAATTCTTACAAAAGAAAAGATTTTCCCAAATTTTAATTTTGTTTATAATTACCATCAGTCACCACTAAAATTTTATTAATCTTTGATGTTTTTTTAATTATATGTAAGAGGTGTGAAACATTTTAATTTTGTGTAATTATAGAGTCACTTATACTGTTATTTGTAAATTCTTTTCAATATCAATTGTTGTTTACACCTTTTTATTTCAATTTATTTTTGTATAAATAGCACTGTTTAAATATTTTTCTAATCAGTTGACAATGCTTGCAATGAGCAAAAACGGTTCTAACCTTTAAAAATAAAGTGGAATATAGTACAAAAGAATATTGTGTTTTTATTCATATAATGCCTTTCCACCAAGTATTGACAGTGGACACCCTAAAAAGTAACCTTTATTATATTTTTAATTATGAAAAAGCGGTTCATATCCAACATTATTAAAAAAAATGAAGTTTTCTATATTGCCGTATAGAATAAATGTTATATTTTTTACTGTTATCATTTACATAATGGCATCATATCTTCACAGATTAACTGAAAAAACCAGATTTAAACATCAAATAAAAAACGTATAACTTGTATCTTACATTTTTATAATTGCACATAGATTTATTGTTTTTATATAAAAAAAAAGCAAATAAAATAGCGGCATTGATGACCCTTAAATTATTTAACATTCATATGTATCTTTTTTTAATAATTTAAAATTTCGACTAAAAGTGCTGCTAGGTGGAATTTTTATATTAAATTTGAATCGCTCAAATTGTGTACTCTCTCACACGTTTTATCACTAATGACCCGAGTTTCACCTTTTAGGCATGAATATGTGCAGATAATTAATTTGCTAATTTTGAATGAACATGTGAATCTTCTTAATTTTACCTTTGTTATATCGTTTAAATGTATCCAAATATTTTTTGATTTCACAAAAAAAATATAAATTTTCAGCGTTCAGAATAATATAATTCAAAAAATACCCACCATTTAAATGAGTTTACACTCCCATGTTATAAACATTTGATATTAATCAAGTGTAATTTTTAAGGGTATAAAATTCAATAAAAATAGTTGATTATATTTAATTATAAATATGTATTTTGAAAATTAAGCCAATTTTATGTAATTACTAGCAAATATATAATATTTACCAAGGTATAACTCATATCCCATTCATCACTGTTCAACTAGATGGCTCATATCGATGATTGATCGCCCCCTTTCCAATGTTACTCTGAAGAGACACTCGAAGTAAACTAAATTGACAAAACAACCGATAAAAAGTTGAGTACAAGATGTCTATAAGAAAGTTATAACACCACACTCTTTAGATTATAATACGAAGAAAATCTTATATTGGATAGTTTACAAATCGAGCATACAGTAAAAATAAAAATCTCAATATGTACGCCGAATTATACTTTATATTAGGTAAAGTATTCTTTGTTGTATTATGATCGTGATCTTTTAAGCCGTGTCACATATAAATAAAAAATAAAAGAACATCAATTATGTGATTCAAATAATTTGTTCTATTCTACTGACGTTAAACAAAAAATGAGTTTGAAATGACAGCTCGTAAATAGAATTTAAGTAAAAACCAAATAATGACCCAATACACGATTTAAAATATATTACCCTACAAAACAAATTACGACAGCTTATATTAAAATTATATAAACAACTGTATGTGAATCAATTTGTTTAAATCAAATCTTTTCCACTTTAATTAAATAAAATATTAATTTTCGATAGGTAAATAAATACATTAATTACAATATCACAAATAATTTGCTTGAAATATTTTACGTATTATGCATAATCAGGTTGGGGTAGAAATTTTCATGTGGTGAAAGATTAAATTAAATTGAACTGTTTATAGATGGTATGTGGCTATTTATAGAAATATTTATGATTTATTTATTACAAAACGTTAAATCTATACGTTAACAATAGACATTCAAAATAAATGTTGAAAAATAGTATTCGAATTTATTCTTAAAATGTGTGTTTCTTTTAAGATAAATTAATTACAAGCACGCTTCTTAAATAAGTATTATAGCGTTAAGGAAAACAAAATAGGTTAAGATTTGCGTTTTTTTAATAAATTTTAGATTGGAAATCAATCAAATCAAAGAAAACGTACACTCAAAAAGCTATATTTTGATATAATCGACTTTTTTATATATCATGAAGCTAATTGAAATTTTGGGAGGAGGTAGACAATAAAACAAATAAATTATACAACAATTGGCCAAAAAATGTACAGCTCAAAAAAGTTTATAATCATCTAATCGTCTATGGCTACTTGTACAAACATTAAATCTAAACAGCTCAAAAGCGTCAAGCAATCAAATCAAAGTAGACGTACAATCAAAAAGCCCTATTTTGACATAATCGACTTTATAAGATATCATGAATCGAATTGAAATGTAGCGAGGAGGTAGACGATAAGACAAATAAATAAACAACATTTGACCAAAAATTTCACAGCTCAAAAACGTTTTATCATCTAATCGTTTATCGTCCTGTAGAAACATTAAATCTGAACAGATCAAAAGCTTTAAGTTATTTTTAGGTAATAACTGTCAACAAAATATATTCAGTTCGTATTACTTCTTTTAATATCGAAACCAATAAATGTAATTGTTGTTAACTCTATCGATTTGAATTTATAACTCAAAACACCAAATTTTTGACATTAAGTTTTTTGGCAGTATACAATAGCAACACTTGCGGATTCTAACCCTGCATTTAAGGACAGAACTTTGTCAATTCACCTTGGCTTCAAATGTAATGTTTTGCCTCGTTAAAAAAAAGCGTTGTTAAATATATTGGATTTCTAAGGTTTATGCATAATTTTACAGTACATAATGACAAGTATAATATAATAAATAATATTCTGGAATGGATGGAACTCATTCCGTTTTATATATATGATTAAAATTAACCACCCCGCTTTTTGGGATATGGGTGACCAATTAATTTTCTAATAAACACACTTTTATTAGGGCAATAATTTTAATATGCCATAAACTAAAGTTACCATTATTTTAAGGACAACTTCTTAAGCGCTGTTCTCTTAATGCTGGACATTAGGTTATGTTTCCAATAGATGACGTATTACGTGAATTTAATATTTAATTAACGATTTTGTAAATTTGAGATTCTTGGAAAAATAAAAAGCAAACATTTTTATATGAATGATCATTTTATAATGAAGTCTTTTCAAGTACTTTATGCGGTATATGCTTTCCACTATATATCGCATAAAAAAATACTTGACTTCAATAGAAAAAGTGGGGATACGTTCCATGAATTTTAAAATCCACATAACTCTGAAACAATGAGTTCAAATATACCCAAAATCGCATAAAAAAAGTTTAGGAAAATTAGGGAGAAAAGACGACAGAAAATAAACACTAAAAAATATTTTTTATTTAAAAATAAAATTGTTGGTTATTGTTTCACTTACAATGTGTATTCTTACCAGTTGAAAATGTTCGTTATAAACAAAACCGGTCCTGATTATATTAAATAAATGTGGGATAAGTACATAGTAGTGTTTTTTTTTTTTTTTGAATAATGCATTAAATGTTAATATAGAATAACATGGCTAGATACTAATGAAAAATAAAATACCTAATTCTGGGTAAAAATATATTAGTCCTACGATAAACTAAAATATTTTAATATAAAATAATTAATATAAATTTAGATTATTCCACGTATTGTCCTACTAACTGTGACGCGTGTTTATAAATAGGACACCCTAAATAAGACACGCTGCTTGCCACTGTTAAATTTATTTCCAATGGGTTTAACCTTTCCAAATTGATGAAAATCATTAGTTAATCATTTTGTAATGTAAATATCATTTGCAGTATCACTATTTTTTGTTTGTTTTCTATCCTCCCTTTCTGCTTCCCGTTTTTATTTTTATTATATATTATTTTAAAATATTAAAATTAAAATCATTCGTACTTAAACAAGCTTTGTGAAAGTAAGATTGTCTGAGGATGCTTTTGAAAGAGGCAAAACACGTGACACAGTAAGGGTTGCCAGATTTCTTGCAAGTCAAACCAGGACATTTGTCCGATTTGCTGACTTTATCTCTTCCGAGACTTTCAAATTTTAATTCGAATCGAAGTTAAATAGTTTTGCCTAAATTTCCAGGACAATTTAATACTCATCCGGGATACAGGACAGCGATTCCAATTCCGGGACAACCCCGGCCAATCCGGGACACCTGGCAACCTTAGTCACAGTTAGTAGCACAATACGTGGCATAATCTAATTTATTTTAAATTTTATATTAACTTGAATATTTATATATATGAACTTCCATAAAGTTACCGCTGAAAGTATTTTACTTCAGTGATAGCTCTCGACACAAAATCTAGTTATATTTCTTGGATAATAAAAGCACATTAGTTCTAGATAGAAATCCATACACTTTTATTGCTGCAATAATTTTAATATCGTCTGAAATTACACTATTTCAAGACGACCATATATCCACGCTAATTCCCCTAGCCTTTGGTTCGAATAATAGCATTCGCAGGGAAGCAGGAACTGCCATTGACCTGTCTTTGCGATATTATAGCTCACCCTTGTTCCGGCCATTACCGCACCACAATGAAATCGCTTACCTTATATGGCGCACATACACACTGCCTAGTATAGAATTAATCATATATTCTCAGTATGTAGGAGCAATTCTATGGTGTATGATGCAGAACAAAGGGCTTTGTTCTCATTTCAACATACATTTTCGATATTCAAAAACTTGCACGACTATATAGACAGAGCCAGATTATGTATGACCTGGCAGCTTAGCATTTTTATTATTAACAAAATACTTATTGAATTATTACTGTTTTTACAAGATTTTTTATTTTTCTATCTGAAATAACTAATACTTATGTCAAGGGCGAGTCGAAAATATGTTTCGTTTTTACACTGCTTATTGGCAGCTATCAATTATAAACGTACATATTTGACCATGAAACACTGACATAGATTACATTTAACAACTGTATTCTTCACACAAACTACCGTAAGATTAATTTAAAATTGAGGGTATAACTTGCAAGCCTGACGCAATCCAAAATGGTTAAAATATGAACCATGAATGTAATTTAGTAGATAAAATAAATTTTGAAAATATTTTTACAAATCTGTCTCAAACATGGCTTGATAACATATGTACAAGATATCATTCCAAAGTAATGTATGTAAAACTAAAATTACTTTTAAAATGTATGTGCATTGTTTTTAAAAATGAAATTCAAGTTTCATTTTTTTATAAATAACACTGTTACACTATATTCACTTATCAGTTGATAATGTCAATTGAAATCGGTCCTGATTTAATTAAATAAAAATAGAAATTTGTATTAATACAAATGAGTATATGTCGCCTGTGTGGTCGAGTGGTCAACGTCGTTGGCTTCAGCTTCGGAGGTCACGGGTTCGAATCTCAGTACTGACAGTTGTATAAATAAATTGAATTTTCAATCGATTTATGAATTTCTGTCCGAAGACATGGATGTATATGATGTCTTGAATTACCCCCTCCCACCCATCCTATCCTATGAACGTGGCGTATCAAGAGCGATTAGCTTACCACTAGTCCTGTCCTAGCCCTATCCTTATATTTCTACTCTCTTTGGAAAAAGAGAGGTTGAGCCACTGAGTAACAAACAGTTCTCGTAGAAATTCTTCTGTTGAGATAAATTACATTAGAAGTCCATATGCTCCACATTGGTAGCAGACATGTTAAAAAAATGAGTGTATTTTTTTAAAATATTATATAATACCTTTCCAACAAATATTGCCAGTAAAAAGATAAATAATTTGTGTCTTTTCTTTTGTTTTTTTTTTAATATAATGCTTTTCCGCCAAGTATTGACAGTGAACACCCTAATGATATCATAATAAACTTTGACATATTTATGGTAAATGTGTTATAAAATAATTAGTTTTAATTTTGACCATCATTTATTTTCATTTTATCACGCATTCTTAGATAACAAGAACACATACGAAAATTTTAATTGCTTTAAGCCACACAATACAACTTTTACGCTTTCGTCGTATTCCTTATGTATGGCCGCGGTGTTTATTATACATAATAAACACACTGAATTAATAATGCTTAGGGGTCTATTCAGGCCGAACAATAAAGCCTTATTTTCCACAGGCTATCGGGTAATTTTCCCAGAGCTCGTACTGTAATTTAATTTTGCTGGCCCATACAGGATTATCAATACTTAATTGAGTGCCTATATAGCATTATAATCCGCGATGCCAAGCACAATGGGCTAGTGGTTAATTCTCTATTTCACTGTTTTGATTTGGTACTCAAACCTCAGGAATGTGTTCAAATCAGGGCTGTGGATTTTTTTTTAATAAAACGATTCTGACAATAATTTAAGACACCACTTAAACTATTTGCCACTTTTGACCCTAGAGATTTAAATACTATTTTTTTAAAGGACATATAAATGTTTGTTTTTTACGAGTCTAACTATAGTAAAAACCGTTTGCTCCACGCTAAAAAAACAACAACAAAAAAGTCCACAATATTTAATAAAATATAAATTTGCAAAAATGGGTCCCCAACAACTAAAAAAATATATTTTTGTTTATGAACATATGTATGTATGTATATATATATATATATATCCCAGATAAAAGGGAGATTGGAGACCAGCTCCACCTGTTCCCATACAAGAACTAAAAGACACTGATGATGACTCTGACTTCACAGCCCTGGTTTAAAAAAAATTTTGATTATTGAATACAAAAAAAAATGCGTAATCATAAAAGACGTGCTTCAATAAAATTTCGTATATTTCGTATATGTCCCCTGTGTGGTTGAGTGGTTAACGTTGTTGGCTTTGGCTACGGAGGGCCCGGGTTCAAATCCCGGTACGGACAGTTTTTATAAATTGATTTTTCAATCGATTTATGAATTTCTGTTCAAAGGCATGGATGTATGTGATGTCTTGAATTCCCCCCTCTCACCCATCCTATCCTATGAACGGGGCGTACCGAGAGCGATTAGCTTACCACTTATCCTGTCCTAGCTCTATTCTTCTATCCCTACTCTCTTTGAAAAAAGAGAGGTTGAGCAACTGAGTAACAAGCAGTTCTCGTAGAAACACTTCTGTTGAGATAAACTCCATTAGGAGTCCATATGCTCCACATTGGGAGCGGACATGGTTTAAAAAAAAAATATTTCTTTACTTTGGATAAAGCTAAACATTTTTTTTTAATCCATGTCAACTATCAGTGTGGAGCATATGGCCTCCTAATGGAGTTAACACAACTTTTTCCAGGAGAACTGTCTGTTACTCAGTCACTCAACCTCTTTTTTCTAAAGAGAGTAGGGATAGAATAATAAGGCTAGGGAAAGACTAGTGACTAACTAATCACTCTCGCTACTACCAGTTATTGAAGGATCGGAAGGGTAGGAGGGAATTTTTAGATATCACAAACACCGATAACTTCGAACAGAAATCGATTAAACGATCAAAAAAGTGATGTTCGCACTGGGTTTAGAGTCCGTAAGATCCGAAATAATGTTTACGTTTTCTTTATTACTAATAATTTGTAAAGTGAGAGTCGTTAAAACCCAAGGGAAAAATTACCAATAAGTATTTTAAAGACGATTTTTAGTGAACCATAGAGCACAAGCTTTATAGAGTGAAAAAATGATCATGCGGACTAGTTGTCAATTTTTATATTGGAGTTGTGAAACTAAAAACAATAAATATACAAATCGCATAAAATGATGTGTCCAAAATAAAAAATATATATTTCAATGGGCATTTAATGAAACGGTGACGTTGTATTTCAAACGTGAAACATAATGACACTACAGTTTTTCCAATCAGTCTAAAACTCGTAACGCATCCTGTTTTTGGAACTCTGCAATATCCGGCTTGCTGATCATAGCACCGGAAATTAACAAACGGCGCGAAAATATAACTCATCCAAACACATGCACTTTTGTCATATTACATAAATATACGAGTGTCTCTTTTTTTATTAATTTATTATTTTGTAATATAGATATAATATTATGTGGTCAGTAACTGAATTCACCTATTATTATCTATGTTTTACGGCACACAATATGACGAAAATCCATGTATACACATATCATTAAATTTCAAAGTATTCAAGATTCAAGCCATTTACCGTGTCACTTAATTGTATGAAAGCCTAAAAGCTTTCACCATGTCTCTATAGCACAAGCGAAAAATCTTAAACATATTAAAATACTGTACGTATCGATTATAAATTTCTGGTACATGTCAGCTTTCGTGCTGGATATCACGAGTTCAAGTCCCAGTACGAACAGCAATTTTTCGTTCAAATTATCGATTTCTGTTCGAAGGACCCATGCTCATCTTTTAATAATTGGGCGTAACGAGAGCAATTATAGCGATATATATTAATATGCAATAAATAGGTTTGCAATTTATTTTTCACGCCAGTAAATTTTCTGACTATTAAAAAATGCAACAAAAATCCTACCCGTTGAAGGGCAACAGGTTTACAGCTAGTGTATCTTATTACAGATTTACTCATTAAAATATTTATTTATGAATGAATAAATCAAGATTTTTTAAAATTCAAATAAATAACACGAAAACTATGTTTTACTTAAACCTTATTAATTTTATACTGTCAAAATTTACATTACTTAGTTCTCTCTCAAGTCGTGTTGTTTCTTCTTGAATAATAAGGCAAAAGATTTTGCGTTTTGTATTAAAAATGCAATTGCACATTTCATTCAAAAGTGCTGCATAACTTTGACGGTTACCGAGCGGACATTTTTCTCTACGACATAAAAACATACGACGCTGTGCAGAAATCCGGAAAAGTCAAGGAAGAAAGATGACTCTCTTGCGGAAATATTTCATGGCAATTTTATGCCCGAACAGACGCGAAACGCTGTCGTAGCTATTTCTCCCTTTACTCCAGGTAGACAGACATCGGATAACAAATCACAGAAATATCCCTGAATCGAATATATATATTAAACATCTAGGTGGCGATGTAAAGCGGGTCGTACACAGCAAAGGTAATCCGCAATATACAATATTTTTTTTACCATAATATGACTACAATCTGAAACATGTTTATCATTGAAAGATTTGTGCACGTATTATGTATATGTATTGTAATATTTTAATGAAGTATTACATAAAATTTATTTGTTTAACGCTTCTCTTCATTTTCTAATGATAAAAAGCAGGGCTGTGGAGTCTGAAGACGACTCTGACTCTGACTTCAACTTTAAAATAATTGACGACTCCGACTCCAGCTTTAAAATAATGAACGACTCTGACTCCGACTCATTTTTCAATAATTTCATTGTAACTTATATATATGTATACCATCAGATCATCTTTAGTCAGCCAAGTATGAAATTTTAACACTTTTGACTATTTTGTTTAAATACACATCATTAGATATATTTTTCAAAAAAAAATCAAGCCGCTCATTTTTCACGACTCCGACTCCGGCCAAAATACCGTGACTCCGTGACTCCGACTCTGACTTCACAGCCCTGATAAAAAGACAATACAGGCGGACTTCCACTTTCGCACACAATTGGTTCTTGAAAATGTGTGCGAATTTTGAATGTTCGAAAGTAGAGGGATGTAAAAAACACCAAAAATTGTCCTTTAAAAATTTATTTATAAAAATTTACTTATGTATTTGATAAAAAAATATATATTTTCTAATAAACTTTTTTTAAGAAAGATTTAGTTGTATTTTACTCTTTTTTTATTTTCTTTATAGAGATTTCTGTAACATGCAGTGATTTTATGGATCGCCCTACGCACATGAGATATGCGTTCTCCATTGGGATCAAATTCTTCCATAATATTCAAAAATGTATCAAAATGAATAAAAGCTTCGTTCATATTTTTTATTGTTAAAGTCTTGGTGATTTTTTCTGGCTCTTCTTCCTCACTTTCATTTGTGCGAAATAGCAAATTGTGCGAAAGTAGAGGTCCACCTGAATCAGAATACGACGAGGCGCTAGCTATCCTTTTTATAATTGGATAAGGTGTTGGTAGGGAGAAATTAAAAATCAATATTAAAAATGTCCATCAGAATGTTCGAAGTCTTGTTTAAGTTTTAAAATCTTTTACCAAATGGCAATGAAGCTGACGTGTTTGTTTTAAAAAAAGTGTTATGAATGCTATGTTGATTGTACAAAAAAATCTCAAAGTATTCTACTGATATAATACATGAGCCCTCGACTGTCAGAAGACTGAATTATGAAAGATATTTTTTTAAATAATATATTTTACGTTTTATTGTTGGCGAACGTTTATATATTATATTATACAACATCTCGAAAGTTGATTTTGCTGATCGGCTAGTGTGAAACTCGCTTAACAAGATGTGGTTTCAACATTTATTTCAATCGATTTATTGAAAAACGAAAATATTGAATGGCAAACATAGCAGTTTTTCATCCTTGCATAGTTTTATCCCATCCTTGCTAAACTCAGTCACTTGATTGGAAATACAATGTTTTTAATGGTTTTGAATAAATCGTTAATTTCGTTTTTTTATTTGATATATAGTGTTAGATATAAGATTACTTACACCCAACTCTTTTTTGCACGGTTTTGTTACACATGAGTTTGAATTATTTATTCTTACACGAACTTATTCCCAGAAACAAAAAACACAGAAGCGCATAACGAATTTTCTAATGGCAAGAAATTCAACAACATCAAACTGTCATAACAGACAAAAGGTTTCATTAGATCGAAACACATTAGACGTGTCAATAAATTTCTAGCGATGAAAGCGATTTATATCAAAGTTCCTCATAAATATCCTCGTATATAATCAAGTAGTAGCTATGAATAGTATTATTTTTTTTCTTCATGAAAATACACATTATAAATAATGTTTTGTGTAATTTACTTATTGTGTTTTCATGATTACCTTTTGTATACAATTTGCTATGCCACAATGTTATTCTTTTTTCAAGAAACACAGCTTTTTTTAATTCAAGGAACCAATTTTTTTTTTCTTTGAAACACTTTTTACACGATTTTTGTTGTACGCAATTACTGTGGGAAAAAAGAGCTGGATGTTCTGTTTTATATTGTTTTGTTTTGTTCTTTTTTCTTAACAAATACTTAGTTTAAATTACAATTAAACATTTTTAGTGAGAGAATATATAATACACTTAACAAACAACACATCTATTTGATAGATCTACTATTACTAAGTAGCAAAAAAGTTCACGACAAAGGAAAGGTTCTACCCATAGTTTATTCCGTGGGAGAAAGTCCGTAATTCCCTTGTTCTCGAAAACCCAATGAGTCGATAGTTTATTAAAGTGACCTTTGTTTCCTTTGTTGATCCTTTACCTCGGAGAGGAAATGAGTGAGCGTAACTTTTACGATTTATGGCGTTTCTCTTTCACTCCGGGAGGAAACCAAAGGGAGGATATATGTATCCCCCAGGACTGGAAAATGGTAAGCTCTGGTACGTAATGGTTTTAAAAGCTGACCTCCATTTAAAATGGAGTTTTCACACTGCGGAAAGCCGAGAGCCATTATTCGGTTTCGACGATTATATGCTTCTCGTTTAACAATCGGAATGTCCAAATAAATCAACTTCTATTATTTGTAGTTATCATTTATTATTCTCAAAATAACAGAATCCATTCTGTACAATGTAAATCATTTTAAGAAAACACTAATTTAACTAGGTTTTTAAAGAGTTGCGTTAATTTCTCATACCTAATTTTTGCGATATGTTTTTTGTTCATTATTTTTTTTGTATAGTTTGAGTCCGTGGTCGAGGAGTCAACGCCTTCGCTTCAGTTGCGGTTTTTACGGACTCGAATTCCAGCGCGGACATTTTCCTAAATTGATTAGTCGATTTATAAATTTCATTCATGTCTTAAATTTGTTTTAACCCATCCAGTTTTTAAAACAGGGCTTGTCGAGAACGATTGACATACCACTAGTCCTTTCTAATCATTAACCTTTCATTTATCCCTTTGTATTTATGTTCACTCTCAATGTGGGGCATTTGACTTACTAATGCAGACATTTCTAATTGCTACCCAGATTAATTATTGCTACCCAGATACTCAACTTTTCTCTTATTTTCGAAGAAAGTTGTGATAGGAAGGATAAGGTTAGGATAGAAATGGTAAGCTAATCGCTCTCGCTGTGCCTCGTTATTTTAGGATTGTTAGGACGGGAAGGAATTTTTAGACACCAAAAACATCCATTCAATCGAACAAAAATCGATAAACAGATTGAAAAAATGCTGTTCATACTGGAATCCGAGCCTGTGAAGTCCGGCTTTGAAGCCAAAGGCGTTGGCCACTGTAAAATGGTGATTGAACAACTGAGTAACAAGCAATATTCCTATAAAATTTCTATTGAGGCAAACTTTATTAGGATTCAATGTTCTATTTTAAGAACTGATATGGCTTAAAAAAAAAACAAAAAAGCTGTTTTCTATGTTACATTTTTATATGTAATACGTATTTATGCCATCAATAATAATTAACGGAGGTTTTGGTAGTTGTTTTAATATATTTTGAAAGCATTTCAACAAAATTTGTCATACCTTTTTTTCGATAATTTTGGTTGGTGTCTTACACTTGGTTGTAGGGCCTTATGGATTACTCCAATTGCCCTTTCGTCTGATGTTGGGGTTTCCCCTCTTTTTAGTGTTGGTTCCTGTCTCTTTTTATTTTTTATATATTTCTTTTTATTTATTTTTTTTGATCCCATATTATTTATTTTTTTAAATATGAGTGAGACAGGATAGTCATATGTATTGTATTGTTTTTATTTTGTTTTATTAGTTTTTTTGGGGTACAGGTGATACAGTTTACAAAAATAATGAAGAAGAGGATAGTACAATGAGCAAAAGTAGTTAGAAAAAAAAAAGAAAAAGAATACAGTGAGAAAAGAGTACAGTAAAAATAGAAAAACAAAAATATAATGATACGATAATTGGTTGGTGTCTTACACTTGGTTGTAGGGCCTTATGGATTACTCCAATTACCCTTTCGTCTGATGTTGGGGTTTCCCCTCTTTTTAGTGTTGGTTCCTGTCTCTTTTTATTTTTTATATATTTTTTTTTATATTTTATTTTTTTGATCCCATATTATTTATTTTTTTTAAATATGAGTGAGACAGGATAGTCGTCTGTATTGTATTGTTTTTTTTTTTTTTTAGTTTTTTTGGGGTACAGGTGATACAGTTTACAAAAATAATGAAGAAGAGGATAGTACAATGAGCAAAAGTAGTAAGAAAAAAAAAAAAAAAAAAAAAAAAGAGAAAAAGAATACAGTGAGAAAAGAGTACAGTAAAAATAGAAAAACAAAAATATAATGATAAAAGATAAAAGAAAGAAAAGGCGTGGGGGTCGTGGTTGTTGGCAAGTCGACGTTTTGTTGACGTTGGTTGACACTGTAGGGTGATTCATTAACCTCGAGCAGCATTGTTATTTTTTTGTTTTGTTTTTTGGGGAAATGCTTGTCTGTTTAGTTTTTAAATTTAAATTTCAATTTTGGGAATTTATTTATTTTTTTATAAATTCCGTGTGGTCCCTCTTTTTTTTGTTTTTTACCCTCGAGAGGAGGTCGAGCCTACAGTGTCGGCGTGTGTCGTATGCCGAGGGTGGTTTTTGAAGACACCCCGGTGTATGCGCCCATTTTGTGGCGTACCAGCATGTGGATGAGGGGTCGGGGAAGAGCTAGGGAGGTTTGAGAAGGAGAACCTTCCTTGGCCGCGCTATGTCTGTGTGTGGGTATTTTATGTAATCGTTTAGTAGCGATTTGATAGTGTCGTTTGGGTGGTCTGCCATGTCGCTGTAGAATTTCTTCGACAGCTTCATGACGTGTTCGAGTATGGTGTCAGTTTTGGTGTCTCTGTGGAGAGTGGTATTTCGAACGAACCAGGGTGCGCCTGTTATCATTCGAAGTGATTTGTTTTGTATAGTCTGGAGCGTCTGGATGTGTTTCATGCTTGCGTATGCCCATATCGGGCATGCGTAAGTCATGATTGGACGAGTAATCGCGGTGTACAAGAGTAGTTTGCTGTTTATTGCAAGTTTACTTTTGTGCCCAATCATCGGGTAGAGTTGGCCTGTGACTTGGGATGCCTGTTTTTTTTTTACAGATATATGTCTGCTGAAATTTAGTCGCGAATCAAGAGTGAGGCCGAGGTATTTTACCGTTCGTGCCCACGGGATGTCTGTATTTCGCATCCGGATGCATTTGATATTCTTACCGTGTCTATTTGGCCTGCGACTGAAGGTTATTGCAGTGCTTTTTTCTGGGTGTATTTGAATGCGCCAGTTGGCGCACCAGGCTTGGATGTCCGCACTTGCCTTTTGTACAAGTGCGGTGGCTCTATTTCTGTTTAGCGATCGTGCTAGGATCGCTGTGTCGTCTGCGTACTGCGCGACGATTGTTTCGTTTACCCCCGGTATGAAGGCGGGTAGTGGGATGTCATGAGTATAAAGATTGTACAGCAGGGGCGATAAGGCGGACCCCTGCGGCACACCGGCTGTCGGCGTACGCGTCGTCGATAGTTCGCCGTTGACTTTAGTGCGGAAAGTTCTGTTGGTCATGAATGAGTTTATGATTTTTAACATTGGACTTTCGAGGCCGGCCTCGGAGAGTTTGACTATCATACCTTCTATCCAAACCTTATCGAAGGCTTTGGCTATGTCGAGAAATAGGCCAGTGGTGAAACATCGGCGGTTGAAACCTTCGCTGATGAATTCAACAACTCTGAGTAATTGGTGGTTGGTGGAGTGTCTGTGACGGAAGCCGTGTTGCTCATCCGGGATGAGTTTTTTTTCCGTCACAAACTCTTCCAGTCGGGATTTAATTACACGTTCCAGTAGCTTTCCCATTGTCGGGAGTAGGCTAATGGGTCTGTGATTTTCTGGAATCTCGCGAGGTTTGCCCGGTTTTGGGATTAAGATGATGTCTGCGGCTTTCCAGGCGGGCGGAAAGTGTTGGACGGCTAGGCATGCGTTTATGATCGTTGTTAGTGCTTTGACACCGTTCTCGGGAAGGTGTTTCAGCGCATTGTGCTTTATTTCATCGTTGCCAGGGGCTTTACGATTGGATAAGCATTTGATTCTGCATTCGATCTCGCCCGTGGTTGCGGGTGGGATGGCAGTTGCGGTCGGAGATGTTGTGATCTCTTCAGTGATTTTAATATATTTGGCGGTTACTGATTCTATACGTGTTTTGAGCACGAGGTCGTTTTGGTTGAATTCATTCGGAGAGAATTGTTTCTCGAGTGATTCCGCGAAAGTTTCTGCTTTTTCCGCGGCTGTGAAGACCGGGCCATTCGGACCGTTAAGCGGTTGAATGGGGCATTTTTTGTGTCTGACTGCTTTGCTGAGAATCCAGAAGGGATTGCTTCCTTTGGTCATACCCTGTAGGTATTTGCCATAGGAGGAGTCTCTGTGCTCCCGAAGTTCAATTTTAATCTCCGCGGTGAGACGGTTTTTGAGCGTTCTTGCTGTGGGATTGGCGTGCCGGCGCCATTCCTTAGCCGCTCTGTTTTTTTCCCGAATTAGGTTCTTAATTCTAATTGGGATATCTGGTCTGTGGTCTTCCACGGGGACTTCGGTTGTGGCGGATTCTTTCGCGGCGCGTATGGAATCCGTCAGACCGGCAATTGCTCTGTCTATGTCTGCCGGATTGGCGGGACTAGCAGGGTTGTGGAAATTGTCTGAGAAGTGAGTGCTGAAATCTTCCCAGGAGACTTTGTCTCTGGTTTTTTTCGACACGATAGCAAGGGGGTCAAGGGGGTCAGCTAAGAATAGAAGGACCGGCCGGTGGTCTGAGTTTAGTTCGTGAACGACTCTGATATGCGGTGTGTGCGACATCGCTATTAATAGTGCGAAATCGAGCACATCTTGTGTGTTCGATGCAGGGTGGTATATGGTTGGCTCATTTGGAGCGGCAATGACGGCGTTGTTATCTAGTGCAAATTTGTAGACGGCTCGGCCACGGAAGGTGGTCCGGCGGCTATTCCAGGCTGAGTGTTTTGCGTTGAAGTCCCCGGCGATAACGGTGGCGGGGATATCATTCAACAGGAGATCGTTTAAGTCTGATGCTGCCAATGTTGTTCGGTGTGTCGGAGGGCAGTATACAGATATTAACTGTATTTTGCCTGCATTTTTTGTGTTAATGCATATCGCGGTTGATTCTAAATTGCAAGAGTTTAGACGCGGTTTCTGGATAATAGCACAATGGTCTATGTGTGATTTTATTACGATGGCGGTTCCTCCGCCTTTCGCGTGCTTCCGGTCGGTCCGGTGCGTACTGTAATTCGGGAAGTTAATCGGTGTCGCGGGTTTCAAAAACGTTTCATTGACGAGTAATGCGTCAATGTCGTGTGTTCTAAGGAAATTTTGCACTTCGATTTTATCGTTGCGTAAAGTACCGTTTGCGTTCCAGAACGCTATCTGTAGTGATGTAGGTCTAGTTTTAATGTTGGCCATGGTTGGTTAAGGAGGTGGTCTGGTAATAGATGTCGCATACGCGAGCAATGGTTGCTTGGCTGCGCGCGATTGAGTCCTGAAGTTCTCTTACGAGTTCTTCCAGGGCCCTGTCACGCGCGGCTTCGCGTGGGACGGAGGGAGTAAAATGCTTGGTACTCACTTTGGGTTTTGGTGTCGGTCTCAGTTGTGTCATGTCAGCAACTTTGGCTGCCCAAGAAGTGCTTGGTCGTTGTTGTTGAGTTTCTCGTCGGGCTGAGGGGTCTTCGTATCTACGTCCTGTATTAGACGGCAGTGCAGGCCAGTTCTCGGCACGCTGTATGGGTTTGCCCGCACGTGGATGGTGGGGGCAGCCCCGGTAGTTTGCCGGATGCTGTCCAGAGCAGTTTGCGCAGGTGGCTGGACCGTCCTCTCGTTTTTTTTTGCATGAGTCGGTGCGATGGTCCATCCCACATTTCACGCATTTTGGCGGTGCGTGGCATCCAGTCTGGGAGTGACCGAACATTTGACAATTGTGACATTGTCCTAGTTCGGTCTTTCGTTTTAGTGATTCCGCCGAAACGTTGTAGTTTCCAAGTCTTTGGATCGCGAATGTTTTTTTCCCTTCTGCGGTGTGCTCGACGTCGAGCAGCATGAGGGCCATTGGTGTCCTGGATTGACCTTTCTTCATCCTTTGTGCTCTAATGATCGGGTAGCCTTCTTCGCGCAGCATTTCCTCCACCTCCGAGTCCTCAAAATTTTCGGGGATTCCCTTAAGTACGATCTTGTATGTTTTATCTTCATTAAGGGTGTAACAGTGGAAGGAAATGCTGCGTTTGTCTAGGAAGTCGATTATTCGTCGGTAGATTGTGCTGTTGTCAGTATTGACTCTCAGGGAATCTTTCTGGTCTGTTGCAGAAAATCCTGAGAGTCCGGCGAGCTTAAGGTCCTTTTCAAGGATGGAGAAGTCTCTTTTTCGGTGGATGATTATTGGGGGCGTTTTTTCGGAGTTTTTGACTCTCTCTGTGTTGTCCCCATTTTTATTGGCAGCGGGTGTCTGTGGGGTGGTTTTGTCAGTCGTGATAGTTGGGGCTACTTTTGTTTTAGGTTTGGCGGTAGTAGTCGGAGAAGTGGTGAGTATAGTTGGGGCGTCTGGTGGGTTTTTGGTCGTTTTTTTTACCGCTTTTTTTGAGCGGCGAGTGGGTATGGTTTTGAATGTTTCAGTTTTGGATTCTTCGTCCTCTTCCGATCTAATTTTTCTTTTGAGAGGTTTGGTTTTTCGAGGTCGTGATGTGGACTGTTGCGTGTCTGAGGATTCATTGGCTGACTCGTCGCAGACCATGTCCACCCAGACGAGTTCTGGGGTCGGTGCGTTTTTTTCTTCAATGATTTTTTTAAGGTTGTTAGCCTTTTCGTCTGTTTCAGTGCATGGTGAGAATGCCATACAAAGCAGCTGGTAGAGCGTGAGGAGAGACTCAACAGAGATGAGGCCTTTTCCATCCTTCCCTGTATGGAGAAGGTCCGAGATCTTGAATAGTATGGAATTCTGGTGGGTCTTGTCGGTAATAATCTCCTCAGGAGACAAATCGGATATTGTGTTGTTATTGTCTAGCGTTGCGGTCGGGCTGTTGTTGTCAGACATTTCGATTATTGTTGTAGTATGGCTTGGTCGGTGTGAGTGGGTAGTGCTGGTTTGTGCGGTTGTTGGTCTTGCGGGTGAGAAGTTCGGGAGCGGTGGTCGGTGTTGAATGGCTATAGTCGGTAGGTTTAGTATTGTTGTCTGAGATATTGTGGAACAGTAGCGATAGTGGCGATGTGCACTGGTCTGCTATCTGATCGTGAATGACGATAATTAGTTAAGTTCATTGCTAATAACTTTCAATAGGTTTCGATTGTATACGAATTGATGAATGCGAAACGTTACCGACATCTATACCTTTGAACGCAAATTCGCAAATAAATCTAAAATGACATCCAATTGTCTACAATTCTGGGAACTATTTTAATATTTTTTAGTATTATCACATATTAATCAGTATTTAATTATTAGAAGTGGGTGAAGTTATCAGCAAAAATTAAATGATGAATGACGTTGGACAATGCAACAAGTATATCTCCACACAGTTACAAGTAGCGAATAGTGATAAATGGACTCTTACTGAAATATCTATTTTCGGATTATTCAGTTGATAATTCAATGAAATCTCTTTGTTTCTTTTATCTTTGGTTTTCCTGTCTCCCGTATGACGCCGCAAATTTATTAAAAGCTCTAAAATTGGATTTTCCTCTTACGTAACACATTTCTATACCAGGTGAAAGCACTTTGACAGAAGTCCATCCCATGAGCATTCACTTCAGTTATGCTTATAAGATTGTAAAAACAAACCGTATTTTTTACTGAATAATATTTTTTAAAATTAAAAATTGTTTGCTTTATAAATATCAATGTTTGCTTTATTTTACGTGACAATTATTTCGAACCTTTTTCTTACCAACTCAGTCGTTTATAAAAGTGTACTAGATTTTTAAAACTAAAGTTTTAACTAGTGTATTTTTTGTATTTAAAAATACGTGACGAGTTTTTTTAATAGCTACGTTGTAAGAAACTATTTTCGTACCATTTTATGAAACAGAATTATCATTTTGAATGTTACTAATTGTTTTATACGATGAACTTGGTGTTAATTTGGTGGAAATTTATTTGTATTATAAAATTTAATTTTAACACTTTGTTGTTTTTTACAAGTGGCTCACCTATGTCAAATTTATTTACGATAAAATTTACCCTTGCACTCACAAGTTTCTAGTTAATTTGTAATTTATAGTTTTAATGTAATTATTATTAAAAATGTTTAAATCTGGACCTCGTATTGTGTACAGTAAAAATAAAACGTCTTAACTCCATTTTGAAATTCATAAGATAAGAATAAGAAATAATGTTTACTTTATTAATAAATAAATTCTCAGGGACACAAAACAAATTTCTAATAAAAATAATAAAACAGAAAAGTTATCTTAATTTTTAATATCATAATGAAAACGAAAAATCACAAGGCTATCGCCAATAAATTTCATGATCTTTGAAAATATGTTTTTTCTCTAATCATATAACACGCTAAAATTAGTATCTCAACCGTTGGTATTCAATAAAAAGCACTCACAAAAGTAAAACAAACAAAAAACAGCTATAAGCCGCAAGCCCCCCTTCATTTAAATTTACACAATTTTTATTAATTAAGTAGTTTTAATTCAAATTTATTAATGCTTGTGTTATTTTCAACGTTCTTTTCTAAATTCCAAATCAATCCTGACAGCGAGATACGTAAATAACATTTTTTTCTACTTACACTGAATTGGAAATAGACGTGTAAATACATTAACTGCAGCCATCTCTCGTAAAATAAAGATCCCAAATGCTTTGTCTATCTTTTCATACATATTAAAAACAAAAATATTATCATAAATGAGCAAAAACAGGTTTCTCAAGCGGTGCTTTAACGCAATATGTTTATCAACTTCAGGCAATGTTGAAAACTTAATATTTGATGTGCGTTATATTAACGTAACCTACCCGACAACCTTACAACTACTTTGTCGCTGAAATTTTCTAAGTGGCAATAAAATATTAAGGCGCAATTTCAAGTGCCTCTATATATTTCAACATTGTACTTACGTCACAGTGGCGTGCCGTGTAAACGAGTTTTCGAGTGAATATTAAGTGGGTGTAAAACTAAAAAAGATAAAAAAAAGTTTTCAGAACTTGTTCGGGGTAGGCGCAAACTGTGTGATTTATTAAAGTACTTAGCATGCTACGTAAAGTGTATTCTTAAGCCCCGTTTGTTCCTTGATTCTAAATATCTTGTAACTCAAAGCCAATAAAGCCGATATAAAGTGACTAGATTAATTCATCAATGTACCCACTAAATACAAGGGAATTTGTAATATGTTTATGCACAGTAACAACATTTTAATAGTATAATTAAGTAAGTGTAACTAAAAACACTGTTTTAATTGATTACTTTTAAGGTGTTCACTGTCAATACTTGGCAGAAAAGCATTATATTAATAAAAACACAATATTCCTTTGTACTTTATTTCACTTTATTCAAAGGACCAGGACCGTTTTCGCTCATTGCGAGCATTATCAATTGATCATCTGATTGTCAACTCAGTTAAAAATTCTCGCAATGAGCGAAATAGGTCCTGACCTTTTAAATAAAGTGGAATAAAGTACTGGGGAATATTGTGTTTTTATTCTTAAAATAAATGTAATGGTTATTAATTATATATAGCGCATTGAATACTCCTGATTTAATCTTTACCGGTATCATATGAAATCGTTACCATACTATAATTCTGGTCGATTAGCATCGCTGTAAGTGACAATATATTTCTTTTTAGTATAAATGTTTTAAAATGCTTAAAAAATCAACAAAACTTATACCATGTACTTAATATATTTTGGTAAGTATTTAAGTAGCAAGTTGTTTTATCAACACTTGATGGATAACGTTTTTCGCTATAGTACTCAATATACACATTTAGATGGCGATGCATGTTTTATGTTTCAAAGCTCGCATTGTCTATCTCACTCAATAGCAGACTATTCGATAAATTTGTACAGTATAAAAAAAAATCGTCTATTGATGTAACGCTCCCTTTCGTCTGAAATGTTTCTGAAAGAAACTTAACACATTTTACCCCCAGTTAAATAATAAAGTAACCAGTTGTGATTGTATGTAACAAATATCATCTGTCTTACAGTTTTTGTAGAATGTGTTTTTTAATTAACTTTTAACAATATTATATAGTATGATTATTTTGCAACTAAATACTTGCTATTGCTGACATTATTGTAATGGAGGCAAGCAAGTAAACTCATATTCGATAAATAACCAATAAACATGCCATTAAAATGAAATATCACACATTATCAACCATTTTGGGTCAGATGGTCTTTAAAAGTGATAAAAATAGGAACGGCAAGCTGTCACGTTGCATGAAGATAATGGTGAAAAATGAGAAAACCCTTCCTGCGCCCCTGTAGTCTATAGCGAAACTTCGTAAACAGATGATTAATGATTGGTACTTAGGAAAGTTGAAAACCATTACATAAATGTGATCCGTCGAAAGTTTCACAGTTGCGGTGGAAAACAACGGCAAACTAACTTGAAGATGCGTGCTTCGCGTAAACCACTACAAAATGAAAATCGTGTCATTGCTTTTAAAGTACGCCCAGCTCGAAGGGTTAACTATTATCTGTTGTCGATATCTATTCAAATTTAATTACTTTGAAACAACCACCTTAATGCTTTAACTGCTTCTTTAATTAATACTCTCATATAAATTTTCTATATTAATGTTTAAACTAAGAAGCTGCTTGATCTTTGTATTTCAATTCTCGCATTTCACAGTTGTTGCGTAATATTACCTAAGGTAATTGAAGATTCATGTTTCAAACAGAGCTTTACAGTACCAACATAAGAAACGAAGTAAAGCCCACTTGTATAAAAGATAGTACAAGTGGAAGTTGTATTAAATTAAGGTAACCAGACGTCCTCTTTTGAGGAGGATGGTCCTACTTTTGGAAAGTTTGTCCTCCTTAAAGAAAAAAAAATCCCACGCTGGTTACTTGGGGAAATCCGAAAATTTGTCCGCAAATCTAGAAGTGTCCTCCTTTGACATTTTCAAAACCCGGTCACCTTAATTAAAGGCAATTTTTTTCGTTCGTGTTCAATTTAAAAAAGAACTATTCTTCAAAGTCATGTTTTGAGATAACAATATTACGCTACTCTTAGCGAATTCTTTTGTTTCTTTTTCTTTTCTCGAGTAATAGGTTCAGCGGTAAGGTAATTGCTCTCACTTGAAGGCTTCAGATATGTGGGAGATAAGTTAGATATCTCTGAAATATATGCCATCGAACACACATCTATATAGCAACCAAAAAATCTACTAAAATATGAAAAATTCCCAAAATAAAACGACGCGAGACCTTTTTTATTTTTAGTAATTTCCAAATTTTTCGAAACTTTTCTTTTTTTAATTTTTTTAGCTCTCACAATATTTCCGATTTCAAAAACTCGGGAATTTGCTAAATTGCTAAAATAAATAAAAAATTGGAGCTTTTGGGACTTTTTTAGCCCTCGCACAACTTTTAAAATTTTTCTCAAACCCGAAAATTCAGGATGAGTACTATCACAATCCCGGGATTGGAAGCCCTAGTCCGAAATTCATGAAGTCTTGCCGAGTTTTAACAAGGTTTTATTTCATTCAAATGGAGAAACTAATAAATATATATATATGTATATTTTCAACGACAGTTTTATAAGGTCGTCAAAACAGTAAAAAACTGATCCCATTTGAGTCCTGTTCCTCCAGTTAGAATAACAAAATACGCTCATTCTTTTTAAAGTTATATGTTATTTTAAAACATTCTTGAAGAAATTATTGTTTATAAAGTTGATCTACATAAATATTTAACTGAACAAATTTATAAACTACCCTTCTTGGGTATTATCTTGAAGGGTAGATAAATTACGAGCGGAAAAGTCAAGAGTCATATTATACCGACTTGACCTGGCCTGGAGTTGAATTTTTAAAAGTATTCTATTACGTCTTGAAATTAAGTTTGCTGTAAACATGTTTTATAATCATTGCGTTATATTAATAATTGAATGTTTACTTACGTCCCACGGGAATTTTCCTACTTTATTATAGATCTTTTTTAAAGTTTTCACATACTTGCTACACATGTTTGTAACACTCTAATAATATTACTTTGTTCTGTATAAATAACACTTTATTCATGTATATGCTTATCAGTTGATAATGCTCGTCGTGAGCGAAACTGGTCATGATCAAAAAACAAAAACAAAAATGGAATCAATACAAATGAGTGTTTTATTTCCTGAATATTATACAACTGTTTTGTATCAATAAGTTTATGAAATAATATGAAAAATTCAATATAATTAATGATTGTCTGAAACCTTAGTCGGTATTAACGTGTAAAACGTTAAGAACAGAGATGGGCTGGAGGGAGCTCACGCGAACCCCTTGGTTAATTTTGTACAGCAATATTCTCATATCTATTCGTTATATAATGACTAAATATGCATTATAATTGAAATTAAAAACACAGTGATATACATTTTCTTTTCTAACATGAATATTATTAATTACAGTGGTCTTAGTATAACGTTTGAAATATGAAATTGAAGAAAAAAGAATAAAGCTTATTTATGTGCCAATATTGAAACTTTTTACTGCTGTCATCTAATGTCGGTAAATATATTGTTCTGATATTGATATTAATTATATTACATATGATACATTGCGTATTGCCATATAATATGAGTTTATATTGTAACATTTGGTAGCTTTAATAGTAATTGCGTATAAATGTATAATAGTAAACTAAAAACCCACTCTTTCCCGGGTACATCGCAAATAGCTTTGATATTAAGCGAGCCCGTTGTTAAAGTAGTGGCAGCCCACCGCTGCTTTAGAGCCTGAACTTTGTAGAATTAACTGATTTTTATTACATGGTGTAAAATTTTCATTTTTAAAATTCAGGGTAACACTCATGCGGAAAATGGCAAAAGTATTAATAGCATGGTCGATATTTCCGATGAAATATTGCACTAATCTAATATTGGATACATTTGAACGCGACCTGTAATAGAGTTTTATCGTGATTTGATTTTGCGGCTAATTTTTGTAGCGGTCTCCACATTTTCAAAGCTACATTCTTTTATAATCAAGCTGAAAGCACTTGTTTCAGGATCAATTTAAACGTCGCTCATTTGACGGCTCAGTTTACAAATCAAACTATTTCCAAAAAACGTTTAATCATGTTATAAATTTAAAATATCAAGAAAACATATTGCGTCTTTGTTGCTTGTGTGTTTTTGTTGTATTTTTTCTGGTAGCTTTTCTGACATACATGAAAGATGAGTGGTACGTTCATAATATCAATCAAAATATTATTTTTACAAACTTTATACAAACATAAGATAGGTTAACGGTTTTGACCAGGGCTGTAAGAGTCGTCAAGAACTCCGACTTATGACGATACTTAATTATGTTGATACTATTACAATGGATTTTTACCATTTAAATGTCTATTCAATCAAATTTCTATTATTATTTCTGGTAAAATCATTTTATCCTCACCCGCTCGGAAAGATAGGTTGTGAGCTATGACCGGTTTTTTAAATGGTTCAATTGGTCGGGCGGCTTAGGTAAGTGAAACAAGGGCAGAATTTCAGGCTTTTAGTCTACTTGATAACCCTTTTACGAGTTTAAATCTCTTAAGACTTTTTTAGAGTAAGTTTAAGGCTCATATATTAAAGATATAGAAA
Organism: Himalopsyche tibetana; assembly: GCA_030503985.1. Lineage (NCBI taxonomy): Eukaryota > Metazoa > Arthropoda > Insecta > Trichoptera > Rhyacophilidae > Himalopsyche > Himalopsyche tibetana. Next base: position 28,894,502 of record JAPJYX010000005.1, read on the forward strand.
AATAATGACTGTTAAAAATAAAGGAAAAAGTTCTTAACGGTCCAGGTAAGTGGGAAACGATATTTAGTAGCTTACTCGCCGCAAGCGAGAACGTCATTTGAATTGCAAAACCTGAACACACGAAAGCTTTCAGATACTTTATTTTGACTGCGTCTATTTTTTTTTTTTTGCTTTTTGTAAAGCGAAAAAAAGTGCTGCAGTGTGGCGAGGAATACTCAAATAAACGCAGCCAACCGTACATTTATAATACGTCCACACATTACTCCAACAATAGAGTGCAATTGATCATTCAATCGATTTATTCAGACTGTATACTGTTTACCCGAAGTGCACATAAAGTAAATCACAACGCGAAAAAGTATCGCCAGGGGCTCGGCGCTACCCACCGTCTTGTACCTCCAATATCGGTATATTCTTTTAGTTATTTCATTATATTTTTGCGATAATTTTAATTATATTTTATCAATGTTTTAGATTCGAATTTAGATAACGTGAAAAAATTAATTATATATAAACTACAGCAAGTGGAGAATTACCTCGTAAGCGCATGGGACGTGCGCACGTGGTCTCCGAATATTAGGTACTTCAAAATAGATTATGTAGTTAATATATACGGCATCTAGTCCCATAACAAGTTGAGTATATGAGTGAAAAAATGCTAATTTTTATTTTATTATTATTCGTACCTATGATAGGTACTTGGACCTCGAAATTGTCCTTATATTTTAAATTCAGCTTTACAGGGTTACAATTTTCAATATGAAACACGGCATCAAAGTTTTTTGCGCCTTTCAAGTGCTTAATATTAATCTTTGAGTGCTCAAAATAGCCCACTTCAAATATGAATTTAATTTACTAGAAATTATAACGCGTTCTCAGTGCCATCATCAGGTCAGACTTGATTCGACTTCGAGTTGCGTGCTGTGTCAAAATTTACTCACATGTACTTTTAAATCAGTTTTGATTTGATTGGATTCGAGAGGATTGATTTCAAATGATTGCGTTTATGTTCTCTTTGTGTTTACTTTAATAAATATCTAAAGCATCAAAAATAAGCATTACCGACAAAAGTTACCCGAGCGGTTAAATAAGGTATTCGTATGTCAGATAAAATAAATCTTTTCCAGACAATTGTAAGTTTATGATGTAATAATCAATTAATTGCGACAATATCTAGAACGACATCGTCTAGAGGAGTGGTCCCAAATCTTTTCGGGTTCATTCTCAGATTAGCAGGTGTTTTTTCATTGACTGTAAGTCGGAAGTTTCTCAAAGTCGTCGCCAACATCACGCGGAGAACCAATTGTGCAAACCGCATGCCTGAAAAACGAAATACAAACAAATAAATCTGATTGACTGGGGATTCTTGTATGATGATTGTCACTTATTTTTACTAATAAAATAACCTATATTGGGATGTTCTTGTTTGCACAGACTTGACAAAACAAATTTCCTGAAAATAAAAAGCGTGACATTGAAAAAAAAATACTGTATAAAAAAGCATACCTAAACACGTTCTTGGACCTGTGCCGAACGGGAAATACGGCACTTCACCAATGTTGATGTCGTCAAATCTTTCAGGAATTATTTCATCTGGATTTGAAAAGAACTTTTCATCGTTTTGGAGACCCTATTATCATACAATTTAAACAATTTTATTAAGTAAATCGCTGTAAAATATAAAGAGAATTTGTATAAATTAGTTTACTCTACAAAAAACACATACTAATAAATTGAGTATCGAGCAGATAGCTTTTAAGCAATCTGTGCAATTTTAAAACCAGTTTTCGTTAAAATATCTGATACTAAAATATACATATATACATACTAAAAAATGTGCGGCCAATTTTCTGATTTTAAAAGTTATACAGTAAGAAAAAAGTATATTTTCTTTTGTTAACTAATTACATTTTTGGATTCAACAGTTATCGTTTTACTTGAACGAGATTTTTTTCGGTGAAGTGAATAAGTAATTTGTGATTAAAATAAAAACAAAATACTGTTATTTAAATTATAGTGTAAGTAGTAGCTGAATTTAAAATGTAATGGAGGGCGTAGCATTGATTCGTACCCTGCAATATAGATAGTATTGACGTATAAAAAGAAGATGTTTTTAAATCAAATACCAATAACGCTTATATTATATGTAATATAATGCAAATCAGATGAGTACTTTAATCTCTTACCAGCATTGGTATCATAACTTTAGTTCCTTTCTCGATGATGTGATTAGTTCCAGGAATCAAATAGTTTCTTGAGCACAAGCGGTCAATAAAAGGGAACGGTGGATATTTTCTTAAAATTTCTGAAAAACATAACAGCGTATTTTTATCGAGTTATTGTTATTTAAAAATGGAAGCCAGGAGATGAAACTAACCTTTTAACTGCCACGAGGTATTAGTATGGCGGCATCCAGTAGGCCGCGAAAAAAATCGAATAATAAAACCCAACTTCGCAAATTTAATAAAACGTAATTGCAAGCATTAGTTTTATTTTAAAGTAAATAAAATCACAACGATATTTCAAAAAAATATGACCCAACTAAAGGGGGGTTGCAACGTATCCCAAAATATTATATAGTCTACAAGCAGTGATGAATTTCCCAACTTTCTATAACGGCGCGTTTTGGTTGCCTGACGAAGCTTTTTTTAAAACAATATTATATTGGTAATATTTATAAAGTTTTTCACTATCATTATAAGAGACGTTTTTGTGTCAGGACTATTATTATTTTTTTAATAATCGATCTTGATCCAGTATATTGAGTTTAAATTCGAGCGCGTAAACACTCTTATTTTGTATGGCCGGTCCTGAGGGTACGGAATCATAGAGTGCGTTGACACGCTTAAGGCAGTGATCCGGTTAAGGGAAGCGAAATTGAGATGAAACAATTAGCTACACAACAAGTTGATTAACAAAAATATCACCTGATTATGGGATATCATAAACATTAAGTAATTTATGTCACAATGATGTTAACGATGTGTCAGGGATCCTGTCCAATTTTGTGATTCCGAAACCCCGGGATTGTGATAGTAGAAATTCCGGGATTGAGAAAATTTGAGAAATTTGCACAAGAGCTAACTAAAAAAGGATCACATTTTTTTAATTTTGGCAATTCTGTAAATTCTTGAATTCTCGAACAGACAATCATTAACCGGTTGAAAAACATTTACCTGTAATAAATTTGTTCAAATACGTCAACTCGTTGGTGATCTCATATTCGAAAACGCCTCCGTGTCGATCGAACACCTCGATGACTTCTTTGCGGAGTTTTTCCTGGATTTCAGGATTCTTGGAAAACTCATACATACAGAATGTAATTGCACTTGCGGCCGTCTCAAAGCCTGCTGTGAAAAACATGAAAAGCTGGCCGGCAAGATTTTCATTGTCGGGCACTGAAATGGATATTAAAATTTAACATGTAACATGTAAACTTTTCAATTCTCAAACATCTTATGTTATGGCTCGTATTTTTCCGATAAGAAATTATATTACATTGGTCATAATATATCGGTCAGAATAAATAGTCATAATTCAAATGAAATTTTTAAAAAAACCTTACCTAACCTAACCTAACCAAAATGGTTATAAAATATTCTGACCGTATAATGTTTTTGTTCTGACCGTTCATATTTTTATTTTTATCAAAAATTGATTTAAATTCTGATCATTTAATTTGTTCTCTTATCCTATCAAACTTGAATTGATTTATGTATGATTCATTTTATCATTTCGATTAGCAATTTGGTTACGTAGTGTTATATTACACAAATCTAATTCACGGAAAACTTTATCGTACCGTAAGAAATAATATTAAATCTTATATTTGTGTATCAATCACAAACAAATTAACAAAAATATATTTTATTAAGATACAATTTTAAAAAATATCTATTCAGAAATATTTTTTATGAGTATTATACCTTTTAGGTACCTTCGAATATTATATTTTATTTTTGCAATGTTTATATTTTTCCTTGTTTTATAAACAATTCTATTTTCATTTAATTTATTTGTTTCGGTAAGCGATACAGCTTAACTGAATGATATTATTTTTATAAATAATTTAAAATAATATTTTACATAACAGAAACCGGTTAAAATTATAAATAAACACTTATGTAACAGAAAAATTAAAACGTATGAACAGTTTATAATAAACTTTATCGGATATGGTTCATTTTTTATGATAAAGCAATAATTTATACAAAATCTTCAGTCTTACCGATAATCTCTCCGTCATTTCCTTCCCAGGGTCCCTTGGCTTGTAGTGCCAAGAGAGCATCAATGTAATCACCACGCGGTAAAGTGCCATCCCTGAGTACCAATGCTTTTTGAAGGGCATCCCTCATCAAATCATAGGTCCACTTAGGGAACAGGGAAATCCCCAGTGCGATCATCGCGTCTGGTTTCAAGAAACTCATGTTATTTCTCATCTCTTGGTTTAAACTATGAGCAAACAGCTACAAATACACGAAAATCGATTACAAAAATAATCTTTATCAAAAAAGATTAACATACAATAGTTTTGCATCTCAGAAGAATAGAAAAAAGTCCAACGCTCATTCACGGTTTGGTTATTAATTTCTATAAATTACTGCATTTCTTCAAATAATTGTTTACTTTGTGTTTCATTATCATTCCGTCGTCCTGAATTTTTTTTGAGTACTGTCCATTCCACATGATGTACTCTGAGAACTGAGGAAGGAACATATCATGAGAGGAAGCAAAATCATCGGCGGAAGACAGGAGATGGATGGAGGCGTGACAGATATTCTTCATGAAGGGGCGAATATGGTTAAAGAAGAAGAACTGAGGAGCAAACATTCAAAAAGTGTTTTGTCACACAAATACAAAGCTTGGAAAATGATGATTTAAGTGTTGCAAAAGTGACGGTTTGTATGAGTGTGTCAACTTTATGATTTCATTTTAATATGAAAAAAAACCTTTTTGAACACTAATTTTGATTTCCATTCATAGGTTTTATTATGGGCCATCAGAATTGATATAAAACGCCATTTTTCAAAATTTGTGACAAAACACTTTTTGAATGTTTGCTCCTCAACTATCATAACTTACCGCGTTATGCAATTTCTTTAAATAATCTTTATCTGGATCAGTCATTGCAGTTCCATCGAAACCGAAAACTGCGTCCGAAAGAATGTCTGAAGTAATACACGACGAGAAGCTTTTTATTTCGATTGAAGAATCTAAATATAAAAAACATAAAATACGATATGATTTGATTTGTTATAGTTTTATTTATAAAATATTTTACAAAGATTCTTTTAATTTTATAATAAAATATAAACAGTGAGAAATCAATTTTTCTTTCATGATTGAAATAACAAACAAATAATGTTTGCATGTTTTTTTCTTAACTAATTCTTATGTAACAGGTTGATGCTTCAAACAAAAACACATGTCAGTTGCAGGCTGTAGTAATGCAAAGGATAATATTTACACAGTATCCAACTTTTTTTAATTGAATATGTTAGATTGTATTTACCTTCCCGAACTTTTTTCTCAAACTTTTTCGATACACCGACGATGGCATCAAATACAGCTTTTTGTTTTTTTGCTGTAAAAATTGGGGATAGTTTGGCTCTTGTGTTTTTCCATTCTTTTCCGTGGATTGCGAAAAGGCTTGAAAAGATTTATAAATTTTGTATACATCTGACATTTGTAAATTATTATATAGTTTAACTTTGCACAAACGTGATATTTTTATTTAGTTATTCACAATTTGATACATGCAAAAACTTTTTAATCTTACTTCATCTCTTATTAAAAAATATGTTTGTCTTTTTGCTATGCAAGTCGAAATTATGTACATATATAATTAATAAAAGATAGGCTTTTTCTAAATGGTGCTTAACAGCTAAATTTAACGTTCAATTCAGGATTTTAATCTCTTTGATAATTTTATTTAAAATAATTGACTGGCGGATAACTGAATGTTAAGCGTACAACATTACATAAATTACACTTCATGAGATTATTTGTGTCTTCAAAAATGTTGTGAATAATATTAAGTTAATAATTATAATACATCAGCGGTCACCAAAATGTCATTCAGTCGTTTGAGAAATTTAGTTTATAACTTTAAGGATTTTATCAAAAATCGAAACATTTTAAGGTTATTTTACTTTTTGGATATGAGAGGTGAAAGCGCTAATTTTCTGGTAGAATATTGCGTCAGAAGGGTTAATCAGAATACTTCGTCTTTGATACAAAACCTCGGAATCATTTATGATGATCATGTCTTTAAGTCTATCTGATTATCTTAAAAATACGTATTATCAAAAGTTATACAGGTAATCTGTGCGTATACATACGTTTATTACATATTTTTAAAAACAAACGATCAAAACTCACCTAATTGCACCCAGACCATCCGTTTTCTTCGACATTGTAAACATACGATCGTTAAAGTATTCAAAATCCTGTTTTAAAATTCGACTTGCCAAATCATAATCCCTCACTATCAAGCATGGAGAATCTGCCAAGAATATTCCGACGTATGGATGATCTTTGTACGTCCTGGTAAATAATTATTAATACGGTTATCGAAAACAGTACCATAGTACAATGTTTTTAACATATTTACTAAATGCTTTGTGTACTACATCATTTTTCAGCTTTCAATTAAAAGCATATGGATTTCTTATAGAGGAGAATATCAACAGAAGTTAAAGTTATTTTTAGAGTTAACATGTTGAAAGTTTTTAATTAAATTGGCTTAAGCCGAGTAAAAATTAATTGAAGTAAAAATTAATTTCAATAAGCTTCGCAACAAATATTACTTTAAATATTTAAAAGCTATTTCAGTATCATGGCATCGGCAAATTTTGTAAGTCTACCACTCAACCTCTCACCTCAGGAAGAGTGGGATTAACAAAATACCATAAGTATGCTTATCGCTCTGCCTCTGCCATATTTTCAGGCTAGGATAGATGGAGGATGAAAATGTATGAAAGCATACGTTCATTTTTAATACAACTACATAAACTGATTAAATGTTCGCTCAGAGATTCGAGCACTTAGCAAAAATCCGACCACTCTACTGCGAAGCCAACTATCACAAATAAATTTAAATCTGTTATATTTCACACATTAGCATATTTATAGCACAAACCATTGGTATTATTTATTATGTTTTATATAATTTAATTCAATAAAATTTCTCTCACGTGTAAATATGCTTGAGGAACTCTCCGATAGAAAACTTTTGAGCGAAAATCGGTCCCAGATTTCCAATGAAAGGAGTTGGTTTTACGTAAAATATTCCACGCTTTTTCCAGTAATTAAAATTCCTTGTGGCGTAGAGGTAAGCCGTCATCAAAAACGATACCAAAAGGATTATAAATACGAACATTTTCAGGGATTCTGATTAAACAAATGTTCTTAAATTAATCGACCAATTCACACAGATGCGGTCGGTCAACTGTCAGAAATAAACCTAAGTAATGTGTATTACAGAATGCTCCATAAGTTGCGCTATGTTAAAAATATTAAAAAATGTTTTTCATTTTATTAAATGTCATTTTTCTTTTCATAAATTTCTTGCAATGCAGAATTTCACAATTTTAAAAAACACATGAAACTTGTTAAATTTTATTTGGCAAAATAATTACATATTTGAAAATAATGAGCATGTTCATGTCACTTTAATGTTGAATTATATCAAAAATTACTATATGTATCACTTGCTCTGAACAGAAAAGATTATCAATTCAATTACTTTATACTGGAAGTTTTCATAGTGTGCACTCTTCGTTCTGATCATAGTAATATATTATATTGTTATCATATATTTGTTTACAAATTTGGAGACGGTGTATTTATATCACCAAAAGTAGAGTTGTATTGTATTGCTTATATTGTACATATTATTTTATTTAAAAAAAGAAATATCTTGAATGCATTTGAGGTGTGTACTTGCTACAGCATACCACCGACAGGCAATATAATTTTTCTATCCATTTTTTTCTCCATGTGGTGGCTACAAATTAAAGCTTGACTTATGAGGCGACTTAAAATATAACCAATATTTACCTTAAGCTTTTTTCAAAGTGTTCAAGATGCCTGTTTGATTGGATGCCTTAGGTAAAATATAAATATATAATCAAGGAATAAACTTCTGAAATACTCGCGAGGATTCTACGTGCTGAGAAGTATACAATAAAGATCTGTGTTTATTGTACAATTACACTTTAATCCTTATACCATCTCGCACTTAAAGTGGGGAGACTTCGTTGGACAGCCTATGTCTCAGGAATAGATGACACTTAACCTCCCTAGAGATTCCTCTTTCAATGACAGGATGGTAAAATTAAGCTTAGGTGACCTTACCTAATATGATAATAGCATCCCTTACGCTATAACGTTGGAGGAAGCTTGTGGTTAACAGATAGTACTAGAAAGGGCTAAAATCTGCATTGAGGGTAAATGCCTATAGTAATAATACATTTATTACTTACGTGCATGCAAACAGTATTTTTTTCTTTCTTAATTGACGTACAAGTTGAATACTTCTCATTTTAATAAGATAACGATAATGACCCAGAACTACGACCTCCAATTACGATACCAAATTAAAATTATAGTGTAAATATAGTTTCCAATATTTGATTAAAATAATTTAAGATAAAAAAATATTATAATACGTGTAGTAAACTTTGAAACTAGCAAAATATTGAATGGTATAATTTACACTCAACAAATATTTTATTGATATTAAAAATTTAGCAAATATTTTCTATATTTATCAAACAACCAGCCATCTGTCTCATTCGTCATTCTTACACAAAATACAACTACAACTTAACCCAGTACAAGATAATATTTAATGGATTTGCATCGTCTTTTGTCCAACGCAAACGGCGAAAAAATGAAAATAGTTTCAAACCTTTTGGAAAATTGTTTGCTTAAAATATGTTTAAATACTTATTCTCTTGTCTTAATATTCACAAACGTACATACGTGTTGTTTGATAATTCTTTATCTTTCGCGATATTACTCGTTCTATAAATATACTAGGTTTTAAGCTGTAAACACCCTTTCAATGCGCAAACAGAAAAATAAAGTGACTGAGTATGTGTGTAAGAAAAAGAAAGAGGGAGAATTGTATTGTGTGAAATGGTTGATTTCTTCATAATTCAGGGGTAAACTTTTTAAATGTGTCGATGTAACGATATAGTTATCCCTAAAAATATGATATTGTTTATTGTTTAAAAAATTAAAAGTACAGTACATGACATTACAGCTGACGCCAATTCGCCATGTACTTGACAAATATAATGAGACAAAATATAAAATAAAACTACATTATACATCAAAATCAACATACAAAATCAAGAAATAAAAAAGAAAAATTTAACAAACAGTTTACAAATACTGTCACTAAAAATGTCCAGTTCTCTAGGTCAGGGTTTACCAAACTATATTCCGCGGAACACTGGTGTTCCGCGGAGCCAGAGTAGGTGTTCCGAAAAAAATTGGAATGGTATTATACGCTGCAACACCGTTAAAAAAATCTTAAAAATTCAGCTATATTATATTTTCCGGACTTGCCAAGTGTTCCATTTCAGCAAATGTTTGGGAAACCCTGCTCTAGGCAATGAGTTGATCAGTCGAACGGCCCTTGGAACTGGTGACGAATACGTATTTTAAATTCATGTAACAAAACATTCCCTTCATTGGCAGTTTCGTATTTTTATTTGCTCAATATGTCTTGACAGCAAATGCGTGTAATTGAAACCAGTGTCCGATCAGGGACAAAACTAGCTCAAGCATTTTTTTACAACTTCAATATTAACGAGCGTCGCTCTGATACCATTCTACAGAATCTACTTAATTTTGGAAAGTTAAAACTATGTTTAATTCAATATAATATACTAGAACAAAATATTACACAATCCATTTAATATTTTACAAGCAACGGTATCATAACTTTATTTCCCTTTTCAGTGATGTGATTGGTTCCAGAAATCAAATAATCTCTAGATCATAAATATGCGGTTTTCAAAAGGAAACGGCGGGTGTTTTCTCAGGCACTCTGGAAAATACAATATTATTTTATTATTGTTCGTGCGGTACGAAAAACAAATTTTAAGTTATCGACAAACTGTTAGTTAGCAATTGTTTGTATTGCTAAAACTTAATCTGGCTTCGTATTTATTTCATTATGTGCGTAGAAGAATATTTAATATACTTTCATTATCAACAGAAAATTACTATACATTCAAGTGAACGCTTAGAATGTTTCATCTCTTTTCATTCTTCTACTGTGTATATGATTTTATATATTTTTAGGTCTAGATCAAATCTCATTACGAACAGCATTTTTTAAATCGAGTAATCGATTTCTGTCCAAAGGAATGGACGTATGTGATGTCTGAAAAATCTATCCAACCATTCTCAATCCAATAATAATAGGATGTAGCGAGAGTGATTAGCCAACCACTAGTCTTGTTCTTATGCAATCCTTTCTATCACTACTCTCTTTAAAAAACGAAATGTTTAACAAGTAGTTCGAATAGAGAAAAATCTGTTGAAAACACTTTAGGAGCGGACATGATGCTCATAGCCTGTGATAAATCGAGCCCAAATATTTTACAGCTATGAACAACTTTCCATATTTATTTTAAATACGAAAGTTCTATAAAGTTAATATAGTTAGCGTCTAATGCAAGATTTTAGTATTTTAAACAGCGTATAAGAAAGTTCGATACACTATTAATCACACAGTAGATAAAAAGGTATATTATCTAAGGATTCGAGAAGCAGGTCCGTATAGGATTGTCTTCTGAGCCACGATAAACTTCCGAAGTAATCGCTAAACAATCTGACAATTGAGAAAACCTAGATCAATCAGATATATCCAATTCTACTTTGAATGGCAGATAATACAGATAATGTCTTCTGAAGTCACTATAACCGTATTCAAACGATGGGTTAAAGGGCAGGTACGATTAAGGATTTGAATTCTTACGTTTCCGGGACCAATAATTGCTATCGTATGACAAATGGATCGTTAACCTGGTTAACTTTGAAAGGGGTTAGTACAATTCCCTTGACCTCGCATCGTCCGGTAACATTATTTAACTATTTTAAACTAAGGCCAAACATTTTTTCTTACACGTATGAACTGTTTAAACTTATTCGTGGATCTCAATTCATTGGTTATCTCATATTCGAATACGACGCCGTGCCGACCAAATACTTCGCTTATTTTTTTCCTGAACTTCAGCATTATTGAAAACTTCATACTAAATACATAACAAAATATAATTTCACTTGCTACCTTCACTAGTCTCAAAGACTATTATGAAAAAAATAAACAGCTGACCGCCAAGATTTTCACTGTCTGCTACTGAAATAAATATACTATTTTTTATATAAAATGATATATGGCTCACAAATCAACACATTAACTTTCATTTAATAGGTTAAAAAATATTTGTATCTCATAAAATTGAATATATTGATATAAAATCGCATGAGGTTAATTAACTCAATAAAGTAAAAGTCACTTGAGATCGACTCGAGAGGGAAATAATTCACGAACTACTATTTCTATTATTCGAAATGTAAGATTGAAAAAAAAATGATTTGATATTGACCATGCTGGTAATTGAACCCGTAATCATCAAACCAATGAAGTAAAATTCTTTCCTAGTATAACACTGTGCTCAACAATCTCTGTATATTTATTTAATCAATTCTGCCTCATAGCATCAATGCACGTGTAAGTATAATATTTTATTTAAGATGAGTATAAAAATAATATAAATATAAAACTAATGCCATGAGCAGGGAATCCAATCCCGAGCCAAAATGTTGATCCCGGGATTTCGGGATTAGAATTTTTCAATCCCGGGATCCCGGGACTGGTCCCGAAATAATTTTCATTAAAATACGTTTTTTTCAGAAATAAAAATTGATGATATTGGCCAAAATAAATGAATTTATTCTTTATTATATTATATAACCAGCTGTGGGCTGCCAATGCGTTACCATGAGGCTCTCTTAATCTCAGCTATTCGCGATGAACAGGTGAAAGTGTGGACTTTTTAATTACTCGTTAAAAAAATATGCGCCATAATTATTAAACGAACTTAATATGCATATCTTGTGTAAAAATACCCAATTTAACTTAAAATAATTAATTTCGATAGATGAAAAAAGTACCTATCTACTTCAGAATGCAAGAGTGAAGAGTTATAAAATTGTCGTGTACATACATTCTTAATAATTTTATTGGAGTAAATAGATGTAATTTAAAAATTATTTTTAAATATACCCGATGTACCAAAGCATCAATTGTTTTGCAATTTAATCTAAAGTTTCGGATTACAGTTGAAAATTGATATTTATGAACAATAGAAAAATAAATCTCGCAAAACAAACACGTGCAGCATTGATATTTATCTGATAACATTCATGAAAGTCAAAACACTGAAATGTTGAAATTTGAAGCTTTAAAATAACGAACAATAAAAAAAAGTAATCACTATTGTCAAATGCATCAAAATACAGTTCACTAAAATACGTTGGAGAAATTCAATAGGCATCAAATTACCTTATCTTTTGCGATAACTCTTGTAGTAAATCTAATCGCAAAGAATTTAAATTGGGCATCGTTTATTGCATATGCGTGAACTGCCGACTTGAAAACCAGCACGTTTCTGTATTAAACCCAATCCCGAAAAATTCGGGATCATGCCTTCTAATCCCGGGATTGAAATGTATCAAAAACTGTACGAGATCCCGGGATTGGACTCCCTAGTCATGAGGTAGAACAAAATTAATCTAACGTCCAATGTTTACTACAAGAGCTACACTAAAATATCGTATGTTCATGTGACAAAAAAATTATTCGCACTACGTTATTCGTTGACACTACATTGGACGTTTCTTCATAAGAAAATTTCATAATAAACTCTGAACCAGAGTTTAGAGCTGTACAAATAATAAGTCCATACTGTCTCACCTATCATCTCTCCATTATTTCCCTCCGAGTGACCCTTGGTTTGCAGTTTCAAGAAAGCTTTAATTTAGCCACCAGAGGGGAAGTGCCAGCTCTGATTGTAAGTGTTCCTCATCAAATCGTATGTTCATTTTGAACGTAGAATCGTATTACAGGAAATTCCAATATTGACATGATCTTTTTAAATCGATGTTATATTTTTTAATAATAAATATAAACGCTAGTTAAATTTAGGTACACGAAACTTAATAATAGACAACGTTTTCACAAATTGAATTATGCTGTAATTTTAGCATTCACGCTACAAATATGTATACAGTTAATATCAATTAAATTAATTTATATCTATTGCGACATTATCTTTCTCATCACGTTCTGTCTATCTCGTATATTACGAGTTACGAATTTATTTAGATTAAACGAAATGATATACAGTAAAATAATTATCTTATTGTTCTTAAATGATCATTATATATTTATTATACATCAATTATTTGTGCCACAATTTTTTAATTGAAAAATCCCGACTTTTTTTGTAAACAACTATTTCAAAAACTCGAAATTTTCAGTAGCGTCAAATACTATAACGAATATCACAAAGAAAATAAAATTTGCATAAAAATATGATTTTCAATATGAAAACGACAGTGTTTTAGATATTTTATATTAAAACTAATAGGATCAGTCGATTCATTGGGCGTTAATTACCCTATCTGCATTACCTAACTTAATATCGCTCATTTCGGAAATAGTACGTTTTGCATTGTAGCCCTACAATTTATTACATAAGATTTGAATCAATTTTTAGTTTATTCTTAAACGTTGCGGTTGTCTGATGATGCTTCTCAAAGAGGCGAAACAGTTTACGGAATAACAAAGTTATCAAATGTAATTTTATATCAAGAATTAACTTCGCCGATTCCATCAAAGATACTATATTTCGTAAGCTATTTGTTGATGTTTTGTTATAGAGCTTTCTATAACAAAACATCAACAATAGATGTATATTTCCTTATACAGATCGCTTGAAACATAATATTATACGACACTTTAAATTCAGTTTAGCAAAGCAAAGCAGTTTGTTACACAACAATTTAAGCACGTATCATAAATTATTCACTTGTACTATTTTCCCCACGTTGATATTGACTAATATCTATGCCGTACAAATTATTTGATTGTGTATTCACTTTCAGTGGCACCTGATAAATTTGACTAAGTAAAATTGACGATCCACATAGAATATTTGAAGCTTAACATTGTTGCTATATGCTACTTATAGGAGCGTATTTGAGTTCAGTGATAAAGTAACTGTGAAACTATAATTATATGATTTGATAGATTTTATAGAAAATTAAATTAAAATATCAAAGCAATTAGTTACAAAATAATTATATGATTCATAAATAAAACACCTTTGTGCGGATAGAAAAATGCAGTTGGAACTGAAAATTGTAATCTGATCTCTCTAGCTTTGCCCCATTTTTTTAGGATCGGATGAATGAGATTGAGAGGCAGTGGCCAATTAAGCACACGAGAGGCCCCAGGCGCAATAAAATTTGGAGGCTCTGTTTTTTGGATAGCATAAAAACGTCAAAAAAATCATGTAAAATAATAAAAATGCAAAAAGTATATGAGTTATATAATATAACCCATTTTTGAGGCCCCTATGATTGGGAGGCCCCAAGGGCGCACCTCCTTCGCTTATAGCAGTGTTTTCAAAAGTTTAGAATGCGTACCCTCTGGGGGACAAGAAAAGTTTGATGGGGGTACGCACTGCATCGGACTTTGACTGCGTCTGGTGCAACAAGCAGCTTAAATATTTGTATTGTTATTAAAATATATGCTTTTATTCTAAGGAGGGGTACTCGGTGTTACGAAAACTATAGAAGGGGTACACAATTGTCGAAAGTTTGGGAAACACTGGCTTAACGTCACAGACAGACATCAATGCTTTTACTGACGGATCCGTGGATTGCTTGAATAATCAATTTATAACATTTTCTGAACGAGGATTCAAACCCGCCGACACAACAACCCGGTAAGACGAACGCCCAAGAGTATTGATTCAGATACAGGCAACTGCCTAGATATACAACGTAATTTTATTCGATCAGTTGCCAAAAATGTATAAATAAAATAAAAGAAGTTTACTTTAGACTCTCGACTCCAAAAATATAAAATAAATATTTAGTCTCGCATAGGGATTGCAATACCGTTATTACAAAACCGGGATCCCGGTATTAATGGCGTTTTTTCCAATACTGAAATACCGGTTCTGGTAATTATTACATACCGGTATTTCGATTTTGAAAATTAACCAATCCCAAATTTAAAAATTTTACACACCATGGCAAATTTCAATACAATTGTTCACGATGAATTGAAATATTCTAAATATGCTAAGAAATGTATCAATATTGACAGGTTCCAAAATTTATGAACCTTCATTATGGTATGGTGTATTATTACTTTAAGAAATCGTTGGTTATTTACGAAAATATTCCGTTTATGATTAAGTTTGGTTTTTATTGACAGTGTTTTATATAAAATATTGAAATAGCGATTTTAATTTGAGATTCCGATCGGTCATATTTTTTTTGCTTCATTAAAATTCTTTTTGAATACCGGTATTGATACATTCGTCCGGGATTGCAACCCCTAGTCTCTCAGCGGCGTTGTTAGTTCCGGGAATCGAATAATCCGTCGAATAAAACATAAAACAAATACTATCTGCAAACAGAAAAGGAGATCGTTTCCTAAAACAAACTGAAAAGGAATTCAAAATGTTACGTATTTTCCTTTGTAATCAGTTTATTTGAGATTTTTTATTCATTTAGCTTTTCAGCATTTAGCTTATCATCCCTATTTCTTATTCAGAGAACTGATAGTTTTTTTCCCCAGTTAGGTAAACTTCAATTTATTAACATTCGTACTCCATAAAATAAAATAAAATAAAATAGAATATTTATTTTATTGTAGTTAGTTCAGTGATTTCCAACCTGGGAGGCGTGGACTATTGCAAAGGAAGGCGCGAACAGTCCAAAATATTTATTTATCCTTTAAAACGTGTCTTTATTACTATATGAAATAAAGGATGGGGAGGCGCGAGGATATTTTTTTCTTCAAAGGGAGGCGCAGTAACACAAAGGTTGAAAACCACCGAGTTAGTTAGTTACATGCTAAATTATATTTGTATCTATTCAACTTTATACTTTTTCAAGTCATTTTCTTGTAATTTCTCATGTCAATTAAATATTTGGATAAATGGCGTTAGCTTCAATAATAACTGTATTTCCCTTCAAAAAAATCTTCAAACGATTTTTCTTTGTGCGTAATTTTCTGAAAGCATAATTTCAGGCGTAAAATATTCACTTAATTTACTTGAATGTGTGTTTTCTTGAATTTGATTTATTTATAATTATAATACATTCAGGGACGTCCCGTGGGCATAGGCGAGTGGGCAGTTGCCAGGTTTTCTTTTTTGGCAATTAGATTGTAGATACCCGCCTGTGTAGTCGAGTGGTCAACGTTGTTGGCTTCGGCTACGGAGGGCCCGGGTTCAAATCCCGGTACGAAAAGTTTTATTAATTGATTTTTCAATCGATTTATGAATTTCTGTTCAAAGACATGGATGTATGCGATGTCTTGAATTCCCCCCTCTCACCCATCCTATCCTATGAACGGGGCGTATCAAGAGCGATTAGCTTACCACCAATCCTGTCCTAGCCGTATCCTTCTATCCCTACTCTCTTTGGAAAAAGAGAGGTTGAGCAACTGAGTAACAAGCAGTTCTCGTAGAAACACTTCTGTTGAGATAAACTCCATTAGGAGTCCATATGCTCCACATTGGGAGCGGACATGGTTTAAAAAAAGATTGTTTTACTTTATTATTCGCACAAAAGCCTTAATTAGCATTTCAAAATTAATTTTCTCTGATCGAATCCATTTTGGCGACCCAGTGGCGAAATAAAGGATCTCATTGGCTATGAAATGTGGTGATCGTGATTGGAAAATCCTTTTTAAAAAAACGACGTCGAAGCAGAGGACATCTAAAGTTGGAAAATCGATAATCGATCACCATTTGGCAGTGCTAGTACCAAAAATATTTTTTCTTTTTTCCCAAATTTTCATACATATTGGTTTTTAATCACCGTACAAGACTTTGCATAACAAAATGGGCGCATTCAAACTTGTTGTTTACCTTTGAAACCTTTAATCCTTTAAAATACGTTGATCGGTCAATACTCAGAGGTGGACATTCGGCCACTAACACTTTGACTAAGAAAAGGAATCAGGAAGTGAGTTCTGGCACCATTTTTTTTTTTAAAGCCCTATACAGATGAATAAAAATATTATCACTTGGCCTAAAAGTTATTGATGGTGGTCTGGATCAATTTTACTGATGGTTTGATCTAAGGTTATAATGTTCAATCAACTGGGAATGAAGAAATATAGTTTCTGTAAACCTTTGAAATTACATGTGAGCATTGGGGTATCCAATTTTGTGATCCCGTAATCCCGGGATCGTCTTAGTACTGGGATTTATTATAGCATGCAAAAATCCGTAATTAGAGCTGAAAAAAATAAAAAACTCTCACACTTTTAAATAATTATGGAATCTGTCAACTCATAACTATTTCTGAGGAGAAGAAGGAAATCGTCACTTCGCGTTAACAATTCTGAAATGGAATTACTCTCTTTTTTCCGCAATGATCTCAAGTAATTGTAGCAAAAATTTTGAATTCCGAAACCAAAGGATCACAAAAATGGGATTGGAGGCCCCAGTGAGCATCATTAAAGATATTTAAGTAAGGATATAACAAGTGTGAATTTACTTTTCATTCAAAATTGGCAAACTATTTAACTGTGCTTTATTTTGTGCTAAAATTTCTTGCTAAAACAATTTATGATACCCATGTTTTGAACTAAAATTTTAACTCCTTCATCTATAACAAAACGATAAAGTAATTTAAATTGAACAGAACAAACTTCGGACATTTGAAATCTCTTGATGGAAGTGAAAATAAGCACGCAACTCTGAAAATCAGCCGTTTTAGCAAATACTATTACAAAATGTTAAGTTTTAAGTACATAAAAAACTACCTGGCCTACCTCTTTGAGTAATAAAGTTTGCATTTACGGAAAGCTCCATGTGCATTGAAAAATGCGCAATCATCTTAAAGGTGCGAGCTTAGCAACAGTTTTAAAAAAAAAAACATGTAATATACGAAAGTGTTTTAGTAATCCTACTCTTTTCAGTAAGCTTTGAATTTGAAATATTATGTTTGATTTGACTAGGAAATTTCGCAAACCCCTTGACATGATGGACCCCCATTTTCCAAACATTGGGCTGTGAACACATGACAAGCCCAGGCCCTTCCAGACCTCTACTCTTAGCTCTCTTCAAAAAAGAAACCTATCAAATCAAAAAATTGTCAATCAAACAATTTACAAGGATTAAATTCCCTTTTATTCTCAGGTATAATTGCAATCCCTAAAAATGTATTTTTGTTTTTCAGAGGTAAAAAGTAAAATTATTAAAAAACTAGAATTTATTTTCAAATATTTATTTTTAAATTGACAAGTACCTGTTATCGAAAATGTACAAAATACAATAAAAAAACAAAATACGTTGTCAGTCAAAAAAACAATAAATTGGCATCATAAATCAAACTATAATTCATAATAATTCATTGGCATGTAAATACATCATATCAAACTATAGTATCTTTCTCTAAAAGTGCATTTTCACAAAAATAAAAAAGGTACTCTATCAATGGAATGGTAATATTGTCTTTCATCATCCAACACATATTGTAGTATTATAAATTGTGACCTCTGCGTGCCAGAAAAAATATCAATGCTAAGGATTAATGTTTTAAAAAACCAAGTGCAAAATTGTAATGTTTTTGTTTTGCCTTTCACAGACAACTGACAAAAACATTTTTTTCTTGACACACGGTGATTTCTTTATATCAATCATTAGTTGAATAAAAAAGAGCAAACTGAATTGGTTCCGATTTATAAAAAATAGAACAAACTATTTCCATTATTATGGCAATGGACATTAACGTAGAACAGCGAGCGAAAAAGTCTTATAAACCTGACTAATTACATTCAGTTTAGGTATTGACAGATTTTGAGTAAGTCAAACTCTTCAATAAGAGCTTTGTCTTGATTAACTTTGGACAAATATACATATTTTTACTTTCCTTATAGTTTTCACTTTTTTCTTAACTCTTTCCGGTCCTATGACGAATCTCATTCGACATCAATTTTATTCTCATGGGTCCTATTTCCATTGTGATATGTCATTATTAGAATTGAGTTAAAATGCAATCCTACATTTTTTATTATATTATTACAACAGCATTTTGAGTAGAGGATCAAATGGTTTTTATGAACATTGGAATATGTAACCATCTTCCTGGAAGGGATGCAAAAGGGTCATTTAAGTGACTTACTTGGCCCGGGCTGCACATGAGCTGAGTTCCTTATTTTTCTATTCAATAGTTACACTTGTAGCGTGCACGCACTGACAACTTGAAAATTATTACCGATATTTAGTATTGTTTTAATAATTCTAACCCTAACAAAGATGTCTAAAATTACGAATAATCGCATTGACGAGTTTGAATCTAGAGATGAACATTATATGAATGAACTGGACAGTGAAGTTGACCAATTTTTTAGAGTGCAAATGAAGACATTTCTGATGTAGTGAAAAAATAAACATTTTTAAAATATAAATAATAAGGTCATTATTGTATATATTTCGAAAATAATTAGATTCTCTTAGAATACTGTAAATCTATTAAGAAAACCTGGTGAATTATTTTTTGTTGTAGACCAGAAAGGGTTTAGAACCAAGTATTCAAACAACATAGATCATGAAAACACTACGTTCATGATAAAACTTAATTATCAAACGTTAATTATCAAACGTTAAAACAAACTTATACACAATAACAAGTCCCCACGCAGTCATTCTGGACTGTCCACTGCTGTCTATTTTTGGAATAGTAAATTATTATTTGGTGGGTGGGTGCGTGCGTGCATAGGCGTATACCCATAATTTTACTGAAAAACAGTGTTATCACGATAGCCCTGTTTTTCTGCATAGGAGTTCAATTTATATCTGTTGTAATAGTCTTCGTGTCGTTTTCATTAATTGTATTTAAAATAAGTATGCAAATTATAATTCCGGAAATACGTCGTGTTTAAAAATAATCAAAATTTGTAACACAACAAAGGAAAGTCTGGAACCACTTAATCTATTTAGGAAATCTTTTTCTTCGGGTTCATGACCCCATAATGAAAGTGAAAATAAAATAATAAAGATATGTATTATAAATAGTAATCAAACAAAATTGACTGTTTAAAATTTAAGGTTATCATAAGGTTTCCTCTTTTTTCGTGTAGTAGTACAAGTATTTTGCTTATCAGTGCTTAATATAAAAACAAAAAATACCTTGAAATAACCCCACTCAAAAATCACTAACAGTTCAATAAAAATATTCTTGATTTAATTCAAAATAGAGATGGTTACGTATCACTTTCTATACTTAACAAATCTAATACATAGTAATTAAATTCATAATAATAGACGGCTCATTCAGCTTTTCGCAGTTTCCATGCACCTATTCGATATCTCAGCCAGATAAGTCCGAGATCTCTTCCCATTTGAAGCCATGACCATACTGGAGTCACTTTAGAGCCATCGATCTCTATCCAGTTGATTGCGTTCTCTGCAATTGGTATTTTAAGATGTTGGGCAATGTACAGCAACTCGACATCGAATGCCCTGCGGAAAAAGTTATAAAAAATGCTTCATTCAATATAAAAATAAAAAAAACCATTCTATTAAACTATTGTAAACATTTTACTAATTTTGAATCTGAGCTCTGAATTTTGATCAGTTTTGAATTTTGTTTTGAAGAATTTTCTGAATTGAAAAACTATGGTGATAAATAAATATGTATATCAGGTACGTGCTGTGAATCTTTTTCTTCATTGACATGTTAAGTTAAGGACTTGGCATTCTGCTGCTAACTCGTTTATCCTACTTACTCATACTTTACGTAAGTAGGCTGTTGTATGATGGAGAGAGAAACATTCACCGCACGTTGATGATACTTATGTATATATTTTTTATACTATATCAATGTTTTCAAATATAAATAAATTACAAACACCAACTTCACAATTCACTTCTTGTCAAGCTTAACTAAAAGTTTTTTTTTCAATCCATGTCAGTTACATGTGGAGCATATGAGTAACAAATGGAGATATCTCAACAGAACAACTTCTCTAAACTTTCCTTTTTTTAAGACAGTAAGGATAGAAAGATAGGGCTCTGGCAGGAATAGTGATTAACTAATTGATTTCACTTTGGTCTGTAAATTTTTGGATTGGAAGGGTGGGAGATAATTCAAATTTAAACTGAATTTTAAGCTTCTGCGTTTGCGGAGTGGAGAATATGTATGACCCATTTTGTTTCCATTTAGTTATTGGAGATTTAATTCACTTTTTAACACATCGAAAAATTGATTTTCCTTTGATATTTTGTATTATGCTGCTCGATTTGTTTTGCAGTTATTACTTTTTCGCGAATGAATGATTTTAAAAAATATTTTCAATCATCTTTTTCTTTTTTAAAAAACTTAAAGTTTTCGAAGCAAAATAAAAATATTTTTTGCGAATATTGATTAGAAACATTAAAATGCTGAGAAAAAAGATGCCCCGGAAGGCCATTCCACCGCATTACATAGTTAACCAGATTTCTTTTCATTAAGACTACAGATGAAACTAAGCGTATGTGAATTTAAGTACTCTTAATACCAATTTTTAACCATGATGAGTCAACTGAATATCATTAATTACCAATGTTAAAACATAACAAAATAGAGTCTCACCATCTTTCCACGTGCATATTATGAAAACAGATACGTGCAGCTTGTCTTGTTAGAACCTTGAACCCACACTGCGTGTCTCTGATTCCACGGACAGCAAACAGCCATACGAGAAAATGGAATCCATACATTAGTATTGTTCTGCAAAATAAAAAGACTTTTTATCATGTCCACCTTTTTATCCATCATATTTACATAACATGTGCACATTTTTTTCACTCCGAGCATACGCGAACGCTTTGTTAACGTATTGTGCAGCTCACAGCTGATTTATTTCAATAAGTAGTTGAGGACCATAAATATATGCACATTTTTCTTAATTGGAATTGATGACAACAATAAATTATCAATAAAACTAAAAATTTAAACAATGCAAAGTGGACAAATCGATTTTTACTTTTAGCCTCAATTGAAAAATCAACTTATGAAAGTGTTCGTTCGTGTATTCAAGTTGTGGTCTCCATAACTGAAGAGGACCCAAGAGAGTTAACCACTCATCTACAGGCCCAGCATTAGTGAGATACTTATGGACAAATTCTTAGAACAAAACAAAATTGTTCTATAAATTATAATTACATAGAAATAAGAGAATTAAATTTTACCTGAAAATACTCCTACTGGCAGTAGCATCATCTTGAAGATGAGCCCGTGATCCAATTGCTATTGCTAGTTTTTCTGATACGATGTCCGGTTTTCTTAAATAATTTTCTCCGCATATTTTCTCAAGACTGCCCTCCAATTTTGTGAAATCAGAAAATTTCGACGCTCCATCTGCATCAGCGAATAGCATCAAAGCGCCTCTTGCACTTTGCATACCCTAAAAAAGTATTTAATTAACACACAAAGCTTACATTTGAAGTTTTCATCAATGAATTTTCTCACCGATGGATAATTTATTACGTTACAACTAACGCCAATGCAACTCGATTAGGTAAAAAAACTTTAATAAACACAATAACTATTTTAAAAAAATCATTTATAAAGAAATCAAATTTATAAAAATAATGAACAAAGCTAAAAATGTAATAAGTAATACACTCATCAAGTAGACCAATTTAGTTCAAACATTTTGTTTCACGGACCAGTAATAGTTCATCAGTGGACCTTGAGTCCAGCATCATTTTGTCATAAAAATAATTTATGAAATACATAATGTAAATAAATAGAGGTGCAAATATATATATAGGCGGTATCTTGTAATAATCATTTAAGAGACAATTGTGGCTTTTCACTAAAGCGTTAAGATGCACATACTCGTATATGAATTCAATACATTTCAACTCATTTTAAATCAATACTGATAATGAAAAAAAATGTCAAATGACATTCCAAATAGGACCCACAAAAATAAAATCGATTCAAGAGATTCAACATTGGACCGGAAAGGGTTAACTACATAAAGCTGACTTGGTTCAATATTTTTTATGTTCCAAATAAGCATCTACTTTGTTAAGTAAAATAATAAAAAATGTTTATTGTAACTTGAGTAAAAAAAGTAACACATTTGTAGATAGTTTTGTTCGACTTTAAACCCTGAAAAATTACAACTTAATATTTATTTTGATGGCCACAGATCGGCTATCGCTCGACCACCGACCAGCAGGTGAATAGAACTGATGTAGACAGCTCTTTCTCATATAACCGACACAAATATTTGAAGAAAGATACAGCTAAGCAAATAGAAATCTGGAGCATGTATGTTAATTATTGTGGAATGGTTTTTTGTATCAGTATTTATATGAGATATTTATTTCATAGTAAATTTTATTTAAAATGACTGATGTGGGCGAAGTCCATTTAATTCGAAAGTCAGTTACATAATATAGGTTTTACGGATGCGTTTTTTTATTATGAAAATAAACATCATAATACAATGCCATTTTTTAATGGTAGGATTACCATGATGTGTATGATTGTTATTTACGATTTAAACTTATTGAATTGAGTAAAAAATATATTCATTCACTAAAATTAAACAGATGTGTGAATTAGCGACCAGTTTTGCAAACATCAGTGCTATGTAAGATTTATGATGTGATTTTCACACGCAGAATATTTTTTAGAAGTGGTGACACTTGGTTTTAAACATGTATAAAATTGACAGGATATTTTTTACAATTATCAAATTTTACTAGATATATTGTCTGTTGTATGCTAAGCCTGTTATATCAAGATTCTAATAAGATGAAACCAAAATGCTTAGCAATAGTATATTTTTAGTTTGGTTAGTAAATAATTGTAAGAAAGCATACTGTGCCCATTGAATATGCTCATCACTTATAGAGACAATGTCAAAAGAGTTAGATAACTGACCCAACATTAGATAAGATTACCTTCACGCCAATATTAACAACAAATTCTGAAAATTGCATCATAATCAGATTATTTCTGAGATACTTTCAACAACTATACACACATTTCAATAAAGTCAATATTTGCTCACCAATCTAACTGCTCCGCCTTTTCCTCGATTTTGAATAAGATCCAAAACCCTAATTTTGTCAGATCCGTATTTCTCGGAATATTTATTGGCTACGGTGACAGTCTTATCCCGGCTACCGTCGCTCACCACTATCACCTCGTATTTAAATTCTGGCACATCTTTTATTCTGCCTTCCAAAAATTCAAGGCATTCATCCAACATTGGCGGTACTAAAAAATATTAAAATAACATATCAAACAATTAATCAAAAACGGATGTATTCTTGCTTGATCTCTGCAAACACAACACCAGCATGACAATTTCGATGTTTGAGTGTCACGTGGGAGATATCAGAGCTATACATTTGTTGTATCTTTCTCCAAAATTATTAACAAACATGATGCTATAGATGTACCAGCTTAACTTGACTGCCCGCGAGGGCGCCACCATCGCATCATTAACATTTCCATAGGGCGACAATTTTAGTTCCGAGTTCTGCCACAGTCAAGTTAAAATGGTACATCTCTAGAAGAGTTGCTCCAAACAAACTTGCGGTTGACTCAGGATTGAAATGGTAAGTAAGATGGATTGCTTGGATAAGGGCAGACGGGCAGATTTTTTTTTTCTCAGATGTCGAATGGCAGATGTAGTCATCTTAATTTTCACACTATTTAGCCACATGATGGAGATTCGATCAATCAAGTTTATATCAAGTTTAATTCAACTTTGCAGCCGTATACAGAGAAACGAGTTGAGATATCAAGTAATTTTTGTTTTCACAACAAATTTTACAATAACAAACTGCTGCTTTTTTTAAAAATTGTTGGCAAAGTAAGCAATTCTTAAGCCAGTGGTTCCCAATAATTCTCCTCTCGCGGCGCCCTTAGATGCAGGTTTTACAAAAACACCCCGTGTAAATTTTAAAAAATAGCAAATATTTTAATTTTAAGTGTGCCATCTAGTAAACATTTGTTGAGGATTCGTGATTCGTTTGAGTGAATTTAACCGCAGCGCACACATTAAGAACCACTGTTTTAGATAGTTGCTCTCCTTATTATGCTATAGAACAGGGATGGCGAACCTATGGCATGCGTGCCCGAGGTGGCACGTTTGAGAATTTGGATGGCACGCGGACGATTTCCAAGTTCAAAAAGTTTAATTTTTAAGTTTAAAAAAATAAATTGTTGATTAAATAATACGTGAATAATTAATCAATTCCGTTCTATTAATTTTTAATGTATCTCTAGATAAACAACAATCATTTAAAAAATAAATAATAAAATTCTTTCTATTTGTTCTTTTTTTTACTACTTGGACAAGCCACAATCGAGAAATAATATTTGAGGATTTTTTGGCACGCGGACCCAAAAAGATTCGCCATCCCTGCTATAAAAAATGCCCAATACAAAATATAAAGCCGTAGCAAGTAGTAGAACTTAAGTAAATTTTTTCAAGAGTACTAAATAATAATGTTCTACTACTTTCGTGGAGATTTGGTAGTAAATCAAAATTAACCAAAGGAAAATTATCCTCCTCACTCGTCGAGACAAAATCAAATAACCGATGGTACAATAAGACAGTTTTGTATTCAATATATACCATAATTCTATAGAAATACCCAATCTCCGGTCCAATAATGTTTTACAAAATATATTAAATTTAAACATTTTTTACATTATACCAAGAGGTGTATTTCATTGCTTACTGAATGAAAACAATTTTAGTCATCAATTTGAAGAGACATATAAGATATAAAAAATATGCTGCTTAACAAGCTGAATAAATAAAATTAGTATAATGACTGGAATCTGGTTTTAAAACCATCCGGACGAATATTACAACGTGGCATCTTGGATAGGTAAGAATTGAATTATAATCTACAATCTTGTTATTATGAGAAGACCAGTTTAATTGATTATTTTATAGAAAAAGTCATCTTATAGTTTTTTTATATATTAATTATGTATCAATATGTTATAAGTAATGATAATAACTAAAATTTAAAATAATGTCGTAAGCATTAAATATATATTTAAATAAAAAATATATGAAGGCAATTTTTGTAACCATGTCTTCTTCCAGTGTGAAGTATATTATGAACCTAATGAAACTTATATCAGCAGGAATATCGCTATGATAACTGCTTGTTACTCAGTTGCTCAATTCTGTTTTAAGAGCGAGGGAATAGAAGAATATGACTATGACAACACTAGTTCCCGTTACACCTTGCTTTCAGGATAAGATAGATGAGAGAGAAAAACTATTCATAAAGCAAATAAAGTCATGGACAATCAATATGGGAAATTAATACAATGATGAACGATCAATCTAGCTTCCACCGCATATGATAAATGTTTAATCCTTCCTTTTAAATTATAAGTGGAATGAGGGACACCATTTTAAAACAGATTTGGTAGACTGACGGCAGATGTCAGGTCACATAATTTTACAAGATAATGGGATAAATTAAACATGTAATTCATTTCCAGCCATCGTTTAAAACTACACCTATATTGAAGGATTTCTCCTTAGTCCTCTATTATTTGTATATTTTTTTACGAAAAACTATTTACATTGACAATAATATTTCATGCTACATTTAAATGCATTCTTGTTATCTTTTGTATTTTGAAAGTATCTTCCATTGTATTTCATTCAAATAAAATAATTGTTATTTGTTAAAAAAATCTTACATCATGTGAATTTTAAAATAGTAAGTATAAAAATAACAATTTTACTAAATTATGTTGTGTTCCTCTCAGTTATAGTGAAAACACATATCAAATAAAATACCAATTATCAACAAGCATAATTGACAGATATATGCTCAATTATGGCATACTATTGTGAGTTATCTTTATGTTTAGATATAAAAGTAATTTTTACTTCCATTGACTGTCAACATCAATAAAATCAGAGATATTATTGACACTACAAATCTGAAAACAATTACTTACATCTTTCTTCTTCATCAAAAGCTGGCACTATGACACTCAAATGTATTGATGAAGAATCATTTAGTGATGGGAAGCTCACATCTTTTCCTGATTTTACATCTTTAAAATATTTCTCTTCTTTGTGCCGTACCACATTGGGATATGGTTTTGTAAAGATCATAAGGATTAGGCAGAGCTAAAAATTTTGAAGTAAAACTATTAAATATTTGTTGTTACATTACATGCCGATTATTGCCAATCATCGGTGGAATGACGTCTCTTAACACTGGGGTGCAATCTATTTTTCTTCCTTGAGAAACATCTTCAGACTAAACAAAATAATTGTTTTGTCTATAATGTAGGAGTAGATAATCCCCCAATTATTGAACTTATTAGAAATCAAAGGTGAAGAGAGTTAACCATTTACAGGTCATGAAGAGAGGCGGTACACATCACTGACTACATTTTCGAGTAGGGTAATCCCAATGCAAGGAAAAATTGTAACTCATATTCTTTACAATGTTATTCACAAAACAATTACTTATATCAATTAATGTATTGGTTTTCAATCATTCTAAGCTATTTACTGTTTACGAAATAGTGAATTTATTTTGCATAAAAAAAACACATGAAAATGGTGGTTATGTTATATTAGATGATTTGCAAAGCCATGAATACTATTACATATGAGACATTTTATATATATATATTTATTTTATCTATTACTGACTTGATGGTAAAATTACAACATGTTACATGATACTCTTATTCTACCTGAAAATTTCTTACTGACTGCAATCTTTTTCCAGGAAATTTAATGGCAAATAAAATAATACCAAAAAACCAAAAAACCAAATGTTGAAACCAAGGAAACCGAAAATTTATGCAAGTTACGTAATTTCGTAGCCATATTTCAATATGCTCTAAAAATTTTCATTACGGAGAATGTCAATAATTGACAAATTCTGCATGAATTATTTATTTCCCTGACTTCCATCAATGATAATTTTCTATTTACCTATTTGCAACTAAATTTCCAAGAGGACTGGATTGCTATTAGCGGCGTTTGGTAACTTTTTGAGTAAAAAAAGGGAAGCATGCTAAAATATATTTACAGCTAATGATTTACTTTACCTCCACTACTTATTAACACCTTTACAGCTTTACTAAATTAATGACTCACTTTTGATGTGTGCACTGTCAAGGCATTATACTATCACTATTCTGTACTAATTTCACTTTCATTATTATCAGGACCGGTTTCGCTCATGACGAGTAATTTTAACTGGGTGCTCAATTAATGTTTAGAATGCCCGTTGTCATTCAGGAAAAAATGGCATTTTAAATATGTCACAAGTCAAATTACAAAGTTATCATTTTTGTAAGATCCAATTTATGTTTATATCGCCTTAAAAATATAAATAAACATTGAAAGATAAATAATTAACGTAATAACTAGTTTCGATTGCATAAAAAACCGTTCATATCTTTCAACAATTCATTGTACTTTGAGTATCGTTATAACTTATAACAATGATAGCGATTCAAATTTACTTAAATTTATAAAGTATGAGTCAATGTAGGTATGTATTATGTTCAAAAATATTATAAGTGAAATTTGTTTATTGAGCTATTTACCAGCATGAATAAAGAAATGGTCAAACATCCTCCATATATCACGGCAGTTGTAACTTGTAAATAAAACATTTTAATTTTATGGAATACTGTTCCATTACAGTGAAAATAACCACAGTGCACAGCTGCCACGTCCGGCTGACATTTGATTTGACGTAAATACACAAAGTGACATTACTAGTCTATGACTACATTATTACCATTGACAAGAAAATATGGATGAAATGTTTGAATAATTTATAAAAGTATTACTTGTTAATATGAACCTTAACTCTTTTTTACACGGGCTTGAAGTTATACGCTCTACTAAATAGAACGAATACTATATTTTTACCCAATTTATTTGTTTGAAACGATTCCGAGATACAAAAAACATAGAAGCAGATAATAACACAAGACAACACTGGCGGATGCAAAAAAATATGCCAAGGGATGGCCATTCAACTTGAAAATATAGATTTTACATACTTAAACGATTTTTGAACGTAACTACCGTATAAAAAAAGTTGAGTGTAGTATGAATGAAAGTTTCATGTATTTTGAGACTTTTTCACATGACAGCCATGAAGTGAAATTTATTTAGAAATTGCAACATTAAGTATGTGTCAAAAAAGCGTGTCTAACGTCGAAAACAAATTTTGAAAATACTGTAAAATATTAAGGTTAACTAAATATCGCTTGAAAGGATGCTAATATCTGAGGTTTGCGTTTTGGTTTCTTATTGTTAATTTGAATACAACAAACCCGCAATAATCTTTTATCATTGACAGACTTATTAATTTTCAACATTCCCCTACAATCAGCTTACATGCATACACAATATGAGTTCAATAAAATATGTACTTTTATTGAATGTTTTATTTCAGCTACCAGGTGATGAAGATGGCGGTTCAAAATCTCGCACGTTTGTCTTCCAAGATGAAGGACACACACTAGGAAACGCTTTAAAATGCATAATTACAAGATAGTAAGATTCATTTAAAACCAGTTATTAACTAAATATTAAACTACACTAATTTACTCTATTTATATCAGGCATTCCAAGTGCACGGATGTACTTGAACTGACGCGTAGTAAACAGTTTGTACCGTTTATATACAAAAATATAAGTAAATCACTAAGTTAAAAGGCTATTAAAATGTAAATTAGCGAAAATTTAATGTATACAATTTTCATAAATTAAGTGGGTTTGTTATAATTTTGGGGATTTTTTGAAAATATTAATGACCAGATAATAACATAGGAATGTTCAAAATAAATCTAGGGTTTTATCCAACCTATTATTAATGAGTTGATTTGTTTTTAAGCATTTGAATTAATATTTAATGATAGCAAGTGCTTGAATTATTAATTAAATGACAATTATTTAAAAGGGGTACAACAATTTGTGATAACAACAAAGTGATCTACTTATATTTTTGTATATAAACGATACAAACTGTTTACTACGCGTCAGTTCAAGTACATCCGTGCACTTGGAATGCCTGAAGATGCCGAAAGGCGAAACCCGGGTCATTAGCGACAAAACTCATGGAAAAGTACAAAATTCAAACAATTCAAATCCAATATGTCTGTTACATCGCATTAGAGTAGAGTAGAGGATAAAATCCCAATGTGATGTCATATATTATTTGACGTCTAATTCTTAATGGCCGCCTTGTCAGTGCCGCCAACACATAAATGAAAAAGTAGAAATCGTTTGTAAATTATTTTTTTTAATTATTTATACATACCTTAAAAAACGTAATTACCGTCAGAAATACTCGGAACACATTTCCGGAGGACCGACACGAATTGCAAAACACAAATCCATCCAAATAAGTCATCACTTGTCCCGAATTGGCGTTTCAACTTGTTATTTATTATTTCTTCCACTTCCACTACAACATTGCGAGCTTGCGGTCTACCTGACATGGCGATTTTGCAGTGATATCACTTATTAGAAACAAGAAATAATTCAGCAGGGATATGTTATTTATTTGTAGCTTTATGTTGGCGGCACTGACAAGAGGGCCATTTTAAATTAGACATCAAATAATTCACATTGGGATTTTACCGAGTAGAGAATGCAGATATTCAGAACTTTAACTTTTGGAAAACTTGATTTTTATTCATCACAAAATTTATTCTTTTCAATACTATGTTGGTTGTAAGATTATATTGATGAACACAAATTTAATCATCAACCGGCACAAGTCAAAAATTGCTGCAGCTGTGTGATCACGTGCACCTTGCACAGAACCAGTGCTGTGGATTGGGTATTAGGTGTTTTTTCTGGAGTTGAAGTCTGAGTCGGACAAATCTTATGATGCCAACCAATTTTTTTTTTAAATTATTAATCTATCCATCATATTGATTGGTGAAATAATGACTATGTACTAGAATTATTCTAGTAACTAGAATGATCTGATTTTATGCATATATGTAAGTAAGTGAACATTATTGAAAAAATCAATTCAGAGTCTGTCTTCAATTTAAAGCCGGAGTTGGAGTCATTTTTTATAATCTCCACAGCCCCTGCTCAGAATACTATTTACAAGTAGTCACTCTTAAATTTTATCATGTACAGTGGAACCCCCAATTACGCGCTGGCTTGAAATATTCGCTGCAAATCCCCCAATTCCACAGTCATATTCCATTGCCGTTACTATGTGACGGTCGCTGTGCCGCGCATACAATCACATGTTGGCTAGCGTCTGTCTTCAACACATGCTAGGCTATACACGTATAGCGGGCAACTGTCTATGTGTGGGATTTTGGCGCCCTTTGCATTTTATCACTTGGTAACTAAATATTTCGTCAATATTTTTTTTTTGCAAAACTAAGGGAAATCTTAGTATTACATTTTTTCCGGAAAAGGCCAAATCCCTAATTTTGTATGAGATTCACACCCCCAATTACACTGTCCCGACCTTAAGTCTAAATGGAGGTTTTACTGTATTTCACAAAAACTGTAACTGACAATTTTACTCAGTCAGTGTACAATCAACACTTTTACATAAACAAACCATATATTTAAAGAAACTTTTCTGTTACAGCCCCGAAGTGCAATTTTGTGGGTACACAGTACCACACCCAGCAGAAACGAAAATGCACTTTAGAATACAAGCGTTCCAAGGTAGTGCAGTTGAAATACTCAAAAAGGGCCTTGAAGATTTGGAGTTTGTCTGTGATCATACAATAAAGTTATTTGAAAACGAAATCAATGAGTTCGCCAACTGAATTCATATAAAAACTTCTACTCTATTTTTTACCATGTTATAATCTGTACAGAACTAATTTCAATAAAAACCCTCTTTATTTATTATATACTCTTTGATTTATATTTTATTCTGCCTGTCTAATTGAAATTATTTGTATTGATATACTTCTGATATTTATCAACCGTTTACCAGTGGCGGATTAAGCACTTTGGAGGCTCTGCTTTTTGAATAACATAAAAGTTCTCCAAACCTCTTCGTCGAATAATAATAAATACTAGCTGTAAGCCCGTTGCCCAGCAACGTGAGATTTTTGTTGCATTGTGTTTTGTTGCATTGTATTTTATTTTATATTATTTTATATTATTTTATTTTATTTTATTTTATTTTATGTTATTTTATTTTATGTTATTTTATTTTATTTTATTTTAATTTATTTTATTTTTATAGTTAGCAGAAATTTCGTAAATTATTTAATATTTGGAATAATGTTTAAGTTTGCTAACAACCATTTTTCGTAGTAGCATAAATTTCGTAAAATATTCAATTTTTGGAATAAAGTTTAAGTTTGCTAACAACCATTTTTCGTAGTAGCAGAACTTTCGTAAATTATTGAATTTTTGGAATAATGTTCAAGTTTGCTAACAACCATTTTTCGTAGGAGCAGAAATTTCGTAAATTATTTAATATTTGGAATAATGTTCAAGTTTGCTAACAACCATTTTTCGTAGTAGCATAAATTTCGTAAAAAAAATAATTTTTGGAATAATTTTTAAGTTTGCTAACAACCATTTTTCGTAGTAGCATAAATTTCGTAAAATATTCAATTTTTGGAATAAAGTTTAAGTTTGCTAACAACCATTTTTCGTAGTAGCCGAAATTTCGTAAATTATTGACTTTTTGGAATAAAGTTTAAGTTTGCTAACAACCATTTTTCGTAGGAGCAGAAATTTCGTAAATTATTTAATATTTGGAATAATGTTCAAGTTTGCTAACAACCATTTTTCGTAGTGGCAGAAATTTCGTAAAATATTTAATTTTTGGAATAATGTTTAAGTTTGCTAACAACCATTTTTCGTAGTAGCATGAATTTCGTAAAATATTCAATTTTTGGAATAAAGTTTAAGTTTGCTAACAACCATTTTTCGTAGTAGCAGAAATTTCGTAAATTATTGAATTTTTGGAATAATGTTCAAGTTTGCTAACAACCATTTTTCGTAGGAGCAGAAATTTCGTAAATTATTTAATATTTGGAATAATGTTCAAGTTTGCTAACAACCATTTTTCGTAGTAGCAGAAATTTCGTAAATTATTGAATTTTTGGAATAATGTTCAAGTTTGCTAACAACCATTTTTCGTAGGAGCAGAAATTTCGTAAATTATTTAATTTTTGGAATAATGTTGAAGTTTGCTACCAACCATTTTTCGTAGTAGCAGAAATTTCGTAAATTATTGAATTTTTGGAATAATGTTCAAGTTTGCTAACAACCATTTTTCGTAGTAGCATAAATTTCGTAAAATATTCAATTTTTGGAATAAAGTTTAAGTTTGCTAACAACCATTTTTCGTAGTAGCCGAAATGTCGTAAATTATTGAATTTTTGGAATAAAGTTTAAGTTTGCTAACAACCATTTTTCGTAGGAGCAGAAATTTCGTAAATTATTTAATATGTATTTGGAATAATGTTCAAGTTTGCTAACAACCATTTTTCGTAGTAGCAGAAATTTCGTAAATTATTTAATATTTGGAATAATGTTTAAGTTTGCTAACAACCATTTTTCGTAGTAGCAGAAATTTCGTAAATTATTGAATTTTTGGAATAATGTTCAAGTTTGCTAACAACCGTTTTTCGTAGGAGCAGAAATTTCGTAAATTATTTAATATTTGGAATAATGTTCAAGTTTGCTAACAACCATTTTTCGTAGTAGCAGAAATTTCGTAAATTATTGAATTTTTGGAATAATGTTCAAGTTTGCTAACAACCATTTTTCGTAGGAGCAGAAATTTCGTAAATTATTTAATTTTTGGAATAATGTTGAAGTTTGCTACCAACCATTTTTCGTAGTAGCAGAAATTTCGTAAATTATTGAATTTTTGGAATAATGTTCAAGTTTGCTACCAACCATTTTTCGTAGTAGCAGAAATTTCGTAAATTATTGAATTTTTGGAATAATGTTCAAGTTTGCTAACAACCATTTTTCGTAGTAGCATAAATTTCGTAAAATATTCAATTTTTGGAATAAAGTTTAAGTTTGCTAACAACCATTTTTCGTAGTAGCCGAAATGTCGTAAATTATTGAATTTTTGGAATAAAGTTTAAGTTTGCTAACAACCATTTTTCGTAGGAGCAGAAATTTCGTAAATTATTTAATATGTATTTGGAATAATGTTCAAGTTTGCTAACAACCATTTTTCGTAGTAGCAGAAATTTCGTAAATTATTTAATATTTGGAATAATGTTTAAGTTTGCTAACAACCATTTTTCGTAGTAGCATAAATTTCGTAAAAAAATCAACTTTTGGAATAAAGTTTAAGTTTGCTAACAACCATTTTTCGTAGTAGCCGAAATTTCGTAAATTATTGAATTTTTGGAATAAAGTTTAAGTTTGCTAACAACCATTTTTCGTAGGAGCAGAAATTTCGTAAATTATTTAATATTTGGAATAATGTTTAAGTTTGCTAACAACCATTTTTCGTAGTAGCAGAAATTTCGTAAATTATTGAATTTTTGGAATAAAGTTTAAGTTTGCTAACAACCATTTTTCGTAGTAGCATAAATTACGTAAAATATTTAATTTTTGGAATAATTTTGAAGTTTGCTAACAACCATTTTTCGCAGTAGCATAAATTTCGTAAATTATTGAATTTTTGGAATAATGTTCAAGTTTGCTAACAACCATTTTTCGTAGGAGCAGAAATTTCGTAAATTATTTAATATTTGGAATAATGTTCAAGTTTGCTAACAACCATTTTTCGTAGTAGCATAAATTTCGTAAAATATTCAATTTTTGGAATAAAGTTTAAGTTTGCTAACAACCATTTTTCGTAGTAGCCGAAATTTCGTAAATTATTGAATTTTTGGAATAAAGTTTAAGTTTGCTAACAACCATTTTTCGTAGGAGCAGAAATTTCGTAAATTATTTAATATTTGGAATAATGTTCAAGTTTGCTAACAATCATTTTTCATAGTACCATACATCGACCTCGGCGCATATATCGACAGCCCTGCAGTTTTTAAATTGCAAATTATTGAATTTTTGGAATAATGTTCAAGTTTACTAACAAACATTTTTCGTAGATATATTTTATTCAACTAATTTTCAAATACGCTAACAAATACATTTCGTAAAAGAAGAAAAAGACCCGAGGACATCAGTACGCACACATTTGTGAAAAGTGAAAAGTAAAAAGTGAAAAGCGAGTGATTATTTTATCGGCTATTAATATATAGACTAGCTGTAAACCCGTTGCCCAGCAACGTGAGATTTTTGTTGCATTGTATTTAATTTTATTTTATTACGTTATTTTATTTTATGGTATTTTATTTTAATTAATTTTATTTTATTTTATTTATTAACTATTAATTTTCAAGTACGCAAACAAATACATTTCGTAGAAGAAAAAGACTCAAGGACATCTGTGATTATTTGTGAAAAGTGAGCGATTAATAGGACACCTTACACTCAACTGGACATTATCGGCTATTAATATATAGACTAGCTGTAAGCCCGTTGCCCAGCAACGGGAGATTTTTGCTGCATTGTGTTTGATTTTATTTAGTTTAATTTAATTTAATTTTATTTTATTCAAAAAAGTGGAGACTGGAAGGTTTGAAATGTGGTCGGACAGACATTATCGGCTATTAATATATAGAATAGCTGTAAGCCCGTTGCCCAGCAACGTGAGATTTTTGTTGCATTGTTTGATTTTATTTATTTTATTTTGTTTTAATTTATTTTATTTTAATTTATTTTATTTTAATTTAATTTATTTTATTTTATTTAATTTAATTTTATATTATTTTATTTTATTTTATTTAAAAAAGTGGAGACTGGAAGGTCGAGGACACCTTACACTCACTCTAACTAACGGACCTTATCGGCTATTAATATATAGATTGAAAACTAAAATTAAAATGGAATGGTTTTTTATAATATATGCTATCTTTGAGGCCATAAACGCGCGCCTCTTGCACTTGTGGGTTAATCCGCCACTGCCGTTTACAATAATCAAAGAAGTCTACAGCCAGATACAGCATTTCATAAATCTTTGAAAGACCTAAAAAAGGTCCCACACTAGTAATTTTGGGAAATCCGCAAATTTCGGGGCATTAAAAATGGGTATGAAATTGTTTCCGGTCAAAACTACCCAAGTCAATGTTTACTGCGGCATTCATGTCGAATCAGAAAAATGAAAGCGGCCTTTAGAGAAGGAAAGGTGTCCCACCCCTGATCTAAATACTGTAGCCCAAGGGTGTCAGCCTTTTTTGCCCTGAGACTTTTTAATCTCACAATCGACTTCCAACATGTTTCTTTTAAGAAATTATATTTAGGATAGTTTTTTCCCTTCAAACTTAGATAAATTTATTTTAAATGGGAAATACTTGCTTATCATTCAATAGGTATGTGCTTACAAAATAATCCAATTTTTGTATATTTTAAAGCATAGGTTCCCAACCTGGGGGTCACGAAGGGGTTTTTGGGGGGTCGCCAACTTATACAATCAACTAAAAAAATCCATCCAAAGTTCCATTTGTTTCTACATATCTCTGCGAAAGTGGATTTTCAACGCTTTTTTATTTAAAAACAAAAGTAAGAAACCAATTAAATGTTGAAAATGACATGACATAAATGACTTTTGGATTGTATGGGGGGTCGCGAGTCACATAGATTTTATGAAAAGGGGTCGCCACCCGAAAAAGGTTGGGAGCCTATGTTTTAAAGGCTCGTATTTCAACGGTCAGAATTAAAATTCAATATCGGTCAGAATTTTTAATACATTGGTCAGTATTTATATTACATTGGTCTGACTATATATTAAATGGTCATAATGTACTAATTTTTGATAATGATACTAATTTTACTAATGAGTTGTAAACAATCAGAATGGGATTTTTCCTTTTTAATGGAAGCAAAGAGGGGATTATAAAATCGAAACAGTGCAAACAAATTTAATCATACTACTAATGACGTTAAACATTACAAACTATTAAAACTAATGAGCTGCAGTCAATCATCTAGGTTTGTGATTACTCTATTAATTGGAAACAATTTGAGTAACGGGGAACCGCCTGTGCTATTAAGAAAACCCAATCCATTTTGTAATTTTATAATTTTAAAATGTTAGAATCAATCTTGCTTCATTACTTAAGCAAACTTTGCGATAGTAAGTCTGAAGATGCCTCTGAAAGAGGCGAAACACGTGTCACAGTTAGTTACACAATACGTGGAATAATCAAAGTTAATTTAAATTTTCTATTAAAATGAACTTCCACAAAGTTACCGCCGAAACCATCGAAAGTATGACAATGGTCATATTTATTTACAACAGGTCAGAATTTTTTTGATGATAATGATGTCATCGTATTGTGATGCTATTGGTTCAAAACTGCAAAGTGAAGTTGTTTCCGGCAAATCGTCCAATGGGCAAGCGTTGCTACTAGCCCCACGGTCATTGAATAAATCACTAGTATTGCAAAGGATGAATTGACAGTTCCCATCAGACAATATACTAGTTCCCATCTTTTGGCAACGGTTAACGGATCTCTTTACGATGAGGAAAAGGATTATTATCGCTGTAATACTGAAAAAGAAGCGGGCAGCAATGTTATACTGGACTATATATTTTATACTGCATTGATAAACCTGATGTTATTGTATTTAAAACAGAAGAACATTCACATGAAAATTTGAATCGTTCAAACTATGTACATTCTCACAAATTTTGTCACTAACGACCCGGGTTTCGCCTTTCGGCATCTTCAGGCATTCAAGTGCACGGACGAACTTGAACCGACGCTTAGCAAATAAAAGTTTCGTGCTTATATAAGATACAAATGCATCACTGAGTCCAAAGCCATTGCTGGCGAAAAGGATGAGCTCATGGGAATGCCAACAGATTCGTGTAGTAAGCAGTTTCAAGAATTATATAATCTGTTTGTCGGCAAAGGTTTTATGATTATATGATTTTATGGTTATATAGGGTATAGAAGAGGAGATGTGGGAAAATTTGTTATTTCGTTCAAAATCGGAAGACTTTGCAACTGTGCTTTATTGATTTCTAAAATTTCTTGGAAAAAGAGCTTATGACTGTCCGTATTTGGGTGTAACATTTTTATCCCTTGTTCCTGATTGAACACGTGTCCTTCCGAAATTAAGTGATTAGCAAAAGTAGACGTGTCTTTTTTCAATCTAAAGGCTGCCATATGTTCTAAAACTCGGATGTTCAATGTTCTTTCTGTTTTGCCGATATAAAACTTTGTACAACAAGAGCATTGCAATCTATAAATCCCGGATTTATTTAAGTAGGAAGGAAATTTTGCCACGGAATTGGTTTATATTTTTTTAAATTTCGAAATCCTGCTGTGAATTTTGGGAATAAATACAATGTGCTCAAATATGCAGTACTTATTCGAAACTAAAAATATATTATCTGATATTTTCAAATAATTACTGCATATTCGACATTTTTTTTAAAAGATTATCTGGACCGATTTCACAGCGAAATCGGTCGATATTTAAAAAAAAAATTCGAATAAGTCTTGCATATTTGGGAATATTGTATTTATTCCCGAAATAAACAGCAGAAATTCTAAATTAAAAAAATTTAAAAAAAAATATGTCAAATGTGCAGTAATTTTTTCGCAGTGTTGAAAAATCGACGCAATAATTTTTTTTTATGAAAATCTGACAGTATAATAGATTTTATTCTGAGCAAAAATTAAATTTTATTATGCCCAAAAGATGATTTAAATTCTGATCGACCAGTCAATCGCAATCTACCAGTTGGACATCCATGCTGTAGCCCTTGTCATGTTTGCCGCTAAGTGCCATGGCTGATGAAATTCACTCCTCTTTAAATGACCACGTCAAAATGCAATGTTCAAAGAACCCGAAGTAGACAACCCTCAGATGAATTCTACTCGACTTGATAAGCACACTTACAAATGCTAGAGGATTTACCTTATTTTTAAGATTCTAGGGCGACAGACAGAGATTATAGATATTTATTTGACTATCAATGTACAGTAGGTAGGTCCTCTATTTATGGTGGTTTCATAATTATGCACATGAGAATTTTTAAGTGAAAATTTTAGTTTGTATCATATATTGATTTTTATGGATTGTTACATAAGAATTAGAAGTTTTATTTTATGATAGATAGTCGAATTGTTAAAGGTGCTTCCCAATTCTCTGAGAAAAAATACCATCCATCAAACTTGAACATAGTCATACTTCAATTTTGGTAATTTACCACTATGAACCGTTTGTGGGGGGAAAGCTGACTAAACAAGAGAAAGACATTATTAGGATCTCAAATGAATTTTATTGTGAAGTCATACAAGTTTGTGACTGATCCATACATATAAGTGGTCGGTCTGTTGATAACTTATGCGTTCTCAACGAAACGCAGACTTGGCTTCATGGGCTTGGCGAGATATTCAGCGAATTCTTGGTAAGGTGTCTTTCCAAGAGGAATGTCCTTCCACAGGTCAGGGGTGAGGAAGGCATAGGTCTTAGCGATGGCTGCATAAGTAGCCTTAGCGAAGTTTCCAAGGGTAGCGGTAGATCCACGGGCTGATGTGTAGCAATCTTCAATACCAGACATCTGTAGAAGCTTCTTGGGGACAGGACCGGATACAATTCCGGTACCACGGGGAGCTGGGATCAAACGTACAGATACAGAGCCGCATTTGCCAGTTACCTTGAAATGAAACAGTAAATGTTTATTAAACACTGAAATATGTAGTAAATGCAAAAAATTGCAATGTACAAGATCAGACGCATAAAGCTGACATCGAGCCGAAGCCCTCCAGTGGAAACCACGAATGAATATAAAATTTTTATCATCATGAAAAATCAGTGTAAAAGTAATGCAGGGTTGTCTAAATTAACCGCTACTCTGGATTTAACAATATTGAGAATTGTCATCAATGACACAACCAGAATTATGAACCATCAAGAATGGCGGTCAAGGTATATGTGACGATGTGCCAAGATATAGCAATGGTATTTGAAGACTATTTACTCTCATCGAGGTGTATAACATAATAAGAATTATATACTAAAAAATAAGGTAAGTGTTATATAGCTAGTCATGGATCATTTCAGCGAAAAACCAACCTCACAAACTAAGCAAAAAAAAAAAACACCAAGATTTAAAATTATTTTTTGAGGGCTTTATAATCACATTAAAATCACACATTAATACGAAGAACACTGATAAATTACGCGAAATACGAAATATTTTTCGCGCGGCCATAATGAATAATGGAGGCTAAGTACTGAAAAATATTTCGTATTACGCATAATTTATCAGTGTTCTTGGTAATAATGTGGTTTTAACGCGATTATCAAAGCTTCAATAAAACATTTAAAATCGTAGAGTTGTTATTAGCTTAGTTTGTGAAGATTTTCACCGTAATAATCCATGACACACTAGCTAGATAACACTTTTACCAAAAATGAGAATCATGATCCAAAACTTCCCCCCTAGGGGTAATAAAAAAAAAATTCGGTAAAATTGTCATACTTCTGAGCACGGACTATGGGGGCGAAAAAAAACGGCACGATTTAAAATATTTTATTGAGGGCTTGATAATCGCGTTAAAACCACGCGTTATAAAGAAGAACACTGATAAATTATACGAAATCTTCGCCTCCATTATTCGTAATGGCCGCGCGCGCGGCAATAGTCAAGGTTACTAAATGACATATTTACCAATTTATTTATCAGTGTTCTTCATAATAATGTGCGATTTTAACATGCTTCCGGGATGCTTCAACGAATATTTTAAATCGTGGCGTTGTTTTTAGCTTAGTCTGTGAAGTTTTTCACCTCAATAGTCCGTGCTCGGAAGTATGGCAATTTTACCAAAAATTCTAACATGTGCTGGCCCTTGAAGAAACCAAATGAAAAACTATGTTTTTAAGAATGTGCGTCCTGGGTTTTTACCATCCATCAAAGGGCGGTGAGTGTTTTAACTAGGTTCATAAGAGCCAGCAACATATCAGAAGTACTTTTAGCACTGTGGGGAAAATGGCACATGTTTTAAAGCAAACTTAAGGTTAAGAAGATAGCGTAAAGGTAATGGAGCAGTAATTACCTTGCAGGGTACTGTGTGAGGTTTACCGATCTTGTTTCCCCAGTATCCTCGACGGACTGGAACAACGGAAAGTTTAGCAAGAATGATGGCACCGCGAATGGCGGTGGCGACTTCCTTACTGCACTTGACACCAAGACCGATGTGTCCCTTGCTGTCTCCAATGGCGACGAAGGCCTTGAAACGTGTGCGCTGTCCAGCACGAGTCTGCTTCTGTACGGGCATGATCTTCAATACTTCATCTTTCAATTCAGTACCACCAATGAAGGTGTCGATGATCTCAGACTCTTTGATTGGCAGAGAGAACAAGTAGATCTCTTCGAGCTTCTTGATCTGTCCATCACGAACTAAGCGTCCCAGCTTGGTAACCGGCACCCACTCTTTCTGGTCTTCCTTTCCGCGTCCACGACCACGGCCTCTACCGCGTCCTCTGCCTCTGGGTCCACCACGGCCTCTATCGCCGCCACGAGCGCCAAAGCCTCCACGGAATCCACCTCGTCCAGCGGCAGGAGCTGCGTCCGCCATTCTGTTGATAAGGAACCATTGAACTAACGCACGAAATGGAAAATGGAATAAATAAAAATAGCAGAATAATCAGACGCATACAGCCGTCACTGAAAAGATTCTCCGGTGGAAACCGCGAATGTTATAAGACGTTATCATCATAAAAAAAAAACGAAAATCTGTGTCGCCACGTGTTCCAACAATGGCGGAATCAATTCAAAAGAACTGGTCTCGAAATTCGGGAAAATGACAAACGGCGGTTAGTTCATCTTATGGTGAAACTATTTTCGGCCTACTGCTAGATGGTACAGATAAATTCAAATAATAAAAACAAAGCGACGAAAGTCGAACTTACGTAGAACGTGTAGATTTAACACGAAATCCGGAAACGGAATGAACGATAGCGAGCGAGAAACGTAATTTATAACATCGGATTGGCTGCGTTCACTGTAACGCTTTCGAATAGGCTATATGGTATGATTAGTTTACAGCCACGTAAATTGTTATTCTCTTAATATTGTTGTTCTATTTTTCTGGCACCTATTTAATAAAATAAAAAAAAAAACATTTTGTTGTTTTTTTTTTAAATATCCAGGTCTAATCGATCTTTTTTTAAATATTTTTTTTAGCACTAAGTAAAATTTTCAAGGTAAGTAGCCTAAAAAAATAATAAAGTCACATAATAAAAACAACATAACCTCTCACTGAAATCTGACAGAAACAAATATTTGTAAAATAGCACAATTGAAACATTAAATTGCTAAAAATGTTGAAAACAATAAGTAGAAATAATTTTATGAAAATTCTCTGTAACCAATATGCGTCTTCTTCTTCTTCAAAACCACGTAGCTCTGAAAGTGGTAATAAAGATAAGATAGTCAAAAAAAGATCATTTACCGACGTTATAATAACATTAATATCAAACGAAAAGGATGTGTCAGTTACGAGCTTAGCGGAAGCTCAAAGAATGTCCAAGAAAAATGAATTAAAACTAGTGAAAATCTTAGATGTTGATACAAAGACACAGCGCCCAGTATATAAGTAAGTATTTTGTTGTTGGTCCATTACATCAACAAAGTATACTCAATGAAATAACAAACCAACGTTATTTTGCTCTATAATATTGGCCTTCTATCTAGTTTGGATCCCAACTATTTTTTTAATACAACTTTTTGAAATGGAAACCCAACTCTGATTTACTCTAGCAAAAGCTAATATTAGATAACATTAAAATAAAAAACAAAAGCCTTCTTACAGTAAATATTTGATGTTTCACATAATCCAATGTTTACTTTGGTTAAAGTTGCAAAATTTCTGGTAAATATGCTCTACAACATGCTACTGTTTTTCTCCTCGAATATTAGCTAAACCCCTCAACTCATTATTATCATTATTTGTTTGCTTTATTTCGATTCTACACCCCCCTCCTTGCTCCTCTTAAAAGGAAAAAAACCCAAACTCCATTTTGTAATTTCATAATTTTAAAATGTTAGAATCAATCTTGCTTCATTACTTAAGCAAACTGTGTGATAGTAAGTCTGAAGATGCCTCTGAAAAAGGCGAAACACGTGTCACAGTTAGTAACACGATACGTGGAATAATCAAAGTTAATTTAAACATAGTAGCATGCTGTACTGACCAGAACTGAAGAACACTGCCATGTCATGGAAAGAAGCAAAACCATTGGCAGGCTAAAGAAAATCAGGAGACAATTCATGATAGCCATATACTCGACATGTACATTGTATGGTCCAAAAGTAGAAAAAACAATGATTATCTTATTTTAATAATTAAAACACTCAAACTTGCTCCACATTATGTATTTTAGATTTATGTCAGTTTCAAAGAAACCCGCCCTAGTCTTAAATAAATAATGTGGAATTACTGTGTTTTTTATTTTTTAATGTAATGCCTTCCCACCAAGAATTGAAAATAAGACGGCGAACACCACAAAAGTAATTATTTTATTATAATTTAAAATCTTCATTACAGGTTGATGACTGGTGCAGACTACTATATTGAAGATCTCAAAAGAAGAGAGGAGAAAAGAGAATTAAGAAATAATGATACTTCAATTAAAGGGGAAAAATTATTACCTATCACTGCTAAGATTGGCGAGAATGATTTA
This sequence comes from Himalopsyche tibetana, assembly GCA_030503985.1. Lineage (NCBI taxonomy): Eukaryota > Metazoa > Arthropoda > Insecta > Trichoptera > Rhyacophilidae > Himalopsyche > Himalopsyche tibetana. The sequence goes on from JAPJYX010000005.1 coordinate 28,938,561, forward strand.
CGAACTCGAATAAAGAACGTTTCTAAATGGTTATCTAAACGTTACGAGGTCAGAGTGGTAATAAGCGGTAGTGCTGAAGATACTCCTAAAATGGTATATATTCCTACCTTTTCCTGATTTATAATTTGTTGATAACTTTTGCCATTTTCATATTTATTTCTTAATTTTTTAAATATTTGTAATCTTTCTTTATTTGTTTAAATTGCCAACTTCGTCTTCGCTAAGATTATTTTACTTAGGATGCCAAAATATTTATTATAAAAGAAAATAACTTTTCTTAATATTCAACATGTGCACATTAATTTTATTTTCTTAAAAAATAAAACACTTTTTGATGCTTGTTCCATTACTACATTATCATCACTTTTATTAAGAGTTAACATTAAGAGTTTTATAATAAAACTCTTGACAAAACTCTTAACAAAAAAGAAATATTATTAAATAATTCTCTTAATAGCACAGGTGGTTCCCCGTTACTCAAATTGTTTCCAATTAATAGAGTAATCACAAACCTAGCTGATTGATTGCAGCTCATTAGTTTAATAGTTTGTAATGTTTAACGTCATTAGTAGTATGATTAAATTTGTTTGCACTGTTTCGATTTTATTATCCCCTCTTTGCTTCCCTTAAAAAGGAAAAATCCCAATCTGATTGATTACAACTCATTAGTATCATTATCTGTTTGTTTTATTTCGATTCTACCCCTCCTTGCTCCTTTTAAAAGGAAAAAAACCCAAACCTCCATTTTGTAATTTTATAATTTTAAAATGTTAGAATCAATCTTGCTTCATTACTTAAGCAAACTTTGCTATAGTAAGTCTGAAGATGTCTCTGAAAGAGGCGAAACACGTGTCACAGTTAGTAACACAATACGTGGAATAATCAAAGTTAATTTAAATTTTCTATTAGATAATGGTATTGTCATTCAGTAACCTCGTCCATGAGCAACTTTATTCTAGCATCGTATTGTTTTATTTTCATATTAACTGATTTAACGTGTTCTTACCATTTTAGGAAACTTTATATACTAAATTTGAAAAAGACATCGGAGATGCTGGTAAATTTATGCAAAAAAGGTTCAAGGGTTCAGAAATGAAATTTCAAATTTCTCCCATTATACCAAAACACGAAAGCGCTACACCAATCTCTCTGAGTGAACCTCAAAAAAGAGAAATTCACACACGCAGTGGCTCCAGGGAATTGTGACTAGAAAAGAATATCTTGACATGTTTTACAGGACTTCTTACTGTTTTCCTTTTGACAAAGTATAGCTATCTGTACTATTGCAAAAGCCAAAATCTGAAAAAAGAATCACGATCAGTTTCAAAATTTCCATGACTTGTGCAGTAGTGTATTTTTTTACTATAATATAATGCATTTTCACCAAGAATTGACAGTGAATCCTTTAAAAGTTATATTAAATGACTGGCTGGGAAGTTTTGCTTTTTGCTACCATCACAAAAAATAGAATGATAAAGTTAACTTTAAAATTAATTGTAGTTCACTAATATACACTTTTGAGTTCGCATGAAGCATTGTAATTTATGTCAACATGTCATCATTTTTTTAAAATTATTTAATCCATGTCCGCTCCAAATTTTGAGCATATGGCCACTTAATAGAGGTATCTCAACATTTTTTTTCTATTAGAACTGCTTGTTGCCTACAAACAGAAAATTTATTGAAATGCTGTTCGTACAAGGATTCGAACCTGTGTGGTCCGGCATGGAAGGCAACGACGTTGACCACTGTGCCATGAAGCTGACATGACCTGATTAGTTTTGAATAAACACTTAATTCTTGTTATCATTTGCATTGGATTATCAGTCCATCAGTTTTGGAAGGTCCTTTAAATATTTGTAATAAATAATTAAAATGGAGAATGTCAAAGTAGATCATATTTCACCTGCCAATTACCTCTACCTCAATCACTTTATCAATTTTCACAGGAATAGTTGAAGGTTGAATCAATTCAATATTTTGTCCCATAAATTTTAAAAAGTAGGAGTAAGTAACATGTCTAAGTATTGTAGCAACTCATTTGGAAAGTAAAGCCAATGTTATCCTTTGCATAGCTGTTATCTAAAGTTGTTATTATATTTTCATAACATCAAAAATATTGTCACTTACGATATATGTATAATATTCAATATTATTGTTTTTTTGTTATTCTAACACTCTCTGTTTCTTTCGTTTTAAAGTTTACAGAATATATGGTGCCACTTTAGCGTGAGGTCTACCTTAAATTGCAGTCTTTTGATATGTATTCATTCGTTTTAATCGCATAGCAACAGACTGTTATATTTTTAAATAAATGGTTGTAACAAATTAAATTTTACTCATATAATATTATTATTATAATGATTTGCATGCTTATGTTTTTAAAAAATGCCAAAAACAAATCATTTTCCTCGCTCTTTCTTCACCACTTTCCAACAAATGTGATTGAGTTGTTATTAAAACAAATCAATTGGAATACCTCTCATTTTCTTTAGGTTAGGCTGTATAAATAAAATTTATTAATATCAGTAGACCTCACGCAAAAGTGGCACTTACCCTTTACTTAAGTGCATAGTAATGTTAAGTTTAAAATGTAATAAAAATATTATTTCTTATTAAATTATTTTAACAAAACTTCAGTGTTTATTTACTTTTTATTTGGAAACTTTCCCAAATAAAAATGTCCCCCTTTTCTGTAATGCAGCGATTTCCAACCTGGGAGGCGTGAACAGTCCAAAATATTTATTTAGCCTTTGAAACGTGTGTTTATTGCAGGAAATAAAGGATGGGGAGGTGCGAAGACATTTTTTTCTTCAAAGAGAGGCACAGTAACATAAAGGTTGGAAACCACTGCTATAATGATTTAGTTTTCAAAATAAATATTAAGAAAAAAACATTTTTTTTTCTCATCTACAATGAATTAATTAATGGCACATGAATTTTATGAAAATCTAATCGTAAATATGTTATATATAACTAAAGATACTTTTTTAATATTGCCAATGGATTTGGTTTGTGTGGAAATTCATTTTTATTTAAAATTACTTTTGAAGACATAGTTATTTAATCGATTATGTAACAAATTGTAACGGCAAATGAAATTTAAAATTTATAAAATTAAATTTACAATCAGCTTATCTTTGTTATTCCACAAATTTTAAAACGGTTCCCTTTCTTACTTTGCTTGAACTTTTATTTATTTTTAACTAGGTACTATGATTGTTCAGAAAATTTCAAGTAAAGAAATTTAGCAAGGACTCATTGTAAGACAATTTCACAGACTCTTTGAAATACTGAAAGTAGACAAAAACAAGTTAATTCATTGTGATTACTCTCCTGGTCCCGTTTTCAAGAAGAGAAAAAAATTGCTATTAATAATATACCTATAACAAATTGATTTGTAAAATTAATTTTTATTTTGAAGAATGCAATCTTTGATGTTAAAAAACACAGTCATAGTAGGCATAACTGATCCGATGTAATGTTTAATTATTGAAAAAATTGATACAAAAGAATTATTAAAAACATATCGATTTGTGGCTTATTTGTTCAGCTACTGTATAGCTTGTTTTGAACCTACATCTTCCAATACGGAAAGGTCTATTTGTTTTCATTGAAAAACTCTAATTTTACCTATATTATATCTGTATGTATACTTTATGTTACAGTATAACAAATATATTAAGAAATATCCACACTCTCTCTGACTCTCTCTCAGGTAGTAACACCACTGCTCAAGTGTCAACTAAATTCTGTGGATTTGTCGCTTTTTTGAGCCGGCTGTGAATTCACACGTGTATATTTAAATTAATTAAGAAAAAGATCTCTTCTTCCAGTCAACAATATGGTACGTTAATTTGCTCGTTTATTTTTTTTCCGTTCACACTTTACTTTCATGTCTTCTAAAATCTCACGAACAACTTATAATTTCTGATTCAATGGTTAAGTCAGCAATTTTATTTATCTTATTAACAAATATTATATACTGTTTCTTAAACATATTTTTTCTGTATCCAACGTTATATTTATTTAGTTAATAAGTCTATTCGAATCTGTCGATATATTATTCAAAAGCATGTCTCGAAGTTTGACTTGTAACATGCATAACACGAATTACTAAATTGTAACATATTTTATTAATTTTAATATTTATTATTTATTAATAGAAATAAAACCTGTTATGAACATATACACCAATATTAATACAATAAACACAAAATATAATACAATATAAAGTGTACATAAACATGTTTAAAGAATAAAAAACAATTTACTATATGGGTAATCTTTAACAACGACGTCGTGAAGCATTTGACGTTTAATCGAAATTGGCCTTCGTGTCAGTGCCGCCAATACAGACATGAAAAAAAAAAGAAATTGTGAACTATTTTTTTGAATTAATTATACAAATCTAACGTTATGTTCTCTGATTACTTACTGTCAGAATAAATGAAAAAAAAACAAATGTATATTCAATCTTATCTTAACTAAGATGTATAATTAGTTATTAATTGATTTGGCATTTACTTGGTAGAACTCCATTTATAACAGATTAAAAATAACAAAGTATTTCAGTTCTACAGTTTTTAATAATTTTATTCGTTGATAGCTATTTCGGCTTGCGCCATCGTCAGAACTAACTAGTTCTAACTCTAACTAACTCTAAGTCTAACTAAATAGTTCTGACGATGGCGCAAGCCGAAATAGCTATCAACGAATAAAATTATGGTAAAAGTAGGCGGCGCCGCCATAATGGAAAACAGAGGCGATGTACTGAAAAATATTTCGTATTTCGCATAATTTATCAGTGTTCTTCGTAATAATGTGTGGTTTTAACGCGATTATAAAGCTCTCAAAAAATAACTTTAAATCGTGACGTTGTTTTTAGCTTAGTTTGTGAAGTTTATCGCCGTAATAATACATGACGAGCTATACTCTATAATTACCAAAATTATTAAAAACTGTAGAACTAAAATACTTTGTTATTTTTAATCTGTTATAATTAGTTACACTTATATATTTACTAAGAAGTTATACTGGAAAGAGTTGTTAATCAGTTGTACAACCACTCTTTTCGAGAGAGTTAGGACATGTAATTACTTAATTGCACTCAGTATGCCCCATTTTTTAAATTGGGTGGGCGAGAGGGGATGGAAGACGTGGATGCTTTTAAACACAAATCCATAAATGTATTGAAAAATCACTTTGTGAAAGTTTCCCTCGTGGGAAGCAAATCTGCAGACACTGCAACTGAAGAAGAACATGTTGATTATTATTTTTATATTGCATTAAAATTGACTTAACTCTGTAATAAATGTGACATTACTTTTGTTGGATTGTTCTTAGGCTGCCCTAGACCGGAAAGGGACATTCAAAGTCGAATATTTGCAATGCATCGAAAAAGAAGTCCAGTCAAGATGGGAAAAAGAAAAGATATATGAAGAAGATGCTCCAGTGACCGTGGACAATTCCAAAAAAGAAAAGTTCCTCTGCACTTTCCCATTTCCTTATATGAACGGACGACTGCATTTGGGACACACTTTTTCCTTATCAAAGTGCGAGGTAAGCATCAGTGTAACACTTGTATATTTGGGTATTGTATGAAAATAGAATGTACTAAAGTGGAAGACCAGATGTAGCTTAAATCATTACTTTGGATGCCAGTCATTTTTAAATGTACAGTCTATTAGAGTATTCTGCAACCGCTGTGTCACAGCAAACTGATGCGCTGCGAGGTGATACTAGGTGTGCCGTGGCGCATTAGTTCATTGTAAAAAAATAAATAATGGGTCTCTTATTTCAAATACTGATATTTAATTCTTTTATTATGGGTATTACCAAATATAAAGCGTAACCAGTGTTTACTCCTTTTATATAATGTATTTTATCTTGTGATTTGCCACAGAAATCTGTTTAATATTTTAATTATTTAATAAATCATGTTTTACTATTTTTTCAGTTTGCCATGAGGTATAATCGTCTAAAAGGAAAGAAATGCTTATTCCCTTTCGGATTTCACTGCACCGGCATGCCAATCAAAGCCTGCGCTGACAAATTAAAGAGAGAAATAGAGACCTACGGTTGTCCTCCAGTGTTCCCCGAAGAGGATGATTCTTCACCAGTCGTCGAAAGGGACGATGTAGTGATGAAAGACAAAAGTAAAGGGAAAAAGAGCAAAGCTGTGGCCAAGGCCGGAACTGCCAAATACCAATGGCAAATCATGCAAAGCTTAGGCTTATCTGATGATGAAATCAAACCATTTGCTGATGCTTCGTATTGGTTGGATTACTTTCCTCCGTTAGCTGTCAAAGATCTTCTCAGCATCGGAGTACATGTGAGACTCTTCATTTCTTTTTTAAATTTAATATCACATCATCCTTGGTTGTAATAATAACTGTAAAATATTTATTTAAATTTCCTTAATATCGAGAAAGGGCATTTGATAGAACTTTTAAATCGTATTTTTTTTACATGTCCATATATTTTGCTACAACATCAGTGGTTTTTAACACTAATGCCTTTATATTCATAATTCAAATACTATGCTTATATTATTACACCATGTCCAAGAAATATTGAATAAATTCATCTATATTTTGATACTACAATTATCTATGTTACATAAAATATTGAGGCTAGAGGCTTTATCCTAAACCATCAAATTGTTTATGTGCAGTTTATTCAGAACCAACAGTTTGTTATTTATGAATATCTGCCAGTATGGTGAAAATATATTGATTTGAATATAAATTTATTGAATGTCATTACAATGAATTCATGCTATTTATAAAGTATTCACTTAAATTTAAAAAACAATAGTGGGTCTTTTAAAGAAATGTACTTGGTAAACGATATAGTTTTAAAAATCATTCATCACTCAAAAATGAGCTATTTATGAAGTTCTTCGGTTTTAATTTTTAAAATGTATATAGGTAGACTGGAGACGCACCTTTATCACCACAGACGCCAATCCATTCTTTGATTCATTTGTGCGTTGGCAATTCGTACACTTGAAAAATCGAAATAAAGTGCAATATGGTAAAAGATATACTATATATTCACCACTCGACGGACAACCTTGTATGGACCACGATAGAAGCTCGGGAGAAGGAGTGGGACCGCAGGAATATACGCTCGTCAAAATGCAACTCGTTAAACCGTATCCCAAACAGCTAAGGTAAACAATCTGAAATTATCGTTATGCTATCCCAATTTTGAACGTATATTTATTATTTCTTCTTTTCGCTTTGTGCAGTCTTCTAAAGGTTGACGGCCAAATCACAATTCATTTCTACGCCAAAAGACTAAGGAGGTAGAGAATAGACTAAGAGAATCTTTTTTGAAGTACTCATCTCCTGTCATCTATTTTCCCTTGCTTTATGAGTTTGAGTTATTTGTATTTCTCTGTCATTGATAATCGGTTTCAATTTATTTCAGTGCCGCTGGCGGTAAAGACGTTTTCTTAGTGGCCGCCACTCTGCGTCCTGAAACAATGTACGGACAGACTAACTGTTGGGTCAGACCCGATATGTCATACATAGCATTCAACACTACTAAAAATGATGTGTACATTTGTACCGCAAGGTCTGCTCGTAATATGTCCTATCAAGGATTCACAGTCGTCGAAGGAAAGGTCGACGTTATTGCAAAACTGACCGGCCAGGATATTCTAGGGCTCCCTTTGAAATCTCCTCTGACTTCTCATTCTATTATTTACACTCTTCCCATGCTGACGATCAAAGAAGATAAAGGGACCGGCGTCGTGACCAGCGTCCCCTCAGATTCTCCAGACGATTACGCTGCTCTCGTCGACTTGAAAAAGAAGCAGCCGTTCAGAGAAAAGTACGGTATCAAAGATGAAATGGTTTTACCGTTTGAACCGATTCCGATTATAGACGTTCCGGAGTTCGGAAATCTCTCAGCTGTTGCGGCTTACGATATGCTCAAAATCCAAAGCCAAAATGATAAAGATAAACTACTAGAAGCCAAGGAGATGGTCTACTTGAAAGGATTTTACGACGGCGTAATGCTAGTTGGCGAATTCAAAGGGAAGAAAATCCAAGATGTTAAGAAAGATTTGCAAAAGAAGCTTATCGACAGCTCAGAGGCTGTCATATATTACGAACCCGAAAAACTAATAGTGTCTCGTTCGAGTGACGAGTGTGTCGTAGCTCTCTGCGATCAATGGTATTTAGATTACGGTGAAGCAGTATGGAAAACTCAGGCAGAAAAATCATTAGAAAATATGAATACTTATCACGATGAAGTGAGGAGGAACTTTACCGCATCGTTGAATTGGCTTCATGAGCATGCGTGTTCGAGAACTTATGGCTTAGGTTTGTGATTTTTTATTAATTTTTAAAATACCAAATTCAGCTTGTTTTATAAACTAAATAAGAAAATTTCTAAAAAGAGAGATAAGGTCCTTAAATATTCCATCGAATATTTAACCCTTCATGGTCCGCAACCTGAAGTTGATTTTCAGTCCCTGGCAATGTTCCTTCTAATCCGCGCAGGAGTTTGAAAACCCCCGCACATTCTTCCCGGTTGGCCAATTACATAATAATTATTAAAATTGAAATAATTCTCTCTCGTTTTGTTAAAACATGTGTTGAGGATTGTAAAGGCGGCAGATCAAAATTTCTCTATTGTTCGAAATGACACAGATGTTTTTATCCAAAATCTTCAATACATCTCGTGTTGCTGATAAATTCTGAGAATATATTGCAATACAGTTTTTAAAACATCAAGAATTTTGTTTTAGGTACCAAGCTTCCGTGGGATGAGCAATGGCTCATAGAATCCTTGTCCGATTCCACAATTTACATGGCGTATTATACCGTCGCCCATCTGCTGCAGGGAAATTCATTTAAAGGCGACAAGCCTAATACTTTCAATATCACATCCGACCAAATGACATCGGACGTCTGGGATTACATTTTCTTCAACGACACTCCGTATCCATCGAAAACTAAAATTAAAAAAGAAGCGCTGACTACTATGAAGCGGGAATTCAATTTTTGGTTAGTAAAACAATTAAACTTTGCATACATCAATTGTCCAGTTCATTTAGTCCGATAATTCATAAAAATCGAAATTGGAGTTAAATATGCAGTTATGTGTAAAATTTTGAATTGATTATTATAATATCTTCTAGTTTTTCATAAGTAGATTGAATCACAAAAAACTATCTTTCTGCTCACCTGAGATATTTCTAAAACAAAAATGAAACACCATTTTAATACCTTCCTCTTTACATCACAATAGAAATTCTTTTGTCTCATACGAAATACTTTATTAGTATTTACAGCATTACAGTATTTGTTGCAGTGTCAATGAATTATATGATTTATTTTAGGTATCCTGTTGACCTTCGAGTGTCCGGTAAAGACTTGATCCAAAATCATCTGACCTATTATATTTACAATCACTGCGCCATCTGGCCCAAGCAGGAGAATATGTGGCCGCAGTCCATCCGAGCCAACGGACATCTCTTGCTTAACTCTTCTAAAATGTCAAAATCTGAAGGAAACTTTTTGACCTTGAGTGATGCGGTCAAGAAGTTTAGTGCCGACGGCATGAGACTCTGTTTAGCTGATTCCGGAGATACAGTCGAAGACGCTAATTTCATTGAAAGCATGGCTGATGCCGGTATCTTGAGGCTTTATACATTCATTGAATGGGTTAAAGAAACTTTGGCAGCAAAGGAAACTCTACGAAAAGGTTGGTTTTAGTTTTTTTCCATCGTGGACAAGCTGTTTTAACATATATCTTTTCTTTTTCATTTCACTAATACTTTTTTTACAATCGACTTGATGACAATTTACTACATTCAAGAAATATACACTTACTCCTATACAAATGCATAAATTTTCACTGCAGCACAGCTTTGTTTGGGGCGTTAAATTTTAAACCTGTCAAATAAAGAATGGCACAAAATTTAACACAGTTACTTATAGCAGAATATTTGAATACGGTTTTCTATAATAACATTTTAACAGTCGACAATAAATAATTATTTCCATACTCCAGGAAACGCTAGCACTTTCCATGACAAAGTGTTCATCAGCGAAATCAACATGAAAATCCAAGAGACGGAGGAGAACTACCAAAAGATGTTATTCAAAGAGGCGTTGAGGACGGGATTCTTCGAATTTCAAGCCGCAAGAGACAAATACAGGGAGCTCTGCGGCTCTGACGGCATGAACCTTGATGTTATTCTGAGGTTCATTAAGACGCAAGCTCTTCTGATGTCTCCTATTTGTCCACACGTCGCTGAACATGTTTGGGCACTCCTAGGAAATGTAAGATACTTTTTGATTTCGCATAATAAGCAGGTAGGCATATTTGCTGAAAATAACATAAACGCATCTAAACTTTTCGTATTTCGTAACTAAAATGTCCTAGCTGGACAAAGTGGAAGATGCAAGTCCCAGGATCCTACAGCAGGACAGTTTTTTTGATAATATCACTTAAGGTTTCACTGTTAATTCGTGGTGGTAAGGTATTATATTGTATTTAAAATATTATATGTATTGACCTTATTCCGCATAATTTACTTAAGATCAGTACCGGACTCACGATTCAAATCTCAGTTTAACCGTTAGAGTGCTATGCAGAACTATCGCGCTGTAAGAGGTTGTCATGAAAAGTGCGACACGGTGTACTGTGACAATATGTATTTTTAGCTCTAGTCAGGATGACATGATATCTTAATAAATATTTATTAGCTAAAAGTAAAATATTTAATTTATCTTTCAGAAAAATAGCATTCTTCGTGAGCTTTGGCCTGCTGCCGGTGCAATCAGCGAATTGGAAATCAAAGCGAGTTGCTATTTGATGGAAGCAGCGCATTCATTCAGGATATTTTTGAAAAGCCATTTGACTGTAAAGAAGCCAAAGGGCAAAGGTGATACGGCTGTTATTCCTGAAAAACCTGACAAAGCAATTATTTGGGTTGCTAAAACTTTCCCTCCTTGGCAGAGTGCAGTTCTTACTACTATGAAGAAAATGTGTGATGTATGATCATTTTTGTTTCTTGAGCAAAATACACCTGTAGTCTTATGTTATATGTAACTGATCATCCATCTAAAAAAAATACTCCAGTACTTAAAAAAAAAATCTTACATATATTAATTGATAGTTTAGCACGCTAAATAAATTTGGAAATTTAATTTTCGTTATTGTTTTTCATAGGTCAACAAAGTATTGCCAGAAAATAAAGTATTATCTGCTGAATTTGGGAAAATGGAAGAATTGAAAAAGTATATGAAGCGAGTGATGCCGTTTGTGCAAGCGACCAGGGACCAAATTGATAAAATCGGAATGCAGGCGCTATCTCTTACCATGGAATTTGATGAAGCGCAAATACTCAAGGAAAATTCTTCATATTTGTCCAACACGCTTGATGTAAGTATTTTATGAATGATCCCACCTAACATTTTCTTGGCAGTACAACCGAGTGTGAGTATTGACTTCTGAAAAATCCATCCTGAACAGCCTTCCCTGGCTTCAACTACTCCAAAGTCTTACTTGACGCCATCGGTCCATCTTTTACGAGACTGATCATGTCTTTGTTTGCCTTCCACTCATAGTTAATAGTTTATATTCGATATTTTTACCATTAGAGTTCCTATGGTGTGCATTCACATAACAAAAGTTTTGTTATGTCAACCATTCCGCTAAATACCAATAGTATCGAGCTGATGTTTATTGTAATCTTCAATGATACCTCAATAAATGCAATGTAAATATTACGCAAATTTTTCTGGGGTCACTTTGTATTCCGGCGCTCCTCGATCCGATTTTTGACGTTATGTTACCTAAGTGTTAAAGAGAGGACCGGTTTTGCTTGTCTATTTACATATTTTTTAACGTCTACTATTCATTTTACGATATGCGGAAATTAAAATACCTTGTATTATTAATTCATTTGATCTGCAAGACTACGTTGTCAGGTTAAAAAAAACAAAAATGTGACATTACATTGCCTTTTCAATTGTTAAACATGTATAAATACTTATCATCTGTTTACAGTTGGATGAAGTGGAAGTAAAATACACTGATGAATCACAAGATAAGAGCAGGGAAGATTGCTGTCCAGGTCAGCCGCATATTTCATTCTTCGTTTCACCCGGAGTGAAACTGGAATGCATCAACCCAACACCGATGAGCGGTCTCTTCACCAAAGAAATTTTGGTCTCTGCCGGCGACACGGTTGGAAAGGTCATTTCAAAGTTGACCAAAGATTTGAAAGCTCTTAAAGGTATAGTTATGAAGTCTTTCATTATCTATTAGTAATTTAATGTATTGGAATCCCAGTATGGAGGTTTTCATAAATTGTTTTTTTATGGATTTGTGCTCAAGGCATGTGTGTCTAAGAATTCCACCCCACCTATCTGTCCCTAAAAGAGACAGAGCGTAGTGAGTGCGATTATCAAAATACTAGTCTTGTGCTAGCCTAACAATATCTTTACTGTCTATGAAAACGAGATTGAACGACTTAATAACGAAAGTTCTCATACAATCACTGCTATTGAGATACTCCATTAGGAGTCAATTTGCTTTCACATTGGGAGTGTACATAGTTGAAACAAAACATAATTTTTATGACTATTCTAGACTGTAGTTTTCTTATTTAACCTTTGATTGACGTCTGTATTTCCTCTATTTTAAGATGTGCCATTATTTTTAAATACCAATAACTTTAAAACTTTGTTCTATCAAAGATGTCTATACAATGACAATATTATGAACTATTTAAGTAAGTATGTAAATAATATACATACATACTTTTTTACCATTAGCCTGAAACTTCATCAGATTTAATGCTGATTATTCTGGATCATTAACTCTTAGAAGTCCTATGTCGAGCTGGACTCGACATTACAGATTTGGCAATGTTTTTTTATTTACTGATTTTTTTAATAATATAAGTTTTTTTTTCATCCAAATATTACCAATACGCATTGTGCGCAAGATAAATTTTGCTATACTGAAACATTCAAAATGTTTTTTATTATAATTATACGATAATAAATTAATTAAAGACGAATTAATGTGAAAACATATTTCAATTAAAGACTGCAAAGGGTTAAGAGAAATCCCAAAATAAATCTTGGATTTTGGACACTGATTGTTAGGATGCACACTGAATTCAGTAGTTCCGGAATAAGTAAACGCATGTGTCTTATCAAGGAAATACAGAATATATCACATTCAAAGATGAAGATGTGCATTTTTATTTGTTGATTGACGAGAAATGTAAATTACAACTGTAAACTAAATTGCCAAGTCAATTTGCTATGGTGGAAAGAATATAAATTTCAAAATAGAATTAAAACAATTTTAATATTTTATGAAAAACAAATTCAGTTGGGGATCATAAAAAAATGTATATTAGGGATTAGTTATATAAAAAATATGGTAGAAACACAGAGCATTAACTGGGTCACTAAAATATATAACAATGCTACTTATAGGGCAAACACTGTCAACCTGTGAAATAACTATGTTATCAATTTTAATTTTATTTTTAAAAATGAACTTCCGTAAAATTACTGCCGAATCCATCGAGAATTTTAACTATGTTATTTAATATATAGATTTGTGTTCTTATAAACTGTCATCCATTATTTTCAGATTCAAACCAAGTCAAGCTTTGGAGATATTCAGATCCTGAAATGGGGCCACGCAAGATACCCTCTTTCGATAGTCCCTTGAAGGATTTGGTAATCTTAGATGTAAAAACTCTACTTACAGTTGATATAGAGAAGAGTACAATAACTATCAACGAAAGCGGGAAGAATATTAATTTGGGTTCAAAAATTGTTTATACATATGCCTTGTAACATAATAGTTGAAATGATTTTTTTATTAAGGAATGAAATATATTTATTACCTTTTATATAAGATTACAGTGTCGTTCTTACTTGTTAATTGCAGTTGTGCAGAAGCTTGGCTGAGCTACTTAAGTGTAGTATTTTTCTGAAATGAAATACTGAATTTTATGGCAAATAAATTCTTACAAATTGTCTGTGTTCACAAATGTTACGCCAAGTGTAACATATCTGTTTTCTAGCGGTTTACAAAACTTACTGTTTATTTTAGTTATATAATATCACTTTCACATTGTATGATGCACATTGTCTTTCTCATGTTGATATTTATTGTTTTTCATATGGTGAATAAAATATAATGTTTATCGAAATATTTAAACTTCAATGCTTTTCAATTAAAATAAACCACCCTTACCAAAATGTTACTGAATTGCGAAATACAATTTATTACTTGGGCTGTATTCAGAAAATTACATTCGAAAGTATTGCAACTCACAAGATGCGGTATTAATTTGCTAATTACAATCCAGAAATGCCAAATGTATTTGTTTGCACATTTCCAATTACTTTACTGCGATAACTTTGTTGACGTCCAGTTGGGGACTGTTACTCTTAACCCTACATTCATAGATTCTGAATTACGGTTGATTCTATCAAATGGATAGCAGAATGAGCCAGCAGATGACAGATGATGATATAGATATAAAAATTGTTTTTTTGTTGTGAAAAACATTTCTAGTGACTGAAAAATAAAATTCTAACAGTCAAGTTTTTTTGGATTAAATAAAATATGGGAACAGTTGTAATCTTTATAAAAATCAAGTTATTTACGTAAAATCGGTGAACTTTTGTTATTATAAATGGACATCAAAACAGAACATATTTTTGGGGTGCTGTGCACGTTCAGATCACGAATCTAGGAAAAACATCATTTCATCAAATGACTCGGAGCAAAATTCAGATTCAAGCAAAATACAATACGGTTGTTCAAAAAATCGCGAATGATTATATTTCGCAACTGACAGTGATAGCAGCGAATAACTAAGTGAATACAATTATGCATGTATACATATTATGTATCTGATTTTCATTGTATTTTTATAATCAACAAAGAAATTAAATTTTATATATAAAAAAAAGAAGATTGCCTGAATTTGAAGAACAAATTTTGATTTTTCATACATTTTTGTTACTTTTTTACGCTATATTTTGATTTTTGGAACCAATCTATTAAATTATATAAAAGTGAGGTTTTTTTTATGCTATTTTTTTATATGCGCCACTTTCTGGAACCAATGTATCGCGTAAAAAAAGGATTGGGTTTATATCTAACGTTGATAGCAATATGGATTTTTCCGGTTCCTCCTATGAATAAAAAACCAACTGCAGATACATATTGATAATCGACCTCTGTAATCTAGTAATAGGAGCTTTTACCCCAACAATTGGAGTCTGGGCTTAAATCCCGGTTAGTTAAAAAAAAATCAATTTCACATCCAAGGTCTTGGGCATGGGTGTTTGTGACGTCTTTCTACTCAAGTTGATCTTGAGTGATTTAAATATTTCAAAATACTTTCTTCTTTAAATTTGTTTTGTTTATTAAAATAACATATTGTATGTGCAATGCAATGTCTGTTAACAACCTGGCTTAGAGCAATAAAGGGATTCTTGACACCTTACAGTTTAAAAATACCACTGTACATACAAGTGCATATATTTTTTCATAACCTGTTCAAACAGTTTTAAATGTTCGGTTGAACAACTCAGTGCTTTAATTTTAACAGGTGTGAAAAATTTCGTCACAATTGTAGATAGATACATCAAACAATAGATTGTCCCCAGACTATTGCGAACCGCCTGTATAAACAAGATAAAATCACCATTTTTTTGATCATGCCAGAACCATAGACCATTTCTCAATTATATATCACATACAAGATTTTTCTGGTAAAATACGTAGAAATTGATTGTTCACTTTTTCCAAGTGATTCCTGCACATTTTGTTTGATATGTAGACGCATAAATAAATCAATGCAGATATCAACAGAATACACCTAACATATTCCGTGTGTATTCACGCCATTGAAACTGATAAATTATGTTCTTTCTTGTGATGAGTTAGTAAACTATTGCTCAGAAGCAAAATTTGCTGAAAGATAATAAATAAATGTTTATTCAATCATCTTCATTCCCTAAATAAAATTTATATTGTACTTTTCCTCAGATAGAAAACATATCTACAAGAGTTCCAGGTTTCAAATGAGTATATTTTGCAAGTTATTCCAGGAACCTCTAACGAAATGCTGTTAAAGAAAGTATTGCTGCTGAAATTTGACGATGATCAATGAGATAGGATAAGAAAACAATAGTGTTGTATGTAAAAAGAACTTATGTTTATTTGTCAAAAGTATTAACAACACTATCATACTTAAACATAGAAACAAAGTCAACGAAAAAATAAAAAATGAGGCATGATAGCAACTGCTATATATTTTATAATAATGGAACAATTTCAGTTTCAGATATAATAAAAGAAACAGTAAGTTGGTAACAATAATTGTAATACTTAGGCCATTGTAATACTCCCACACAAGTGCAATCTGCAACACACGAAAACGTGTATGTGTATTATTCTACCTTAACTCGATGTTAAACACTTAGACGAAATTAATTCAAAACCCATGCTTGCATGATAGGTGATATTGCATAGTTTTAAATTCTACTTGATGTGTGCAACCTGGCTAAAGGAACATCAAGATATCAGTCAATAAAAAGAATATAAAATAACATTGATGAAATCATAGGAACAATACATAACTAATATAGTCATATTTTTGTGAAATGAAAAATTCAAATCTCAGTCTAGAATAAACATAAACATTAAGTTAATGAAAATTCACTTCTTTCACTGGTTTTGTATTCCATGAAGTGGCAAAAATTTATTAATTACAAAATGTTCAGATTAAGAGTCCAAAGAAAACAGTCACAGGACTTCAAATGATGTATTTGTGTATATCGTCATTGCACTTTCAAAATCTGCCATGTGTTTTTTTTCAAAAGATGTTAAAATACAGTGCGAATTACAATGTCGGTCCTCGACAAAATCGACATACTTGTAAAGCAATTCTAGAACACCTTATATCATAATCATTTTTTTCCGTTGCGGTGAATTATTATTTTTAATGTAACAATCCGATTTGATGCAATATGCACTTGTGGATTTTGAAAGCGCAACAACGATATGTTAGGATAATAACATAGATAACTTATCTTATTTTACAATAGGTATATTGAAAAATGAACTGGAATATTTAAGAAAATATAATGAATTATAAAAAATCAGTATATAATGCTATGGGAATTTACAGGATGGAATGAACACAAATGCAATCTCCCAAATTCAAAACGAGGAAAGAATACCGGATGTGACAATAAAATGGTAGTCTTCTACTCATTTTTTTTAATTAAGAGATATTTTAGATCAGAAATTCTAATTAAAGACTAAGGAATAGTGTGACGGGACAGTGATCACTTCCGAACACTTCACTCCGGATGACATTTTCGCAGACTGTGGGTAACAGGCGTTCCGATACAATTGCATAGTCTAGTCTCCTAAAAAAGAACATATAAAAATTATTACTGGCGACACGACTCCTTGGATAGCAATAATATTCCTCGTTTTAGAAGAGAATTTAAACTTTCTATGTCGTACATCAGAAGACTAAGAAGCTTTCTATGTTGAGACCAATGTTCCCTTTAAGCTATGCGCGTGTGCGCGCGCACATGCATTAGAACAGAGCGCACAAAAGTTACACCGGATATATTATCACCAGAATGAATTAATTGTCATTATATAGTGTTGTTCATTATTGTCACTATAAAAAATAACCATTTCGTTAAGTAGGTCTAAACACCGTTGTGGCGCACAAAAAAATAATTTCCTTTCAAAGTTGTACAACTAATGTATTTTGCGCTCATAACCTTCGGAAAATTAGAGGGAACATTGGTTGAGACCCAATAAAAACAGGAGTTGTTTAACGATAACAGGTCTCATTAGTCAGTTGATCAATCCCTCTTCACTTGAAAGCAGTTTAACCTTTTTAAAGCCATTGAGCAATTTTCCGCAGAAAAAATATTCAACACTTCTCTTGAAAGTCAAAAAGAAATTTTAAATCTAAGCTATTGTTCGTATGAATTTCTTGAAATACGAGCCAATTTATCATAAACCGATTCTCTCTCTCGTCTTACAAAGATTGGGAGGCGATCGATTGCATCACTGCAATATGCAGTGAATGAATCGCCCACCAACTTTTCAGTAAGCTAATAATAAAAATGAAAAAACTCCCCACAGATATTTTTTTTCATGTCCCTAGTGTAATAATAGATGAAATAATAGTTATGATCCCTTTTTTATGTGGGGATTAAAAACTGGCCAGTTAATTTACACACATAACATATGAAGCTCCACAGAATTCGATCCGTACTTAACATGTTCACTTCTAATTGAATTACGAGCATAATAGATATTGTACTAAATGCACTAATTAACTGATCAAGATAAAGAATAGTTCTGTGCTGAGGGTTTAAGCGGCAATGTTCAATTGTTTCGTGACAGGCCAATTACAAAAGGTGAGATAATGCGCCTAGCACTATAATCTGCGTTCACATATGAAGTAGATTATGCATTAGGCGTGTTTTGAATACTGTACATGTTTTGTTAAGCAAATACCTTGATGCAATACAATTAGAATCAATATGTTTGGATTGAAAATCAACACACCGTGAGTTGAGTGTCAATTATATTATTTTGAATTTATAGTTGCCTACTCTCTTGTACTGAGTAAATTTTGAATTATAACAATACTCACCATCCAACATTCTTTGCTCGGCAATTGCTCATGTAAGTCCAGAATGTATATGCCCCAGTTTTGTCTGGATACAGATTTCTGAACGTGTCAATGAAACCGTTTTCCAGGAACTCTGTCATTCCGTCTCGTTCCTCTTTTGTGAAACCGGCATTTTTCTTATTTGTCTTTGGATTAGCCAAATCTAAATTTAAAAAAAAAATTTGAAGATTAAATCGGCCAGTAGATAATTCTCGCAGTGAATGAAATAGATGCGGAATTAGCACAAAAAGAGTGTTTTATTTTTTTGAATGTCTTTTTATCAGGATTTGACAGTGAACCTTAAGTGATTAGATCGGTACCAAGATGGATTCAAACAATAGGTGCTCTGAATTAATTTCCAAATATAACTAATACTATCAAAACTTAACATTAATTCTGTACTGCTGTTTCAGAGAAGTCTGAATTGAGCATTGTAATAATACATTTGTTTTGATTTATGTCGGTAACGCTAAAGGTATGCACAGAACGCACACACTAGCCTGCTGAGCATAGCGCAAATATTGATAGGTAACAATTTAATTATTATAGTTATATTATAAAAAAAACTATGAAAGACACTAAACAAATCGTTTCATACTTTTCACTTTTGGTGACAAAATTAACAATTTAAAACAAAACAGATTACCATCATCTTGCTGATCACGATGGCAAAAATGGCGAGTACAAAGAATATAAAGTTTGCATTTAAGTAACAATATCTTGGGTAAGTGGAAGTTTATTACCAATGGACGAAAGATCTCCTTCAAGGAATACTAAATGTAGTGTTGATACCCAAAAATTTTACATACATTGCTTTAAAAAATATATATAATTTACATAAACTCGAGCCGGATTAAGATACTAAGACAATAACTTCAGTGTTGTCTGTTTTTCTACATTATAATAATATAATGACCATTGATTTTAATGATTACTATTAATCTTTTCAGATAGTAGCTGAAAAATATAATGTTTATGCTTTTTTTTTGGTGTATTTCCTATTAGTTAAATCAAAATAAATGTTTCAGATAGTGTAGTCTAAAGATAGAGGGGTTGGGCTAGTGCAGTGGCCGACAAACTGCGGCTATTTGGCCTTTTGAGTGTGGCTCTTACAGTACATAAATATCACATACAGTACAATTAAAACTTCGTGTCCCACGTGAAGAAGTCAGTTTTCGGTCTTAAAACTTAAACTGGCTCTCAAAAGAAATTTCAATTGTTGTGTAGTTGATATTTGGCTCAGTTGACTAACGAGTTTGCTGACTACTGGGCTAATATGGATAGCTTATCGCTCTTGCCACAGCCTGTTTTTAGGGACAGCCATAGGCCTAGCTAAAACAGTATATAATCGATAATGCGTTGATAAAAGCTGCAATTTCAAAGACCTTGTCAGCAATGTTCCCGCTAAGGTGTGCGCTCGCATGCCTTTTCAGATGTGCCCGCACACATTTTTCCATCCCCGCACAAGGCCGCACACAGAAATATTGTAAAAAAAAGTTTGTTTCAAATTTTTATATTTGCACACATTTTTTATTTTGAAAATTTACTGCTCACAGAAGTTGATGGTCCGCACACACAATAGAAAAATTAGAGGGAACGTTGTTTGTCAGTGAATGATTCTGATTGTTTAAGTTTCAAATAAAACAAAAAAGTATGGTAAACTTACCTATCTCTAAATGTGAAACATTCAAATCTCCGCAAACGATTACAGGTTTCTTGGCATCTAAAGCCTTTACATGCTTCAGAAAAACTTTATTCCACTGCAATCTCTTTGGTAATGTTACAAGGCCTCTGCCAGAATTGGGAACGTACGTGCAAATTAGGTAAAACTGCTCATATTCAGCTGTTATAATTCTGCCTTCAGAATCTAATTCTTTATCTCCGAGTCCGTATTCAACAGAAATGGCCATTTTCTTTGTGTAGATACCTACGCCAGCGTAACCGTCCTTGTCGCCGTTCTTCCAGTACGGATGATAGCCAGGAACTGACGAAACCTCCGAGGGAAGCTTGTCCTGAGAACACTTCGTTTCTTGTAAACAGAATATGTCTGGCTTTTCGTGGTCGATAAACTCTAGCCCGCCTTTGTTCAACCACGCTCTAATCCCGTCCACGTTCCAACTGGATATTTTGAAATTCCACAGTTTACCAGACGGAGATTTCTTCGAACAGCCGAAGTCTATTTTGTTAAAATCTGTGGACGACTTGTTGGCGAGAGGTTTGCCTTTTTTTTTTGCAGGTTCAGCTTTCTCTGCAATATATACAACAGCTTTAAAAGTATGCCACAACTGAGTTTTTTTCAATAATATCTGAGCGTAAGAAATGAATAGCACTCGAATAGACAATCTGTTTAATTTTTTTGCCACAAAACTTTAATTATTCTTATCAGAAGTTCTCAAGAGAAATCAATAAAATAAAACCTTGAGAATTTTACATAGATTGTAACCAAAGTAAAAAAACATACAATGGTCTTTCATTAATTCAATATCATCTCTGGGTTACAATTAATTGTTTTGTATTGTTATTGCAACATCAACCTTATCAGAGTGGTGTTAATTAAACCAGTATATTAACAATTCCTTATCATTTCCCAATATAAAATACTTTTCCAAGCATGAGTGCAGAACCACTTTCACTACTGAAGTCAATTTCTATTCTAATTCTACCATTCTCGATTTTTAAAACTATTTTAATAGACAAATAAATGCACAAAATAGAGCCTTAACATAACTTATCTATCAATGTTTTGATATAAGACATCACTTTAATTACAGAACAAAAGTTTTTAAATCCATAAACGCACCCAATGCGGAGCATATGGCCTCTCAATGCAGGTATCTCGACGGAAGTTGGCTTCAGTTACGGAGGACACGGGTTCGAATCCCGGTACGGACAGTTTTATAAAATTGATTTTTCAATCGATTTATGAATTTCTGTTCGAAGGCATGTATGTATGTGATGTCTTGAATTCCCCCCTCCCACCCATCCTATCCTATGAACAAGGCGTATCGAGAGCGATTAGCTTACCACTAGTCCTGTCCTAGCTCCATCCTTCTATCCCTACTCTCTTTGGAAAAAGAGAGTTTTAGCAACTGTGTAACAAGCAGTTCTCGTAGAAACACTCTGTTGAGATAAACTCCATATGCTCCAAATTGGGAGCGGACATGGTTAAAAAAAAAAAAAGGGTGGGAACAAATTTTTAGATAACACAAACGCCTTCAAACAGAATTTGATTGAAAGAATGCTGTTCGCAATGGGATTTAAATAAGTGAGTTCCGTTATTCAAGACAAGGATGTTGCGCCATGGACCCGACAAAAGTGATAATATAGTAAAAAAGATATTTTAAATTCTAGAATGCTTAAAGTCCAAGTATAAATTCAATTGTCTACTAAAACAGTATCTGGTTTTTCAATGTAATGGATAAGCAGAATCAATTTCCAAATATATAAATAGTCGTACAAAAAGCTCTTATCATTTACATGTATGTTCACTAACAGTCTAATTATACCTTTATAACTTCGTAATTTGTTCATCAAAGACAATGTATTTATTACTTTTAATGAGTTTGTTTTGACTAATTTTACTTACCATATCACACATCTCACTTAATGCTGGCTAACTATCATGCCAACTACAATTTTTATTTATCAAGTTTTGCATTAAATAAATCACGTGGGCATTTGTTAAGCATAGGGACATTTAGAAATGAATGCCAAATCACTGAAGACTGTAATGTTTTTGCTGTACAACAAACGGGTACCGATTTAATTTGAAAATAGTAATGCATTTAAATTTGAATCGTTCAAATTTAATGATGTATTTAAAGAAATTTCGTAATGCATTTACTTAAAACAACTGTTGATTTTGTTTGGTTAAGAGGAAGCATATTGTTATGGAAGAATTGAAATATCAAACTGCAGTGGCCAGGTCTCCATGCACATGCAAAAAGAATGCCCACCTTATCCTATGAAAAAGGTATTTAAAATATCTTAATTCCTGAAGATCGTCCAGCACCAATTTTGTATGTTAATTTAATAAAATTGAAAAAGCAGATGGGACTCCATCCATCCCTTTATAATTTGGTTTTCTATTAATGCAGTTAAAATTGTTATTTTAAATGACCAGACAGAAGTATGTGTTATACAGTCGGATGTAAGAACAAACAACTGAATTGTGGAAAATGTTTGATTTATACCATCATTCACTTTCATTTTTTACACGGCAATCAATTTAGTTCAAAACTTCACAAGATGAAATATTTGAGGTCAAATTAACTTCATTTATATGGCTGATCATCCAAATCACGCATAACAATGGCATAAGTTTTTGCCATGAGTTCAATAATAACCGAGTGCTGAGTTCCACAAAAATGTTAGAATGAAGAAGATGGTAATCGATTACGCAATCGTTAAATTCCATAGGGGCAAAGCAGGCCTAGAATTTGCACATCGGTCTCTTCTTTGACTGCCAATGTAAGTATCTTCCCAGTTTCCGGTCAATGGCACCATTAGAGGTGGACCAAATCTTCAAACATGAATTACAGGTACAAAGCTTACTGCCAGCATCGTTTTTACGAGCATACAGACACTTTCGTCATTACCATACACAGTTGCATGGTGAACTTTGTGCCAACGATGGAATGGATATTCAACCCCTATCAATTATGCTCTAGGAAAGAATGTTGAATGTACACTCTGGCAGGCTTTTATTAGTCATGATGCTCGTCAGATTCAGCGTTGGTTTCAATAGCCATCAGCTTGCTCAGGATGTCGAGCGGCAAGAAATATACAAGAGGAATTACAAGTATCGATCTGCGCGTGAATTGTAAATAGAAGAAGATATTCAGCGTCACTTTGGACTATACTGTTGAAGACCAAAATTCTCTTACAAAAACAATCATTGTCAACGGAATTACAAAGCAAGAAATTTTATTTCCGTTTGCGTAATTAAATCTGGAATTACAATAAAAGCGAGTGAATTTAATGGATGATAAGAAAGTATTGTTTTCGTTGTTGTTGAATCATTTGTTGGGAAGCAGTGTATAAAGATAACTTGCTACCACTAAAGAAACTCCAACTGCTGCTTGCTCAATGGTATGGTGGAATTTTTCAACTATTGTCATGGTTCGTCAATAAATTTTTGTTACGACTTTGATAGCTTCATTTTAATCAGGATCTGCTGCATGATTGTGTTAGGAGGAAACAATGACAACATTAAGTCGACTTACTTCCACTCGTCTATATCTCTACGATGCACTGTCAAAGCCCAGTCTCTGCGAAGGCTATATCCCACCATGCAAGAGGATTCTTATTCATCATACAGTTATTTCATAACTACAAAACAGATGCATACTGTATGCAATGATGATAAAATCATACATTTCAACGATTATATTCAAATTTCAATGAATTTCACATACTGTTATAAATAACGAATCAGAGCACAAAATTTGACGGTAATCATTAACACTAGAGTCTGAAACTATTTGACAGATAATTTGGCGTCATTGCTGCCAACAGAAAAACATACTTTCTTTCTCTCTCTCGCTCTTATACACTCATTCGTTTGTGGTTCACTAAGCAACTTCGTGGATCCAAACGATAGTGATTTACATACTCAAAACGTCGAAAACATGTGGATGCGAGCAAAGCGAAAGCTGAAACGCCAGTCCTATTTAGATGAATTCGTGTTTAGGAATTTGTTTCGTTCCCCACGCAGCAATATTTTCGGAGTATTTCTAACAGTTATGAAAGACAATACGATTCTTAGGTATGTACAATTTTTACAAATAATATTTAATAATAATTATTGAGTTATATTATGAACTAAAGATGTTTACTTTTAAGATTACGGATATGGTGTTGTTCTTAGGTATAAACAATAATATTTCCTCTTAGGTATAAGAGCGAGAGAGAGAGAGAAAGTATGTTTTTCTATTGGCAGCACTGACGCCAAATTAACTGTCAGATAGTTTCAGACTCTAGTGTTAATGATTACCAATTTGACACTACTCCAATGATAGTCAGAAGTCAACTAGAGGTTCTACCTTCCTACCATTTTACGATAAATGAAGCTATTGCTGCAATACAGTTAAAATAATTCAAGAAATCTTTTTTTCAAATCAGCGTTTAAAGCAAGATAATCACAATACTGCAAGTTATAAAACTTTTGGTAAAAACAAAATTTCAAGAATTGTTGGGTGTTCCATTACATCCATACATTGGGGAATTCCAATTTTAAAAAAAAACTATTTATTATATTATGAAAATCACACTGTTATCATGTATTGCGTCGCTCGAAGTTATTTTTAGAAGAAACATTATTGGTTTATTTTTCCTGTGGGCCTCTCATTTTAAAATATTAGTTTGTTATTATTTCCAGAGTATTGAAATTTTATATTGAGCTATTAAATTCCGTTCAAGTTACATGAATGCATATTATCCATCAACTAGATGTGAATTTGGTGTGTAAAACTCGGATTTTTCCCTGCACACCTTTGGTATGAGCGCACTCAAGTTACAGCGAGCAGTAATATATTGAACACTGCTTTACTATTAATAAGCAATTATCTTGACAGTATACTATTCGTGATCTCGGGGTTCTGTTACGTCGATGAGTGATGTATGAAAATGGGATGAATGAAATTTAAACATAAATTGAAAAATAAGAAACAAGATGAGTGAGTGAATCAACGAGAACTTTATTTTAGAATCAAACACAAAATAATCATTATTAAGGTTGTTCTTATGTTAGTCATGTTATAAAATACTGATTATCAGATGGAAACATTGTGTATGAATACACATACAATATGAAATGCAACAGAAGGAAAAACGAATTTGAATTAAATATTAATAAACCACACGCACTATTTAGTCTCTGAATACTGAATTTACTTTTTTGAATTACCTTCATTCTTAGCGCCTCTCTTGGTGGCTTTCTTCTCGACTGGTGCGGATTTTGCGGGTTCTTTCTTGGCGGCTCGACCTCGTTTGGCGGGTTTTGTTTCGGGTTCTTCGTCACCACTGTTGCTCGCTACGCTTTCGGCGGGTGATTCATCAGACGCCGTCTCCGGTTTGGGGTCTTCTTTCTTGGCGACTTCTTCTTTTTTGGCAGCCGGTTTTCGGCCGCGTTTCGAGGGCTTAGGAACTACTTCAGTCTCTTCGGTTTCGTCATCTTCTTCCATGGGGTCTTCCTTGGCTTCTTCAGGGGCATCCTTCTCGTCTTCTGAGTCTTTCTTTGATGCTTTGGTTTTCTTTTCGGCGGGCGCTTTGGCTTTTCTGCCACGTTTTGCCGGGATTTTAGGTTCGTCACCGTTTTCTACGGATTCTGTGTTAGATTCGGAATCGGCGTGTGAGTCTCCGTTGCCGGCCTCTTTAATGCCGCGTTTACTACCGTTCTTTTCAGCTTTGGTATCTTCATGTCCGTTCTTAGCTTCGATTTCATCGTCGATCGCTGGAATTTCTTTGGCGGCCTTCCCTCCTTTTTTCTTTGTCGTGACCTCGGCGGCGGGCACCTCAACTGCTACTTCCTGTAACAAAAACACACCGCATGTACTCAAATGCATATAAAATGACATCAATTATAACAGAACGCGCGAAAATAGTACTGATAATAAGCTCACCTTAGCCTTTCCGCGTTTAGGAGCCATATTTTGAAGTTGAATTCTTTGTGTCAACACGCTGTTACTAACGATATTTTCGAAAGTGCCTGAAATTGGGCACTTAAACAACGGCGTCGGAATTATTAATGAGCAAATCGGTTGCGATAAGCGTTAATTAGTTATTAAATTGTTTATTCGGCACACAATGCGAAAATAAGATCTATTAATTAAAAAGCCGGCACTAACACGACGTAGTAATAATGGCCCTCGAGAAAACAAGCTAGGCGGGAAAACATGTATAGACATAAAATATTGGGAATGAAGTTAGCTGCAAGGGACCATAAAGCCAGGAAAATAACACAAACTTACGGACAAAAGTCTATGGAATGATCAAAAAGTACAGCAAGTAAAATGCACGGAATATATGTACCTATATTATGTTTTCCCTTCTGCTGTTGAATATTCTTTTAGAACAAAAAAATATATACAGCATAATATACTTGGTTTACCTTTATAAAAGATTTATTGTAAAATACTTTTCGAGTATAATTATTTTGTAATGGTTTTTTTTATATAGATTTTTATTGAATTTAAATATTTTAATGTAAATAAATATATACCTCAAACAAAAATAACATTTTGTGATTCAATATTCTATTAGTCACAATAAAGCATATTACGATATATATTTGTGAATATGTATGCTGAAAATTAGTATAGCTTGGAAGACGCATTATTTTTATTGAGGTTGACAAACCACTAAACTTTTCTTAATTAAAAGTAAAGCTTAACAATTATAATAAGTACATAAATTTAATGTTGAGAAATCTAGGAATTCTTTGAAAAAACAATAAATGCAAAATGTTGCAAAATCAATAAATATATTTCTTTAAATTCATATATTTCTATATTGGAATCATTTATAGATTTGTTGATCTGTAATGTTGCCGCATTGGCGTAGCAAGGGGGGTGCGGCAGGGGCGAACCGCTCAGGGAGGCACATTTTTGGGGTGGCATTTTCAAAAATAAATACAATATTTTTTGAGAAATTATATTTATACATAGAAAAAATAAGCCACCTATAGCAAAAACTCCTAGATAATAGATAAAAATAGTAATAGTGATTGAAAAACAAAAATTAGTTAAATAATATGTCAAAATTTTGGTTAGACACTTTTTGATTAACTAATATGATTTAATTCAATGTTATCCATGTCGGGGACTTAGGAAGGTTCGTACGAGCATTTTTCCAAATTTGACATAGGCTGATGAGCCTTTTTGTTAGGTTAAAAATAATAACATACTTGGAACAAGTAAAATCCTAACTGCAATCTCCAACGTATATTATTATAAAAACAGTAAAAATTATATCATTTCAATCTTGAAATTAGAGCAAAAATAAAATTTATCAATTTCTGCGTCAATCTTGAAACTCTTTATGCTAGCAAGCTGAAGTAAGCAAGTATGATTCTATTAAAATAATAAAAAAAAGCTCTTCACTTCTCCAGAACACCGCAAAGAGCTCTAAAATTAACCAAGGCCCTTGTTAATGTATTGGCAGTTCACTGATGTATCCATACACTTGAATTTGTTAAAGGATGAAACCCAGATCGCTTATGACAAACTTATGCAAGTGTATGAAAGAAACAGTTAGGCTTAAAGTAAAGTTTTTTTTAAATACCTACTTCTTATCAAGTCGTTCAACCATGAGACTTCGATTAGGAGGTTAGGGCTAGGCTAGGACTTGTAAATAGCTAATTGCTCTTGCTTAGTCGTGTTTTTTTAGGATCAGTTGGGTAGCAGCGAATTGGAACACCACACAACTATGTCTTCGAATATAAATTTTAGCTAGAAATGATTGAACTATTTTCTGAAGAGTAGAGTTACACAAAAGAGAAGGCATTCAATATCTTTTAATGTTTCGTTTAAAAAAAAGGAAGGTAACATAGTTGACGAAATTATATTATTTTCATTTTTATCAACATTTATTGCAATAACTTGTACTTACAACATGTCTTCTACAGAAGTGAAGACCTTTAAAATACAATATAATTTATAACTCATAAAAATTAACAGTGATCATTTTTGAAGGTTGCTTCTGCTGATATTTACATTTTTTTTTCAATAATTAAATGTCATTTTTACGAAACAATAAGAAAACACTTCTTCCAATAATTTTAAAAATACATTTGCACAGATACATAAATTCTTACATAAGTTATTTTTGTTTATTATTTTCTATAGGTACATATTTACAGATATCGTACAATAAGAATTTATTAATTTTATTATTTTCCAAATATATTTGATTTTAAAATATCTATTGTTTTTGATATTTGAATAATATATATATTTTCAAAATGTAGGTATGTTGAATATTAAATAAAAGCTCTAATTTTCATTCAATGATAACACAAAGTGGAATATTTCACATATTAAGTTACATAAATATAATATTATCTAATACTAGGTACCTATCTAACATTATTTTGAATTAAAATCTGGGAGCATAACACATCTTGGAAAGTTATTATTTATTATGGAGTATAATTCCAAACATGGCATTTATTTAACAGTTGAAATTAATGTCATAAGACATCTGAAATGCTTAAATTCAAAAGAAAATGTTTTAATAATAACGTATTACTCAGTATCTTTTAGATTTTTAAATCTTTATTGTAAACATATTGTGTCATTTAAAATAATCAATAGATTTTCATTTTTCATAAATAAAAGGAAAATATAGAAGGTAATATTTATTTTGACTGACACCTTTTATTTTTATTAGCAAGTTCTAAGATGAAAAGAAGTTTAAGTAATTATAAAATGAAGATGATTTGATTATGTAGACATAATGAAATACCTTTTTATTTCAATCGCAAATTGTGCGGTGGCAAATACATATAACTCTAAATCAAACATATTCATTTTCAAAAACACAAACATTTATGTTTTTGAGATTGTATAAAAATTACTTTACCTTGATATGTGTACAACAAAAAAAAATAATCACTATCCATATGAAAAATAACTCATGAAAACAGGTTTATTAGCGATTGAAATTAAAATACATTATGAGATTGATTTACAGCACCTTAAATATACATCTTTAATGCTTAATTATTACTCTAAGCTCCGGCCCAAATTAGGTAATTGCACAACACTATAGCACTAAAAAAACATTCCTGAATAATTATTCAGATGGTAACAGAAATACATTCTGTTATTTATCAGTATGAAATATGCTTAAACAGAATACATGTTTTTTAAGATTTTAATATGTCTTTAACATTTGGTTCTGTGTGCCAACATCAGGTCTTTATAAAATGAACTATTTCAGAAGATTGATATACTTGAAAATTACTTCATTTTCTTACATTAATAATGCAACATATTTTTAAAAATATGTATATCTATTGATTGAAATTTTATTCAAATTTCTTATCATTCGCTCATTACAATGACTTCTTGTAGAAACACAGAAACAGGATATTTTTTGAACTGAAAAAGAAATGCAAATTATCTATCGGGCCGGCCATTGGAAGGCAGTGGATGAGGCTGGTGCTGAAGCTCAATTTGGCTGCAGAGGAAGAAGTCAGAACACAATCAAACCCAAACTGAAAACAGGCACTAATTTTTCTATTTCTTGTAAATAAATACATTATATTAATATTAATGCATTACATTTCCACTTTTATCTTTTTTTTTATTGTATGGTGTATAATTTCTACAATGATAAATGTAAAAATTTGTAATGTGAGAAAGAAAAGTATGTATGAATGAATTAAATGTATCATTAACCCTTCTGGCTCGGCATCCTGAAATCGATTTTCAGTCCCGGGGACGAGACATGTTTTTTTACAGAGACAGCGGTAAAGTTAATATTAACCTTTTCATTACCGCGATGTTTTAAGCTTAAAAACATTCACTCACATACCTACCGCATATTTTTAATAATTTTTGAATAGTTTTAAAAAATAAGACTGAATTTATGAATATTAAAAGTTAACTTATAAAATGATATATACAGTTAATTATTTTTAAGTTACATTAGTGGTCTTCAGAGGCATTGAAGTTTTCACGCCGTTCGTATGTAGCGGCCACCAGTGGCCTTACGGTACTGAAGCGGTTAATATTAAATATTATGTTTTATAATATTTTTTTATTCAATTACCATTTGGCGAGTTACTGAAATTTCATTTTTCGGTTTCAATAAATAACATATTAATGGGCCCAGCTTGAATCCATTAATTATAAGATAAATGGATTGTTTTGTTTTGAAAAATATTTGGTGACATTTGAGCCAATTGCTGTATGACACCAGTAGTTGTCAAGTAATTTTCTTTTTAAAAATATCACTCAGACCACCTAACCCGTAACTCTTAAAAGCTTTGTCCTCCACTCATAGGCGTTAAAAAACATGTTAAATTTATCATTTGATAACTATTTCAAATTAAATTAAACGATAAAAAATAATCACGAATTTGAATCTATTCATTATACCTAGTAATCATGTCATTTGAACGAAATCAGTTGACTATTGCTCTTATAAATGGAAGGTAAAATAGGGCATTGTTTTTGCATGTAAAACACGTGTCCGTCCCTGGGAATGATATTTGATCCGCATTCACGGCACATCAACAGGGTTTGGAAGGTTAACAATATTGAAAATAAATATCAAATGGATGTAGATTTTAGAGGTAAATTAATAGAACAAAGCGATACCATAGATTTATCAATAATATCCAAAACATTATTGAAATAAATATCACCTAGAAATACAGCATTATAATATTTATCACATCAAATTATCAAGTGATGTCATATGATGTTATTCTTTCAATTGAGATTGTAAAACTACATTGTAGAAGTGAAAACAGAGAATTTATTATGATGGAAATTTTTAAGCCATATTTAAAGCATTTTTGAAGACATAATTCTTTCGCCCTCTGTGGTCTAGTAGGTTAGAGCTTGCTCTACCGACCAGGTGAGTCAGGGTTCGATTCCCAGTATGGTCAATGTCAGATTTAAATTTTATACCTAAGACGTGGGTGTCTGTGATGTCAATTTACCTTGAGTGACTTACAATAAATTTTCATCAATTTTTTCTCGTACGATCTTTCAACTTTAAAATATTTGGCGCATTGACATTAGCTGTAATGCCGAATATATGTAAAAAAAAATATTACATTAGGTGTACAGCTTTGCTTCCGCTGTTTTCCTATAGATGGCTTTACCGGTAAGTAGTGATCGAAATAAATAGATCATAGACGTTCATGCAATAAACTTGGGCATCTGTTAACATAGCCCCATAGAAACATTAGTCGATTTGTATCTGCATCATAAAGTTATTCTCAATTGAAAATGCCAGTTTACAAGCCAAATTCTCGTCATTTGCGGGAGGACTTTCTGCTTCAATATGAAGAGATCTGCGGCTGAGGCTCATCGAATGCTTTCAAGTACTTATGGTAGGGCCGCTATTAGCGAATGTGCCGTGAGTAGTTTCAACGCTTCAAGAATGGTGATTAGCACGTCGAAGACGGGCATAGCGGTGAAAAAGAGAAGGTTTTCAAAGATACAGCATTGGAGGCATTACTTAATGAAAACTCGTGTCAAAGTCAAGAAGAATTGGCACCATCATTAGGAGTGACTCAACAAGCAATTTCAAAATGCCTTAAAGACATGGGAATGATTCACAAACAAGGAAATTGGGTCCCGCATGAGTTGAAACCAACAAATGTTGAGTGGGTTGAGTGGCTTGTGAACAGCTGCTTGAAAGGCAAAGACGGAAGAGATTTCTGCATCGCATTGTGATTGGGACGAAAAATAAGATCATAACTTTAACCCCAAGTGCAGAAAATCATCGGGATATCCTAGCCATGCTTCCACGACGACAGTCTAACTGAATATTCACGGCTACATGGTCATGCTCTGTATTTGTTGGGACTAGCTCGGCGTAGTGTATTATGAGCTGTTAAAACCGACTGAAACAATCAAAGGCGATCGCTATTGAATGCAATTAATGCGTTTGAGCCAAGCATTGAAAGACAAACGGTCGCAATACAACGAGAGACAGGATAAAGTGATTTTACAGCATGACAATGATGAACGCGGGATTTGTACGCTGCCTGAAAGATGGGAGAAAGTAGTGGCCAGTGATTGACAATACTTTCAATTATAAATGTATAAACAGTTTTTTACAATAAAACCTCGAATTTCGGAAAAAAATGATGAAAGCAAAGTTGTAGACCTAATATCATAATTTTTCAATTAATTAATGATTATTTTGTATGAGTGAATAAATTATTGTATTCAGTTGTATCCCTTCTTAAAAAATGTGAAAATATAAAAGTAATGATTTTAAAGGTTATGAGAAAGATTGAAAATGAAATTCTCAGACGCACTTTCAGTCAAATGTGTGTATTATTTCCTTAGAACGTAACATGATGGAGAAGTATAAAATATAGGCAGTTAATTTACTTAAATTTTCGAATAATTAACTGTTTCCTTATTGTAAAAACTGCCCATTTCATAAGCATTAATATTATTTAGAATTTTTGAATCCAGATATGAATTATTTATGATAAGCGGACAGCGGATATTCATAAATTATTAGTTTTGGACCATTAAATCAGCTTAGACAAACGTACAAAGAACACATGTATACAATATTGTCTAAAAGAGTACATAGATTTGTCAATAGAAATACAGCTTTATTTATTTACATTTAATATTTTATTGTGGGATTTTTTAAACTGTAAGTAACATGTTTTCATATTCAATAAAGATTTACTTCTATCGTGGATCAGACATAATATGTTATATTACGGTCTGTATGTAGCCGAACTACCATAAATAATATCAACTTTTTAAAGACACCGATAATATTATATAACATTGAATTTTAGTAATAATTTGGCTTTATAAGAATGCCCTAAGGCATAAATGCGTGTATGGCATGAACATATTGACAACTCAACACAATACATGCATGTGCAAAATAAAAGTATTCATTTATCGTTGGCGGATCCAAGGGGGAGGCCATGGGGGCCATGGCCTACCCCTTTCTAATTGATTAACACTTTAATGACTCTTTAATTTATTAATTGATTTGGCATTTACTTGGTAGAACTCCATTTATAACAGATTAAAATAACAAAGTATTTTAGCTCTACAGTTTTTAATAATTTTATTCGTTGATAGCTATTTCGGCTTGCGCCATCGTCAGAACTATGAAGTAGTTCTGACGATGGCGCAAGCCGAAATAGCTATCAACGAATAAAATTATTAAAAACTGTAGAGCTAAAATACTTTGTTATTTTAATCTGTTATTGACTCTTTAATTGTTTAGTTTACAATGTTTTTATTGAATACATACTTAATTATGTATCGACTATTTATATATAGGTTTATTATTTTTATATCATCTATTTTTTATGTATTATGTTGATTTTCAAATTGAATGGCCCCCTCCTGGGAAAATTTCTGAATCCGCCACTGTCATTTATAAACCTAAAAATAATTGAATACGTCGAAATATCAAACACATAGCATTTCCTAATTGAATATTTGAACAACTCTAAATTTTGTACGAAATAATGAATAATATTAATGAATTAATGTATCTTGACCAATCAATATATTCACAACATACACTGAGTTGATGTTACATGACAGACATTTTATAACCTCCCCCCCCCATCCCATCATCACATTACATCATAAAATCACTGACACCCACTCTAAATGATGTCACATTTTTGAAAATCCCTCATTTTTTTAGTGGGGTAAACCTTAATTGATTAACGATAGGAAAATGGTATTTTATTTTGTTGGTTTTATGTTGTCACATTTCCTACAAACCCCAGATTGGTGTTATATATATATATGGACAGTGAAAACAAACCATTTTAGATTGATTTTAATTTAGAACATCAACAATCAGAAGTAAAAGGCGGACTAAAAAGTTCAATAAAAGATGAATAAAGTTGATCTAAATGAAAATCCAAGTTAGTCCAAACAATTAAAACATTTAATAAATTCCTTTGATAAATACCAAATTGCTGTTTTACTCACTAATATAGACAATAGTTTTGATAAAATGCTCTGATCAGAATACAATTTTATTATTTTGTTTGTTTATTTGTCATGGGTAAATTATAGATATAATAAAGGGTTAATAATATTGTAAGAAAGTCAATTCTATCCGTTAAGGCAGGAGGGTATATTTTAAGCATAGTTTCCAAAAACATTTTAGATATCTCTCACCGTATTCAGTTGGATACTGACAAATATACATTAAATAATTAGTCTAAATACTCAATATAGATTACTTCACTGTGTTTCTTTTATTCCATTATTATTAGAAACAATTATAGTGTTTTCATTGGCATAATTCATTCATCAATCAAAGAATCAATCAATCGAATGTTTGCATTGAAATTGATCTACAATTATAGCTTGGTTGATGGCAGAAGTTGGAACTAATATAGTTAACCAGGGGCTTGTGGCTGTCAAACACTTACGAGCGTCATGGAAGATGTTTTTATTAGTAATATAAAGAAAAACCATGTCCACGCTCAATGCATATAAACTCCTAACGTTGTTTATCTAGACAGATTTTTTTTTACCGGCTAGGTTAATCAAACTCTCTTTTTCAAAGAGAGTATGGATAGAAAGATACGGCTAGGATAGTTAGCTAATCGCTCGATGTTTGTAATGCCGTCTGAAAGAAATCTATAAATAAACTGAAAAATCAATTTATTAAACTGTTCATACTGTGACTCAAACACGTGAACAATGTAACCAAAGTCAACAACGTTGATCAATCAACCGCGGACCCAGGCATTCATAATGATTCAGCTAATTGAAATTCAGTAGTAACCAGTGAAATATTCTTAAAGGTATTCAAACACAGCAATTATAGCCATTCTTGATTACTTACCATCTCCTACTAATATTATGTTTTGAAAAGATTTACCCTGATTATCAGTGAGAAAAATGCTCACAGGTCTTAAAAAGAAAGTGAACTTACATCGGTAAGGCTGAATACTGGAGGAGAATGTGTCAACTAATATTATTCCTAAATATAATCTGTCATATTATTATTTATTATAACAATTTACAATAAAATATAATTATATTCAATATAATAAAATTCTATACTCTTTATTGTATTTTACAATCTTTCTCTCTTCACTTCAACTTCTTCCTTAAGATGTACATACAATTTTACAGTCCCAAATTGGCATATTTTGGATAATCAAACAACTTAATCATAAAAATATTTTTTGACACGAAATTTTTTGTAGCCGAGTATTGTTGAAACAGTGAAGTGATTGTTGTTGAGCATTGTGAAAGATCTATGCTGCTGATGATTACTGATTTCTTTTTAAAAAACGTTTTAGTGTTTTTTTTAAACCACGTATGCTCTATATCTGCAGCATTTGGAGTTCTAATAGTGTATCTGGAGTCTTGACAGAAGTTCTTTTACAATAAGTGCCTATCATTCAGACACACAACCTTTGAGGGCTATTTTGTTTATTTAAACCAGGCATGGCGACCTTTCCTAGGTCTGGGGCCAAATTATCATTCTGTCTCCGAGTCAAGGGCCGGACCAAATAATTAAACATAATAAAGTAATATGAAATTAAATAAAATAAAACATGTTGCTACTTCTCATATATTTTTTTTGTTTATATAATGAACGACATAATATTAATATTATATGTATACTGATTACAAAAATTAGTGTGAAGATTGGCCTTGTACTTGAATTACGAGACTCAATATTGGAGTTGGTATCGCTTAAGGATAATCAGGGCCGGACAAAATATCTCAGCGGGCTCGTGGTTGCCCATATATGATTTAAGTGAATAGCGAGCTGCGTATCAAAAAAACAAATAAAGAAAATCATCAGCAGTTGTGTATTAATGTTTCTTAATTATTGATTGTAATTAAAATTAAGGCAATTAACATCATATTTATGATTAAAAGAAATATACTGCTCTCATGCAATTAGATAAAAACTGAAAAGTTTGAGTTTTTTAAAACAAGTTCCCTTAGAAATGCTTTTTGCGTTGACACCGACTTGTGACTAACTGACATTTATACCTACTGCCAGTGGCGGATTAAGCACTTTGGAGGCCCCAGGCGCAATAAATTTTGGAGGCCCTGCTTTTCGAATAACATAAAAGTGCTGAAAACCTCTTTGTAGAATAATAATGAATATTGAAAACTAAAATTAAAATATAAGGTTTATTATTATAATATATGCTATCTTTTAGGCCCCCAAGATTTGGAGGCCCCAAGCGCGTGCCTCTTGCGCTTATGAAGTAATCCGCCACTGCCTACTGATTTTTCTCTTTGGGACATTTATCATCATCGTATTTTAAATATGTGTTTAACTGACACAAAATAACTAGAATTTTCTCCCTATTCCGTGCATCGACAGCCATATTGCCAATTCGTATAATATATATTTTATATCTACAAACATTGTCCTATTTTTTTTTATTATATAATATGTATATGTTAGACATTTCCTAGAAGTAAAACATTTATAGTACACCTAAAAAATTACAGCCAACATTTTACAAACAGTAGTTAATTACAATGATAATTCCTACGGCTATATGTCATCAGTAAAAAAATATCTATATGTGCGCTATAGCAAATGCGATATGTGTACCCTCATATACCTCGCAGATGTAGTAAATTATTTTTATATAATAACAGTCACGTTAAAATCAGTACCTAAACTACTTCGATGCACTAATTTGATTAAAAAAGTGTCTCTTGCGACCGCGAGCAGCGCTCCGGGTTGAGGGGCGAAGGACTCTGCGGAGTGAAGTCTCCGCAAGACAGTCCCGAGGATCCGGCTCCTGACCCCGGGGTCCGTGGCCTGCAGCCCAGCTCCACGTCTTGCGACCGCGAATGGCTCATCGCGTCGGAAGTCTTCGAACCCATCAAAACGTCTTTGGGGTGAAACGGCAGCGGAAACATTTTCTTCGACAGGTCGGGCTCCTCGGAAATGGCGGAAGAACCCATGCGGCCCGTCGCCCCCATCGTCCCACTGATGGTGGCGCAGCTCTGTCTGCCGATCACGGTCGGGTGGGAGAGTCGACGGAGAGCTCTTCTCGTGATCGGTTTACTTAAGAAGGACTGGTGTTTTCTTACCAGCGGCGACCGTGAACCGTGAGAGAGCAATGTGGCCGACATCGACAGCGGAGGGGACGATGCCACCGGAACGGATTTTCCCACAATGTGTCTCGATCGGCGGCGCGGTCGCAGCTCCCGCGTTTCCTCGGACGGATGCCCCCTGTTTCGATATGTCACGCTTTCGTCGCTGTCCGTGGAGAACTGCTCTATCTCGTCGTCGGTGTCCAAGCAATCGTCTTCATCCATAAATACTGAGTCGGAGCCGACAGAGTGGAGGTCGCAGTCTTGGTAGTCAACGCTCAGGGAAACGCCGCAGCTACCGATAGATGCGAGGGGCGCCATCCGCCTGGAGTTTCCATTTCCTGCGGTGGAGCCCAAGCGACCGTCAGATCTTTTCCTTGATGCGGGATTGAAGTCGAGAATAGTGTGTTCGCTTACGCACGGTGAAAGTTCCGGAGTGGCCTGTATAACTTGTATATCGATCGGATTGCAGATATCGCTTGGGTCGGCATCGTGTAAAGTGTAACGGCGGCCGCCGCGCCCTCGGGGAGGCCTGGGCGCTCGGGGCGTCGGCGGCAGCGTCGGCAATGCGCATACGATTGACGATCCACGGCGCTCTAAATAGGAACTACCCGAGCTCGAGCAGGTGACGCTGCTGTATCTTCTGGAACCCCCGGGAACTGCTAAAAATCGATTGACATATTCCGACGGCGCGGTGCAGGACGAATCGTCGACGGCGTCGGTCATCTCCGCGTCATCTTCGTAGAACGGGGGCCCGCAGTCAAAACCGAGTGCAGACGCGGGGAGGCTATCTCCGCGAGCCTTTGAAAGGCGGCGGGGAGGCGCCAGCAGACTGCTGTAACCTCCGCCGACCGAGGAGAACCGAGGGACGCGGGATCGCGGGGGCCAAGGCGGCCAGGGCGACGGTCCGCTAAGGGAGAATCTGGCGCTGAGAGCCGCCTCCAATGCGTAAGCGAGCTGTCTCTCCTCCTCTTCAGCCTCTTCCTCTGCCACTGCGGCTGCGGCAATCTCTGCGATCTTAGGGTCTTTGAGCGCTTTCACGGACTTGCTCCTGCTTTTGTAGACGACGAGAAAGACCATGAGGCCGAAGAATCCGCCGAGTGTGGCAGCTATGCGGATGCCAGTCATGACATCGTACGTGGCGTAGAACTCTATCCGCAGCTGCTCGCGTTCATCCGGCCCCTCCGTGCTGTTGTGGCCGGCCTCCATCGCTCCTCACGTGCGCATTCCTGAAAAATTATATTAAAATCCGCTTTAGTAATATCACATCTATTTACGGTGTACGGAGTGGAGTGTATTTTAAGTAAATTTACATTTTCACAAGTAAATATATTCCCACTTATTCAGGCAGAGAAAATGATTTACAGTATCACTGCTCAGTATCAGTGAAACTTTTCTTATTTGAATGATACATGTACACAGTTATACGATATTGACAGTAGTGAAAGTATTTCACTAGATTATAATTATTATGATCACATTAGTCATGTTACAACTGCTAAAATTAGTTTCAATGACAGTTTGAAGAAGACAGTTTGACTGTGAAAATATTATTTCTATAGTGGAAATATTTAGGTAATTCATTAACAAATTAGGTACATAATTTATGCTAACCTACCAAGCTAGAAATTTTATTTTTTTCAAATTACTTTTTGCATATTCCAATTTTCAATATTTATCCCTCTGTCGAGTGTCGTATGACAGGAAAGACATTGTGTATTATCAAATTTATAAATACTTCAATGTAAATATACGAAAAATATTTACATATCTTTTTAAAATATCGTTTTAATAGTAAATATTTCGCCATATTGTGTATCCAAAAAAAAACTTCAAAGAATAAAACGATTTTTCATAAACTATTTTGTATTACATGTTATTTATATTTTCGAAAAGATACACCTACGTAATAATGAAAAAAGTGTAAGTACCGCACTATTCCACTTTTAAAAAAAGTACCGGTGTCATACAGTAGTGATATTGTTCAACTTATTCAATATTATAAACAGTGCCGGTGCGAGATTATTTGGCGCCCTAAGCAAAGATTATTGGCGCGCCCCCTATTAACAAATAGTTCCATTTTTTTCAAAATAATGAAGAAAACAATTTGGAATCGTTAGATTTTTAGAGTGTGGAGCATATGGCCTCCTAATGAAAGTATCTCAACGGAAGTTTTTCTATGTGAACTGTTTGTTACTTAGTCGTCTAACCTCTCTTTTTCGAATCATATGGAAAAAGATACATAATTACAACAAACAAATACAAACATTAAAATAAATTAAAATGTATCATTATTTATTATTATTAGAGTATATACAAATAATTTTAATACTCCACTTATGCGTCCCCTCATGGTTTGCGCCCTAGGCGGTTGCCTATTTCGCCTGCATGGTGGCGCCGGTACTGATTATAAATATATATTTATTTGCTACCATGAATAAATCTTCAATTGATTGAATATCATTTTTTGAATTTTTATCGCAAGATATAAATTATAAAACGATTATTGTATCATGTAGTATCTAGTACTCTTTATATTTTTTTTTCAATTAAATTCTTCGATATAATTTAAATTTAAATTTATAAGAAAAACAACTCTTTTACTAATTCCATATTATTTATTCAATATGATCAGGGACGGTTTCGCTCATCACTAGCATTATCAACTGATAATAACTATTATACTAAACCAAGTAAATTGATTAAGGGTGTAACAAACAATTGGTAATAGAAATATGAAAGAAATTTACAGATACGAAAATATATGAATAAATGACACTAACATAAATTGATTATTAATAAAATGTTTAATACCTCTTACAAATAAATGGCATAATAAAAGAATCGACGGTATTTCTAAATCTGGGATTTTTTAAAATGTAATTTATAATATTACAACTTTTTTAAATACGACAAAAAGTATACTTCCCCGCTTTACCCTGAAGTAGTTTATTGCTTTTAATTTTGTTAATGTGTCACATTCATCAACAGTGGCGGATTAAGCACACGGGAGGCCCCAGGCGCAATAAAATTTGGAGGCCCTGTTTTACAGATAACATAAAAACGTCAAAAAAATCCCACTAAAATAGTAAAAATATATAAAAATCTGAACTAAAAATCTGTATATGGGTTTTTGATATGAGCTATTTTTGAGGCCCCTAAAATTCGGTGGCCCCAAGCATTATTATATATATAGCAGGGATGGTGAACCTATGGCACGCGTGCCCTAGGCGGCACGTTTGAGAATTTGGATGGCACGCGAACGATTTCCAAGTTTAAAAAAAATATTTTTAATTCCGTGAATTTATTCCGTTTTATTAATTTTCAAATGTTTCCCATGATAAACGACAATCGTTTAAAAAATCAAGTTTTGTTTTTTCTATTTTGTTATAAAAAAAAAATACTGCTTGGGCACGCCACACAATCCAGAAATAAAATTTGAGGATTTTGGCACGCGGACCCAAAAAGGTTCGCCATCCCTGGCGTGTAGGATAATCCGCCACTGTTCATCAAGTACTGAGAGTTAACAATTTTGAAAGTGACGATTAATTTGAATATTGATTTCATTACGTCCTGTTGTTTCTAAAAAGATTTTTAAAAAATCCCAATGTTTATCGTTGATTTAGTTTATATTCAAATCGGAAGAACTATTCCTACATGCGTATCGGCAAGGGATTTCTCCTATCTCAAATAATGGTTCAACGCCTAACCAGTTTCAAAAATGAACCTTTCGACAAATGAATACGTAGATAGCTTTTTCACAGCCATATCTCCAACCATAAATGAAATATATGTTTACCCCAGTGCTGCGGTGTATGTAGGTATATTCGTTTTTTGTGGTAAATTTTCCTTGCCAGCATGTGAAATATCTCTCCTGGGTGTAGTTTTGGTGAGAATATTACCACATCTTACCTAGCCTTGGCTATATCTACAGAATTCAGAGTAGTTATATATATTACTACTGCTGGGTAACAGTTAGTATATTTTTTGTACTCCGTCGGTCTATAGCAGCGTTTCCCAACTTTAATTTTGCGACCAAATTGAAGGGAAAAAATTATTGTGACCCAAGTTAAAAATAATAAAATAACACGACTAAATTTTTTTTAAAAAAATTAATACGATATTGGTAACAACATACTATCATATGGACTGAGAAAAGGAAAAAGGACGTAACCTACAGTTTTTTCAAAACAGCTTTTTTTTCGATAATCATAATGTATCAAACTTGATACGCGTTCTATCAAAAGGATGCAAGCTGCAAATGCCGAATTAGTATCTAAATTTAGCTTTTAAGTTTGAAAAAAGATGAGCTTGTGAAAATTGAAACCAAGAAAAAAGATTTTTCCTTGACAATTTCTTTAATTAGTATTAAATTATGTCAATTAAACACCAGCGTAGAAGTCTCAGTGAACTTCAGTTTGTGTATATTTCATAATTTGCATGTGGCCCAAAATCATCAAATCACGTTTTTTGTGCCTCCTGTAAAGTTTGCTATGTGTGGGTTACGTCCTTTTTCCTTTCCACAGTCGATATTAATATGAGCATTAGCTTTGGATAAGCTTTGAGAGATCATCAAAGCTTGGTGTTATATTAGACAAAGTCAACAATCGTTCTTTGTAATGTGATTTGCAAACAGTGTCGATGATATTGTTTTGTTGAGAATATGTCGCGACCCACTAAATATGCCAATCGACACAATTTTAGGTCGCGACTTACAGGTTAGGAAGCGCTGGTCTATAGTGCGAATCTCGTTTTGCCACAAAATTCATTTTTCATTATACTTCGAGCGTAAAATAGTGACTACAGTAAAACTTTTTGTAACTTACCAAATCTTCGGTCAATTGTTGTTACGAATTATAAAAGTTTTTTTTTTATCCAAGATAACAATTTCTGCATATTTTGAAAACTAGACCAAAGTGGCAGGAGTTTTCACGCGTGGAAACTAATGATTTGTCTTTGGTTGAGCCACACCGA
This sequence comes from Himalopsyche tibetana, assembly GCA_030503985.1. Lineage (NCBI taxonomy): Eukaryota > Metazoa > Arthropoda > Insecta > Trichoptera > Rhyacophilidae > Himalopsyche > Himalopsyche tibetana. The sequence continues at coordinate 28,981,041 of JAPJYX010000005.1, forward strand.
GTTCATACAAATATTACACATCCCTCTTTTTAAGTATCATTATATGCGTGATTAATATATTGAAAAATTGCTAGCTTTACATACATATATATTATGCTGTCCATTACTGTCTTGCGTTGTTAAATTCTGTGTTTTTTCGGGGAATCGTATTAGGACAAATAATTTACGTAAAATATAGTGTAATTTATTTTTAGTGTACCGTGTTATTTCAAAACCGTATAAAAAAGAGTTGAGTGTATAATGTTACAAATATATCAATCTAAAAGCACTAAAGAGCACGGGCGAACAATATTTTTAGATATCATTTGTAAACAGTCAATCACATCAGGTACATATTCTCTTTATTCAGAAAATATTGTCCATAATAATGACATAGTCAATTAAGAAGAATAGTTATGCATGTGTATAAACGTGTTTTATTATTGCTATCATATTTTTTAAAACTTCTATAGAGGATCTACCAATTTGTGACTAACAAAAATGAGTTGAAAATAAATCCAACAATTTTCAGTGCTCGTTAAAAAGAAGTCTCGTCGAATCCTTCGCATTTTCGTAGATTATAGAGGGCTCTACACACAGTCATACACGCAAGATTTCACGCGCACATTATGTAGTGTGTACTTTAAAACGTGGATTTTTTAATTCACACATTCTTTCTCATTTTAATGCATACACATAACTCATAGTGTGTGTAAAAGAAGTTATTTCGCGATTCAATTTCATACACCACTCAATGTGCTTTAAAACGAGAATTAACGCATTACACACCTTTACTACACATCCTTTTCTTATTTGGAGAATATAAACACTTAATTAATAGTCGATAAGGTCCGTTTGTCCGAATGAGTGTATGTAAGGTGTCCTCGACCTTCCAGTCTCCACTTTTTTAAATAAAATAAAATAAAATAAATTAAAATAAAATAAAATAAAATAAAATAAAATAAATTAAACTAAAATAAAATAAAATAAAATAAAATAAAATAAAATAAAATAAAATAAAATAAAATAAAATAAAATAAAATAAAATAAAATAAAATAAAATAAAATAAAATAAAATAAAATAAATTAAAATAAATTAAAATAAAATAAAATAAAATAAAATAAAATAAAATAAAATAAAATAAAATAAAATAAAATAAAATAAAATAAAATAAAATAAATTAAAATAAATTAAAATTAAATTAAATTAAATTAAATTAAATTAAACTAAATAAAATTAAACACAATGCAACAAAAATCTCACATTTCTGGGCAACGGGTTTACAGCTAGTAAACACTTAATGCAGCTTATATCAACACATTTTTTTCTACGAGAATTGCTGGTTATTCAGTTTCTCAACCTCTCGTCTTCAAAGATGTAAGGATAGAAAAATGGAGCTATTATATCATGACTAGTGGTTTGCTTATCGCTTTCGGAACTTCCCGTTTTAAGGATTTAAAGTAGATATGGTCTCCGCAGATATCTATACCCTTAAGCACAATGTATAAATATATTTAAAAATAAAGTTTTAAAACTGTTCTCGCTGGGATTCGAGCCCGTGAAGACTGCATCGACGTTGATCACTTGCCATTTGAATTCATTGATTGCATAACATCATTTAAATGGTAGAATATCATTACAGTAAAAGTATATCGACTGTAGAAAGGAAAAAGTACGTAACCCACACATATTAAATTTTACAGGAGGCGCAAAAAACGTGTTTTGATGATTTTGGGCCATATGCAAATTATGAATTAAACACAACCTTGAAATGCACGGAGGCTCTTAAACTGGTGTTTAATTGACATAATCTAATATGAATTCAAGAAATTGCCTAGGAAAAACCTTTATTTCAGTTTTTTTTCTTGGTTTTAATATTTTACAAAGTCATCTTTTTCAAACATAAAAGCTTAATATAGATACTAATTCGGCAATTGCAGCATGCATCCTTTTAATAGAACGTGTATCAAGTTGGATACATTGTGATTATCGAAAAAAATGTTTTGAATATACTGTGAGTTACGTCCTTTTTACTTTCCATAGTCGATATGTATATTAAAACAGCAACATCTAATGTATTTTCATGCCATGTTGCCAAGTGGTAAACGCTGTCGGGCTTGGTCATACTCGTTTGTTTGGCTAAGGGTTCCAATCACAAAATATAAGCTTTTATAGACCGATTTTTAAATTGTTTGATATATTAATTTTGTATCCATACATTACAAAGGCATGGGGTATATTTTCATTCCTATCCACTCACCATCATATCTAAAATGTAAAGAGAAGCTTTATTTTTTAAGTAACAATATTTATTTCGCATTGTTGATTGATTATTGTCCCCAGAAGAAAAAAGGACGAGGGATGAGAAATAGTAGTATACGTGAAGGTAGCTTTCCGACTATTGTTAGCTACTCCACCGTGAATGGGAATCGATGGTTTTCCTTTTACAATTTCATAAAGAAGAAATTGCGTATTTTCTTCCGTTCTTGTGCAATAAACTGTTTTATCGACCGTACACAAAAGGTAATCTTTTTTAGAACATAACCTCCAATTCCGCACTGACATTTAAAAGGTCTTTTGTATTTATATACTTGTATCGCTTCAGATTATTTCAATATGTTTAATTTGTCTTGATTTATCTGTCTGTCTGTAAATTAATCTGTAAGCCATTTATATTAAAGCTTATAACCGTGATACACGATTTGTTTTATTGAAATACTGTAGCGATTTTCCACTAGTTTGATTTTACGCCACATCCATCATCATCACATCCAAGCAATTTTAAAATAGGAACGTTTTTTTAACCAAAAGTATAATAACTCTTGAACACTTACAATATGCAAACCAGGTATGTAAAACCGAATGAAACAATAAAATTTGAAGTACGCGCAGTTTAATATATCCGTCGTAGATAACAAATATATATGTGTCAGAAATTGCAGGTAGGGATTGATTTGACCTGGCAATCTGTTTTTTTCTTAATTCAACAAAAGGATCGCGCGAGCCCCTGCGAGCCCTCTCCAGACCTTTACATAAAGTACACTCGTTCGTTGAAATAGTAATAGGAGATCTATCTTCACATAAAGAGCGCACCCTATTTGGGGTCTGGAATTTTCGGCAAACAAAAAGATGCTAACAAAATTCAGAAAGCAAATGAATAATTCAGATCTTGTCGAAACGTTGTTGTATAACACGAGTGTTGTTGGGAAGGGTTGTGTTTTTTGTGGCACTTACCCAATATCTATAAATTATTATGATGTTTGTAATTTTTCCTTTTTGTTATGCTGACTTTGTTTTCGGGTGAATTCGGAAATCCCATTTGACAATATTTATTTAACATAGAACCGTTTTTATTTTTCACTAATCACTTGACTGATTTTGTAACCGGTGTAAAAGTCGTGAAAAAAACCGCGACCCTAACTCCAACATTTCACCTTATGTGGTCTAGTTGATAAGAGCTTGCTCTCCCGACCAGGTGGATCTGAGTTCCATTCCCGGTAAGGTCAATGCCAAATTTAAATTTGAGACCTAATACGTGGTGTTTGTGATGTCAATTTATCTCGTGATTATCTCGAGTGACTTACGATAAATTCTCATCGAGTTTTTTTCGTATGATCTTTCAGCTTTAAAATTTTCGGCGCATTGGCATTAGCTGTAATGTCATTTTTTTTAAATTATAAAAAAGCATTTACAAGTGGTCAAACGTTTTGCATTATAATTCAATTTATCAAAGAAGTCGGAGTCGTCCATTTTTTACGACTTCGACTCCGACTACACAGCCGCAACCAAGGCAACCAATATTTTTTTATTAAAAAAAACACACAATATTTACTGCCTTTTTGAAATTTTACTGAACGATGACGACCGGCTTCGCAAAGTGGGGAAGCGTTTTCAACTTATACATAATTATTTTTTTGACCATATCCACTCTTAATGTGAAGCATATGTAGAGTACGTATACACATTACAGGAGTAACTTCTTATGGAAGCTTTTCAACAGAAGTTGTTTGAAGAAACTTACTTGTTATTTATACACTTTTCTACGAAGGGTGTAAGAATAAAAATATGAACCTAGGTCCTAGGATAAGATTAGTATTAAACTAATTATACTAACGTATGCGGAAATTTAAAGCAATCATGTCTCTGAACACAAATCAGCAAATAAATTTCTTTTGTTTTTTTATTGATTTCGTCTCCTATTTATTTAATGTGGGGTTTTTTTTATGTATACATTACATCATATTCGTGACAGCATTCCCCATAAATATAATGGATTGAATATTTCATTTTGCCATGCGTATCGATGGAAAAACAAAAAATATGTTTCGATTTATTATAACTTATTATATTAAATCTGAACGTTCGATTATTGCTAACTTTACAACCAAAACTTGAAACTATGCGTAAAAATATGATCTTTGAAAGTCAATGTTCCACAGCTAATAATTTCTTATTGTAAATTAACTATGAAGCAGGGTCATCGATATAGAATATTTACGGGCGACGCATAAAAAAGTTCCGTCAACTCCTTTTATAAATAAATCAAATATACCCACCATACGTTAACAGTTGATCAAATATTCAATACAACCGGAAAACAATAAACGTTTGGCATGATTTTACGTTGAATAAATAAAAAGCCATGTACCTATGTATATCAATTTTGAATTATTGGTGCCTTGCTAACAGTGAGTTTATTGCGTTTATTTATAGGAGGGAAATATTAGTATTATTGCGGCGCCGTCGAACGGCAATAAAATTAGACACGGTTTATAACTCGAAGGCCGATAAATTAAATTCAGAGTTTATAGATGATTATAAAATCATAGCAGCAAGTGAACCCATTTATTTTTGGTATTTTACCTATGACATCACCGGCAAAGAGTAAACATTTGAATTTGGAATTGCCTCTACGACTACGGACATCAAACAGTAGTTATCCAACTGACAGTAGTGTTATCAAATCGCTTGTTGAGAATTGGTTTATTCTATCTTCTCAGAATTGTTTATGAAGTTAAAAAACTATTGTGGGGGTTTTTTGTGCGGACTATTTCCAAACATGAAGACAATTGATTGAAATCCAACTTAATGCTGGAAGTCAGTTGGTGTATTTTTTACGACAATATTATGCTCAGTTGTAATATGATCAATCGGAGTTTTATATATATATCGACTGTGGAAAGGAAAAAGGACGTAACCCACACATAGCAAATAGGAGGAAAATTACAGAAGGCACAAAAAACGTGTTTTGATGATTTTGGGCCATATGCAAATTATGAAATATACACAACTTTAAAGTGCATGGAGACTTCTAAACCGGCGTTTAATTGACATGATCTAATATTAATTAAAGAAATTGTCTAGTAAAAACCTTTTTTTAAGTCTTTTTTCTTGGTTTCAATTTTCACAAGCTTATCTTTTTCAAACTTAAAAGATAAATTTAGATTCTAATTCGACATTTGCAGCTTATATCCTTTTGATAGAACGTGTATCAAGTTTGATACATTGTGATTATCGAACAAAAGTTGTTTTGAAAAAACTGTGGGTTACGTCTTTTTTCCTTTCCACAGTCGATATGATATACGAACAAAAATATTTTTTCATAAAACTAAAAATTTGAATGTAATCATTTTTACAATTCGGTTAAATTGTTGATACTTGAAATTGTTATATATTTTTTTAAGTGTCTGTTCTTCAAGTAATTAATATGTAAAATGGTTACATTAAACTGAAACAAAATATGACACGTGGAGATTGTTGTATGCATAACTATTACGAAAAGAAGATAATATTTTGCTAACTATTATTACTCGATTACGATGGCATATAATACATTTTGGTTAGTTGCACCATTTACAGTTATAAGAATAACTGTTTTCAGTTCAGTGGTTGTGATTACTAATGAATTACATATTGAATATTATATAAAATACTATTCTTTATTCCAGCAAACCCTAAAAAAGATAAATCTTTGTTTTGTAATATAAATCATTATATGATTTGGAATTTTGTATCACTCTACATTTATATTGATTTTGATTATTTGAAACTTACCATTAGTAGTTTAACTGAAAATCTATCTAAGAATAATTGAATTTGGAAATTAAATTCGACTGGGATTAACTAAATTCCTGTTTTACCGATTTATATAATAGCTTGTCGGTAAAAAAGGGCGCTACACTTTCACATACTATTTAACTATAACCATCATGAACATAATGAAAAAAGACAATTTTATCGTTATTGTAATTACACCACATTTAACACCATTCTAAAAAAATCATTTTCATCAATTATATTGTTGATATATTTATTAAATTTAGATTTCCGTTAGAATAGATTCGATAAGCAAATCAATTTTATTGCGATTAATATTGGCTCGATGCGTTGTTAAGTTGGTATGATGTTTTAATAAATATTTTGACGGCTTATTTTAAAATTAGAACAACAAAGGAAGCATCTATAAAACAAAACGCTGCAAAAATTCTTTGGCAAAAACGAGAATGAATTTGTTTAGAAAACAATTTTTGTCGATATACAGAGTTCACGCCATTGGCGATCAACATTAGGGTGTTTATTATTTCTTAAGTCAGAATTATATGTGCAATTATTGTGATACTTTTATTTCTAAAAAGATTAATCATTAACTCTGTTGTCATTCACGTTAAAATTCGTATTTTTTACGTAAACCCCTGGACAAATCAGAGCTTGATGACTTTTCACACTTTTTTGTGCCGAATTTACGACATAAATAATTATGAAAAGACCTATTATAATAAATAATTTAATGCAAACCCAGTATTTATAATAATATTATGATAAACGTCTGTTTTATACTTTAAATGAAACAAAGTTTCAAGACGCAGGATACTTAGATGGCACTGCAGAATAAGAAAATTCTCAGAAAATCAAATCTCAAATTCAAATCTCTATGTCGGTCAGATCTCAAAATTGTATAACGAAAGAATTAGGCAGTCGAGGATGTTATTAGATTTTTGTATACGTCAAAAACCACTACTGAGAGTTGATATTAAATATTATTATTATAATTCAGTCAAAAAAAATTTTTTTGTTTTTATTTTTAATTTTCAACTATTTACGTTTCGGAGCATATTATGTATACTCCTTGAGTATCTCGAAAGAAGTTGATTTTACGAGAGTTGGGTTGTTATCTTGTCGCTGAGCTTTGTTTTGTTTGAGAGAATGTAAAGAGGGGCTAAGCAAATGCGACTTTACATTAATGGGTCCATTAGAGGTGAAGTGAGCCGAGTGCTATTTTAGAAAACAATAATTTAGATGCGTTGTAATATTCTACACGTCTTAATAAGAAGTATTGTAAAAGTGAAGTAACCTCATTTTAAACACATTGCAATAGTGTTTCTCCGTAAAATTAAAATATGTAATCCATCAAAACACCAAGTTTTTCATTTCTCACATTTGGCTCACTTCACCTTTAGAGGGCTCATTTATACTTAAGTGTGTGGTCTTCTGATATTTAACGCATAACAACAAACTGTGTATTGTAATAAGCAGGGCTTCGAACCGGAACTGGACTGAAAATCGAAACCCGTTAAAACCCTTATTTTTTTCGGAACGAAAACTGGAACCGAACCGAAAACAAATATCGCTTTTTTTTCGGTTCAGTATTCGAAAGTCTCGGAAGAGCTAAGAAAAAAAACAAGTCACGCAGGAATTTGGGCAATTCGGTAAATTCCTGGATTTTGATTCGAAAGTCAGCGAATCGGACAAATGTCCCGGTTTTACTTGCAAGAGATCTGGCAACCCTAGCGCTAATTGATAAGTACCATATGAATCACTCGGAGCTGAACCGAAAACCGGAAAAACCATTATTTTTGCCGGAAAGTAAACCGGAACCGAACCAATATATATTTTTTTACTTGAACCGGAACGAAAAAAATAACGGTTCGATGCTCTGGTAATAAGTATGTTTTATGCATCTATAATGTTGTTATCCTATACTATCAAAATTCTTATTTTCGAAGAAAATCATAAGTGTTAAAATGAATTTTGATAGCGTAGGTTAGGTTAGGTAAGAAGAAAAAACTTAGATGGCTTTTGGCGTTCCTGATTCATATATGGCGTGTATATCGATATAATAATAATAATAATAATAATACAAATACAATTTAATTTGTCACTATAAAATTTAATACTATTAAAAACTTGAACAATAATGATTCTTAGTTTTTGTTTGAAATCGTATTGATATAAGAACATTGCTGACCGCATTAATTTTCTATGTGCGACCGGCGTTTAATAATTCGCCTGTATTAATTTATGCTATCAACGCGTGGTCGCCCTAGCAGACATATATATCGACTGGTCGAGAGAGGGTCGTAAATAAATGAAGGTAAAGTTTTTTCAACATTTAATGGTCTAAATCTGACATTGGGTATTTTATTTTGTAAGTAAAAATACTCTCGTAAAGTGAACGTAAAATTGTTCAGCCCATCACTATTTCATTGAGAACTATAAATGTTATCTCTGCAAAATAAGTTTGTAGTCGGCCTCTTTAAATATCGTTTAAGAATTTTTGGGTAATGGAATTAAGATAAAACATCGTACTTAGCGTGTTTCGCTGTAGCTGTGTAACAACAGCTACTGCCATAATAATCCTTTTCCCCGTTGTAAAGAAGATTCGTTAACCGTTCCCGAAAGATGAGAATTAGTATAATATTGTCTCTGATAAGAACTGTCAAGTCATCCTTCGCAACACTTGTGATGTATTCAATGGCTGTGGCGCTAGTAGCATCGCTCGCCCATTGGACGATTTGCCATAAACAACTTCACTTTGCAGTTTTGCACCAATAGCATCGCAATACGATGATATCATTATCATCAAAAAAATTCAGACCACTTGTCAAAATAAATATGACCAATGTCATTTAGATTCTGACCATATAATATAAATTCTGACCATAAATTATTTATTCTGCCCTCTGTAATTCTGACCGACACATAATGACCATTTAATATAAATTCTGACCAATGTTTTATAAATTGATTTTTCAATCGATTTATGAATTTCTGTTCAAAGGCATGGATGTATGTGATGTCTTGAATTCCCCCCTTTCACCCATCCTATCCTATGAACGGGGCGTATCGAGAGTGATTAGCTTACCACTAATCCTGTCCTAGCCCTATCCTTATGTCCCTACTCTCTTTGGAAAAAGAGAGGTTGAGCAACTGAGTAACAAGCAGTTCTCGTAGAAACACTTCTGTTGAGATAAACTACATTAGGAGTCCATATGCTCCACATTGGGAGTGGACATGGTTTAAATGTATTAGAAATTCTGACCGTTTTAATACGAGCTTATATTTATTACTGAAAAACTTCAATATACGACTTCAATTTTTCACCAGTTAGAAACCCCTGTTTTAGTTAGTGAGTGTTCCTAAAAGCTCAAAGTTTCATTTGCTGTTTATTCATAACAATTAACTAGTAACCTACCAACTTCTGCCAATATGGTGACGATGTAATACTTTATTCTATTTTCAGTTTATCGCTTAGTAAAAATTATTCAGCACCGGAAATCTAGAAGGATACTGAATCGTTCCGCATGTACATGTATTGTAAGTAGGGAATACAATCCCGGGATCCCGTAGAGTTTTCGATACATTTCAATCCCGGGATTAGAAGACACGATACCGAAACTTTCGGGATTGATTTTAAAACAGAAACGTATTGGTTTTCAAGTCGGCAGTTCAAGCATATGCAATAAACGATGCCCAATTTTATTACTTAGACTTTATCTTTGCGATAAGAGTTTACGATAAGAGCGAGTCGCAGCTGATAAGGTAACTTAATACCAATTATTAAACTTCTTTAATGCATTATACGCACGTGTACTGTATTTGAATGCATTTGTCGACAATATTTATTGTCTGTTATTACAAAGCTTCATATTTTGATATTTTTTAAATTTATTTTTCGCTTTGTTCTCTACATCAATGAATGTTTCCAGATATCAATGGTGTTTGTTTTGCGGAATTTACTGTTCATAAAAAATCATTTTGTACCGTAAACCGAAACCTTTGAATAAATGGCGAAACAATCGATGCTTTGGTACTCTGGGAGTATTTTAATATTTAAATGACGTCTATTTACTTCAATAAAATTATTAAGAATGTATGTATAGAGATAACAATTTTATAAACCTTCATTCTTGCAGTCTGAAGTAGGTAATTGCCTTTTTCAGCTATGGAAATTAACCATTTTAAGTTGTATTTCGTATTTTTGCATATTAAGTTAGTTTAATAATGATTACGCTTATTTTTTACGAGTTATTAAAAAATCCACTCATTCACCTCTACATCGCGAATAACTGAGATTAAGAGAGCTTTTTGGTAACGTATTGGTAGCTTACAGCTGGTAATATAATATAGAATATATTATTTTTTTTAATTTATTTTTCACCAATATTTTTTTTTAAATGTACTGATGCCGGGATCGAAAAATTCTAATCCCGAAATCCCGGGATCAACATTTTGGCTTGGGATTGGATTCCCTAATTGTAAGTGTATTTATTTCATTTGGAATAGTACATAACGGAATGTTATCGGCCCGAGACACAAATAGATGTTAAGTACAAATTCTGAGTATTCTGCTTGAAAATAATATTGAATATTTATTAATAGGTGAATTTACAATTCGCCAAACCCATCCCAAACATCTACACGTACGCAATATTTAGACTGTAAAATATGCAAACTTTAAAGTTGTAAACAAATTCCGATAGAACAGTATATTTAGATTTTTAAAACAATTTCGCTGATAAATGGAAAGTGGAGGTGTTGGTTTTTTTCCCCTCTGTAGCTGTTTATATTTTTTCATTTTAATTTACAAATGCACCCACAGTTTTAAATTATAAATTATTTCTTGTCACTCAAATACTTACGACATTATTCACTTTTAGGGTGTTCACTGTGGTGGAAAGATACAAAAATAAATTTAAATGTTGTATAAATAGCATTGTTAAATTATATTTCTTATCAGTTGACAATGCTCGCAATGAGAGAAACCGGTTCTGACCTATTAAATAAAGTGGAATAAAGTACAAAGGAATATTGTGTTTTTTTTAATATAATGCCTTTCTACCAAGTATTGACAGTGAACACCCTAAAAGTGATTAATAGCTATGATACTGTGATTCTAAGTCGCTATCAACTACATATATAATATAATTATTGTAGAACTAATCTACTTTTGTTTTTTGGTTCCATGGTGCAGTGGTAAGCGTCGTTTACTTGACGGGTTCAAATCCCTGTACAATCAGCATTTTTTTAAATATTCTGTATAATATATGGGTGTTTGTGATGTATTAAAACTCATTCCCACCATTCCAATCTTAAAATAACGGTGTAGCGATAGCGAATAGTGAACCACATGTCCTACTCTAGCTCAATCTAAAAAATAAACGTTGATCATCTGAGTAACAACCAGTTCATCTGTTGAGAATCCTCGGAGATCATATGCTCAACATTAGGAGTAGACATGAATTAAATATAAATATTCAGTGCACCAACAATTTAATCAGTGAATAAATTAAAGAGAGAAAGTGTGATATAATATATGTCCGTTCGAGATACAAATCCTTCAACAGGGAGAGTGTTAATAGACTTAAACAGTATTAAAGCGTTTATAGAGAAGGGGGTTACCGTTAATGGTCTCCGCGGACTTCTCTAGATGGAAAGGTAGATAGGCAGTCTGCCAGCAAACCGTTCAGGGTTAAAAGATTTAGGAGTTTTGCTTCGAGATCCTGTCTGGAGTTTCTGTTGACTCTCTCTAGGGTAAGATCACGTAGTGATTCTGTCTGTGAATGGATTATACATTATAATGTATCGATATTTTTGGACAAGTTCGCGATTTTTACGCCAGCCTTTTCAACGCGTTAATTTTGTACGAAAATTTTATATTACAGACTCGACTGTTTTATGCATTATTTTTCAAGCTTTCTAAGTCATTTCATTAAAAATAAATATGTTAAAAGATGCGATAATTAGTAAAATATAATAATGAAATTCGTCAAAAAAATATACACCCCTCAAGTACAAAAATATTTTTTTAATTATTGAATATTTAAAATAAAACATTTCTTTGATTCATTTATTTCAGGTTTATTTATTAAGTTATATTTATTTAATCATGACCGGTTTTGCGCAGCACAAACATTTTCAACTGATAACAACATACATTAATACAAGACTAAATGGTGAGTGTATTGGTCTACAGCACTTGTAATTGAGAAAAAATATTAAATGGCTTTTTTATAAACTGTCGTGTATTTGACAAAAACTAGCCTAATATGATTTTTAAAACATCTCAGTTGAGTTAAACAATCTTTAATATTACATTACAATGAAATTTATTTGTAAAATAATAATTGGGAGCCAGTGGCGTGCTTAAGCAGTGGCATTCTATGTTTTCCAAAAAATAATCGCATCTCAACCAAAACGAATTCTTAATTTTTGAAAAAAAAAATTAAGCGTTTATAAAATCAAATACATTAAACAACTCCGACTACAAATAGTCCGATTATAACCAAGTTTCAAAGGGGCAAAATTGTACATATTTTTTATTTGCGTATTTTTTACGAATCCAACTCCAAAGCTCGGGTTTCATTTAATAAAGCTTTTAAGCTTCTCATTGTCTATTTTGAAAATTCAATAAAAAGCTCATGCTTTGGCGAGTACATTTATGTATTGTGTTGTATTACACAATTGAAAAATGAAAAGCTTTGTGTCGATGGGTTAACCAAACATCCCTAACGTTCATTGGTGTTGCAAGTGGGTCAAATTGGAGACACATCTCCGATGTAATGACATCATCCGGCCTTCGCTCGCTGGATCGAGTCATTGTTGGTTACCCACCCCTAAATAGTGGCGAACTCACTACAATAGTGCTGTCGCAAAGATGTAAAAATGGGATATTGTAGAGAGAAGAGAGCATATACGAAAAGCTATTTTGTACACACATCTTGTTTATTAGCAGATTGGAGGAATAATAACGGTCACATGAAAATATTTTATTATGAATAATTTAAGTATTACAAACGGAGTCAAAATACATTGGAGTCGTATGATGTCGACTGATATGTATATTTATTTTAAAGAAGCCGATCTTGTATCAAATTGTATCAATAAGTCTTTACTTTTTGGGCAAACAACTTAACTTTTTATGAAATTTAATATTAATATTGCACTCAATAGAAAGCGGGGAATATAATAATATGTCACGTATACTGTGAAGAGGCCCTACTTATGATACCGACCCATAATCGGCAAAAGAACTGACGAAGTGACACAATTTGGTAAATCTATACCAATATCAAGGTGAAATAAATAAATTAGTATTGTCGGGTCTTATAGCGCAGCGGTTAGCGTTTTTGGCATCCGTGCCAGATCTCACGGGTTTGAGTCCTAGTATGAACAGATTTGTTTTCGAAGTGTTCATCGATTTTTAAAGGCATGGATGTTTTTGATGTCTTAATTTCCCTCCCTCTCTTCCTATCCTTCAATTACTGGGTGTAGCTATAGCGATTAGTTAACCACTAATCCTGTCCTAGACTTACTTTCTATCCCTACTACTCTCTTTGGAATAAGAAAGGTTGAGCAACTGAATAACAAACAGTTCTTGTAGAAAATTCTGTTGAGATTGTGGGGGAGCGGTTGGTCACGGGCAAATCCATAAACTCCCAGCTTTTTTTTAAATCGGGCATCAACATAATATTCTGAAATTTCGGAAAAAGCAAAAAAAAGGGTCTCACGTTTTCAACGCAACAATGAAAATCATTAAAAAATATCTCCTTGTTTGAAATAATAAACGTAGTGGAGTTTTCTTCAGAGGCCGACTCTTGAAATTTGAATATCAGTTATAGCGCTTTACATATCATATTGACACGTGCTAAAGCCTACTCTACATATTTTTATGTGCCAGTGGTTTTCCGGGAAAGTCCCTGTGGACCGTCGCTTAACGCGGGTCCGTCCGCTCGTCCGGAAATGCAAAATGTTAATTTTTAATGATTTTCGTAGTGCGAGAAGCAAAACCTTGACTGTTTTCTCAGTCTATGTTGGCACATATACTGTATATATCGTCCTTGTTCTATTTTTGGTTCCAAGCAAGAGCCTGTTACAATCGTAATTTCGGGAGATAAAATGCAATCGTAAGAACGAAATTTATAACGAGGTTTTCTCACTTTGACGCTGATAAAAAAAGGTTAACGATAATATAACCAAAGAAAAACTAGAAGATTCTTCTATCGTTAAATACTACACCAGTGGCGAATGTGTGGCTTTTATAGTAGGCATCAAATGAGCTCATTTGACTAAGTCCAGTTATTGTTTCATAATTTTCATTAATTTACAAGAATATATACATAAGTAGGGAATCCAATCCCGAGCCAAAATGTTGATCCCGGGATTTCGGGATTAGAATTTTTCGATCCCGGGATCAGTACATTTTTCAAGAAATAAAAATTGATAATATTTGGTGAAAAATAAATTACAAAAATTATCTTATATTATATAACCAGCTGTAAGCTGCCAATACGTTACCAAAAAGCTCTCTTAATCTCAGCTATTCGCGATGTAGAAGCGAATGAGTGGATTTTTTAATTACTCGTAAAAAAATATGCGAAATAATTATTAAACTAACTTAATATGCATACATTATGTAAAAATACGAAATATAACTTAAAATGATTAATGTCGATAGCTGAAAAAAGCAATTACCTACTTCAGACTGCAAGAATGAAGATTTCTTAAATTGTCGTCTACATACATACATTCTTAATAATTTTATTGGAGTAAATATAAATAATTTAAATATTAAAATATTCCCAGAGTACCAGAGCATCGATTGTTTCGCCATTTAGTCAAAGGTTTCGGTTTACGGTACAAAATGAATTTTTATGAACAATAAATTCCGCAAAACAAACACCATTGATATTTGGTAACATTCATTGATGTAGAGAACAAAGCGAAAAATAAATTTAAAAAATATTGAAATTTGAAGCTTAATAATAACAATGAATATTGTCGACAAATGCATTCAAATGCAGTACACGTGCGTATAATGTGTTGAAGAAAATTAAATATGATTGGCATCAAGTTAACTTTTCGGCTGCGACTCTTTCATATCGCAAAGATAAAGTCTTCATAATAAAATTGGGTATCTTTTATTGCATATGCGTGAATTGCCAACTTGAAAACCAACACGTTTCTGTTTTAAAACCAATCCCGAATGTTTCGGGATCATTTCTTCTAATCCTAGGATTAAAATGTACCGAAAACTGTACGGGATCCCCGGATTGGATTCCCTATACATAAGTATATCACTGAAGTATAATGAAATCTATCTTAGATTCAATGTTAGATTCCAGATAATCAATTGGAGCCTTTTGACCTTTCTTCACCATTGTACTAAATGGGTTGAAATATATTGACTAGTTGCGGAAAAAGTAAGTAAGTCTAGACAAGGTCTATACCAAACTATTTCTTTTTTTAAGCTGAACTTAAAAATCTCGGGCATGGGTGATGAATGATGGTGATTTTTTGTTCTCGAGTTGATCTCGATTGACTTAAAAAGATTATCTATAATGATTATGGTTTTAATAATATCTATTGTATTGGCAATCATCATCTGTAATCAATCAATTCACAGGCTGCGGGGACCAATCCAACAAAAGCGTGGCATAGTTTGTCATATTTGATATAAAAAAGTAGTGTTTTTTTTCGTTTTGATTTTTATAATGAAAAATATAATCATTTGACAATTTATAAATAAGTTTCGACTAATGAATGTATAATTAAAAATATACATTATTTGAATGAATAATGCTATTGGAGTGTGGGCCAGCTCAGAATGAGTGCGCGGGCGTATTCAAACTCCTGCGCGGCCGCGCGTGCGCAGCTCAGCGAGAACATTGTCATGTAATGCTTAATAATGTTACTCTATAAGTAAAAAATATCCCTTTCAAGACTAAGTGTTGATATTTAAAGTCAAAGTCTGCTTCCAATGTGGACTATATGATCTCCTAATGGAGGTAAGTATCTCAAGGCAAGTTTTTTTTACAATAAATGTTTGTTACTCAGTATAGAGCTAGAACAGGACTAGTGGTCCACTAATTTTAATTTGAAAATTGGAAAGGTTGGAAGGTATTTTTAAAACAATTATACATTTGAACAAAAATCGATAAATCGATTGAAAAAATACTTCTCGTAATCGAACCCGTGAGATCCATCACGTAAATAAACGACGTTGCCTGCTGCGCTACGGACCCGACATTTAATTAGATATAATAAATTATAACGGTATAAATACATTTATAAGTATAATTTAACAATTTATAGGAACACTGCTGCTTTTATTAAATACAATATATCGATATGATTAAATATAAATAAGGTACTTACTAATTTGTATTTGAGTTTCTAAACTGAAAATGAGCTATAAATGGACTCCAGGCACATCCATATATTACACTAACAATGTATGCATGAGCAATTTCTGACCAACCATGCGTTCCTCACTTTAATATTTGGCAGCTCAGCGTGCCTAATACGTATGACCTCTTTCATATGAACTTTGATATTACTCTCTATTGTATGTGTTTTAAAGTCCACATAAAGTATTATTTATCTTATCGTTGAAATGAGATAAAAATATGCAGTTGGAATTTTGTATGTTGTGTGAAACAGATTGAAAATCTTAGATTTATACTAAATTTATGATTCAAAACGTTTTTTGCTTAAATTATTCTACTAAATCTCGGGTCCTATGGCGCAGCGTTTAACGTTGTGGGCTTCCGTGCCGTATCTCACAGGTTCGTGTCCCATTACGCACAGCGTTTTTTTCCGTTTGATTTATCGATTTCTGTTCCCTCCCACCCTTTCTGGTCGTAGCGAGAGCGATTTTTTAACCACTAGTTCTGTTCTGGTTTTATCCTTCTATTCCTACTACTGTCTTTTAAAAAAAGAGGTTGAGCGACTAAGTAACAAGCAGTTCTCGTAGAAAAACTTCTGTTCAAAATATGCTCCGCTATGGGAGCGCATATGTATTAAATATATTAGAAAATAAAGTTTTCTTTTAAAGTCCTGAAATTTGGAATTATTACAACAGTGTTTTTTTTTCTGTAACGATTTATATTTTCATCGGTTAATCATTTTCGTGCAATTTGATCTCTCATAAATAATGTAAAATTAGTGCCAAAGAGTGTTTATTTTTTTAATATAATCATTCCACCAAGAATTGACTGTGAACATGTTGAAAGTAACAGTATATCAATAATAGCTAATCGCTCCTCTGCTTCTCGTTTATAGGTTGAGATAGGCGGTGGTTGGTAAACCTTAAAACATCACAGACAATTCATACTTCTAGTTAAAATTCATAAATCTATTGAAATGTTAGTATACGAATGTTTCCACTACGGCTAAGATTTAAAGTCGTGATCCTGCAACTAGGACATTCAACTACTAGCTCAGATGCATTTACCCGATTTCGGGTATTTTTTCATAAACTAACCGGCTACCCGGCACGGTTGCGAGCAATTTTTGTCAACTGTTATATACTGACCCACAACTTAAATTTATTAAGTACACAAGTATACTTATAATATATATTAAACTATTTTATTACAGTATTTCGCATCAAGAGTACTTTATTTACAATTATATTGATTTAATTATTGATAAAAAAAATGTTTGAATAAAACATTTAAACAGATGTATAATAAAGTATATATTATAAGAAAATTGAACTTTGTTTTATTGATACAATCAAAATATCAACACTTCTACTGAAGTTATAATACAGTAAGTCCTCGGATTACGTGATTAATTCGTCCCGAAGGTTTTCGTGTGAGTCGAATAAAACTTGAAATCGAGCATATTTTGATATAACATGTGTTCCATTTAAAAAGATATGTGAAACATAAATGAACATACTAACGAAACAAATAAATACGCACATACAAATTGTGCAAAATCATACAAACATTCAACATGTTAAGTACAAAATACCAATTTAATTGCTAGTCTAGTAATTTTTGCCTTGTAGCCTTTTTTCCCTTACTAAGTAAATTTATAGCATGTAATACAATCATTTATTGCTTTTGAAAAACTTGCAAATCATTCAGAATCTTTTCTTTTGTTCTTCTTGGTCTTTAGTTTTTTGATCCTCAAATTCTATCAAAAATTCGTTCCTCAATTTCGTAGAATAACTTCTATTTGTTAAATAGATAATAATTTTGAAATGCATGCATTAAACTTTTATCTACCTGTCTAATGATGGACATTTTTTTTTATTTAAACCTACGCGCATCGGAACAAAATGCAGCTAAACAAAATGGATTCAGATAAGTCGAAAACTTACTTTATCCGTATCCGCTTAACTTGTATATTTTATGGCGAAGACTTACATATTGAAAAGACATATATTAAATATGGAAAAATTATATTGGAATTAAATCAACCGGGTACCCGCTAAAAACAACCCGGTTTTCGGTTATTTAAAAAACGTTCGGGTATCCCTGGTACCCGGTTCGGAAGCCCTACCTGAAACCACGTCGACAAAATCGCTTTCCACTCGACTTGTAAAGCCGTAAAACCAACTGCTTATAGATTTGATAGAAGAATGTTTGATGTTTATAAAAAAATAGCAGCTATTAATTTGTTTTCGAAATTAGAATAAGAAAAATTGGCTCGCCCAATTCACACGATTTTGGAATCTAAATATGGACCGCACTGAATAAAATAAGAGCTTTAAAGCTTTTAATATAATAGGTTATAACTTTCCATGCTGCTTCAGAGTTATAGTATATCGTGGGCATGCAGTACATGGTATTGGCCTTGGTACCGATTCAGTTCGCTAAACCAGTGTAGGTAGGCCAAGTGGGAATAATACGACCCACCATTGAGTAAAAGAGCTTTTACATGAAACAGAAACTTGCCTATCAAATTGCTGCCGGCCGAACGACGTTGGCGCTCAATTATAATACACCAAAAAATGATGTCGTCAGTTTATTGATATAAAAATAGGGTAAAAATAGCAGCGTTTTTAGTTCTACAGTTTTTATGATATTTGTTAATAGGTTTTTCAGCGTGCACCATCGTCAGAACTATGTTTAAACTTACATTTGCTCAGCTATATATTATACTGGCTCATAAGAGATACGCAATACATTTTTTTATTCACTCTAACATCTTAATTCATATAAAAATTATTGTATTACATTTAACTGAACAATAAAAATCATGACAAAAGTTAAAATCACTCGTTTGCTCGCAGTTACAGCGTAGTGTTTCTGACTGAAAAGTACCTTACGACCCACCCTCAAGCTACGAGCAAGCGCTACGCCAAAGACACGTAATCGTAGCCAGCTAGGGGATGGTCTGCGAATTGAGGTAGGAAATGTTACACGGGCAGGTATACATTCATGTAACGTACTAAGCGTGAGGCTAAGTGTGAAACTGTAAGTTGTTATAAACAGAAACTCAAAATAAATAGTCATTTATTGTACAACACCACTTATATGATATATACCATCAACATGCTAATGAAAACAAAAAAAACAAATATTTGTACATTCTATACAGAGCCTCCAATCCCGGGATCCTGATTTTGCGATTCCGTAATTCCGGAATTGTGTTCGCACGAATCCCGGGATTTCGTAATCAAGGATAAGAAGTGAAAAATCCGTTAATAAATATATATGTTGCGTTGTAGTCACTGGCAGTCGTAACTTTTTGAAAGTATGGAGCTAAAGCTCTCACATGTAAGCATTTCTGTGAAAACCGTGAATACACTACATTTTTTTAGAAGTCATCGACCTAAAAAAACAGGGTTTTTGATCGATCTTATTTTCGAGACTATTTTAGAATCTCTCAATTTCTGACTTTCTCCTAGTGATCAATCTCGGAATTCTCCAAGAATCTCAAAGCAATTGTGGCACGATTTTATGGTGTATGATCAATCCCGGGATCCAGGATCGAAAAATTGTGAATCCCAAAATCACGGAATTACAAAAATGGTCTGGGATTGGATTCTATACAATCGAAATGGAAAAATGTCCGAGATTTTTCTATCCATCCCTTCCGATTCCAAAAAATGGACGTAGCGAGGGAGGTAAGATAATTACTTGTTTTTTTTTCTAGCCCCATTCTTAAACTTTTACCCTCACGAAGAGCAACTAACAATGTATGTTAAGTGATCCAAAAGTAGTGTAAAAATAATATTCAAGTTTTTATTATTTGGAAAACACTAGTCAATTTTATACTTTTAACTTCTATAAAGTATTTTCATATATTTAAGATTAAGGCTCGTCTCGTAATGTTATTAATCGGTTTCATACCGATCTTGATCTTAATAAATAAATGAGAAATTAGAAAAAAACAGTGTTTTATTTTGTAATATAATGCATTTCCATTAAGTATTGACAGTGAATTTAATGAAACAATTATATTATATTTTTTACTTGATTTAAATGTCTATCTGTAACATTAAACCCACTATTCCTCCCTGTATGCGCAACGTTCCCATTTGGCGAGTGTCAACAGATGATTTGATTGATATCTATACATCAAATTCTGGGGCTGGTGGAGCCGAGCTTCAATTTCTCTTTCATCTGGTGTATTTTGATGTTGCTTTTCCTGCGTAGCGTCCTAGATTTACCTGGCCGTAGGCGGGTGGTATTAGTTCTCATTCTCAACAGATGTAACTACTGCCTGGTATTTATAATACATCGACAAGGTTCTTAATATTTTTTTTATCTTAATAATTATTAATAATTCTTTCTACTGGCAATGTTTAGTAAGACATTTGATATAGCCAAGAATAACCAAACAAATCCCGGATGGATATAAATTGACAATTAATAAAAAGTGGAATGGATAGAATCGATTTGTTTTTTTTTTTAAATATATTCGCGTATTTAAATTAATTAAATATAACAACTGACAATTTTCGATTAACAGACATAATGTTTTTTGTAAAAAAGCTATTCGTAGAGTATCCACTTAAAGTATTTGATCAATTTTACAAAATTACAACAGGAAAGTTTTTCTCAGCAAATGAACAATTGCTTGACAACTTTTTGGGTAGTCACTAAAAATAGCTTTTTTTATTTTAAAAATGTAAATGGGTTTATAAGAAAACTTGACTTTTTTGAGAACTCACAATTGAACGTATTTTAAAATGTTTAAGTAAATATATATATATAATCAGTAAATAAAATGATTTTTTTTATCTGAAAATTGACTCACATTACTACTGTTTTGTTTATATCAGGATTTACAATACAAAAACGTTGTAAAAAAAAAAATATATATTTTATAAATATTTAAATTATAATAATACAAAATGATGTATTAATATTTCAAACAAAAATACGTATAATGTGGATGGTAACGAACAATACAAATTTACTGATTGCAAGATAAATATGAAACAACAAGCAAGAGGTAAATATTTGATTCTCGAAAAAATATTAAGACCTATATTTTTGATTCAAAACATAAGTAACGTTGACTCTGTATATCTTTACCATGCTTATTTGTATTACAAAGGCCAATATGGTAGATCGCAAGTGGATTGGTCTCCAATGATTTCCACATATTTTAAGCAATTTAGTTTTGTCATCATTTACCATTTTTGTATTAGAAATTCGGAACACTTCTGCTCATTAATGCGTTCTTAGTAGGGTTTACATAACCGGTAAATTAGAAAATTAGCCGATTTCTATTTTATCTTGAATTAAGACATATACACGCATATTATAACAAAAGATTATTGCAAATAAAACAAATATGTATTGTTTTTATTTATTATTCGTGTCCGCACCCAAAGTGGAGCATATGACCTTCTAATGGAGGTTACTCAACAGTTTTTCTATGAGAACTGTTTGTTACTCAGTCGCTTAACCTCTCTTTTTCAAAGAGAGTAGAAGGTGTAGAAGGATAAGGCTAAGCCCAGTTATTGATGGATAGGAAGGGTGGGAGGGAAATTAAGACATCACAAACACCCATGCCTTCGAACAGAAATTGATAAATCGATTGAAAAAAATCTGTTTGTACTGGGACTCGAACCCGTGAGATCCGGCACGGAAACCAACAACACTGACCGCTGCGTCATACGACCCGATTACCGGTGAATTACCGATATGATAGACATTATTTACCGCTTATCGGTAATTAAAATGTGACGGGTAATTGCAAGCCCTAGTTCTAAGTAACCAACTGAAATCGTATAAAAAGTGAGATACCCCAAACATATAGACAAGGTGTCGCTGAATTTATGTATGTTTAGATATTTTAGAAATTAAATTGAAAAAGTATTACTCAATCAATTTTATGTCTATTACTCTTACATAAAAATCATGGAATACCATTGATCTCGATATAAGTTTTTTTATTATTTTTTGGCTGTCAATGTAGCTCACTTAAGATCATGAAAAATTTAAATGCTCTACCTCTGGCATTGGTATTTGGTTCTGGAAAATATTTGTCGGATTCGTGGCTTTCGAGAAGGATCTCACGGGTTCGAGTTGCAAAATAAAAGGCAATCGGCTTATCAATTTCTGATCCAAAGCATAAGCGTTTGTGATATTCAAATTTTCCCTTCCAGTCCTACAAACAACCTAGCGAGAGCGATTAGTTAACAATTAGTGGTGTCTTTGCCCTATCTTTATATTTCTACTCTCTTTGAAAAAGATCGTTTGACCATATTAATAACACACAGTTCTTGTATTAAAAAGGTATTTTGAGATTTACATTAGGAGGCCATATACTCCATATTGGTAACGAACATTTATTTAAAAAAAAAACACTAATAATATTATTACGATACGAAATACACCAAGTAAAAATGGTGTGAATCCGCAAGGAATAGTGGTGGCTTCTACATTATGTACCGTATTGAACATATAAATAAGTTAATCCAAATAATACAGGTAAAAAGCAAAAAATATATTTGTTAATTCTCGCGCGGCCATGTTTATTGCCATGGTCAGAACTTCATGAATTTCGAATATGTTTAGAATAGAATTTTGATTAGTATTAGGTAAGGAGATTCTTCCATTCCTACAACGGGTCGAGAAATGAAACCCGTTCGGCGCCGGGTCTATAAATTATGAACGCAAGCTTTGCGACTTCAGGGGTGAACGGGAGTACGCGTGATTCTCTGCGCATTTATAATATGCGCTTTTTGTTCGGTTTCGCGTTGTTAAATTGCAACATAAGAAATTTAAAAAAAAATCGCCATCTCAGCGCGCGCAAACAAGCCGTTGTCAGTTTTTAAAATGGGTCAACAATATATAAAGGTACTATATAATATCATCGTACATTTTATGGTCAAAAAATCTTTCTATAAAATATTTCCGCGCAGCATAATTGGTTTTGTATCCATTCTGTTTTCAAATAAACTGTTTTCAAAATTAAGTGGTAGGAGTCAAATTAAGTGTTATATTATTTTATGGATTTATATACTTTTAAATAAAGTTAAGATACCGATATAAGTTTGTTATATGTACTTTAAAAATACTAAATAGTATTTTAAATGTTAAATAGAATGACAACCGTCCTAAAACTATTACTCATTGTTGCTAACTATTTTGAACGGAAATTTTCAACATTGAACTAAACGAGATAGTAAATTTGTTTTTCTTTTTCATTTCCTTTTAATTGACATCTTTTTTCAAACTCAATAATAACACGAAATAGAACTATCAATCATAAAGAAATGCTAAAATATCACTTATAAGAAATTACAGTCCCTGTTTTGTTTGTGCGGTATTCTAAATATTCTGAAATTTAATTTAAGATTTAGATTAAAAGTGGTTGGTGGAATTTTACTATTAATTTTGAATTGTTTTCGACATCTTCAGGATATTGATAAATGAATTTCTTTCCTATATATACATGATACACTTATGTACACTTATGTACCGACCGTCAGCTCAAGTTCATCCGTGCACTTGAACGCCTGAAAAACGAAACTCATGTTGTTAGTGACAAAACATGCGAAAATGTACAAAATTTGATCGATTCTAATTTAGTAATGAAGCATATTCAAAAATCAAATAAAAAGAAAATCTAAATTTGTAACATACGGTAAAAATTAACTTAAACGTAACTTAAATTCTGACGGTGGCGTGATATTGAAAAATCATGGAAAAAATCTTACTTTATCAAATACTTTTTTAACTCATTATACTAGATTTCAAATAAATCAATAAAAGTTTTTTTTTAAATTAGTAGTGGTTTATAACGTTTAAAGTTTCTCAAGTTTTCTTGGTGAAATTGTATCAAATAGATTAAAAATAAACAAGCTAATTAATAGCGGATGAAAGAGTAAAAAATAGTAATATACTTAATTTTAAACAGTTTTTTTTATATCGATAGTTATTACAATATTATGTTTTTTTGAAAAACAATGATGTGATTTTAATAAAAACACAATATTCCTTTGTACTTTATTCCACTTTGTTTAAAAGTTCATGACCGGTTTCGCTCATTGCGAGGATTGTTAACTGACAAGAAAAATATATAAACAGTGCTATTTATACAAAATTAAATTGAAATTAAAGGTGTAAACAACCATTTACAATGAAAAGAATTTACAAATTACAGTATAAGTGACTCTATAATTACACAAAATTAAAAAGTTTAACACCTATAACATATAGTTAAGAAAATGTGTTTTTATTAATATAATGCCTTTCCACCAAGTATTGACAGTGAACACCCTAAAAGTGATGATGTGATTTCTATCAAATATTTTATGAAAGTATGTACTTCTTACAAAATAATTAAAAACATGTATAATAGAATTCCAGACAAGCAACAATCACGGAATAGAATTTGTGACATCACGTAATCCCGGGATGCAAAAAAAGTGACCAATATTTATAACTCGGCTTATAATAAAAAACAAAACCAAAACTATTTACAGCCATAATGACACGATAAATAATGCGGCAAGTACAAAACAAACAATCCATTATATTTAGACATTTTTTCATCCTGTAATACGAAACGTGACTTTTAAAAATTCATTTTATAATATTAACAAGTTTTTAGGCTTCGCACAAAAGCTCCGACGAAGGGAATATTATAAAAGCTCTTCGGCGTAACAAAATGTTCGCTCTTCGTAAAATATCCAGTAAGTAAATTATTCCTTTTTTAATGTTTTCAACCAGTTATAATCAGAGAATAGAAAATTAAGCCTTACATAATAATCCAGTAGTTAATTTTCGTAGTTTTTTTTTATAAAGCAACTACCGCTGTCAAAACATGAATCTTAATTTAATTATTCAAATATTAAATTTAAAAAGTTTATGTTAGTTTTTTATACCCTATTTTTAGTAGACAAATGTAAGAAGTCTTCAAAAATACCTAAACACTACGATTAAAGATTTTTATTATGGACGAATGTAATGATAATAGTCACGACCAACTATTGCTATCACAATTTTTTTTCATATCAGCTCCCTTAACGTAGCATAAGGTCACCGCATGGTTCCTCCGATATTTTATATACCACCCCCCAGTCTCTTTGCCAACTCTCAGATCATTCCAGTGTCCTGTAGCTCTTTTGAATACATCTTATGGATGGTCATCAGTGAACATCTACGACGTTAGGACCTATCCAGTTTGTAAAAGAGACATACAGGGTTCAGACTCTTTAGCGGCATCCGCAGCATATGTTCAAGCCAGGTCCATCGTCACTTTTTGTTATATTTTTGACCTAATATGGGCTGGTCATATTTCTGTTTTCTGACAAAGTTAGACCACCGTAATCGTCGCATGAATATGTATACAAAGCATAATATACCGTTAATTTGCGCTTTTGTAATGTGGCATGTCTCGCAACCATAAAGCAGGACCTTCAAGATGCGCGCGTGGAACAGGAGGCACACCGAGTACAACGGTGAGTCCCAGACTTTCCACATTGAGTTAAAGATGTCTGCAGCTATCCCTAAAAGGATCGCGAGCACTTTACTCAGATTGCCATCTCCTGAAGTACCCGAAACCGTCTACTTTTTCGATGTTTTTCCCCGCGCTCGTCTAAGGGTAGCCGGACAGTCATGGTTGCAGAGTACATTGGTTTTACCCGCATTAATGTTTAGGCCAATACGATACGAGTTGCCTTGTACCCTATCCATTGCCTCATTAATACCCTCGACAGATTTTTCAAATAAGACAGTGTCGTCTGCATACTCGAGGTCTCAAAGATTCAGCTTGGAGGCAACAGCCACACCTCGGTCAGGTGGAATTGACTTACTCAAAATGCTCTGATTCATATTTTGCCTCTTTGTTTTGTTTGTTATAACCTAATAATTTTAATTTGTTCTGTATAAATAGCACTGTAATATTGTATTATCTGATCAGTTAATAATGATCGTCATGAACGATTTTTGATGAACGATGAACTATTTAAATATTATTATTGGTAAAATTAGTATTTTATTTTTTTGATGGGGCTTGAAGACTGTTCTTTTTCATTCCTCCATAAAAACTTTATCATGAAAAATTGTAATTTAATAATTACACGAAATAATACAAATAAAAAAAATGGATGCTGGCGGAATATATATTTACTTTAATATAATTAGCTTATACAAAGGATCAAACAATGATCAATTCTTTCAAAGAATATATATACTAGTCGAGGCGCACGGTTCCCAACATAACGTACATAATTATTACAATTTTCTTCAACAAAATAAGTTTTCATAGTTATCCGGAAGGTACACCATATCCGGGTGTTTTCATGCAGACTAAATGGGTAAAATTATTCTTTCCGGCAGTAGCGTTCGCAGAAAAATTGCAAAGCAGGAGAATATTTAAAATTATTATGTATGTATATTTCTATAATACATACTACCGCGTTGAAGACACTTATCGTCTGTGTGGTTTATAGAAGAGACATAGATGAAAACACGTTCTCAAACTTTTGTTTATGATAACGGTTGAAATTAATTGTTTTAAACTACACAAAAGATGGTGATTAAATAAGATTTTTAATGTACTCCTTTCTTCCTACTATTTAGAAATATTTGACTTGATTTTATGATATAAAAATGACTGGAATGATGCGAGTTTAAGTTTGATTTATTTGATCAAAATATAACCATACATTCCAATAATCGAATCAATGACAATGAACAAAACCTGTCAAATCCGCTCCCAGCCCTATAATTATAGCTTCCAAAAATCGAATCAGTATATTTGATTATTTAAAAAACTTCGTAGCGATGAAAACTTTCAAATAAAGTTCTCTTAATATTATTACGATGCTTCAGTTCTAAGCCAGAAAATTTGAATTTTTAATATAAAAAGACGCCCATTCCAATTGGACGAACGAAATATGCGATTCAAAATAAGCCGTTAGCATTGGCCGAAAAATGTGCTGTTCAAAATAAACCCTTATCATTGGGCGAAATGGACAGTGTTACGCACATATTTGTGATTATTGGTGATTATTTTATCGGCTATTAATGTGAAGAATTATCATTTCAAGTTCATGCTAGTGCAGTGAGGAACGTTTTCATTTGTTTATGAGCAACTAAATAAAGCCGTATTTATTACAATTTACTAACATTGCAATACTTAAACGTATATTATGTTAATTAATACAAACAAAAGAAAAAGAAATTCCATTTATCCAAATGCCGAACCTAAATACCAAAATGGTCGGAGGTTTCTCAGCTCTTCACTAATGGATGCCTTTTTTATGCAATATGTAAGTAAGAGCTTGTTTTTTTATGTTACCTCAACACTGCTTGTTCAGATGATTTCTTGTTTACCGCATATTGTGATAATAGCATATTAAGTCATAGATATTTCCGCTGGGCTATAATTATTATCTTTTACAAAGAGCACGCTACTGCTTGTCGGAATGTTGTGAAAATTTCTGAACACCAGAGATAAAGTTGCGAGCTTAGTTTGGTAATCTCTCCAATTTAAATTGTAAACCCTTTGCCAAAAGATGTCACTTTAAGCCTTCATTTGTTAAGCATATCAAAAGAGGTAATAATATCATTATAATCATCATTTACTTGCCCTAATTAGTGAGGATAATCAAACAAATTTGTTTATGTTTATTATTTTGTCATGCAAACTTCTCAGGTATATTGTATTATAATTGTAGTATGCTAAATTCAGGAAAAAAGCAGCTCTCTTTAAGATGTTAAGTATCTCACAAAGACATTTTTTTGTGTAAATGTTTAAAAACTGAAACTTATGAGGATTTTTTCTTTTAAGAGATTTTATTAATTACTGTAATGTGACTAGAAGTCTCTTCTTCAGGTGGCGTGTCCCGGTGTCCCCAAACACAGCTTTGAGACGCCAAAATGTCCCATTTTATAAAAGATGAAAAAATCATAGTAATTTTATTTATTTAAATGCGCAAAATCAAAATCCTGGTGGTAGAATCTAGACTAGTAGAAAGCGTGGGTTTGCCCGTGCAATAAATAATACATTTCAATGTAAATACTGTATTTATTTATGAAAATTCATAATACTGCTATTGTGCACCATTTAGAGTCAAGAAAACAATGATTCCGATTCTTCTGCTGCTACAAGCTCTTCACTGTCTAACTTATTTAAGAATACGGATTTACCAATTTTGAAAGATCTTGAAGTTGCTACGACAGAAGTCGTCTACGCTTACCATACAGTGCGAGAAGACCCCAGTGTTCACTCAAATGACAGTGCTTTCAAATTTTAGGCATGGTTTGAGCAAAAATTTGCATGCATTCGAACTAAAACAGGTTATATTATTACTACTATCTCATTTAGGGGGCTCACTGTCAATACTTGTTGGAAAGGCATTGTATTAATAAAAACACAATATTCCTTTGTACTTTATTTCCATTTTATTTAAAAAGTTCAGGACCGGTTACGCTCATGGCGAGCATTGTCAACTGATAATCATATTTCTT
Source organism: Himalopsyche tibetana (assembly GCA_030503985.1). Lineage (NCBI taxonomy): Eukaryota > Metazoa > Arthropoda > Insecta > Trichoptera > Rhyacophilidae > Himalopsyche > Himalopsyche tibetana. The sequence continues at coordinate 29,009,979 of JAPJYX010000005.1, forward strand.
ATCAGTTGACAATGATCGAAACTGGTCCTGACCTTTTTAAATAAAGTTTAAATAAAGTACAAAGGAATATTGTGTTTTTTATTATTATTATTTTTAATTAACCGTATATGACATCAAAACAACATTACTATGTAGTCAATTGTATTTTATGAATATTTTGTCTAGGTTTTCAATATTTAAATAAGAAAAAAGGTAAATTTATAAGGTATAAGGTATAGGCGTAGAAACCTATAACCTAGAGCAGAGATGGGGAACCTTTTCTTCTCTAAAAGCCGCATTCATTTTTCTGATTCGATATAAGGCCGCAGTAAACATAGGACGGGATTGATTAATATTCAATCACTTACCCTACTTTTCCTCTATACTTTTTCCCCAGATATCTCCTAACCTCGTTTTTTTAGCTCACCGAGGAATTTGAAATCCTGAAGTTGCTATACTTTTTTTCCCAGATATCTCCAAGCCTCGTTTTTCCAGAATCGGTCAGAAGGCCGCGGGTTCCTCACCTCTGACCTAGAGTCTAGCTAGAGTGATAAAAACAATTCGACAACTTTCAGAATGTCTATAAAACTATTTGGTCTGAGAATAATTTTAATGCCGGTTCCGTGGAACAGCGGCCAACATCGTTAGTTTATGTGACAAATCACACGTGTTTGACTACCAACACGAACAGCATTTTTTCAATCGACTTTATTGATTCCCATTCGAAGACATATAGATTTGTGATGTCTAAAAACTACCTCTCACCCTTCTGATCCTAAAATTACTGGGGCGTATCGAAAACGATTAGTTAACCACTAGTTCTGCCCCAGCCTCCATCCCAATATCAATACTCACGTCGAAAACGAGATATTGAGAAACTGAGTAACAAGAAGTTCTGGTAGAAAAAGTTATTTTGGTCATGTGGTTCATATATGCGGACATGTATTAAATACAATAAATTCATTAAACAGTTTAGTTAAAGTTTATATAAATACAAAATAATGAAAGCACACATAAATATTAGACAAATGTTTATGTTATTTATTCAAAGTTCAAATGGGTTCCAGTCGACACGGAATGGAATAATTACTTGTGAATCGTTGTCGTATATTTATTTGTCATGGAGTTGCTAATGATTTAATAATCGTTAGGGTACTGAATGCATGACGATAGAATAATATGACAAGCCCATGTTTTATGCGACTGGGTAGACGCCATTATTTATGCAGACGCTAAGCAGTCAACCCTATTGTTAAGGTACATTCGCTACCAGCTGACAGACGAAAATAAATTGCGTTTGACTCGGTCTACAATTAAATGCCTAACCATGTTTATTCAACTTTACACTCTGGAGGCCGACGGTTCTCAAGAGAACGATTCGAAGATTATTCACGATTTATAAATCTTTACAATGAACTGACGGCCATGATTATATGCCGCAACCGTACTTGTATTTAAATCAAAACTATTTATGTAGTATAAGTAAATAGTCGATCACAGCTTTAATACAAAAAAAAATAATGTAGAACACCCGATCAAGTTAATATTTAAATTTGAATTGTGTAAACTTTGTCAATAACGGACTGGGTTTCGCCTATATTTCTAATATAAACAAGATACACTTATTTATTAAACGTCAGTTCAAGTTCATTCGTAGACTTGGATCGCCTGAAGATGCCGAAAGGCAAATCCCGGGTCGTCAGTGGAAAAACTTGTGTGAATGTGCAAGCTTAAGCGATTAAAATTTGATATTGAAATTCCACCCTTCCTTCAGCCGAAATTTTAAATTTTATCAAGTAAATATTTATTTATTAATACTTTTTCGTTTCCATTGTTGAGCATATGGCCTTCTTATGTTGGTATCTAATCAGAAGTTTTTCTGCGATAGTTTCTTGTTACTCAGATGCTCAACCTGTCTTTTTTGGAGAGAGTATATAACAGGATGGTTAAGTAATTGATTTCGCTACGTCCAGTCATTTTAGAATCGGAAAAGGGTGGGACAGAATTTTCAAACTTCATCAACACCCATGCCTTCAAACAGAAATCGATAAATCGATTGAAAATATGCTCCTTTGATTTTGCTTGGTATCTCCGAGAAGTAGCTTGCTGTAAAAGTGAATAAATAAATGTATGGGGAAAACCATAAACTAAAATGTCAAAGAATTTATCTCATTACATCCGAAATCTCGCTATTTCCGTGATCGTAATAGCCCTGTTTGACTGTAATTTTTATTTTTTAAATACTTTATATTCTAATCTCATTTTAACCAATCATTACTAATTTAAAGACATTATAAGTTCTGGTTGACTGATACAAAGAAATGTAGTTGCATATCGAAATAATGTGGATATCAAGTTCAAAATTATTCATAATTTTTTTCACTTTCGTGTCACCACGTAGATAAAAAATAAGATATATTCGAAACATAAAATCTTTTTTGGAAAGCTATAAATTTGCTTTTGATGAACTTGATTATGATTTAATAATCGCTCATGAAACCACTGCCTGATTTTGGTAAAGGCGAGAACATAAAAAAATCAGTGTTGAAAATTTATAACACTTGAAAATGAATCCTTCATTAACATATATTGAGAAACTCTGCGTCAGACTCTTGCCTAGAAGTATCTAGGGACTTTCGAATAAGCCAGCTGAATATTTATTTGAAGTAAAAATTTCTCTTGAAAAGTTTTAACAAAGAGTAGCGGTGGTTTGGTTGATTTGAAATGACGTCTGGATCGAACACTTAACGAAATTTGGGAGAATTGTTTGGGACATTATTTCTCTCGTGATTTTGATAACACGTAATTATGAATGATTTATGTTTCTTTGATAATTACGTGCGTGTCATTGTTAATAATGACGATGGAATTGTAAAATGATATACAGATAATTCAAAAACTTTTGATTTATCTGTACATATATTATGTTTTCAAATATGCGCAAGCTTTCCGAAACCAGACAAAAATTAAGTATATAAACTAGTTATAAAGTAATATATTACAGTGGAACCCCCAAATACACTACCCCGAATTACGCGCTGGCTGAAATATTCGATGCAAATCCACCAATTGCACTGTCGCATTCCACTGTCGTTGCTACGAGACGGTTGTCAGTGCGGTGCATACAGTCAAATGTTGGCTAGCGTCTGTGTATTCAACACGTGCCAGGCTATACACGCATAGCCGGGCGACTGTCTATGTGTTGGATTTCGGCGCGCTTTGCATTTTATCACTTAGTAACTAAATATTTCGTCCTTTTTTGCAAACTAAGGGAAATCTAAGTTTTGCATTTTTCGCGGAAAAAACCAAATCCCTAATTTTGTACGAGATTCACTCCCCCAATTACACTAGCCTAAATTACACGGTCCGGACTTTAGTGTAAATGGGGGTTTTACTGTATATGCAAAATAAACATTTTAGTTTTTTAATAAATACATGCCAAATAGTTGAAAATATATCCATTCTTTCTATTACAAAGCAAACAATGATTTAAATATTTCAATTATTGTATTACTTCAAATTTTATTTGGTGAAGAGCAATTCGTTAAATTGGTGTATCCGTCAAAAGTCTATGGCTATTATTGCCAAGCTCGACTTAACAATTAATAATCAAATATATTAATTATATTATGTATTAGGTAGGGACATGGAAGTCAGCGTCTAAAAAGGCATGAGCTTTATTTATAAAATGTATTTTTTCAGACCGTTTATTTACTACCCTTTGTTTTGTATTATTAATATAAGTATTCATAACTTAATGTGGTAAAACAGAAATTTTAAATGAATAATTAAATAAAACGAACCCCACTTCAGTAAGAAAACAAAACTAATAACTCTCAATAATATCATCATTGAATTCTTAAATATTATTATCACAAATTTCGTTACGAAGCTATAAAACGAGATGAATCGTGTTAATTGAAAGTTTGTCCATGTCCTTCGAAGATTAAGGAGATTGAAAGATAAGCCCCAGATCATAATTGAAAAGAAACGTGGATCTGATTGAAAAATTGTAAACGGAATATTTTATTACATACAACGAAAATCGATTTTTTTAAGTGTACCTATTTTTGCATATTTTTTATGCTATAAGGTCAAATGTTTTCTTAATTATTGGTTTTACGACATTTTACTATTTACTTTATTGCTATCCAACAGAAAAATAAATATGCCATATTAAAATTGATTATTCTGCAATAAAAACTCATTTAACAATAAAAAAAAACGATAGACAATATAAATTAATATTGTTATCGTCGAATAAAAAAGTGATAATACTTACTGCCCAATCACATATTTTATGAAAATCTCTAAGGTGAACTATTATGAATAAAATGAAAATAATTTTTAAAAAGATACAACAAAATGACAATAGAGTGTGGTATTGTCAAGTGGCATATGAGTTGATATTCGATCCATGTGAATAATTCATAAATTTTGGTAATTAACAGTGACTGGGTTAGTCTATTCTTTTGAAGAACCTTTTGTAAACAATTTCTTTGAAGTTACATTTTTAGATCCACAACATTGATTAAACAGGCACATTTTCCAAATTCCATTTACGCTAATTAAAAGTAAATAAATTCATCCTCAGATGAATTATTTCACTCGTTGCAGTAAACAATATTCGGAGTAATAATTAATGTAGTGCTGCTCACTCTTCAATCGTCTCGATAATTAATTATTCACAGCGCGGCGGTAATAATCAATCAAGTGTGGGTTATTGGAAACCGATAAATAATGTTTACTCAGGTAATATGGGTGTTATTTTATTGCGAGATGAGATAGATCAGAAATATCTGTCAAGAGTTTTGATACAAGTGCGCCGCGAAGATTAGTGATGATAATTGTTAAAGTAATTATTTATGTACAACACGGCATTACACGCAAAAGCAATTTACATACCTAAATGGTGCTACAATTTACCAATGTAACAATAGACACTTTCGGTTCTATTTTTAAAATATCTATGGAAACACTTTTTAATTTGGCAGCATTTATTTGATATTCTTTTGTTTTGCCGCCATGATGGTTCAATAAGTGTTAAGCTGTCATTTCAATAGAAATATGAATAATTGGAAACAGATAGATATATCATTCTATGACAACACGGAATAGTTAATTTTCTAGTCGACTGTGTGGTTTTGATAGTTGACAGGTTATGGTTTAATTCGAATAATATACGATTCTAGAATATATCTGTCAAACTAAGCGCCGAAATATTTATTACCTTTGTACATACTATTAAATATATATTTAGATGTATTCCTGCTTTATTTTATTTGTCAATAAATATATGATATGAACGATTTATGATACGCTAGCTATACATACAAGAATGCTATGCAAAAAAAATATGCTCCGATATAATATGGACGGTGAATGCTGGGTACTATTGTATATACGAAGACAGGGAACGTTGCGGAATTATAAGATACAAAATAAAACTAATAAAATTTCTTTGAAAATGTTTTATTTTACGTCTGAAAATCGTTGGTCAAAATTATTTTTTCAGTGGTTTTATGTTTCAGATGTTTTAAAATTAAAAGGCTGTCTAAGCACTCAATGGCATGTCTATAAAAAAAATGGCGTATGGGACAATGGAAGATACCGTTAGTATTGTAATAACGTAGTTGATGTTATTAACCCTGGGTTATTTTAAAAATACACAAATAAATGATCTTGGCTGGAAGTCCTCAAAGGTATTGATTGATTGATTAAATCATTCTTCTGAAAATATCTCAGACAAGCACTGCAATCAATGAACACTATATTTCAATCGTGAGGATTTTTGACACAGTATTAATCATGAAAATATTTTCCCAAAGCTATTTTACTATCTTCTTTCCATAAAAATGTGGATATTTATTTTCAACAATGGCAACTAAAAGGTACTTCAAATACTGGAAACAAATATACTGTTAGTATCATATTTCATCCACTTAAAAGAAAAGTTTGGCTGTTGTTTCAAAAATGAATATTTGTTTTCATTTTAATAAAAAAATCTAACATATTATCATTAAATGTAATTGAATTGTGTATTTCCATAAATTATATTATGCAGTTGTTGCCACAAAGGATTCGACTTTATATACCGAGATATACCGAGACTTTAGATACCGTTTTTTAATCTTAAATTGTATTATTGTTTATAGCTTTGGCGTGTGAACGTGTTAATCATATTCAGAAATAAACCAGATGGCATTCATTATTAATAGAGACTGATTCATTGCTGAGCTTTCATTAATATTTACGAAAATCGTTAATTAATCGTAATATAGCTAATGACTAACCGAATGTTTTCTTGAAATTTCAGAAATCCTGAATACACGAATTCAAAAGCGGTAACCTGAGTCAAAGTCTGCAATAAAAGCATTTTACACTGATACACAGTTGTTATAAATTATTAAATTTTAATTTTATATTAAAAAATTAACGTGGTCAGTGAATAGAAAAATAATAAGTGACATAATTGTGGAAAATGACACATTTTTTTCTTCAATAAACAATCGGGAAAATAATGCTTAATGATAAAATTGGGGGTATTATTTTCATACATAGCTCATTCAAAAATGGTTAAAAAATGAAACTTTAATGAAACAATATACATTTTAAAAGTAATTTTAGTTTTACATTACTTTGGAATGATATTTTGTATGTTATCAAGCCATGATTGAAACTAATTTCTAAAAATACTTTCAAAATTTATTTTTATCTACTTACATTACATTCATGGCTTATGTTTAAACCTTTTTACAATGAGCCTGGTTTGTAAGTAATACCCTCAATTGTGGGTTTCACTTTTTATTGTAATCTTAAAAAATTGACGACGGCAAAAAGAAATCCCAGAACGATCCCAGATTAAAAAAATAATATTGATGCAAACTGATGATGAGATATTTAATGAATATCTGTGAATAGAAGCTCATGAATGCAATACAGACTATGTCCAAAAACGTTATCACTAGTTTATGGCAATTTTTGTATAAAAACAAGTTATTAACAACATTTAACCGCTTGAATACCGCGCAAATAAATCATTAATATGTCCCAGAGATACTGCGTGTTTTGTTGAGAAAAATAATTTTGCCTAATATACACTCGAATTCGATATTTTAAAAACCTTTATCGACTCAGTATAGATAGCACTACGCATATTCATCAAAATACTGCTTATATTCTATTAGAATACCAAGTATATGATTTTTAAATGTCTTGGACATTTGTGTTGCATACCGTGTTCGCTTGCATATGTTCCGGTGTCCGCTTGGTATTCAAGTGGTTAATATCAATGTTCAAATAAAAAACTCGATAACAAAAATAGCAACAGTCGGTGTGCATATTGCCTCGGCGAGACATCGAAGTGAATAAAACCGATCGCCGGTAGACCCGCAGACCGTCTTCATCACGGGGGAGCGTCTCGCATTATCGATCCCACTACCCCCATTCGCATTCCACTCAGCCCCACCCGAGATTCCGACCCGACTCCACTCCTAATTCCAGTGGCGTATGATGCTACCAATGATATGGGTGGTTAGTCCGTGATATTCATTCCCAAGGCCTACCTCAAGCGTATTAAAGTTGGTAGAGAAACGGTACAAAAAGTAACTCACTAGTCGTGGTAATGATTTATCTTATATTTGTATTTATTACACAAGATGTGGTCACTTATTTTTCATATGCAATAATTATTACCTTGCAAGTAGCGCTTCTCTATATGTTATTAAAACAAGTCTTCGATTATATACGTAAAATCAACTTGTTGCTTGATAAATGAATATTTTGTATTAAAAAGACCAGTGTGTGTTAAACAAATTAAAGACGTGTCTTCTTTTTACCTCAATAAAATTATGTAACCCTTGTTTAAGTATGTATAAGCGAAGTTTTAAAACAAAATATTTCGTGCAATAGTTTGATAGAATTTTGCTTCAATTTATATAAAGCTTTTTTTAATACAGAATAGCTAGGATACACATAAAAATACAATCAAAGAAAACATACATTTTATTTTAATTAAAGTGAATGAATCATTATATTGAAATAAAGTATTTAGCGTCTTAAGAATTACACATTAGCTGCGTAGTCGAGCGATCAACGTCGTTGATTTCGATCACGTTCGGACACGGACAGTTTTTCAATTGACTCGTCGATTTCTGTCCGAATATTCATGCCGTGTGTGATGTCTTAACCTCTTTTCCACCCATCCTATCCTAAAAACGGGTGAAGTGATAGCGATCAGTTAACCACTAGTCCTTTCCTAATTTTTTACTTCCATCCCTATTGTAACATCTCATTGTAACAGTTCTCATAGAAACACTTCTGTTGGGGGTAAACTTCATTAGAAGTTCATATACTCTTTATAGGAGAGCGAAAATCGTTTAAAAAAAGAAGAATTATAAAGCGTGATGCCGAAATATCTATCAACTGTAGAAACTAAAATCAATTTGTAATATTTATTCCAATAAAGTTCTTCTAAATAAATGCCGAATCAATGATTTCGTTTGAGTGGGCATTTGAATTTTATTATCTCAATAATATTATAGGAATGTTTTGTAAAATGAGCGAATTTACGAAACAAATCGTAACATTGAAAATAGTTTCCGAACGCCAAGTCGGTTAAAAACATACGTCTCGCAATATTCTTCTTTGACATATTCAAGTTTCAAACTTACTTTTTTTTTTAAAATATCAACCACAGATATAACAAATACGAGTAATACATAACGTAAGAACGGCAAAATACATTGATCAAAAGAGGGTCTTTATCTATTGCATTATGGAAATTGAAAGATATTGATATTCAAACCCCCCTTCTTTGAATAAGTCCGCACAGCTTTATACTTTTTTTTTCTGCGAGTCTAGTGAGCCGTCGAATTTATAGATGTCAGGTGTTTTGAGAGCGTATTCATTTTTTTTTTCGTAACGCAAATGAAGTCCTTTTATAAAATTCGAAAGCTTTTCTACTCGTCCTACAGAGCTTTTTCGAACTTGAAAGCTCAAGGTGTTAACAATGAAAACGAACACTTAATTTAGCTTTATTTACTCTTTCGAATTCTCTGTAACTCTCACTATGTAATTTATGTTTTTTAAAGCCATTCATAAGAATTCAGCTGTATACTGGTCGTCAAGACTAATTGGTGGATTTTCATACCTTGATTTTACAATGTGCTTAAGATTTTCTCTGTCTCGGGTTTTCGAAAGATATTTTTAATTATATTTAACTAGATCTGTTCTTGTTAATGTGTCGTAAAGTAAGATTAATAAGAAGCTAACAGACAGTATTCCTCTATACGCACAATTATTTCTATACCTTCCACAAAAGGTTAATTTAGCGACTAAATCTCAACAAGTACTTATAATGAAATACATATTGTTGGAATTGCTGCATTTGGTTTAATTGTGGGTAGACTTGATTGAAAAATTCAACCACTTTAACACGGTGCAAACAGTTTTGCTTTTCGTATTGTTCAAGAATGAATATTATATCTGATTGTGATAATTCATGATAAAACAGAGCATGAAAACATAGAACATAGACAATTCAGAACACAATCAATTTTTAGTTGAATGATACCCGTTTCTTGTTAATTATTTATTGGAAAAATATTATAGATTAACAGGTAATAATTTCAGAACAGTGTGTTATAACGTGCGCTTTACTTTATCAGTCAATGGCGACTATTATAATCGTCGAATATAAGTGTATTTACGACAATTTCAGTTTGAAAGTGTTATTGATATGCAAGATTGCTGTTTTATTTATTGTATCTAATACGAGATAGAGATTACTAATTGATTGTAAAACATATCAATACTAGTGTTTTCTAAAGATATATTGTACGTTTTGTGATGTTCTGTTTTTTACAACCTACATACGTATTCGTAACAAATAGCAATTCTAATATATATATATAGATATGTATATCAATATTTGTATCACTCTTACTGTATATAGAAAAGAAGCTAGTGATTCATTAGTCGTCATGATTACATATGCTGCCTAAATAGAATATTAGTAACAAATATAAGCAACAGTGAGTGTGTCCATGTGTAAATAAAGGACGTTGGGAATCTCATTATACGAAGCCCGGGTCATTGATTTCATTTTACTGTTATAGCGTAACTCTACGATTAACTTATGGTCCATATTCAAATAAACGAACAACGGCGAGAGCTTTTAAATATTCAATAAATGATGAATAAATGTATCGTTTTCTTCAGCATCCCAGACATCAATTATATGATAAAGTATGAAAACAATTGACTTTACTACAATTGAGGTTGTTTACAAACCTACCGGTTAAAACTTCGCTTCTTAAATCTTGCTATTTCTCCTTTATGTAGTCGACATTTTTATGATTTATTTGACAGTCAAAATAATGCGTTAAAATTACGTTTTTTGCAAAAAACTGTCAAAATTATTGCAAACTCGTCAATTATCATGTTTTCAAACATACATATTTGTCTCATAATAATCACTCTTATGCGTATAGCAAGTGGACATAATTAATCAGACATAAACTTAAAAGAATAAAACATATTCTGGTAACGCCAGGTTTACTATTACTACAACGGTAAACGTAACAGCAAATATTATATTTATATTATACCAATCGTAAAAACCAAATACAAAAATCATAGTGAGTATTGGTGACCCCCTCTTTATCTTTATTATCTTGAGAATAACTCCTTTTACACTCCAACGAATAAGCATTTTTTAAATACATATATCTCGTTGCTACATAGGTATTGATAGTTTGTCATTATGGTATTAGAGTAATTAAAAATAACATTCGTTGATTATAAAAGAAGTTAGCCAAATCCCGACAACTCCTACTTCACCTAAAATGCTATTAATCACGAATCCAACTCCACAGTTTTGAATTTTCCATCACAAAATCGAAAATCGTTTTTGAGACTTGGCTATCTGAGACTTTTCAAGATTTATTGTAAATATGATAAAAAAAAACCTTCTTTATAGCCCAAAATGTCAGGTGTTATTAATCCTCAAACGGGTACGAAAATTTTTTCATATTTCTCTAGGGTATTTCAGCAATATATTTTATTCAGGTTATATGAGCTTATGAAATTGTGGATAGTGTGTATAACATCCCTTATTTTTTTCACTTTTAGGCATTATATATTGTTGGTGTTTATAAAACAAAACAAAGCTTTGTGTATCAATCACAAGTATGCCAATCGATGGCTGAAATGTTAACCTTTATAATGAAACACTGAACCATTTTAATTTTAAAAGAAAACGACCCATTTAAAGGCATAATCTTACATTTACAACTATTGATATTGCCCTGAAATTTTAAAGCATCAGCGACATAACTAGATACAGATAATAGTATACAAAAAACCTGCTATTATCTTCTGTCATAAATTGTAAATGAAACTAAATAAAACCATATATCGCTTATTTAAAATTACAACACAAACCTTAATGTTAAACTATCTCGAAACAAGTATTTTCGGCTTATCTTACAGTTGCTTTAGGGTTGCGATATGTACGTCTACTAGTTTATAACTAAAATCGGTGAATAATTTCTCTAGTAATAAAAGTGTAAGCACAGTGGTTATTTTTATACCAATTGCGATTGAAACATATGAAATATTAGCAAACAAACTTATCAATATAATAAAGGATACATAGATGCAATCTTAGTAATTTTAACGATAAGTAAAATTGTATGCTCTGAGTAAGTGAGTGATCCAAGCCCTTTACTGTAAATTGGTAAGTAAAGCCACAAAATTTTCCCTAGTTAAGATAATTTATAGTTCGTCTTTAGTATGGCTCAATTGCAAGGGAGTGGGAGACTTTATATGAATAGCAGTTTCTCCAAGTCTTCTATTAAATCTACGCTGTGGTAAACATTTAGCAGAAATAATTAAATTAAGACCGATGAACCCACATCCGGATAACATACTACCACTCCGCTACCCTATTGTTTACAGGGATGATAGTTTATTCGTAAGTACTACTGTTATAGTCCGCGGCAATGTGTCACTAGCCTATATTGATATGGCAAAGTCATAAACGTTTTGCTATGATTAATATTGAGTAGCTTATTAAATATTTATCGCTAAAGCTTCAAACACATTGTTAACTGGATGGCTGTCACAGACGAGATATCTCGTCAAATTGTTCGTGCTCAACACGCCAGAACCGAGTTATCTCGTTAATAAATAATTACAAATTATAACCGGCGTGCTAGGTATAGACGTACTTTTTTCTATGGCAGCCAAAAGGTTAAAAATTATATCAGTTGTGAGTGTTGAAAACATGTAAGCCACCCTACGAACAAAAATTCAGTGCTTCTTTATAGTTTTTGATGAATCATAATAATTCAGTATACTCCACCCACTCTATCACATCCAACGAACAAGGCGTAGAGAGATTGACTTAACTGCTTGTAGTCTCTCCAAGCCCCATCGTTATATATTCACCCTCTCAAAATAGAAAGATTGATCAACTAATTTTGATTTCGACTTTCTTCAACTCATGTTATGTTGATTAGTATATTAACATGAGAAGGGAAAACATATAGAGTTGAAAATAGTCACGCTCAGTTTGTTCTATTGCATTGTTAAGAATAATTATTATATAATGGGGAACAATCTTCTGTAAAAATAAATTCCAGTATTTTTCTAACATTTAATATTACATCATATATCAACGACTTTAAAAATATACAAAACGTATATTTTAAATCACTTTTGTGTATAAAACAGATCGTTTTTGTAATTAGAACGAGTAATTGGTCTAATTGGAGATTATGTAAAATTCACAATGAAAAATAATGATCTGCATAAAGGTGAATTCAAATAATGGGATTTTTTATAACTTAGTAGACGTTTAAAGTCTGATTGACGTTTAATCCTTTATAAAATTAGCAAACATATTTAATCTTCAAAAGGGTCAGAATAACATTCATTTAATCACATTAATTTACCATTTGTATGCTATCAGGATATAACGTTCCTTCAAAGATATATTATTTAAGTTGTAGCTATGAGCTATAAATTCTATACCAAAAGATGCCTATACAAATTATTTGTTTTATTCAAAATTGATCTTTTAATTTTGAATCAAATATTTCATAAATAATATTATATAGAGAAAAAAGAAAGAGCGACGTTGCTTGTTGTGTATTTTTAATTGATGAATTTGTTCCAGTTAAATCTATTCTTCTAGGATCTTGGAAGAATTTGCGTTCACGTGCGATATAATATCTAACTGTAATATTTAAATTATTACTTATCAGATGAAAGGTGACATTTAGTATTCAAATTTTCAATTATCTTTTCGGTATTTTAAATAAAATATTTTGCATACATCATCAGTTAATATAAAAGCTTTAACTGTGCTTCCAATACAAAGCAAAAAAAAACATTCTAACCACTGACAAATTGAGAACTACAACAAGGAATTGATCATCGCCAATGTCCGTCGATGAAATATATTATTTATGATCTGAAAAAGTTTTATAGTAATCATTTAAGACATTTACAATCAGTGCTAGTTTATGTGGATTTCAAATAGCTTGATATAATTACAAATATTATGTAACAAAGGTCATCAAGATTGATATCACAATTAAGAAAATATCGCTATCTTCACCGATCTCAAATGTTTAGATAAAAAATTCAAATTGTATGTTGGCAGCCTTTGAACCAGTTTGCTTAGCGGAATTGTTAACACTGATCTTTCTAGGAATCTAAATGTAACCATTTTGGATTGGATATACTTTTCAACAGACCATATAAATAATTAATGAACATTTACGATACAGATACAAATATATTCGTGAAGCAAAGGTGGTAGTAATGAAACAATTTCTGTTTTGAATGTAAATTAAGCAAAAACATTAATAAGTGAGTACTAGGGATTCTGTTCCGAGACAACCCGAGAATAAATTCTCGGGAAATTGACGCGCCAGTCATGGTTTCTGGGACGTTTCTAAATTTCTAGCAAAATGTGTATTCAGTATGGTAGATTTTATTCATTCAAAATACGAATTGACTTAAGCGGTTGCCACTCTTAGTATTGGTAATACTACTACTACAGTACTAAGGTCTCGAGTCGTGAGAATTCCCATGAATATAAAAATTGAATGTCTCGTGTACCGGGACATGAAAAAAGCCGAGACTTCAGAACCCCTGGTGTGATCTCTGAAAAAATATGGAATAAATACCAATACGGGTTTGTTTGTCGAAATTGTTCAATGTTGGGTTGAAGTACACCTGGACATTTTAGAACTTTTTTCATAACGGATTTCCCTCTTTGTTAAAAACTCAAAGTGTTTTACCGATATGTGAAACCAGCTCTCAAGATTATTTACATTAAATGGACCCACGATATGAGAGAGATTTAAAAAATGTCAATCGATCCGAATTATTGACATAAAAGCGTAACTTTCAATGAAATATTAATAAGCAAGCAAGACTTACTCAAAGTACTAGCTTTAATTCCACATAAAAGTACATTCGAAGTTTTCACCTACTAACAAACCCACATTTAAGTTAATGCATATATATTAAGGCTCGTATTTTTCCGGTCAGAATTTATATTAAATGGTCATAATATATCGGTCAGAATAAATAGTCTTAATTTTAATGAATTTTAAAAAAAAATCTAACCTTACCCAACTTAACCAAAATTGTTACAAAATATTCTGACCGTATATATTATTATTCTGACCGTTCATATTTTTATTCTGCCAAAAAATTCATTCAAATTCTGACCATTTAATTTGTTTCCATATATTAATAACAGACATTGGAAAAATAGTGTACTTGACATTAGTTTACTAAATATTTATTATGCTTGTTTGGATTGAATTTTTTTAACTACTTTATAACTAGATGGAAATCTACAAACAGTATATTTCAATATTCTCTTCCAAAATGAAAGAAACAATTTATAAATACTAACAAATATAGTGTATTGACACATAAAATGTGTCTTTATAAATCCGCTACGATTTATATGTTTTTAATGATAGGCGGACAAAAAATAACTAATTTCCAATAATATTTTAACACGTAGCTTTTTAAAAAATATCAGTTGTCAAACAGCAATGTGCCAAGCGATATACCACTTATGTGTAATATTTATTATGAATTAAAATTGTCAGTTGAGTAATTTGAATTTTTAAGATAAAACTATATTTGGCAACTCGAGGAGTATTAACATCACAAAAACCCACATCTTAGGTCTCAAATTTAAATTTAAAAAAAATCTAAATTTTACTTTGACTATACTGGGAATCGAACCCAGACCTGCCTGACTGGTAAGGCAAGCTCTAACCAACTAGACCACATCAAGTAAAAATTTCCTGTCACATTAAGTCTAGATCACCCATAATTATTTTAAAAAATGCTTATATAATGATGTAATGAATAAGATACTACATGTATACATAAACATAATAATAAGTGTATATTTTCCCAACAGAAACTAAATTTGTTTCACACTTTTAATGTATTCCAAACCAAACAACACTTTATTAAAAAATAAAAACCTTCTCTTTTGTAGTAATTTCGCATTTATTTATTAAAATCAGGAGCTTTTTCAGATATCACAAACATTCCATCGGCCTTGGTGGAAAGGCATTATATAATATTAGAAAAACACAATATTCCTTTGTACTTATTTCCACTTTTATTTAGCAAGATCAGGACCGGTTTTGCTCATGACGAGCATTATCAGTTGATATTGCTCGTCATGAGCTTAAACGGTCCTGATCTTGCTAAATAAAAGTGGAAATAATTACAAAGAAGAATTGTGTTTTTCTAATAAACAAATGTGTAATTAGAACAAAAGGGTGATTTCATTTTTTAATATATCGACTGTGGAAAGGAAAAGGACGTAACCCACAGTTTTTTCAAAACAGCTTTATTTGATAAACACAATCTATACGATTTAATACACATTCTATCAAAAGGATGTAAGCTGAAAAATCCAAATTAGTATCTTAAGTTTGCTTTGGTGTTTAAAAAGGAAGGGCATTTTTTTGAAAAATAATATTACATATAAAGTCAGTTCAAAACCAGTTTATCAGTCTCCACGCACTAAAAGTTTTTTTTACATTGCATGATTTTGCTTCGGCCCAAAATCATCAAAAAACGTTTTTTGTGTCTCCTATAAAATTTGTCCACAGACGATATGTAATGCCATTTCACCAAGAAATGACATTGAGCTATTTAAAAGTGAATATGTCCTTAAAATATTAGGTATGTATTATTATAAAAAAAAATGAGGACAACTTTACATTAAAGTCATGGTTCAGATGTCTTACCAAAGGGAAATAAAGATTTGGCGGTAACTATGTGGAAGTTTATTTTGAATATAAAATTAAACTTTAATAACTTTGTTAATACACTTCTTGCTGTAAATAAAGCTGTTTATAATTTACTGTAAGCCATGTTACCAACTTAGGAATGTGTACATAACGATGTTACAAAAGCTAAACACCCATCATTAAAACGGTCCAGTTGCCATGCGAGAGAACTTCCGCTTCTGTGCACACAATAGGCAATTGGAAAGCTTTAAAAGTGTTTAAGGCTTTATTCCACACCCTGAAGATTGAAGGGTGCTTCTGAATATCGAGCCCGCTCGGTAGACATTATCCGTATCGGGGATGATTTCCCAGGTCGCCTTGTGCGGGGGTGCACTTAGGAAATCCGTAGCGACTAATTTGAAAGACTTGTCTCTCTCTTGCCATTGCAATATTTTTATTACATTTCCGACAATACTTCTTCAACAATACTTATATTTTTTATTGTTTATTAACAATCAATGTTGACTTGGAAATTTTAGTTCAAATACAAGGCTTTTTTAACCTCTTTTTACGCTATTACATTATTACTAAGAAACAGCAGTTACATAGTAAATAAGATCATGAATTACGTCTGTAAATTTCAAAATAAACAAAATTTCTGAGATGCTTAATGCATAAAAATGTAACGATTCAAATTTAATATTTTTTAGTAAAAATAAAACTGTGCATATTTTTTTTATCATCAAATTAAAACATTAGTAGTTGTTTTGTCTTCAAAATAAGTTGAACATTTTTTGTTTACCCCCAATTGAAATTTTGTCAATTCCTTATATCTAAAAAAAAAGATGTCGAACGAGTTTAAAAATCGATTTTGGGATCACAAACTTTTACAAACAAGTATTTTTTATCGACTTGAGGAAAAAAACAACACAAACCCATGTTTAGGTTCTCAATTTTAAATTGGAAAAATCCATTTTTTTTACTATCTTAACTGGGATTTGAACGCAGATCGACTTGATTGCTAGGGCAAAACTTTTACCAAATAGACCACAAAGGGCGTCCGAAATTGTTTTCAACCAAGGTAAATGAACGGGTTTTTTTTAAATACACGGTGATCTAGAAAGATGCGCTAAAAATAAATATTTAATCCAGCGGTCGTCAACCCTTTCAAATTTAGTTTTAGATCCCGCGGACCAATCATATGATTTTATTTAAAAAAAAGTATGATTATGCAATCAATCATTATTCAAAATAATGATTGATTGCATTGACATTTACTTGGTAGAACTCCACTGAAATAACGTAAAAAATAACAAGATATTTTACAATAAAACTTTAAAATAATGATACTTTTCATAAACTGGTTATTTTACTTGACTAATTTAGACAAGTAAATTACTGTGATACGTGTTGCTGCATGTATAAAAATAATTAAATTTATTCTTCAGTCCAATGATGTTACTGTCACAAATCTGCGGATGGCCTAAAATTTGTTCATGGAGACCGGTTAACGACCGCTGATAAGTCGACGACTGTGTGATTTTCAACGGTATAGGCATTACTAGTTAAGTATTACTACAAGAGGCTTAAGGCTTAAGTGGGGTAGCTTATTTTTCCCCTCGTGATATATTGGGGTTTCAGCTAAAAGTTTACGTGTTAACGCTGTTAACCGAATAAGCAAGATTTTAGCACATTTTTTGCGAATTTAGGAAGTACAGGCAAACATCTGTAGTTTTCAGATAATATCTTGAAAACCATTTTCTTGCTTTTTAATTTTTTTGTAATAACATAGCGCGACCCGATTACCACAAAGTTCTATATGAAAATTTTTGACGAAACAAAAGTAACAATAGGGCACTCTTCCAAGTACCATTATTGGTATACATTGCTATTTTTGTGTCGTATTCTTTTTCACATAGAACCTTGTGGTACTCGAGTCGTGATAGTACAATAATAGATTGTATTTTTATACATATTATGCTACACCGAAGTACGAATCCCAAGTACCATTGGGCTAATTGTAAAAATACTGCGACGCCCTCTGTGGCTAGTTGGTTAGAGCATGTCCTACCGATCAGGCAAGTTTTGGTTCGATTCCCGGTAAGGTCGATGTAAAATTTATGTCTTTTTTCCTAATCGAAATTTTCACAGGCCCTTCTTTTTTCAAACTTATTTAAACTTTATATAAATTTAGGTACTAATTTGACATTTTCAGCATACATCTTTTTGGTGAAACGTGTATCAAGTTGTATACAATGTGATTATCGAAAAAAAGCTGTTTTGAAAAAAACTGTGGGCTACGTCCATTTTCCTTTCCACAGTCGATATGTTAAAATGACATGATTGAAAAAAGTCGGAATAGTCATGTTTTTTAAACGACGACACAGCCTTGGTTTAAACTACATATACTTCAAGGGATAAATAATATATAAAAGATAACGACCATAAACAAACACCCATGGATAGAAATAATAGTTATAATTTCACGTTTAATTATTCTAACTTCATCAGAAGTGTTGACGTATTTCTGAGAAAAAAATGCATATCTGAAAATAGTATAATATTTGAATTATCTGGTTTTGTATTGGTTTGCCTAACACGTATATGGGTGGACAAAACGGATATGTGAAAGCTGGCTCTATTGATTTCATTATTTCGAGGTACATAACAGTGTTTTATGTAGTGATTATGTACATATGTATTCAGATAAGCAATGCCTTCGATAAGGACAGTGCGAAATACGATTAGCTTGAAATCATCTCGTTATAGACTCATAATAGAATGGCATTTCAATTATTTAATTTTTACAACACTAATAGACATCGTAACGAATAATTTTATTTAGTATTATTACATCAGTATTAAACAATATAGATCTACATCAGGGGTCGTCAACCTTTTTATGCCTACCGCCCACTTTTACTTATTTTTCATTACCGCCCATCAATATATTTCGCTATATTTCAATCCAGTATGTGGGTATTTTGTCTCCTGCTGTGACCCAGTTGGTTAGAGCTTGCTCTACCGATCACGCAGATCTGGGTTCGATTCCCGGTCAGATCACAGTGAATTTTAAAATTATTAAATTCAAAGTTGTGATCGAAGACTGGATGTTTGTGATGTCAATTCACATTATTTCCTCTCCTCCCATCCTTCTGATCCTTTAATAACTGGGTGTAGTGATAGCGATTAGTCAACCACTAGTCCTGTTCTAGCCTTATCCTTCCTTTCCTACTTACTCACTTAGAAAAAAAGTGAGGTTGAGCGACTGAGTAACAAATAGTTCTAGTAGAAAAAAACTTCTGTTGAGATACCTCCACTAGGAGACCATATGCTCTACATTGGGAGCGGACATGGATTAAAAAAATGTAGGTAAAAAAATCTAGAAGGAATTTAGGAAATTACAAGTTTTTGTTGCAATGAAAAGTTTATATATGCACTTAAACGCCTGAAGATTCCTTAATGTGAAATTCGGGTCGTTAATCAAAAAACTTGTGTGAATGTACATAATTTTACCGATTCAAATTTGATTAAAATTATTTTAAAATACACAGCGAAGGGCGGTTGTAATTATATGTAGGTTATTACAGTGCAGGTACTGGTGCAAATTGTATACCCGAAATGGAGTCTATTTTGTATTCAGATTATATAAGCACAATCCGTAATATTGTCTCATCACCTTATTTTTATATACATGCAACTATAATAAATAAAATTTCCTTTTCACCTCGGTGCAATTTGATGTCACGCTATCGTCTCGTCTTCCATCTCATCTGTCTCCTTTGAGACGTGGCCCTGTGACATCTTCTCCCTTTGAGAATGTCCTCAAATGTGCAGCTTTTGAATGCCTGAAAACAAGAAATAAGCCTATTTTTATTCGACCAAAAATTCCTTAGATATCTATGAAAATGTAAACTTTTTTTGTCAATGGCAATATTAACCACTCTCTTGTAGATCTGAATTTGTCATGTTCTAGTCATGGATTCAGTTGGGTTGTTCATAAATGGAACTCAAATATATCAGTTTGAGACTAAACGTACATTCATTTGATCACATGTCATTCAAATTAATTGTAAATTTATTTCCGTTTTAATCGTTTTTGAAAAAAATGATCATGATGTTTTCCCATATAAAAAAAAGCAAAAGTAAATGCACCCATACTTCTTTTAAATTTACAGAGAACATTTCAAACCTGATATAGCCCATTGTAAAATGGAGTATTCAACCCCATAACTTTTTATGTGTGGTGCAATGTGATAGTTTTAAACTTTTTTATTTTTGAGTTGCCATATAAAAGCTCTTTCGTGAAAACTGATCAAAAATTTCAAAATATTTGGTGCAGTGGAAAAAATAGTTTTGATGCCAAATATTATATTATAAAGAATGAGCCAAAAATTAAATATTATAACCGAACACAACTCTTTTTATATCATTGTTTTATACTTACTTCACATTTTTATGTAACATTTAGCACCGGTTTATTTAATCGTAAGCATTTTCAACATATGCAAATAAAATCGTACCGAGTTATTTATATAATACTTTATTTGATTAATGAAATAATCATACAAATTTTAATGAAGAAAAATATTTACAAAGTATCAACGACTTCTTTGATTTAAATAAGAACACGCCTGTGATCAAAAAAAAATCCATATTTAAATGTAATTAAGTATGAAAAACATTTTTAGTTTTACTAAAAATTCACATTCTAAAAAATGCCAAGAATTGTTCACAATAATCCACTCAAATAATATCAATTAATGTAAAAAATATCTTTTATGTATCGGGAATTCCGGGGATGAATCAAACCGATCCTTTTCATTACGTTAAGCTGTGGAATTTTATTTAAAAAAATGTTTTTTTTTTTAAATATACCAAGAATTGAAAGTCAAGACCTTAAAAAGAACATGGCTTTAATTTATAAAAATTTAATCTTATTTAAAGTCATAAGTACACTTAACTGTTTCGTGCTGTATATACTACGAACAAAAGAATCCAAGCACACAGTTACAACGTTCAGGAATATAGATTTTCCATCGAGGGTTGATTACATGGCGGTATCCAATGTCATTTGACCTTTTCTACCTGATACAAAGTCTTCATAAATATTTCATTTATCTTGTTTCACCCTTTTTCACATAAAACCACCATGCTCATGAAAAATTCATCCTTTTTATTTCGCCAAGTGTTCTGTCTAAAGAGATTTTACTTTTATTAATATTATTTTCTTTGAAATCGAAAACTTTTGATATCGTGAATAGAATTCAATATTGTATGATTTTTTATTTTCGATTAATTCGGCGGCAAGCTTGTCATTTTTTAATATAAAATTAGATTTGATAACTTTATTACTCCAGTTTTTGTGTTACAAATTGTGACACTTGTTTCACCTCTTTAGGAAGCATCATCAGATAGAACAACGTAAGGTTTACGTATAAACTAAAAATTGATTTACTTGCTAAGCTACTAATGAACCAACAGATCTCGTAAGAAAGCTCTATTCAGATTTCATGTTATCCACACAATAATCTTCTAGCCTTTAAGATTTTGTAAAACTCCATTTCCGCTTCCAATGTAAAGCATGTGGCCTCCTACTGAAAGTAAATAAGTTTTTCTACGATTACTGCTTGTTAGTCAGTTTCACAATTTCTAGTTTATTTGAAGACAGTAGGGATATAAAGGATAGGGTTGTGACAGAACTACGTCCCGATATTTTAAGATTGAAATGGTGGGAGAGAATTCTTAGGCATCACAAATATCCGTGCCGTCGAACATAAATTGATAAATCGATTGGAAAATCGTGAGATCCGTCACGAAAGAAAACGAATTTAGCCACTGCGCTGCAGACCTGACATTTTAGAATTACCTAATATTTTATTGATGATTGTGTTTTGTTATATCAAATAACTTAATACACTACATATAATTATTTCTTTCGGGGATTCAACCCCGTTGACACCGTAACGTAATAGGACGAAAGCCCAAGAACAACCCAACACTATTATTCAAATATTATATTATATAAAACCGTCTGACGGTTGAAAATAAACATCAATAAATTTTCGAGCGCGTCGCAAACTCGCAATACTTTAAATTCATGCATGCAAATTTATTCATTGCATTTCGACGTTAAATTTTGTCAGTTACTTGTATATTATATTATATTTTTATAATTAATCTTCAATTTGTTCCAAAAAAATAATCTTATATTGGGAATGCAGTACCGAAAGAATATATTATATTAATTTAGAATTATTTTCATTATGTACACTTCCATAAATTTCTTGGTCGAACACGACCCGGGTTTCGCTTCTCGGCATCTTCCGGTACTACTCAGTGCGAGAATGCACTCAAACTAAATTATATTATATTAAACTGGTATTTCTACAATTGATATAAATTCGCCATGATTGCCATTCAAAAAAATATATTCTGACCTAGATGTTATTGCACTGCAGACCTCTGCTTTAAAGAGTATTATTTAATTGATTACAATTTCTTAATCTATATTAATTATTAAATGAAAGTTAGGACTAGGTTAAGATAACTGGCTACTAACAAATTGTTCAATGTACATATGTATATATTTGTTTCCGTGGTGCAGTGATCAATGTAGTTGGCTTTCGTGACGGATCTCACGGATTCAAGCACGTACATCATTTTTTTCAATCAATTAATCTATTCCTGTTCGAAGGTATGGGTGTTTATGATGTCTTAAAACTCCCTCCTACCATATCAATCATAAAATAACGGGGCTTAATGAGTGTCTAGCTGACCACAAAAAAAATGGAAAAAAGGTAATTTATTTATTACTATTTTGAAAGAGAACAATATACATATACACACAAAATTTATTTTATTGCGGTATTGTAAATACTACACAAATACAGATTTTTTTTATTAATTTCCATCAAACGATCCAAGAAAATTCTGATAAAAAACATAAATTTCCAAGGCGCAACAAAACAAAATCTCGCGACGCTAAAAATATCTGACCGACAAAATCAATTTATTGTTTGCTATTCGATAAGTTTCTGATGTTTTCAAATAAAATTGTGACTACGGAAGGCTGAGACATTAACCTGTTCTTTTTTTTTTTAAATTAGTCGAGTATATACACCCCTCTACTTTCTCACCCCTCGCAATCCGAAACAACAGCAGATGCTTTTAGTATTTTTAAACACCTGGCAGAAAAACATTTCCGTTTACAAATAGCGTTTGATAATTCGTTGCAAAAATATACGGAATAAAAAATTTGAAATTCAATGTAATTTTACATAATATTTTTATTTTATTACAGACGTTATTATGTATATTTCCATAACCAAAAGCAATAGAGAAACATTTAAAATTTAAAGCAGCTTTATCTGCATATTCCTGGAAGGCTATAGACATATTGTTTTTTTTGAATCCATGTTCGCTTCCAACGTTGAACATAAGGCCTCCTAATGGACATACACCAATATAACTTTTTCTACAAGAACAGTTTGTTACTCAGTCGCCCAACCTCTCGTTTCCAAAGAAAATAGTAGTGATATAAAGATAAGACTAGGACAGGACCAGTAGTATTATCAAACCGTTCGTTATTGCTGAATGGTAACGCTATCATTATTTCACAATTTTTCAGTCATGTGTTCAGAATAACTGAATGAATTTTAGCACACTTTAAAATTAAAGATCTCTTGCATATATATATATATATATATCTTTGTACTCCAATGTCCACACATAGTGGACATTTATTTTTTACTGGCAGCTCTTCAATTTGAATTCATGCTATTCGTGTTTTTTTAAATGTTTAAAAAATATGTTGGTAAGGAACAGTTTCACACAACAAAGAATCATTTTTAACTGATAAATCCTTTCGTTGAGCTTAAGTTATCCTTAGAATTATATTTTTTCAATGAGTAGATACTATAAATTAAATTACGTCATATTTTTTTTAACTAATCATTCCGCTAGTGATTGTAATAAAGCGACTCAATATGTGACGAGAATAAGCTGATATTTAGTTGCTCAACCTCGTATAACTAATAATTATGCCCTATTTAGCCGCCTGTGTGGTCGAGTGTTCAACGTTGTTGGCTTCGGCTACGGAGGGCCCGGATTCAAATCCCGGTACGGACAGTTTTATAAATTGATTTTTCAATCGATTTATGAATTTCTGTTCAAAGGCATATGTGATGTCTTGAATTCCCCCCTCTCACCCATCCTATCCTATAAACGGGGCGTATCGAAAGCGATAAGCTTACCACTAATCCTGCTCTAGCCCTACTCTCTTTGGAAAAAGAGAGGTTGAGCAACTGAGTAACAAGCAGTTCTCGTAGAAACACTTCTGTTGAGATAAACTCCATTAGGAGTCCATATGCTCCACATTGGGAGCGGACATGGATTAAAAAAAAATATATGAGTTACTAATCATATCGACTCTGGAAAGGAAAAATAACGCAACCCACATATAACACATTTTATAGCAGATACAAAAAACTTTTTTTAATGATTTTGGGCCATAGGCAAATTATTTATTGTTTAAAAATTAAAAGTACAGTACATGACATGAGAGCTGACGCCAATTCGCCATGCACTTAATATAATGACAAAAAAATAAATTATGAAATATACAAAACCTTGAAGTGCACGGAGACTGTTTTTAAATTGACTTAATCTAATATTAATAGAAAATTTAAATTAACTTTGATTATTCCACGTATTGTGGAATTCCACGTACAATACGTGGAATAATCAAAGTTAATTTAATTTTTCTATTAAAATGAACTTCCACAAAGTTACCGCCGAAACCATCGAAAGTATTAATCTAATATTAATTAATAAACACACAATATTCCTTTGTACTTCATTCCACTTTATTAAATAGGTCAGAACCGGTTTCGCTCTTCGCGAGAATTGTCAACTGAACATTGTCAGTTGACAATGCTTGCAATGAGCGAAATCGGTCCAGATCTATTTAATAAAGTGGAATGAAGCACAAAGGAATATTGTGTTTTTATTAGTATAATGCCTTTCCACTTTCTTAAGTATTGACATTGAACACCCTAAAAGTGATTAATAATTATTTAATAAATTGTAAAAAAAACCTTTCTTTAAGTCCTTTTTCCTGGTCGCAATTTTAATAGCATAATTTCGATACTTATTTGTCATTTTCAGCATACATTCTTTTGATTGAACCTATATCAAGTTGTGTACGTTGCGATTATCTAAAAAAACTATTTTGATAAAAATGTGGGTTACGTCTTACTTTTTCCTTTCCACAGTCAATATATTATCTCTCTAAAAGTGGATGGTTCATACAAGGACATACTATGACGCGTAACTTTCAGTGTAGCAAGTACTAAAAATTTCTGAAGGTAAGATTTAATAATCAAATTTGTACGAAACGTCTGTTTGGGTAACGGTCGATAGCGCGTCGGGTGAGTTAATTAAAACCTCGGGAGTTGTTTGTTTTACGGAGTTGAGTCTCGCGGGACTCAAACAAGCTACCACCACGTTTCCCGCCCACTTGGCGACTCTTTATTTTCCAGATTACAGCCTAATTAATGCTCTCTACGTTACATTTTCGATCCGCCGCTGTGGTCCTTCCATGAAAATTCTTATACCTTAGTACTGATCAACATATTTGATTGTATAAAAGAAAAGTAGTTATCATACAGTTTAATATTAGTCGTCGAAAAGCACTGATATAATGGAACTGATAATAAAAGAGTGTAGCTATATGAACACGCTGTAGAGGTCTGCACGGGCCGAAATTTTTCAAAATTGCCCGGTCCGAGCCCGAAAGACTCAGGCCCGACCTGGCCCGGGCCCGAGTCTGATACCACACTTGTTACCCGAACCCGACCCTAAGTCCAGATTTATACTCTTCAGCCCGAAGAATACCCGTTTTTTACAAATTTACAACAATTTACGATTCACTATAGCAATTGTTATAATTAAAATCATCATGGTTGACTTATGACACAAACATAGTCTGAAATATTTTTCTGAAGAAATAAATTCATTACCCGGGCCCGGCTCGAATCCGAATCTCAATTGCACTTACCGCGGCCCGGGCCGGGTAGGAGCCCGAGGACCAGGCCCGTGCAGACCTCTATAACACAGACCAAGTTCTGTAAACAATAGAGGCATATACACAGTATGATGTATACGCGAAGTAAAAATGATTGTGATATAACTTTTTATTTATTCAATTTTAACATAAAAATCACATATTTGGAAGCCGTTTTCAAATTTTCGAATATTACTGAATAAAAATAATACCAAAATGCGTTCAGAAAATAACTAAACGAAATACTTTCCCAAAAATCACTAGACATGTATATTTATTTATAAACTTCATAGGTGAGAAATACGGTACACACATTTATTAGCATTACATTTTATTTGTTTTTTTTTATTGGATCTATTTTTTTTTTTTACAAAAAAAAGAAATACTTAGCGTTTCGTTTTTCTTTACATTTTACTTAAATTAAATAAATTATTAGTATGTATGGAACGAATGTGCCTAAAATATTTTAAATACATAATCGTTTATTTGTACAGCTAGTAGTTTTCAGCCCCTGCTATACGTTATCATTTTTGATTTATTTTCACATAAATAATGAATAAATTGTCCGACGAGCTGTAAAACATGATACCTCAACTTGTATATCGTGGCTTTTCAAGAGATTTTGTTTTGTGCAAAAGACGCTTGAAATTTGACGAATGAAAACAAATTTATTTTCTTTTTAAGTTTTTCACACAAAAGGAAGTTTCGAGGTTATCAAAAATAATTTATAATATTGTATCATGAATAATAACAGGAATTACCTACTCTATTTATTTATTATATAAATAAAGTGTCACTTATTAAGTTTAGTATATTATTTAAATAATATTTTCAAAGACACTACAAATATTCAGTATATTCAGATATTAAGCGGTCTTTATTAAAGAATATAATTAAAGTAACTTTATTACAAGGTAATGAATAAAGATTTAAAAATTCATATTGATAGATTTGTCTTGAGACAGATTCAGTATGAAAGAATGTTTTAATAAATTAATAAGTTTAAAAAGATGTGTTTTAACTAACATTACGAAAAATTATAAAAAAATACTTTTTGCCAAGAAATTAAGTGATTGTTCAAATTTTCGATTAGAACAAACATCGCTCTTATATGGTCAATACTAGGTCATTCAATCCCGGAACCTTTTTGTGATGCCGGGATTTCGGAATTCACATTTTTTTCAATCCCGGGATTGAGAATTTACCATTAACTCGTTGACATATTCGGTAGTTTCTAAATTTTTGTTCGTCGATTTTCAAATGGGAATTAATGTATCAAAACTTTTTGTCACTGCCCAATTTCAAAATGCCAGGAATTTACCGAATTCCTAAAATAAAAAAAATTGAGACCTTTTTTAGCACTTCAAAAATTTTGTCTGCATACCAATTTAAAAGTTAATGTAATGTCTGCCAATAACATTTTTCTTAATTAAAGCAATCACACACCACTGCAATAAATTCAGAAAATTCAGAAAATTTGTGTAATATTTTGTTTTTGTTAATTAATAGTGCTCGAAATAAAGAGTGATTAAAAGTCAAAAGTCCAATGATAACAATCGCGCATATTCATTCAAATCCTCTTTTAATTTCGTACTCACCTTTATCAATTATTCCTCCTCAGAGAACTTTAAAATCTCCATTATTAATTCTCTCGGCTCGCTGATTATGCAAAGACAATATCTCCCGAACGACTTTTTGTGAAATTGATCGGATATTTTTGTTTCGTTTCCGGAGGGCTTGGGGAATTACCTTCGCGCTAAATTCAGTTCAACGGAAGATAAGGTGTTTATCTTTTCCAAAAAAAGAGAAATATTTCGATCGGAAAAAGTCATTTTAATTGCGAGTTTGTCGGTGAGTGACTAATTATATTGGATCGTTTGAGAAATCAAAAATATGTTTTTGTTATATTTCAATTGAAATATGTTTTTTCGAATACTGCGCTTTAAACGTTAACTGTTGATTTGACTTTTTTTTAAACATTATTTTTCCTGTCCTGTAACCAAACAGTAACAGTAACCTGTAACATTCTTCGATGTTTGTCTGACTCAAGTTTGTATAAAAGTATCGAATCTCGGAATGAATAATTTTATAAAGGTATTGATTTGTCAATTGATTTATAGATTTATTCCGAAAGAATGAGTTTTCGTAGTTCAGGGGCTGGAAACGTTTTCACGCTATAAAACGTCATTTCCCATTTCTGAAACTGCATTTGCATATATATATTTTTTTTTAAATCCATGTCCGCTTCCAACGACCTATGACATATAACCTCCTAATGAAGTAATCTCAACAGAAGTTTTTCTACGAGAACAGTTTGTTACTCAGTCGCTCAAACTCGCTTTTCCAAAGATAGTAGTAAGGATAGAAGGATAAGGCTAGGACAGGACTGGTGGTTAACTAATCGCTTTTCGCTACGCCCAGTTTTCTAAGGATCGGAAGGTTGGGAGGGAATTTTTCAGACATAACAAACACCCATGCCTTCAAACAGAACGATCGAAAAAATGCTGTTCGTACTGAGACTTGAGCCCGTGAGATCCGGCACGGAAGCCAACGACGTTAACCGCTGCGCCAAAGGACACGACAATTTTTTGGTAATTATCAAAACATCATGAGTCATCGAATAGGTCTTATTTTTCATTTTTTTACTATTTGGGAAAGAGAGACGAATGACTTACGATAAAATCTTAGTTAAACGACGTATGTTAATGTACATCATTTATTATACATATTCGAGAGATATATAGAGATAATTTAACAAATTATTGTATACATTTCCCTAAAATAGGATAAACAAATAAAATTAACGCACAATCGAAAGATTTCTATTATAATTCTGTGACGTACTTATTCCTCGAAGGACGAACAAAATATTGAATAATAAATACCAATTGGCAAACGGCTTTGATTTGCGATTGACGAAAAAAATACCCGAACACGTTCTCTGGTTGTCAAATAAGCGTCAGGGAGATGAAAGGGAAGGAAGAAATACGATGAAGAAGGGCGGTCGGTCTCCACGAAGAGACAGTGAGTGGATCTGGAGGGCGGAAAGCCGCACAATCCGCCTAACTTCCTTATCCTCCGCCTACAATCAACCCAGTGGCATGACCGATAATCAGCTTTAAAAAAATATTTTTTTAAGTCAACATTTAAATTTTTTATCAATTTAAAAAAAATACATATTTTGACATATCGTACATTCGTGAAGAATGCATAGCCAACTTAACCCTTTATAGGTCTGTGGTAAATATACGTACCAATCTCAATAAGGGTCAATATCTCTACTAATTTCGATCTTAAATTATCTCTATCTACTTGTTTCGTAAGGTAAACAGACAGTGGTCAATATAAATACCACCTTAGTTCTAATTGTATCCACTAGACGGAGTTATCGTACAAATAAAAAAAAGTGGTGGTTATATTTACCACGTTACATGTACGAGCGTGACTTGACGCAGTTCGGACGTGTCTTGACTTGTCTTCCTGGATTTTTTTATTGAAAACCGCTATTTGGGGTGAAAGCAGGTAAGATTTATATTTTTAAATGTTCATATATTAGTATTATATACTAAAAAAGTATTTTTTATTCGTAGATTCCAGTATTTCATTAATATTGTTTACCTACCTGTCAAATTTGACAGATTAGATGTTTCATAATTTTAAATTTTAGAATGTTTTAATCGCGTATTTTATTGTAATATTATAATTTTTCTAAAGCTAAAGATGTATATAATAAATTAAAACTAAAAAATAACCTCGGTAATGTTTTGCTGACTTGTTATTGAATGAAAATATCAGAAAATAACATAAAAATTTTGGAACATTTTTTTTGTTGGTTTATAGGAAGACGTATTCTACGTTATTTACGTTTTTATTGTATTTATTTGAATTCAAATTATATTCAAAACATCTTTTATTAATTCTAACACCCTCTTAGAACATGGCAGACGAATCCAGAAGACCACTGACCGAAAAGGAATTAAAACGTATCCTAAACGAAATGAATGATGGAATGTCGGAGGGGACTCAGATCCTGAAGACTTTTTACCCAAGCACCACTCATCAGTTTCACGTACTGAAGCAATAAGTACACCAACTAATAGAACACCGGAAGCAATGGAAGGTGCAACATTTTTAAACTATAGTGATGATTCGGTGGCAGATCCGGATTACATATCTCCAGGAAACCCGGCCCCACCGGCTGATTATAATAGCAGCTCCAGTGAAGAAGAAGATACTCCTCTTTCAAACTACAACTCAAATACTAATAATTCAGCGTATACTTGGGCAAAAAACGGAGGGGCTCCAAATCAATTTTCTTCAACAAATTTTAGTCAAAAATTTGTCAATATATAACTATATATAAAACAAAATATAACTATTGTCAATAGTTATATTTTACATCGAGAGGAAATGAAGACAAAAAAAGAGAAGCCGATGACACATTTAATATTTAGAAGTATGCTTGCCGACCTATTAATTTGGGGATTTAGTAGAAAAAGGGTGTTGAAAATTCCAAGAATGCAAGGGGTAATAAAAAAAACATCAGGACGTGTAATTAAAAAAGACCCATTTAAACATACAAATATTGGCAACCATTTACCGATTACGGGTACGTGGCGTAGATGTGCATATTGTAGTACTAAGAAAAATCAAAAACGTAGCAATTTAATATGTAGTGCGTGCGAAATAGCACTTTGTAAAAAATGTTTTGCGCCATATCATTCGAAATAAATTTTATTTTGTATATGTTTTCTATTTCTGTAAAAATAATTTTCAATAATAAACTATATTTTATAATATTTGTTTTTTTAAATTTATTATACATCTTGTAAATCAATTGAATTTTACTAAAAAAATAAGTGGTCGATATGTTTACCACCGTGCATGTACAGTTAATTGTTTTCGTAAACGTTAGGTGGTATTATAATTTACCTCCCCCTGGATCTTATTACAAGAGATAACGATTTTTTTAAATATTTTTTCCTAGCTCCATAGAAGGATACGATTCGACATTAATCAAGTTTTCATTAAAATTGCAAAAAAATCTCCCCGTCCTATAAAGGGTTAAAGAAAATTAACGTTCAATGATTTAATCTTAATTTAAAAAAAAACGTAGTAACTTTAATGAAAGACGTATCTTACCAAACATAGTATTCAATAATTTCTATTGATTCGATGGTTACTTTGTGAAAGTTAATTTTCAATATAGAAATAAATTGTATTACTTGACAATGTAAGTATCAAAGAACAAGTAAGATGTCTAGAAAACAATATTTGTTAAGACTTTGTCAATCATTTGACAGATAATTATCATAATTTTAATAAAAATAAAAATAATTTAAGATTTCGACTGAAGGTGCTTGGTGGAATTTCAATATTAAATTTGAATCGTTCAAATTATGAACAATTCACACAGAACGATTCAAATTTAAAAATAAAAATGTTGAAATACTCCATAAAGTAAATAATAAAGGTTAAGAATGAATAGCTGAGAGTTTTTAGAAATTAATAATATCATTAATTGAAACCAAACATTGGTAAATAACAGTTTAAATAAAGTAGGCGGCTCACTACTGTTGAATTTATTTTAATTGAAATTTACTGTACCTAATATATTATGTATGTAATTTGTAATAAGTACCCTATAGCTGCTTGCAGTAGAAATGTTAAAAATCCCGACTTTTAATTTGTAATTTATAACTTTAGTTTATTCGCAAACCTTACAAAGTTCTGTCTGGTGGTGCTTCTTAAAAATGCGAATAACGTCTCACAATTTGTAATACAACAAATGGAGTAACAAAATTATCATATTTGATTTTATATTAGTATGAAATAATTTTCAAGGTGTTAACTGTCAATTCTTGGTGGAAACGCATAATACAATTAATAACAAAATACAATTTTTACATGTATATATGAATCAGTAATCCAATATTAAAAATGGAGTTTGTGGTAAACGAATTATTTTATAAGTGAATATTAAAATAAATTGAGCAACTTAATAACAATCATATTTCGTAAACTAACTTTTGTTATCATACTGAAGTAAAACAATATTTTTCTTCTTATTAATTATTGGTTTAAATATTTTATTGTGCATAGCTCACGTACTGCCTGTTCCTGATTTTACCGCAAAGCGTGACACAAGAAACAAGATGGTGATTTAATTCCCTGTTCACGAATACACGTACCACTGCTCTCTACCCACCCTTGAGTCCAGTGGAAGAAGTTCTTTATTGCATAAAACTGAGACACGGCAAGTAACGACCGAGCAATATTGGCTTTGAAAAAGCTATATCAAAGGTAACGGGTATTATATCTTTTGTTTGCTTTTATTGATTCATAGAAAGCATGTTTCTCATATGAAAACTTTTTAATGCTCGCACGCATGAAATACAAAATGGACAGCTAAATATATGTAATCGAAAATTTCAGCTGATGTAAATATGTGTGACATAAGAAAGTTCTATAAAGAGGTTTTAAATCAAAGATCCATATCATTTAATCCAGGGTTGCTCAACAGGGGACCACAGCGTGCACTAAGGGGGGGCACAGGGAATTTATTTTTTCGGTCAGCTACAGCACAGCTTAGGGGGGCACGAGGATATTTTCTGGAATTCGTAAATTGTCGTGTTGTAGAAATTGGAATTTCTGAGAAGAGCATAAAAAGTCTCGCGGCGTTCATCTTGGGAAATCTGCAACATTCTGGGATTTTGGATTCGAAGTTTCTGGGTTTTTGAAATTCAAAATTATGGGAACACTTATACTTCAATAGTACAAAACAGGTATTGGGGCCACAGCAAAATAAAGACACTCAAAAGGGGCCACGGGCTCAAAAACTTTGAGAAACACTGACTTAAACTACAATAATAAAGTGAAAAAATATCAAAGTATTTTAGTTATGCAGATATTATTATAGATACGTTTGATTACTATAAAGGCTTACACCCACATTAGAACTGTGATTAAACTAACATTAACAAAGCTCTATAATTATACTGGCTTAAAAGATTTACTCAACACATTCCGCCTCCACTTTAACATCCTAATTTGTATATTGCAAAATGTAATATTACATTAAATAAATTGACTTTAGTGTTTCTCGGAGCAATAACACATATGCGATTATGCAAAGGAATACTATCCATATATATAAAACAAAGTCGGGTTATTTACACCACTTATAACTCAAGAGCAGCTGGACCGATTTTTATGATTTTTAATTTTTTCGCTTTGTCTCCACCCAGAATAGCAACATAAGCATTAAAACATCGGAAAAAAGTCACGAGCAAGAAATTATGAAGAAAATTAATATTATCATACAATTTGTATGGAACGCCTTCAAATAATGAAAATTTTGTATGCTAATTCTGGTAAATTTAGTAGGTTGCGTTGTTTTTTACATTCATTTGTTTCTGCCTTTATTGAATACCGTTGAGCTACTTAGTAACAAATTTAAGTAATTATTTATAATTAATAATGTTAACATCTTATAACATTTATAACGGTCTTAGTAACAGTGATTGATATTTGTTTGGTCATTAAGAATGGCAGTTCAACCATTAAATTAAAACCATAGCCCCAAAATGGACAGCTTAATATAACGAAATTTTCATTTTAGGATCACAGCTTCGAATCTCTGATTTTTACATTTCTTTGCATTCAGCCTCTGCCTAAACATAAACATGGGGCGTATAAAGAGCGATTAGCTAACTTTAATTCCTTTGCTAGCCCTATCATAATATTATAACCTTCTCCGAAAACGAGAGATTGAGTGACCGACTCACAACTAATCTCCTAAAAAAAAATTATGGTGAGAGATATTCTTTACATTGTAAGCGAACATTATTTAAAAAAAATGTTTTAAATATATTAGAACTCAGAAACGAGAGATGGAAAATTTATTACGAACGGCTTTGTATTGAGTATCGAAAAATACTCAAAAGTTTTCAAGATTATGTACTGTACCGGGTGAAAAAATTATTGGTTTTCAATAATCCGAATCATAAAAATGTCAGCCGGGAACCGTTCGAACGATACAAGCCTCCAGAGAATGAGAACAAATAAGAAAACATGTTATACTGTTTTTAGAAAAAGGTACCTTTTTGCTTTGTACGAGTCCACGGGGAGAAATTCTGAAGGAATTTAAAATCACCTGAAAAAATAAGCGGGAATTCGAACGCATTTGAACGTAAATCACAATAGAAACGTTCGGCTATATACAGTTATTTTCGGACGGAAGTGTATGAAATATGTGAAAATCTGTAAAACATATTATTTCCCGAATTCCGCATTAATTTGCCGCAGAATTCCGGATTTTTTCAAAGCGTAACTATTGACACTATTTTTACCATACATGCGTATTATACATATGTGTAAAATAATGAATTAGTAATTAAAAAATAAAAATGAAATATTACAAAGTTGACCCATCTACATATATGTTTTTTGAAATAGTATACAGAGCAATGTTCCCTCTAATTTTCCGAAGGTTGTGTGCGCAAAATACATTGGCAAAACACATAACGGTATTAAGACTTATTCAACGAAATGGTTACTTTTTATAATGACAATAATTAATAACACTATATAATGGCAATTAATTTATTCTGGTGGTGGTATAGCTGGAGTTACTTTTGTGCGCTCTGTTCTTATGCATGTGCGCGCACAGTTTAAAGAGAACAATGATACAGAGTATTGTACATTTATATGTATCGAGCTCAACTTGAGGGAAAATGGCATCACAAAAACTCGTGGTCATGACCTTAAATTCGAATTTTAAATAATCTACATTTTAAATTTACCTCGAAGAAACTTTAAATCAAATTCATTTCATTGCTAAGGTAACTCTTACCACAATACCATAAAGACACAACTCACATTTTTTTATTTACGTCCGCTTCTAATGTGGATCATATGGCTTACCAAGGGTGGGAGAGAATTTATTTTAGACCCATACTCTCGAACTGAAGCCGATAGCTCGATCGAAAAAAATACTGTTCATACTGGGACTGGAACCTGTGGGATCCAGCACGGAAGTCAACAACGCTGACCTATGCGCCATAGGACCCGACATGTAATACCATTGACTTAATTGTATGTAGTACGAAATATTTAGAAGTGGAGGTAAATTAAATATCAACTTCCGAATAACTCAATGGCAAATTCAATAGACCAAGTAACTTCGACCTTTTGTTGATAACTTAATTATTTTAAATGCCCGAAGCCACAAATGTTTAATGCCTTTGTTTGTTTTGGCGTCTTAATATATTCGCTAATAATCTCAAACAATGGAGGAAATTAATGATTGTAGAAACTGAGGAAACAAATTACTTGTGCATAATCTGACACTGACAAATAATTCCCTTTGCAGACAATTTCACAGCACAAAACTTGACGGTTGACTTAAATATGTCCGGAATAACAGAGACGGTGTTGTTTTTTTTCCTTTGAGATGTTAAGAAGCAACATAGAAATGATATTATAAGGCGAAATTTGTAAATATTTAATGTATGTATTTGTTCAACAAATGACAACTTCATATAAATTGTATTATATAGTTATATAATTAAATTTGATAACTTTGTTATTCCACAGGTTGTGCACCAAATAATTACACGTGTTTTACCTCTTTAAGAAGCATTCGTCGTAAATGAGCCTAACGATAGTTTGTTTGAATATGCTTTTGAAACCAAGATACAATTCGATTCATAATCTGTTTTGTCATTAAGCTATCAGTATATATTCTTCAACACCAAGCCTGTAAGGACTATTTAAACCAGGCATGCACAACCATGTTCTTTTAGAGTGCCGTATAAATACAAGTTATGATAGTATCGAGACGCAAAGAAAAAATATGTTCGCTTTATTTTCTTTTTATTCTGGGTACGTTTCACCTCCACGTAAAACAGACATGCTTAAAAA
This sequence comes from Himalopsyche tibetana, assembly GCA_030503985.1. Lineage (NCBI taxonomy): Eukaryota > Metazoa > Arthropoda > Insecta > Trichoptera > Rhyacophilidae > Himalopsyche > Himalopsyche tibetana. The sequence goes on from JAPJYX010000005.1 coordinate 29,046,237, forward strand.
CCATGTAAGAGAGATGAAATGAACATATAATAGATAAATGAAAGGTAGGATGTAATGCATATTCAACAATTTTATTTCGAAACCGTTCAAAAGGATGATTAGATGTACTTATTTACAAACAATGTTTGAAGTGTAAAATATTTAAGTAATAGTAAATTAGATCTTTTTCTTTGTAAATTTTTAACAAATTATTTACAATCTGATTTCATTTTTTAAATATTAAGCTGCAAAAACTAATACAATTTTTCATCAGTAAACATGTCATGCCTACTTCTTTGAACCGATTTATTCTACTTCGTCAACGAAAAATCTTGGTCATATTTATTAAATTCAATGATTTACTTTTAAAAATATGTATTTTATTTTCGTTTTGATGAAACATTCGAAGGTTACGAAAAGACAAACGAGCCGCATGCGGGTTGTGCATCCCTGATTTCAACTTTGAAAATAATATGATGGGCTTTGATAATTCGAAATCACATTTAATAAAACCAGCCTTCCCACTATTGATTACTCATAGATAATTACAGTTGTTTCTCAATCTAGAACTGATTAAAATCATTTTTTTAAAATTCAAACTCCTTGGACACTACAAACGAATATTTCACCATTAGAATCGGACATAATATATGAAAAAATCGCGTGATAACGTCAAGGTTGATTAAAAGAGAATCCAAATTATCATTCGTGTTGCCAATCTTACATTTGGATACAAAATTATTTGGGTTGACGCGTATTATTACCTCAGACAAAAATACATTTATCAATTTGTCTCAGACAGTATAAAAGAAAAGCGCTTGCTTTACCAGGCTGCCGAATAAATTATTTATTTACAGCGAGGTGAGAAAACAAAAGTGTAACTGTGCTTGATACTAAAACAGAAATATAGTTGTGTTTTGAAGATAAATATTACACCTTTAAAAAATGTTTTTATTACAATATCTTTTTCGGTTATTTTTAATAAACTGATAAGTCACTTGTTGATGAAAAATGCTTTGGATATGTTAAAAAATAGCATTTTAGTTTGGTCTAACATCCATTTCTAGAAAACCACATTTCGTGACCAAACCTTTGGTCCATCGAATTTTTAACGTCGTTGGCTTCGGTTGAAAGTTCGAATCTCAGTACGGACAGTTTCATAAACTTACTATTAATAATTTGTGTTCGAAGGCATAGACGTCTGTGATATCTAAATTCTTTCTCACGCATTCGATCCTAAAAGCGCGGCGTAGCGAGAGCGCCCTAGCATTATAATTTTACCCTTAATCTATGTAACTAAGAAACAGTTTTCATAGAACAACTCCTGGTTGTATATGTTTCATTTGAGATCTATATAATCCACTACATCAACAGAAGCAGGCGTGAAGATATTTAATGATAAATTTATTATATCCACTATTTGCATATTTTTTGTAGTCCCGGTGTATTTTAGTTCTTTAATAGAATTGGGTGTATCCTAAAAAAATCTATTTAGAGAATTAATTACGTTTAGGTTTTCTGGCTTATTCAATAAATAGGTTTGTAATTTATTTTTCACACCAGTTCACTTAAAAACTTACTACTTAAATACTTAGTACTTAAAAATTCAACAATAATTCCCCCCGTTGATGTCAACGGGCCTACAGCTAGTATAACTAAATACTTTACTGTAATGAATGAAATATTACAATATATCATATCGACTGTGGAAAGGAAAAAGGACGTAACCCACACATATAAAATTTTACAGGAGGCGCTAAAAACGTGTTTTGATGATTTTGTGACATATGCAAATTATGAATTATAAACAACCTTGAAGTGCACGGAGACTTCTAAACTGGTGTTTAATTGACATAACCTAATATTAATAAAAGAAATTGTATCGGAAAAACCTTTATTTCAGTGTTTTTTCATGGTTTTAATTTTTTACAAGGTCATCCTTTTCAAACTTAAAAGCTAAATTTAGATACTTATTCGGCATTTTCAGCTTCCATCCTTTTGATAGAATGTGTTTCAAGTTATATACATTGTGATTATCGAAAAAAAACTGTTGTGGAAAATTGAGGGTTACGTCCTTTTTCCTTTCCACAGTCGATATTGTAATATTTCCTTCATTGCAGTAAAGTATTTAGTTATAAAAGAATAATAAGTATAAATGTATAGATAATAAAATATTTTTATGTACAGTAGAACCTCAATTTTCCGGACTTATTGGGGATGAAAGTAATCTGGTTAACGGAAAATTTGAACAGTCGAAAACTTCATAACCTACAGAGAAATACAAGTATATTCAGTGTGCACTTTTTTTTTTATTAAAAAAACTAATATTGATTTCACTTAAAGCTAACTGTTTTTTTTGAAGGACAGAAGTAAAATGTCTGACATGTCATTACAATTAGAATATAAATTTCACGTTATATTACCATATTTTCCGGGTCATTCACATATTGAAGACAATCAATGGGATACTTCGCGAATGAAAACAATGCATAAAATTTTGGTTGGAAGAAGTGCAGCTCTGCAAATTTGTTGAACAGCTAATAAAGCTAAGATCGATTCGAAGGTGACTGACCTGAAAGGGTGGCAGAAACACAAAAACAATAATATTAAGTGTTATCAAAGCACTCGTCTCTCTGTTAGTCTAGACAAGAACCTTGCCTAAGCTTTTATGTATGCAATTATAGATGAATTTATTTGGTTGCAATCTGAAAATGTTTCATATTGTAAGGATTACCAGTGCTTGGCGTATCGATACATCTGTAATGCACCAGAAAGCCATCTATAGTTACTAATCGTAAGTTGAAAGCAGAGGTTTTTTTTTACTGAAGTCTTAATGTTTAAGGTTATGTCAAATTAATATGTTTATGTGAGAGTAAGCAGTAGTATAAAATATTGACAGGCGGCACACTGCTACCTGGTGCATGATAGATAACTTGCAGTAAATACTAATATAATTCTATACATTAAAAAACGTGTGGTCAATAACATAACATAAATAAACGTATGTAAATCACTTTTAGGGTGTTTTTTTGACAATTCTTGGTGAGAAGACATTTTATTATTTTCATGATCATTATCATGATTAAAAATTGTGAAAGTAGTACAAAACATTTTGTTTTTTTTAATATTATAAAAATAACCATTATTATATTTACAAAAAATATGTACAATTTTTTTATTTTTCAGTACCTACGCCAATCAGTGTTGTTACTACTGTTTTTACTACTGCCTGGGGTAGTCATTGAGCTTGCCACTCCCCAATTCTCTCTCCAAAAATTATGAATAAAAATGTACAATAGCGGTGGATTAAGACTGTTTTTTTTTAAGCTGATCTTCAGATTGCGACGCAGGTGATTAAAAAAAAATTCAATTAATACATTTTCTTTAAAAATAATGTACTTTTTCATTCAATTAAATTACACAGTTTTCTAAATTTATTCAAAATATCCACCCGGGGCGATGATTCTGTTATTTCAGTAGGCGTGACAAGTGTCACCTCTTTGAAAAGCCTCTTCATACATAATGCTTCTTTTGAGTACGATTATGGGTACGTAAACAATTATGTCTTTTATATAAGAAAAGTAAATAGTTCAATCAAAGAAAATAAAAATGTTACCTTATGCACCTAACTTATCAACACCCTCAACGCTCAAATCAGGTACTATTTTTGTATTATTATTATTATTTAGCAGAGGGGAAAATTATAAATTTAAAAAGTATCAATTAAAAACAAATTTATTGATATGTTATAGCTTCAAAGCTATACAAATTAAGTACATCCGTAAATAACGCTCTCCTGCGAAATAAGCGAGTTACTGCCTTATTCGCTAGAGGTGATAATATTTTTTTGTCAAAATACTACACTTTTTGGAAACACAAAGTGATTCAGTAGTCCACTTAATCCCTCAAAAATTGAAATAAAAGGTTTATCTCACCTGTATTGAATTGCTGTTAATAATTCACCGATGACATTATCACCATTCTACTAATTTCATCAATAGTCGTAACAACACATTTTCCTAAAGCGGGGTCAATTTAAATGGGCATTGTCTGAGAATAAAAAGAATTAACACGGGTGATAGAATATAATAGAATGTGCGATGGCGTGTGTAAGTCCTGGCCACTGCTATTTAAAGGCCAGCCTCAAAGGCTGAAAGCTGGTCAAAGTTCCCCGAGCTAACGGCCGCTATCAGGGATCCCCGCCACGAACTTTGGCCAGCCGTAACGCAGTGTATACGTGTTATTCAGTGGGGTACTCTCAATTATTATTGAGACTAAAAAAGTACAGCGAGACGTAAAACTATAACAACAAACACCAAAATGACATTAAAAAAATAAAATACATTTGTACTTATTCCGACTTGTATTTAATAATATCAGGATAGGTTTCGCTCATTATGAGCATTGTCAACTTATAATACTCGTCATGAAAAAAAACGGAGAAACAGTGAATAGTAAAAATTTACTAAACGGAATACGTTGGTTGAAGGTTTGATCTCGTACGTTTTAGGGAGATCAGTTTTTTTTAGAATTAAAAAAATATATCTGCACTATATTTATGCAAGCACTTGTATTGTTCACTCGTCTTCAACGTTGCTCACACACTTGTAGATTTAGAAGTATATTGAGCAATCACCGACTGATCACATACTGAAAAATTCTTTAATCGTAGAAACCGTATTAACTGTGAAGTTTTCACAATAAGGACTGATATAAGACTGAATAATTGTTGTTGTCTCACTTGTGCAGTGCATCTCATAGCAAAAAGATATGTTTTTTTTTCTCTCGTAGTCATTAAAGGCAAAAAATAAAATTTTGTAAAATAAACTTTTTTTCACAATACAGTAAAACCTCCATTTGCACTAAATTCAGGAGAGTGTAATTTGGGTCAGTGTAATTGGGGGTTTAACTGTATTTCTGTGTGTGGTCTGTGCGGGGATGGGAATATGTGTGCTGCCACATTTTAGGTGGTGTGCGTACACCTTAGTGGGAACATTGGTCCCACCAAGATTCTCTGTCCCCCGCCAGTCTTTTCGCTTCTTCACATATCTTCCCGTAAATGCGCCGACTACATCCTATGGATGGTCATCAGCGGCCTTCCACGAAGGCGATATCCATCCGGTTGGTAAAAGAGAGAGGCAGAATTATTTTTTATTTATTATTTGAATAATAATCTCTCTCCGTGTCGTCCACCTGGGGTGCCACTGCTCTGTTACGTAACGGCGACGCCAGGTAAAAAGGGACGCCGTAGAGGTGGCGTCGGAAAGATCGTTACGTTCACGCTGCAATAGTAAAGTTGTAACAAAAAGGTTGACATTGGGATAGGTGTACCCCCCATAAATATTCAACTAATAGTTTAATCTCGGATAGGCAAATGTTCCAAATTCATTCTATATTTTAATACAGTATAGGTTATGGTTACTCGCGAACTGGAAATAATTACATTATTATCATTTGATTGATTGAATCGGCATATGCTTGGTAAAACTACATTACAAAAGATAAAACATAGCAATTATCAAAGATGAGAATCATGTTACGTCAGTGGTATTGGAGAGACGTTAAAACATGCTATAGCTTGGTCATGCACGTTTTTTATGACCATTGGTATTCTGTTTTCTCGGAAAGTGTAAGCATGCCGAAGGAAAAAAACAAAGCTTTCAACGGGTTTTAGGGTATCTTAGAGACGCCGCATTGTGGCCATATGTTCACATATGGAGTGGATACTTTCAGGGAAAAGTACATATTTTCAATTTATACCACTCTCTACATAGAGCATATGGCCATCACACGGCACCTCCAACATTCTCTGTCTCCAGCCAATCACCTTACTTCTTCACGTGACGCCAAAGCATCTCGTAGCTCCGCTGAGTACATTCTATGCAAAGTCACCAGTGGCCTTTTAAGGCAAAGGAATTTATCGTGTTGTTAGGTTTTAGACTCTCCTGGAGACTTACCTCAAAGTTCTTGACAAATTAAAACTACCGTATTACCAGTATTCACCGCAAGCAACATACTCATATTGTTTTTAATCACAGCATACCGTTACCTTTTGCTTTCGTAAAATGCCATAACTCGTGACTGTAAAGCAAGAGTTCCAGACTTTTCGCATTGAGTTAAAGGTTGCTCCAGCTATATCTATTCTGATTGTGACCTGTTGATGTGGATTAGCATGTCCCATAAAAAATATAGCAATCTATGTACTTACTTACTTCTATAATAATGGTAAATTTCTTTAATTCAACAATGTTATAAATCATTATAGAAGCTAAATCTGGTCACATC